>OX422218.1:265475177-266675177 GCA_949130495.1 Sambucus nigra | reverse complement strand
AGTTAAATTACAACTTAGTGTTTTATATGGGGGATATGAGTTATGATATCGGGACTCCTAAATGATGGTTTTAAGGGTAAGTAAACCTTTAGATGAAAGAGAAAACCTTGGATTGGTATAGGGCATAATCCGGGGAATGGATTTAGTAAATGTTCGGGACGGACAACATTTAAAAGAGAGAGTTCTTCTACCATCGGGCATAGGTATTTACGTTATTTGAATGTATGTGAGATGAATACATCTGAGTAAATCCTAGGACGTGATTACTAGGGATTAGTATCTTCGGGATGAGATGTGTGTAAATCCTTAAACGAGAATAAGGTACAAGTATATTATCAAGTGAGAGAATACTTTTAGGTTTAGTATCGTGAGTTTGAGAATCTTTGGGATTGTTGGAAATCGTTATGTGTGATTGACAATTATGATCGTTTATATTTGAGGAACGATGTCGAATATATATATATACGATATGATTACGTATATATATATATATATATATATATATATATATATATATATATATATATATATATATATATATATATAATATGATAAGGATATGTATATATATCTGTGTGGATGGTATATATATATTTATGTGAAGCATACCCCCTCTAATGCTATCATGGGAAGTTGCGCGATGTGGGTGAGGCCCCTAGCTTGAAGAGAAGGGAGCGTATAGTCCCCAGGCCATACCGTCCATTGTTATATTGTGTGATTTTTATTAGGGGTGAGACGTGGTGGGTATGTTTCATCTCATTTTCGAGGAGGAACTATGACTGCTTCCCATACGTTGTGATTTGGTTTTTACCATGTCAGTGATTTTTAGTTCGACCGCTGGTACCCAGGATGGTATGTGAGTAATGCCCTGGAAGATGATAGCTTTGAGAGACCGCATCCTTGAGTTATAGCTCGTTGGGATGGTTATTATACTTATGTGTATAGTATAGCACTTGTATATGAGAACACGATTGTATATATAATCTCTAACGAGAGTAAAGAGATAATTTGAATATGAAATTAAATCTCATTCCGGGAGATTTCATCCGGATGTATATTATGATATGTATATGAGAGTGAGTATAATATAATTAGTTATATGAGTATGTATATATATATACATTGTGTACTGAGGGTCTAATGGATCTCAACGATCGACGCTGCCAAGTAGTAATGTATCGGGGGTGGGGAAGTTCCTTATTTGGATTTCACTTCGTGAGACACCCCACGAACAAACATGGCACAGTGTTGAGACTGGGACGTATTAGTTAGGCAGGGTAGCTTGACTAGGATGTTTAGAGGGATGCGATAGGTGTGCACCATTAGAAGAGGGGTGAGGGGTATCTCATGGGAGTGCGATACCAATTTAAATATGAGGTAAAACATATATTTTTTAAATAAAGCATTTATGCACTTGCAAAATATTTTCACAACTCGGGCTCTGACCTGTTTATCTATTTTCCTCTCTTTTGCTATATATATGTATATTTATAGGTGTCCAGACACAGGGACGCCTGGATGATGATTCCTTCGAGTCAGATGTCTGCTGCAGTAGATGTGGATGCATGTAGGTTTCTTTTAGATGCTTCTATTCTTTTGATCTAGTCAGGAAGCATTGTAGTATCACTCAGGCCGAAAACCCAACTCAATTTATTTATTCTTTTACCGCCTTTTAGTCCGGCATTCATTCTGATTGTATTATTATTAAACCGAGTGTTCGATTATTTTTTTTCATTTTTGTTTTATATATATAACTGTGTAAATGTTTTAATTGATTAATTTGTTTAAAAAGATTAGTTTAATAAAATTTTGACGCCAGCCTAATAGGTTATTAGTAATTAAATTGGTTTTCGATAGTGATGCTAAGAATGAACCATATGTGACTCCTGTTTTAATTTGGTACAGGATTGATCACCTGGTATTTTATTAGGCGGGGTGTCACATTTACTTCTAAAAATTATGCCCCTGTATTTAATTTCATCATTTGGTAACATCTTAGTGATTGTTATACTGGCCTATTTTTCTTGGTCAAGTTTGTGACTAAAAAAGAAATTTAATTTAGGCCAAGACTGAGCTACAACCGAATCAACTCATCGGAACTGGCATTTTTTTGTACTTTGCACATAAGATGAACTTACAGACTCCTCGAGTCCCTCAATATAGTCTCTTTGATTGAAAGTTAACATGATCCTCAGTCGTAATTGGTCGGAACATTAAAAATTCATCAGCGGGTCCCTCCAGTCCCTATTTTTTTTTGCTTCTGCATAACTGAACGATAGTTCTGTCTCGATGTGTAGAATTTTTCCGCTTTCTCGATCAGTAATTATCTCTCTAGATCAACTGGTAGCACTCCCTCATCTCTCAATCGACCCCACACAATCTATTATTTTGAGTGAAATTAAGGGTTCGTGTTGATTCATAGCTTAAATCCTTGATTTCATAGTAGTACCTATGTATCTTATCTTACAGATATATGGTTTAAGTGATGAATCAACACGAACCCTTGATTTCACAGTAGTACCTGTGTATAATTTTTCCCTTTCTTAATATTTTCTTCGTGGTTATTATATATATTACACCAAGGAATATAATTACGGTGGAATATAAGGGATTGTACTCTGTTTAACAAATGTTGCATTTTAGAATATAAAGTGCACATATATGTTCTTTGTAGATGTTTGAGATTATTTCTAAATGGGTTTTCCATTATTTTGTGTCATTTTTTATCAATTACATTTCAAGGTTCATACCCGATTTAGGTATAACTGTCAATCTGCCTGTTGTAGCCGATGACAGGCCTCTAAGACATTTGAGACAATTCCTAAATAGGAATGATGCAGGTAAAAGTGATAATATGCCCCAATATGGATTCTTTATATCTTTGTAGTCCTACAAATCTTAGTTTCCATTTGTGATGGGGAAGCATAATTTTTAATTCAATTCTCATTTTTATAACTAACTATACATTATGAACATGTGTATGATAAATTCTTTGGAGCCTATATTAGTACTCTTTTTGTTTTCCATATTTGAATTTATTTTCTATTTGAAAAGTATATTATAATTTTTTCATTTCCTCTTTATTAAAAATAATAGGCCATTTCCAAGTCATGAAAATGCAAGAAGATGTTTAGAAAGCCTAATCAAGATCGTTATGGACGAATGATTTATAAAATGATTGATTTGCGTGAATGAACTATTAAATGAAGTGACGAGGAATTGAATGTTGAAGGTCTTGATGTCTAAGGTGAAGGAACTAAAAAGGGAATTTTTGCAACTTCCTAAACTTTTGATACTATTAGTGAAATTTCTCGAAGTTAATTTATTGAAAGCAATGGTTCTCACAGTTTCTTATTTTGGCATGCTTATAATTTCAGCGTTTAGATATTTTTTGACATGCTTATATGCACAGACATTGAATGATGTTGGTGTCTGGTAAGGAGTAAGGAGTATGTGAACTCTAATAAATTGGTAATTTCGCTAATTGTATTCCAATTGCAGGGTATAACCTCTATTGTTTTTGGTGCAAATATTTTAGGATTTTGTTCTGTTTGTGTTTTAGCTTTATTTTTGCCAATAATACTATTCACGGGATAAGGTTCCATTTGTTGTTAATTTGCAGAATAAGTTCATGACTGTTTTGATGATGGTATTTATTAATTCTCTTTGTTTAAATGGGTGGAAAAACAAGTGTCGACAACCCACTCTTCCTTTTAAGTTTGTATTTAGAGGTTTTCTTACAGTTCACAAAATGTCATTCTTATCTTCCCCACAGAAAACTCTTCATTAAAGTTCCAAATCTGTTAGCTAGCCTTACAAAGCCAAGAACCAATTTCATATCTCTCCAAGCGAGCTAATATTTTAATTCATTTTTTGAAAATTATTGTGTGAAAATATTTTAATTTGTTTCTTTGGATATAATTATATGTAGAGAAAGGAAGAAAAGTATTTTAGCCACAACTATTTCATATTCTCGGTCAAGTTTCACAACGATGCACTAACAGATTTTGCAAGGATTGTACGATTTGAAGTCAAACCTTTCAAGTGATATACACTGTATTAGTTTACACTCTACCTCTCTAATATCCCAATTCGATTTTAATATTTTCCTATTTTATGGTGGGTCCAGTGTTGAACATGAATTTGAAGGTGAATGGAATAAAAAGACTCGCTTAACAACCTGTGATACCCATGAAAAATGGGAGGTTACCTGATCTAAATATTCTAAGGAGGTTGAAGACGAAGGAGATTATCTGTATGTACGATGTTGACTTCCAAGTAATGCCACAGATAAACGCACTTTAGAGTCCCGATTGTTCGGGTTGATTTTTTACCTTTGTCAAAAGGATTTTCAAATATTTGATGTTAAAATTGTAGTCCTAATATTTTTTTAGGAACCCTTTCAACCTTATATGTTTTCTAAATTCTGTTACTGGAGGATTTTCATATGCCATCTCCTCACGAGTTTCATGGCATGTGATAGATGGAAAATAAAAAATGGCAACACGATGAATGATAGCTTATATGTTGTTGGTTGTTATTCGAAAAGGTTGTATGCCCCTGCCTTGGGATTTCTCTTTTACTTTGGGATTTCTCTATTAATACATGTTCTTATTTGTTTTATAAAAATTGGATCAAATATATCTATTTATCTATTTTGTTTTTTTTTCTAAACTTCTTTCAGATCTTTGGTACCAAGGTTTGATTATTTGTTTAAATATTACAGTTCGTATAATATAGGGTTGGTTTAGAGTTGTATATTTTTATGATTTGTTGCTTCATTTATCAAGATTAGGAAGCTGTTGAGAAAACGTGAGCAACTGAGATAAAAATTGTAGCCCATTGCTCTTTCGATTCTTGCCAACTGCACCTCCGTCTGCCGATCCGGTCACCATGACTTTTTGGGTGGATTAAACGCATGTCTGAGACTTTTGATATTTTAAGACTTTTTTGGTGGATTAAACATGACTTTTTATTTTATGTTTTCACTCCAAAATTTTAAAGGTTGCTGAATTCGATCTATCTTCATTTTAGATAGATACCATCTTGGAGGTGTGCCGACAGGGGAGGCCAAACATCAACCCAAAATATGGTGCGCTCTGTTTTTCTCCTCCGATCACAAGCTGATCAACTTGGACACGAGGCCACAGGGACCGCCATAATAGGCATTTTCTTAAACGTAGGAGTGGAGCAAAGAAGTTGACTAAAATAGAACGGATGCCACATCAGGTACTCTATTTTTTTTTTCTAAAAATTGATGCCGTGCCTCATTTCCGAGATATAGGACCTCAATATAGTAAGAGAACATGACATGAAGGGATATCGTATCAGGTACTCTGTTTTTTTCTCTCTATCCAGTTGGTGATTAGCTTTGCTCAAATATAAATTAGAAGTTGGGAATTTAGCATCATTCAAATGCCGGAACTAATCAGAAAATAGGGTCGCAGGACCACCCTTGCTGGTCGACGACAATGCACAAAGAGGCCAAAACATTCTGTAGTAACAAAAGTTTCCCTTTGGCCACGTCGACCAAATCTCTCTCCTCCCTGGCCTAGATAGAAAATTGACCAATGAACCGAAGATACCACGTAATTACTGCTGCTATTTTGTGGATTTTTTCCAGTTTAAAACTCTTTATACAAATACCACTCAACAAAGAACCCACCCAATTGTTTTTAATGTTTCTCACGTATATAAGGATATGTATCTATAGTTTATGTGAGAGGTAAATAGACAATCTAATTCTTCTTCTTTCGAATTGCGATAGGAGCGAAGCGCTCACCTGAAGCGTCTCATGTCTGATCAAGTAGATGTCTGCCCCCAGAAACTACTCAAATTTACAAAAAGTCAATTTTTTTAGAGAATGTATGAAATGTAGTAATGTTTAGAACAATATTTTACATCATATGTTAGGCCAAGGACAAGCATATTGTTTGTAATTTATTAGGAATGCTATTGTATATCCCAATATGCTTACCTGAAGAAGACATTTGAATTGCTCATTGCAATGTACTAATATTCTTTTCAAATATTTTTAGTGAGTGGTTTGATTGGGTTTTTTGTTTGGATTTGAAATTTAATTTGCCAAGTAAACCTAAGTTGAAACTAAGTACTGATGTTTGTTTTCCCATTTTTTATATTTTCTTCGTTGATTGGAAGCAATGTGGCAAACCATAGGTGTATAAGTTTGATTATACTTATTTTTTTTTTACTTAATATTTCTACTTATTTGGTATGAGTTTTACTGACAATTCACTCACTTTGTAATTTGATCGTTTCCACAGGTTATGAAAACAAGAGTTATGCTTGATGTATAACAAAATGAAAGGGTGAGTAATTTTATCCATTTTTGGCACAAAGTTCATATATTAATGACTCATTCTACTTCACTCAACCACTAGCTTAATGAAAAAAATCTTGATTTTGTGTCTTAATGTAATACCCCGTAATTTTATTGACTTTATTTAATGAGATTAATTAAATTAAATCATATTTATTTGGAAATTAATCCGAACTTAAATACTAGCAAGACGAGAGTTGGTATTTGACTATGATAATAATGTTGAATATTACTGAGTGAATATGGTAATATATGATTATTGAATTTATTAAAATTGTCGCGAGTCATGAATACGACAATTTGGGAAATTAAGTTGGGACGCACGTGTCAGTCGCGTCAGGAATCATTTTAAATGAATTTAAAAGTAGATTATAATTTTATCATCCGTATGGTCATTTTGAGTGCGCCAACGTGTCCAAAAGGGTCGAAATAGTTAGAAAACAGTAGTCGGGGGTTTAGTTTGGGTCCTGGGGCATTTTTAGGCCTAATCGGCAACCCGAAAGGGTATTTTAGTCATTTTAATTTTTAGGGAATACTGACCCATGAAATTTAGGCTTTATTTATCAGCCAATATTAGGGCCATTATCTGTCAAAATCAAGTCGTGGACAATGTGAGAAGAGAGGAGAACTTACAAGGAAGCTTTCAAGGCCATAACCACCACACACCACCACTATCGCCGGATTTGTGACCGGAGAGAGGAAGAGAACCAGCCCTTATCGTCATCAAAGGATCAAAACATCAAATTTCCAGGCAACTGATTTGATTCATTAAGTTCCAGCAAATAATTTATCCATGATAATATTGAAAACTAATAAAACTTGGAGATGAAACCTTCATTCTAGGTAGGATTTGTATGTAGATTGATTCTGGAAGTATTCTATTAACGAAATCATAACCCATGTTTAGATAAAAAAAACCGGATTTAGAAGGAGATGTATGATGATTCTTGAAGAAAATAGAAAAATAAGGTTTTCTCATGATAATAAAATGATTTGACCCAAAGAAAGTTTAATTGATGATGTTTTAAGAGTTTTGGAACATTAAGAATCATGTATTTAGGTTGTATGTTTACTTTAGGATTTAACATCTTGTAATGAGAAATTGGGACAAAACTAGGGCTGAAAATGAAAGAAATCGAGACCCGCACCTACTTGATCGATCGATCGACATTCATAGGTCGATCGATCGACTGGGCTAGATCGATCGACATTCATAGGTCGATTGATCGATCTCCCCAGATTCCGTGACTTTTTCACTTTTTTAATTTAAGCGATTCTGGCAATTGAAAGTCATAAGTGGGGATTATGTGAATACATTAGGACCTTACGGAGACCAGTAGGGATGTAACTGAAGCCTGGAACGTATTAGAATTGGTTTGTAACGTAGTGTGGCACCCACGAGTGTTCGATGAGTAGTTTATCATTTTAAATTGCGAGAGCGTGACTTAAGTCCGTATGTGTAAGAGGGTGGTTTAGATTAGATGGAGGCGTAACCCCTTTTGAGTATAGTAATGACAAGTTAAATAGCAAAACTATTAATTAACTACAGGACACGCAAACACAACTTAGTGAAGATAAACTCAATTTGAACTCACATATCTCTCGTGTATAACTCAGAAGATAATAATGAACTTAGAAGCAACTTCGCTTAGAGAGAGAGAGAGAAGTAAGCACCCTAGATGCACCTTGACAGGCAACAAAACACACTAACCACCCTCAGAGATACCTATCAAGTATTAAAAGCATCGTAAAAAATGACAATGGTGGGTGAGCAAACCCTCTGGTTTGAAAATAATAATCTATCTCTGATGTCTATTTTCTCTAGTAATAACTTCTGAACTCTCACAAAGAACATCCTCTCCTCAGGGGTGGTTGGGGTCCTTAACTATCCCCCACACCACTCCCGAGGTAACTCAGTCATTAATGCCTGTGAAAGACATCCCTCACACTTTATGCCACAAACATTAAAAACCTCATGCACTAGTTATCTCCACATCATAAACATTAAATGCCAAGACAATCCTTTTGCCCAACCACTGTGTGTCAGGGGGATGTCGTCACAGAGGTGGCTCATCAACTGTCTGATAGCCCCAAATACCACGGTGGTTTACTCAAGTGCAGATTTAATATTGTCTTGCTGGCTAGTGATATCACATGCGATAAATGTGACATTAAGTAGAGGTCTATTTGGTTCACAACTCTACGCCCGATGGAACTCGAGGCAGCTCCGCACGAGGTTCAACGGTCAGTGTCCTTTGGCATTTTACCAGGTGTATCTAAGATGGTCAGGACAAGCCCCAACGCTGCCTCACTTCTCAATCCTCCAAACCAAGTCCCTCTAAATTTCCCACGACGAGGTCGTTCGATAGAGCATGAAAGCTCTCCCAGACCCTGCCAAGCTTGGTCTCTCGCGAGTATCATTCGACCTCACACAAAATTATTATTCTCGTTACATCATTACAATCGTTATAGCGCATAGTCAGTACAAACAAAAGATATAGTATGGCTAAGTAACACAACAAGCTAAAGTATGAGTTTCCATGCTTGAGCTGCCTTGCTGAGTTGCCACGCTGCCTTAACCCCAGACACTGTGGTAAATAGGGGGATTATCCCTAATCTCATGATTACCTTCAAGCCCCCTCTATATTTTCCCCGTCGTGGAGAGATTTATTATGGGAACAAGAAATGTTTGCATGAAAACTTCTCAATCCGATGAACCTTCTCTGTGTGAAAAAAAATTCTGGCTTCCCTTCGTTACAACCACTGCGTTATTGCTTGTAGGAAAAAATAAAATTCTCCCCGATGTACCTGAGTCGAAGCGATGCGTCTTATTGGCACTCTGGCGAGGGGACATTGTAACTTTTTCCTTTCACTGAGCTTCAACCGTGATGGCTTTGCTTCATTGGCTAATTTGGAATTCTCCCGAAATACCTACTGAGTTTCTCGAATACTCGTTTTGGCTCTAGGGAAGTGAAATTCTCCCGTTTGTGCTGTTGTGGGGTATAGGTGTAGGCAGTGAGTTTTTTCGTTAGGACTGCCCCTATCGTTGAGACTTATGAGATTATCCCTTGTAACGTTTCGCCATGATCAAAAAAGCAGAAATTCTCCCTGATGTAGCTGAGTCATAATTTAAACAACGTTTGGACTTTGTGGCAAGGGGACATCATAGCTTTTTTGAACCGTTGGGGCAGCGTCTTTATTAGGAGTTATTGGATATGTTTGACAAGAATTATGGAGCCAATACTCAAACTTGCCTCGAAAGAAACCCTTTTTGTCCCCCATGCGTCACCTCATTAATGACGTGGCATTGTCTTCTCAACTGCCAGGTCACTTCCCTAAGTGCCACGTTACCATTTGAAATGATTATAGGCGGCTTTGCACGTGTGGTGGTAGGAAACTCAAAAGACGGGTTAAAAGCTTTCAAACGTCTCTTTTTCAAGACACTTATCCTTTCTTCGTCTTTTTCAAACTCCCATCTACTTTAGAGAGAGAAATTCCGCCAAAAACTCCATTGTTGTTAAGCTTTTCTCCTCAAGCTTTTCTTCTGCAACCATCCTCACTTTCTAGACTCTCCATTGTTGCTTCTTTGGTGTATTTTCTAAGCTTTTCTTGTACTTCATTGCCATATTCAATGGCCTCCTCATGTAAACCTACTACGTCTGCTACCAATGCTCCACCTGCCACCCCTGTTGCCACCTCTTTGACTGTTGCCCGTCAGGACCAACTGCGTTTCTACCACCGGTCCCCTATATTCATCAAGGGTCATGATTTTGCTGGGTTTCTCAAGACTTGCATTTTCAACGCTAAGTATGATGCCATGGCGCTTGGTGATGAAGACAAAAGTGCTGCTGACTGGGGCTTTCTACCCCCAGAGGGGACTCTCCGATTTCGTCTTGAGCGAGGGGACTTCTCGTGGTCCTATATTAACTTCGAAGGGCCTGGATGCTCTCCCGCTCACTTCGCTACCTAGAACTCCCACATGAAGAGTTCCCACGCTGATACCCTCACCAAAATTGGGCTTCATCAGGCCAAGTGGTTTGGTGAGTTTACTCTGTCCAAGAACAATGGTGCCCTTCCTGTCCTGGTGTCTCGCTGGAACGTTACTACTCACACTTTCATTACTACATGGGGTGAGTTTATAATTACATTAGAAGATGTGTGTGAGCTCCTGGGCCTTGAGGCAACAGGCCATGAGCTCTATTATGATGAAGCCCTGGATGCCCAAGAGGGTGCTTACCATTTGGAGTTGGACCGTATATGCCGAAGGTGCATAGATTCTTCAAACAAATCTACTTTCACTCCTCTCATCAACTATTTCTTCAAGGATCCTTCTGAAAGTAGTTCCTCTGAGGCTGCCCCCGATCAAGGTACATCGTTGGAACTTGCTACCTACATCCTTGTCATTCTCTCTCATTTTCTCTTAACAGGAAAACCCAATGACCAACCTCAAAGGTACCTCATCAACATATCCCTCTGTTTGGCCCGGGGTATCAAGCTCCCTTTGGTTGCAATTGCCCTGGGATCACTCTACACATGGCTTTATAGGACCTTTTTTGATATGGAATGATCTTTTGGTCATTATAACCTAGCCAACTTTGCCAATTGTGTCCTTCTGACGAGCTTCCTTTATATTCATTTCCCTATTGTAGCAGCCAAAGCCAATCGTCCTCCTTCGAGGGAAGTAATTTTCCTCCACGCTCCTTTGTTTATCACAAGAGACAGAGCCGAAAGGAGTTGACCTCGATTATTGATCAACTTAGGAATTTTGTGAGGAGGCCTTATGAAGAGGATATCTTCCTCCACACTTGGGTTTTTTTCCAACATGAAGCAAGGGTGGTCCTGGCAACCACTTTGGACCTCATCGTTGAAGACCCTTCGCTAGCTATGGTCTTTCTATTTTCACCGGGGTACCTACCTTCCTACACTGAGTGGGGATACACTAGTGAGCATTATAATCCTAACCGATGCAGCCGTCAATTTGGTTTCGATCAGGGAGCTCCTCGCCCAGTTTTTAAATTATCTCACCCCAAAGTCTCTTTTAGCGAGGCATGCTCCCTGTTCTCATCAACCACTGCGTGGGGAGTAAGTTCTACCATGGATGGGTGAGTAACTATTCCAAGCATCACCAGGCAAGGGGATGTGACCCCTCTATTTGCAGCGAAGTACTGGCTGAGACAGCTGGCCCAAATTTCTGAGTTCTTCGAGGGGGATCCTATGTACCCCCTAGTTCTTTCATTTTCTACCCTGGAGATGGGACTGAAAAGTAATTTCATTCTTAAGATTGAGTTCCCCCTAAGCAAAACCCCCAAGGAACCTCCCTCCGAACTTCCTCCCCATTGCTGCATGATTCCCGTTACCACCCCAAAACCCAAAAAATCCCGAACACCCAAATAGCCTGCCCCTTCTGGGGGTATTTCTGGTGAAGGGGTTTAAACTGAGGTAGCCTCTGGCGAAAGACCTTCTCAACCACCAGCCAAAAAGACAAGGAAGTCCAAGAGTGGGACTTACTCAAATTCTAAGTCTCAGACTCAACCTCAAACTCCTATGGAGGCATTCCCCATTGCCTCCATTCCTCCTCCCATGTCTGCAGAAATGGCTGAGTTGATAAGGAGAGTTCAGGCTGAGGTGTCTTGAATAAATGCTGAGTAATAACAACATGCTCCCGCCTTCCCCACTATCTTGGTTGATCCCACAGAACCAGGGGCTAAGAGAAATAAGAGTTCGAAGATTCCTCGAAGTACTGGTGCTGCAGGTGTGAGGAAGAAGACTCTGGGTACCAAGTACTATAGGAAACGAACTCCAGATGTACATCTCTCCCTAAATCCCTCTGTTACTGCCCCCTCTCCTCCTTCACCCGTGGTTATATCCTCCCATTCTCCCTCTGAATCCGAGGCATGTATGTGTGTTGTTGTTCTTACTCACATTTTTCTAAGGCAAGCTGCATATGTTTAACTCTTAACAACTTTGGTGCAGGGAGTTGAAGAAGAAAGACCCAACCCCTCCATGAGCCCTTTCGTGGGGGGACATTTCGGTTCCTCACAGGCCGATGTGACTCCTCCCCGTTCCCCTATGATTGGGCTTACTTACTCCCGCCGTTCGACCTCTCGAAGTGCGAAGGACGCTGTTATGGGAAGTGATTTCGCGGAGTCTGTGGGCATTTCTCCTCAAATAGAGACAAATCCCCCATCCCCTTGTGAATTATTACCTCAGCATGAGGTCCTTCTGCCCCTTGTTCCAGCTGTGGAAAGTTCCCCTGAGGTAACATATTATCAATTACTTATCAGATCTCACGTCTTTTTTCCCATCCCTTTTTTCTGTTTAACATGCTAGACTTAAATATGTTGGGATGCCTTAGGTTGAAATGTCATCTTTGTTAGCTGACATTCTTCTTCCCACTGTGCTGACGAGACCCCTAGCCACAGTTCCCCTTTTTGGTTCCATAACTGAGGTAATTAACGCTTAAATGTATTTCTCCATTTTTCTGTACTTGTTCCTCGTGTCTAACACTTAGTTTCATGTTTGTAGTTTTCTCCAAGTCTTGCCCCACCCTTTTCTCTTGGTAGTCTACATATTTACAAGGCCAAGTTTGATGCTTCTGCCCCGCATGGTGGTTCTTCTAGACTCGCCCATGTTGGGAAATCTCTTGAAACTCCTGTGTTAGCCTTGGTGCCTTTCGTTGGCGAGGGAACTTTATCGACCGTTGAGGCTTCTTCAGATGGGGTGCTGTTGAGGCTTCCGGGGAAATAAGCTTGCCCTCAACAGTTCTCGCTGTTATGGCCTCCGTGGTGACTCCCCTTCTTTCTCCCGCTACTGCTGAGGTACTTCGCAAATTTCTCTTTATTTCTTGTTGTTTGTCTTTTATTCTTGACAACGTACAATCTAGAAGAGTCTCATTTCTTAAATTTCCAAACTTCACCCATAATGGTGACTTAACCCTGAAAACACTTGTTAAGATTTTTTCGCAATCTCCACCAATGACGGTGACTTAACAATGAAAACACTTGTTAAGATTTTTCATAAACTCCACCGATGATGGTGACTTAAAAATGAAAATGCTTGTTAAGATTTTTCATAAACTCCACCTATATCGGTGACTTAACAATGAAAACACTTGTTAAGATTTTTCATAAACTCCACCTATAACGGTGACTTAACAATGAAAACACTTGTTAAGTTTTTTCATAAACTCCACCTATATCGGTGACTTAACAATGAAAATACTTGTTAAGATTTTTCATAAACTCCACCTATAATGGTGACTTAACAATGAAAACACTTGTTAAGATTTTTCATAAACTCCACCTATATCGGTGACTTAATAATGAAAACACTTGTTAAGATTTTTCATAAACTCCACCTATATCGGTGACTTAACAATGAAAACATTTGTTAAGATTTTTCATTAAAATCATTGTTTCTTCTACATGTTCTCAGGTTACTCGTGAATCCTTTCCAGCGAGAGAGAAATCTCCATCGCTTCACCCCATTGGGAATCTGAGAATCATGACGACCAGGGTTCCATGATTGGTGCTGTTGCTGATAGTGAATCTGGTTGTGAGCTTCCTCTGCCCGACTTAGCTCCTCATGACTTTTGCCTCATGGTCCTTCAGCGTTCTCCTCAAATGCATGCCAGCCATCACTTGGTAATTGAACAACTTGCAAGCCACCATCCTGAAACTTTTACTGTGGATTGCCTGCGTTCCAACATCTCCGTGATGAGCTATAGGCTTCAGGGCATGGCCACTATTATTGCTGATATCGTAAGTACTCCTACTCCAAACGTTACCCGAGCCCTCCTCAACCAATTCTTGGGATATCTGAAGGAGTTGGGTCGGGATGGCTTTTGTTTTGACTAGCTTATTGTGCACTTAAAAACTTTGAAGAGCCAGAGACTGGATATTCAGAGGGAGTTACTGCAGAAGTATCAAGAGGATCAACGAGCTAAGGAAGCTAAGTTGGCTGAGCTAGCACCTCTACTTGAAGCTGTCAATAAGGAGGTAGAGGATGTCGAAGAACCTCTGCCTCTGGTGAAGCTGAAATGAGAGAAACTCCTCATCGAGCATACATAAGTACAAACGAGATTAGAGGTTTTTATTAGTGCCCAATAGTCTTGCCTAACTGCTTCTTCAGGCCTTCCTGGAGATTTTTTCTCCACTCCAGATTTGTGGCTCCTCTTAGGCCAATAAACTTTTGTATATATTTTCCTTTTCTTTTTTTCTCATGTAATCCTTGGGAAGTAGCTCCCAATTTTGTAATGCCCCAAAGCTTATGAATAAATGAAAAAGATGTATGTTTTTCTTTATGCTAAAACTGTTTGCATATACTATGAAGTTCTGCAATTCTTTCCACTTGAGTTATGTAAAAAAACTTGTATATTCATAATAACAGTTGGATACATCAGTGGTCTAAACTTAATTACTTACACATGATAGACTTTCAACCATTTATTATTAATCTTGAATGTCTTATCTTCTTCCATCTTAGAAATTAAGCAATAACCTGAATCATGGGCTTTTTTTACAATGAAAGGTCCTTCCCAATTCGTTGCGAATTTAGGTAGAGGAAGCCCCCTGATGTGCTTCACTACTGCCTTCAAAATGAGTTCTCCCTCTACAAACTTTCTTGGTCTCACTAAGTTATCATATGCCCTGAAGAGATATTTCGTATACATTTGAAAATGCTGCATCGCATTATCTCTTTGTTCATCCAACGCTTCCAACTGCATATGTCTACTCTGAGGGAGCATGCTACTTCGCAAGGCATATTGAGCATAGGGAACTTCTAACTCCACCGAAAGGATCACTTCAGCCCCATAGACAAGGGAGAACGGAGTATACCCTGTAGGTTTCCTCTTGGTTATTTGATAAACCCACAATACAACTGGTATCTTGTCATCCCACGATCTTGGGAAATCCTCCATTATTTTAGCTAAAATATTAACCAAGGTTTTATTAGTTGCTTCCACTTAACCGTTTCCCTTTGGGTATGCCACCGTTGAAGTATGATGAACGATGGAGTACTTGTCTGTGAGAATTGTTGCCTCTGAATTGACGAAAGGGGTTCCGTTATCTGAGAGAATAACTTTTGGAATCCTAAAATGGCAGATGATGTATTCTATAATGAAGTTGCTCACCATTCCTATTATTTCCCTTCTTAGTGGTATCACTTCAACCCAATTTGTAAAGCACTCCATTGCTACTAGTAACCATATTTTCCCCCTCGAAGAAGGATGTATTGCCGCTACCAGGTCAAACGACCAAGTGTGAAAAGGATAAGGTGTTGCCAGAGAGTGTAGGTCCATCGATGGGGCATGTATCATATTTTTATGAATTTGGAAAGCCTTGCATTTTTGAATGAACTCAGCAGAGTCCTTCTCTATCGTTGCAAATAATACCACAATATCATCAACTGGTCATACTACTTGGCTCCTCCTATGTGAGATGGATTATACACCTGTTTGAGGACCTTGACTGCTTCTTCCTTTGTGATGCAACGTAATGGCCTGTTGAAGTGGCCCCTTCAATAAAGCTGCCCTTCCTGAACGTAGAACCTCGTGGCCCTTCGATTAAGTCCCATTGCATCAATCTTTTCTATTAGGACAACTCCATCTTTAATAAAGTCAATATAGGTCTGCCTCCAGTCAGGTTGAGCTTCCACGAAATGACATTCAGCTACCTCAAAGAATAACTGGCATTTATCGCACTTCCGTTGTAGTTCTGCTGCGTCCTATTTCATTTTAGGCCAAAAATATCCCTCCCTTTGAATTCTTCGGTAAAGAGGCATCTCAGTTGTTTCACAGTGCTCTTCATGTGTTTTTTCCAATCTCTGCTCTGCTTCTTTTGGGCCGATGCATCTAAACAACCATCCTCCTACATTTCTGAAGTGAAGGTTTCCCTGGGTTGTAAAGTATTGGGCTAGTTCCCTTAGCTCCATAGCTCCTTCCCTAGATTCTAGTTACTTTTTAATTTCTCCCCTCCAGTCAGCATCCTCCTCCATCAGTAGGATTGCTTGAATTACCGAGGGAGATGTTCTTCGTTGAATCATGACTATAGTTGTATCGCTCCTTATGACCATCTTCTGAGCAAAGGTGGCATAAGATTCTGGGTGGCGGTTCATCATTCAGGGATATCTTTTGATCTTGGTTTGATGGAACTGGCTAAGAAGACTCTGAATGATTGTCATGTATGGTGCCAGATTCATGTGTTTCAACGCATATTCTCTATTCACTTGCTGAATCACAAAGTTTGAATCGCCCTTGATGTAAAATGACCAAATCCCCCTTCGAAGGGCCTTCAGCAGCCCCAATACTAACGCTTCATACTCTGCTTCGTTGTTGGAATAAGGGAAATCTAACTTGTAGGAAAGATAAATCTCCTACATTCCTTTTGAAAGAATAACCCCTGCTCCTCCTTTCTTTTCCATCGAAGATCCATCAAACTGCATCGTCCATTCCTCATCACTTACATATAAGTAATTGGCCTGCAAGTCATCTCTTGTAATACTTTCTTTAGGTGGCTCAAACGTTCTAGAGGGGAAGATTGACAATAGGTCCGCGTACGCCTGGATTTTGATCGCGCGAGGAACCACACACTTCAAGTCGTATTCCGAGAGGATGAGGAACCACCTAGATGCCCTTCCAATCAATATAGTTATTGCCAATAAAAACTTAATGGGATCAGATCTCGTTATAATATGAATTGTAAAAGACAACATATAATGTCTAAGTTTTTATGACACAAAGACTAAGGCTAAACAATGCCTTTCTAAGCTACTGTACCTGACCTTTGGCCCTTGTATGATTATACTGAGATAGTATATTGGCCTTTCTTATCCTTCAATCTCTTGTGCCAACAGAGCTTTAACGGAATTCGTAGTCGATGTGAGGTACAGTTACAACCGTATTCCTGCCTGTGGGGGAACCATGGTCTGTGGTGAAACAAGCAGCTTCTTCAGCCCAGCGAGAGACTACTGGTGGACCTCCTCCCACTTGAATTTCATGTTCTTTCGTAAAAGCTGCATCAACGGGTTTGTTATCTCTGCCAATCCGGGCATAAATCTCCTAAGGTAGGAAACTTTACCGAGGAAACTCTTCAGCTCCTTCGTCGTTCTTGGAGTTGACATCTCTAAGATCGCTTGCTGTTTGTCCTGGTCCATCTGCACTCCCTATCGATCAACCACAAAAACTTTCCACTTATTACTCCGAAGACGCACTTCAGTGGGTTCATCTTCAACTTCTACTTCTTGCATCGGGCAAATACCTTCCTCAAATCGCTCAGATGGGACTCCTCCTTCCTCGATTTGATGACTAAATCATCCATATAGAATTCCATAAATTTGTTAAAGAAGTTATAAAAAATTGGCCATCATTGTTCGTTGGTACGTAACCCCAGCGTTCTTGAGTCCAAACAACATTACTTTGTATATGAAGTTGCCCAATGGGGTTCTGAATGCCGTTTGCTCTGCATTCGTGGGGTCCATCTTGATCTGGTTATACCCTACATACCCATCCATAAAGCTATACATCTCATGACCAACCGTTGCATTTATCAATATGTCGATAGAGGGTTGGGGGAACTCATCCTTGGGGCAAGCCCTATTCAAATCTCTAAAATCCACACAGATCCTTATTTTATTTTTATCTTTCTTTCCTATCGAGATAATGCTAGACAGCCAGAGTGGGTGATGTATCGATTTGATGAACCCTACCGTTAATAACTATTAGATCTCTTTCTTAATCTTTAAGTATAGCTCAGGCTTGTACGTTCTCGTTGCTTATTTCACTGGAAAGGCTGAAGGTATCGCGTTCAACTTGTGGCAGCTGACTCCCTCATCCAGCCTTTCCATCTCTGTGTACTTCCACGTAAAAATGTCTATAAACTCCCAAATCAACTCAACCAAGGCCTCTTATTTCTCCTTACTGAGTCGGATCCTCCCTTTCTCTTGCCAGGTTCAACTGCTCCAACTCCTGTGCCTGTGGCTTTGGTTGATCTGTTATGTAATCTGGTTCTTCGACGACATCTTCCACGAACTCTTATATTTTAGAGCTGTCTATCACCATACATTGCCCCCGTTGGTCCACCAAAAAACACTTGTATATTGGGTCAGTCTCATCATTAGATTTTTCGATCGCCCGTTCACACCATTATAAATAATACATGACTTTTCCCTCTTCGGTAACGACCTTCTTGCACTACCTGTTGGGAGTTGCAACTGCATTCCTCTTATTTTCTCTGAAAGCCTCAGCAACTCTTTTTCCTAAAAATTAGTTCAGAACGCTTTATCGTTGGACCTCATGCTCTATCGGATCTACTCTAGTCCTCATCTTGTCTTTCATCTACTTTGAGATGCTTTAGGGTCGAGGAACCACCTGATGGGTTTTTCTGTTATCACTCCCTTGCTGCTTGTAACTTCGTTATTCTGCTCATTCAAAGGCCCTATCCTTTCTCTGATCGAGGGAACCCATGCTCCCTCCATTCTTCTTATTAGGACTCTTATGTCCTCCTCCAGTTCTGTGTAAAAGGATGCATCTACCAGGTGAGCTTCTTCGACATCGAAGGGCCTTTTCGTAGCTCTGATGGTCACCTATGTTCCCTTGATATTCGCCTTAGCGCATTGGTGATACGTAAAAGGAACTAGCCCTTGGTTTTGCATCCACGCCCTTCTTATCAGTAGACGGTAGGAAGTTACACTCTCTATTATGTGGAATTTGACGTGGGAACTTAAATTTCTCATCATAATCCTAACGTTTACGTAATCGATGGACTTGGAAGACTGGCTGTCATAACTCGAAATCACCAAAGGCATGGGAAATAACATTTCCTCCGAAATATTAGCCGTGTGGAAAGAGTTGATTGGCATGATGTTGATGGAAGCTCCCTCATCCATAAGAGCCCTTGCGAAGCTAACCCCGTTAATGCTGGCAGTCACATACAATGGTCTATTATGAGTGAACCTTATGGCCCTATCTACGTCGCTGAAAGTTTTCTCTGACAGAAACCTCTTTACCAACCTGGCCATGGGTCCCTTCCATCTCAGCGAAGGGACTGCGCTCTTCCTTGCAATGTCAAGGATTGCCTGGATTATTTCCAACCTACTCTTATTTGGTATCCCTACCTGGTCAAAAAACCAGGTGAACTTTGGGGATTTTGAAATTGCAGAGTATTCTATAACTTGGTTTGTTTCCTCTCCTTCAACGCTATACATGTCCTCCATATCCTTAGCACTTGCTTTATTATAAGTTAACACTACGTTATCCATTCCCCTAGTGCAGTATTCCAAATATTCTTTAAATTCCTCTTGCTCCGTCGTTATCCCCCTTGTTTCCCTCTCCCCTTCTACGTCGTAGGCCATCACCAGATTGGCCCCGTGCGCCGGGAGTGGGTTATTGTTAACATTCTGTGAAGGGATTTGCAACGTTCCTGCCTTCACCTACTTATCGATGATTCTCCTTAACGTGAAATAACTCTTCATTGGATGTTGAATCTTTCGATGAATCAGGCAATATTTGGGATTCGCTCTAGTTACAGCGTTGGGTTACCCAACGGGAATTCCCTTTGGTTCGTACACCGTTCCTCCTTGGACCATCGCATTGTAACAGCTGATAGTCTCTTCTACTGTACAAGGCAACGGTGGTGGGTCTTCCCTGTCTCTCCTGAATTTCCTCTTTTGTCCCTCTTCATTACCTTGTCCCCATCTGTTCTTTTGGTGTATCCCACCTATGGGACTGAGACCTCCCTCCCACGGGTTGTATCAGTTGTCTGAGCATCATGGGAATCACCATTGGATTTGGCTGTATAACCAACGAGACATTCCTTACTGCTTTTAGGAACGCCGTAAAAGTCCCCTCGTGCGTCTCATTAATAAGATGGAAAATGTACTCAAGAAGCAGTCCTTCCGCACTGATTTGCATCAGTTTGGATTCTCTGGCCTCCTCTCTTACAACGAGGGATCTTTCCTTGAATATGCGAACGTAGGCCACTATATCTTCCCTGGGTCGTTGCTTTTCCCTCCCCAGTTTGGTCAAAGTGAACTCATCTTCCGCCAGAAAGAACTTCTAGACAAACAAAACGTGCATATCCTCCCACGTGGAAACACGCTTGGGAGCTATGTGAGAATACCAGGTATATGCTTTATCGGTTAAGGATTTAGAAAATTCCCTCAACCTGAGTTTCTTATTATTGCAATGTGCCCCCAAGTGTTCAACAAAGAGTTTAATATGTTCCTTCGAGTTTCCACCCTTTCCTGTGTATTTTTCAAAAATAGGAGGAATATAATATTTTGGGTAGGGCTCATCATTGTATTCCTGGGGTAGGGCATCCGAAATTCATCATAGACCGAAGCTACCTCGCTCGTAGATTGCGAGGAGGCTTGCATGAATTTCAACATCTCTTTCTGCAACGTTTTCCTCATATCCTCCACGGGTGATGCTGTTAAAGCGACAACCAACGGAAGTATGGGCTGAGTGCCCGTTGCAACTGGAGAAATCATCACAGTTAGAGTCGTTGATACTCTTGGGGTTCCAACTATTGGATTTATAACAGAGGGTATATTGCTGGGATCATTCCCGTTATGACTGCACTTGGTGTGGCCGTTGGGGCTGCCCCTGGTGTCACGAAGGAGTTAGCTTAAAATCATCCTAACACCGTTAAAGATACGGGAGTTTGTAAACACTCATAAACTTTATTCATGAGGAGCGCCACTTGGGCTGGTCCCAACCCAGCACTCGTAGAAGCCTTTGCCACCACTGGGACACCTGTCGCCGTTTGGACTGGAGGTACCTTTAGTCGAGGGGCTCCATCCCTTGAAGCCTCCAGCTCTCTCGTCACTTGTTCTTTATTGTGTTGAATGTCATAAAAGTTAAGCCTTCGATTAACGTTATCCTGCACCATACTCCTTGCTTATAAGAATGCCTCCCCAGCGGAGTCACCAATTGTAAGAGGGTAGTTTAGATTAGATGGAGGCGTAACCCCTTTTGAGTATAGTAATGACAAGTTAAACAGTAAAACTATTGATTAATTCCAGGACACGCAAACACAATTTGGTGAAGATAAACTCAATTTGAACTCACAGATCTCTTGTGTATAACTCAGAGGATAATAATGAACTTATAAGCAACTTCGCTTAGAGAGAGAGAGAGAAGTAAGCACCTTAGCAGGCAGAAAAACACACCAACCACCCTCAGAGATACCTGTCAAGTATTAAAAGCTTCGTAATAAATGAAAATAGTGGGTGAGAAAACCCTATGGTTTGTAAAAAATAATCTCTCCCTGATGTCTATTTTCTCTAGTAATAACTTCTGGACTCTCAAAAAGAACATCCTCTCCTCAGGGGTGGTTAGGGTCCTTAAATATCCCCCCATACCACTCCCGAGGTAACTCAGTCGTTAATGCCTATGAAAGACATCCCACATACTTTATGTCACAAAAATTAAATACCCGATGCACTAGTTATCTCCATGTCATAAACATTAAATGCCAAGACATGCCTTTTGCCTAACCACTGTGTGTCAGGGGGCTGTCGTCACAGAGGTGGCTCACCAACTGTCTAACAGCCCCAAATACCACGGTGATTTACTCAAGTGCAGATTTGACATTGTCTTACCGGCTAGTGAAATCACATGCGGTAGATGCGACATTAAGTAGAGGGCTGTTTGGTTCATAACTCTACGCTCGATGGAACTCGAGGCAGCTCAGCTCGAGGTTCCAAGATCAGGGTCCTTTGGCATTTTACCGGGTGTATCTAAGTTGGTTAGGACAAGCCCCAACGGTGCCTCACTTCTTAATCCTCCAAACCAATTCCCTCTAAAATTCCCACGGCGAGGTCATTCGATAGAGCATGAAAGCTCTCCTAGACCCTGCCAAGCCTGGCCTCTCGCGAGTATCGTTCGACCTCACACAAAATCATTATTCTCGTTACATCATTACAATCGTTATAGCTCATAGTCAGTACAAACAAAAGATATAATATGGCTAAGTAACACAACAAGCTAAAGTATGAGTTGCCATGTTGAGTTGCCTTGTTGAGTTGCCACACTTGAGCTGCCTTGCTGAGTTTCCACACTGAGCTGCCTTATTGAGTTTCCACATCGAGCTGCCACGCTGCCTTAACCCCAGACACTATTGTAAATGGGGGGATTATCCCTAATCTGAGGATTACCTTCAAGCCCCCACTAAATTATGAGAGAGGAGTTAGGGTTTGAGACAGAAATATGGACCTCAGAGTATTGATTTGATATGTGAGATGCGTAGGAGACTTAGTAACCTTTTAGTGATATGTGTAAGTACTCGAAACCTTATGACGTGAGATTTATCGGCAAAACATATTATATATAAGTTGGAATGATAATGGCATACGTGTAAGACGAATGGTATAGGGCGGAAAATATACCGTTAATAATGAAATAATTACCTGAGTTGTGTGAATGCTTAGTATATGGAATATTGTGCGTATGACATACCTACCATAATTGCTATCATGGGAGGCCGGCTTTCGGAATAGGACCATCTGATCTTTGTGTGCCTACGGGGGGATTATGATTGGTACCTTAAGGACATAGGGCTATGAATGGCTTATTCGTGAGTTAATAAGTCAGATGACCATAGGAGCATAGGTATGTGCGTGACCCATGGGTATGTGAACTAAGTCCGCCTCCAATATGTGTGATTTCGTTTATTGAAACGGTTCCTGAGCGATTCGGAACACATAGTCCTTATGTACGTGATGTACCGAGATTCGATAGCAGAGTATGCGTGCACCGCAGCTTAGCCTAGGGGTGCCCTGTTTGTATAATTATGCTGAGAATAATATACTTGTATTTATAATGAACTCCTTGTTAAAGTGTGAATACGAATATTTGAGACATTTTAAATGGGATAAAAAAAATGAGAATTTCCTATCGTAATTGTTATAAATTAATCTTATTAATGAAGAGGTGGGTTACACACAGGATACATTAGAATGTTATGAATAGGCCTTATATTTTAATGTGAAGTCAGGAAGTAGTACATACTAGTTAGTTAACGGCATAACTACGACGGGTTAAGGATATACGTTAGGCGTGCACATTAGTTGAGGGGTGAGGAACTCATGTGAGAGCACGTGACTAACATGTATATAATATTTACTGTTTAATGCAATTAAACCCTTGCTATATTTTTAAACTATTTTCACCTGGGGCTCTGACCCGCTCGCTTTCAAATCTATTTTTCTTGTAAAACCTTTTTAGGTGCCCAGCCACAGGGGCGCCAGACATAGGGGTTCCATTACATTGACGTGATGTAGCTGTTGTGGAAGTTACAGGATCTCGATATTAGACGCCTCCACATTCTGCATTTGATTCTATTCAGGGTCATTCATCAGTTAGGGCATGTCACCCATTTCCATTTAGAGATAGCATTCTCAGACTTTTAGTTTCATTCAGTTTTGGATTTATTTATTTATTCAGACTTTTGTTTTGAGATTTATTCAGTATTTGGATTATTCAGACGAGTGTTACTCCTGACTCATTTTATTTAGTCCATTATTATTATATTTTGATTGTGATGTGGATGTGGTATAGTTAGCTTTTAATCTAATTGGTCGCATGTTAATTTAATGTAATAAAATTTGGCAACTCACTTTTTAAATATTAGGTGGATTGTAATTGTTTAAAAATGCTTTGGACAGTGATGCTATGAACTGAACCAACTTGACATTTTGTATTAATTTGAATAAAGGAGTAGCTACGTGGTATTTAATTAGTCGAGGTTTCACACTTAAAAGAAGTTTAAATGTCATTTTTTCTTGGAAACGCTCTTAAGGATTTATGTTGATTCAAAATTATGTCTTAATGTCATGTTCATTTCTGAATGGATTACAGTACCGTGAGAGAAGCTTAATATCCCTACTCTTCATTAGTTTTAAAAAACCAGTGATGCAACGACTCATATTCTATGGCTCTGAATTTAGCTGTATATTAACAGTTTGGATTTCTCTTTATTTTCATATCTTACTCAGTGGACTAGCACATATTGCACATTTTACTCAGTTGCTTAGTACAAATATCAGTTACTTTAAAAATGTAAGATATGTACTGAATGATGATTCCATGTTCACGTTGCACACTCACATGTGGTTTCCAAATTGTTGATACAAGTAGCATAGGTCTATTATATATTGTAAGTAAGTTAAAAAATGAATATCCTATATTGGGCATTTCCATCTTATTTTCATACAAACTTGAAACATATATTATTAAGTGTTTATGCATTTCCATCAATATGTTAGAGGTTGGCATTTGCACTTTTTATTAATAAAATGAGTGGCATTCATTATAAAATTTAAACATTTTTTGGTCCAATTTAGCAGGTGTTATGATGGTTTGGGAATGTGATATTAGGAGAATATTGGAGAACGGGTTAGGAATTATTGCGTGGGGAAGGGAGGAGGTTGTGTGGAGGGCATTAGTGAGGGTGGTGGTATTTGCTTCGAGGAATAAAGTTCCAAAGATAGTTTGAAATATGTAATGCTATTCAGATTTTCGTTATTAGAGAAGAAAATTACAGATATAGTTTCTTGGTATTTAAGTCAATTATGATATTTACTTTGTCTCTTTTCTTAGAATGAAAACTAACGCCTGGGTTACTTAATAACTTTCGGAGGCTGCAAGATTCTTAAACAAGTATTGCAATATCATTTGTGACTGTGATTTTGTATATGTCATTGCCTATCTAACGTAGCATGTAGAACCAAGTAATTGCTAGATTCGATGTTTACACGACCATCCACTTTAGTTCAATATTGTGTATTTTTATTACTATTTTCTATATATATTTTTCCATGAAATGGATAAAATGGAAATTGCCTGATTGTTTCTCTATCTCACAGTGGACTAAAAAATTCAAGGCTAAATATAAGTTTTGTTCTTCTAAACAGTGTAATAAATTAAAATTGAACTTAAAGTTCTTTACAGTTATGATTTGTAGTCTATTACAAGAATTTATGTTTGTCTTGAGTCGTACAAACTTTACGTCATTATTTAGTCTTGATAAAGTGGTTATGAGAGCTATTAAAGAAAATACTACTACTAAATGATCAAACAATTTGTCTAATTTAGACAAGAAGTCTGAGATCTGGGAGAATATACGCTATATGAAGTGCAGTGTTTATAACACACTCTTAATGACTAAAGTCTAACATCAACTTGGCCAATTAATATTAACCATTCTCTTAATCTCTTTATCTATTTCATTAATCAGTCACTTGCCTCTTATCTCCATTCTTTGTGGTAAATACTCTATAGCTATACTATTGTTAGCCTTCAAATTCTGGATTTAACATGACGAGAATTATTCGTATGTAAGGTAATGGTGCATGGAAAATAACGATTGACTCTTCATTTGACATCTCATTATTTAAAGTATTTTCCTATATAAATGTAAGAGTTCCATGTCTTTTATTACAACTTTTGATATATTTTTTAATGATTTTCTTATCCCTCTCTTTTTTATCTAAAATACAGCAGGATGGCAGCGACGAGAGGTTTTCACTGGAAATTTCTATGATCTAAATAAGCAACATTGCCAACCAACCTCTCCAAACACAGTTGGGAACCAACAAAGCCACTAACATTATTTTCTCACACAACCCACAAACCCACAGATTGCGAAGGGCCTGTAGGCTTAGTGTCACTCACTCCTATTGGAATCTATTTACTGTTATCAACAGATTGAGAAGGGGCAGTAGACTTTTGAGAATATCCCGTGTTTAAATCTGGTCCCCGGTTGTGAGAAGCTTGAGTACTTTTAATGATAAATTGTTTTTACATTTGTATTGTAATAAAACTCGATTTAAATTGTTTACACATTTCGATCATTTGGAAAATTTAAGCGTGCCTTCAGGCATGGGCAATCCGCTAGTATATATATATATATATATATATATATAGAGAGAGAGAGAGAGAGACAGACAGGCTCCTGTGCACACTAAGTTTGCACAGTGCTGGCGCACACCAATTTTTTTAAAGCATTAAAAAAATATTTTTGAGTTGATTTTTTTATGTGATATTTAAACATTTCAACGGACCCATGTAAAAAAAAATCAACTCAAAAAAACTTTTTTTTGCTATTTTTAAAAAATCGGTCAAACTTTCGGAACTTTTGAAGTGCTTAAAAGCAACGAAAGTTTGACCGATTTTTTAAAAATAGCAAAAATAGTTGTTTTTAGCTGCTTTTTTTTATATGGGTCCGTTGAAATGTTTAAATATCACACAAAAAAAATCAACTAAAAAATATTTTTTTTACTATTTTAAAAAATAATGTGCAAACTTAGTGTGCACATGAGCCTATATATATATATATATATATATATATATATATATATGCGACACACAAAGGCATCAACCATTGATGTCTCGTTCGTACTCTATCGGCAAGTCCGGAGGAATCTCTTATCCTAAACAAACATCACAAAACACACATAAGTTAGGGGCAGTCCCTACGCATGATACCCGTTCACGACCGATACCCAGCGGTGACACGGGTTGGGTTAGCGTCAACGCCTACCTCCTCGTAGATGGCGTCTCCACGTAGTACCTATATGACCTACACAATCGCCAAGCCCACCTGTGCCGGCTTGTGGTACCCGATCTGAACGCATGAACCACTAAGCCAATAGGACGGTCCACGAACATTGGCATGTCCACACAAAATAATATAGTACATATTATCATACAATACGTATAAGTAATTATTCTATAACCACCTCTATAAAAGGAAATCCCAATCCACATAAAATATAGCCTTTTTGGGTTAACAATAACAATTTAGTCAATTATTCCATAACTCATTTTAATTCATTACCCTACGACTGCTTCCCACTTAATTATTAAGTCCCATACATCGCCTTTTAGAATTAAATCACATTTGCTTCATAAGTTATTTCTCTTTAAATATATAGGTACAGTTATTCCTAACTAACCTTTCCAAGATATTATAAGTATAGTTATTCTCAAACTAACCTTTTCAAAACATTGTAGGTACATTTATTCCCAAAACTAACCTTTCCAACACGTTATAGGCATTATTATTCACAAACTAATCTTTCCAACACATTATAGGTATAGTTATCCTTGAACTACCCTTACCATTACATTTAATAATCTTAGCATGTTGTCCTCTTAACTTAGACTTAAATCATTTCAGATTATTAATAATTATTCGTTTCTTGTTATCTTTTTAGTAAGGTTTATATGTACATATATAAGGAGTCAACTAATGTGAATAAGAGTTATATGTACATATATAAGAAATCCTCTAACATGGATAAGTAGTGTCACCTCTACCTGTTATCACAACCGACGTTAACCATTTAGACTTAGCCCACTAGGATTAAGATACATTACTACTTAATATCGTTATACGGTAACAATTTGAGAAAGAATAATTATTAATTTTAACCTCATACATTCGACTTATCTCGAATAAGTGCTTCTTTTTATTTCCCCCCGCCCCGAATTAAATCATAATAATACCATCGTATCTTTTAGGGTCTGATCCTCTATGTTCCCCTACTAAAATTACCCAAATCAACTACGTATATTTCCACAATCCCACTTATTTCATATGGTTTTATTTATGAATTCCATGTGAATCATCTTATTTGTGTAGATAACTTGCATCTTAAGTCATCACGTATGCACCTCTTTATCACGAACCCATCCTAGTTTAAATACTTATATTGTGTGACACCCCGACTAATTAAACACCGGGTAGCTACTCCTTTATTAAATTAATACAAAATGCTAAGTTGGTTCAGTTCATAGCATCACTGTCGAAAACATTTTTATAATTACTAACCACCTAGTATTTAAAAAAATGTTGCCAAATTTTAATTAAATCCGATTAACATGCAATAAATGAATTATGAAAAGTTAACATAACCAACACAATATAGTCACAATAGAATAACCATCTAATAATAATGAGTCTGGAGGAAAACACAACGAACCGAATACCGAAATAAATAAATACAAAGTCTGCATCAGTAAAATTAATTACAACCCAAAGTCTGAAATAACTGAAATGTAAGATGTCTCTAAAGTAATGGGGCGACATGCCCAATAAAATAAGAAAATCTGATAATGGAATCAAGATCGAAGATGGAGGCATCTACTGTCAAGGTCCTGTAACTTCCACAGCAGCTACAGCACGTCACCGGAATAGAACTCCTATGCATGGTGTCCTTGTGGCTGGGCAACTAAAAAGGTTTTTACAAAAAATAGATTTGAAAGCAAACGGGTCAGAACCCGATTGTGAAAATAATTTAAAAATATGCAAGTGTTTAATATCATTAAACAGTGAATATAAAATACATGATAGTGTGTGCACTCACATGAGTTCCTCACCTCTCAACTAATTGTGCACTCCTATCGTACCCGTACCCATTCTAGTTGCTCCCATATCTATCTAGTCCAATGCTAAATCTAACATTTCTATATGATATCCAATTCAAATCCCAACATCTTCTATTTAATAGAGTATTGTACCTTATTACACAGTTTCCCCACTTAAGCACTACAATATATTAGAAATCTTACATTTTCACTTTATTAACCGTTGCTATTATTTATACTCACAATTATTCACGACAATTCATTTCAATCAAAAGTATATTATTCTCACCATAAATATACAATACTAGCACCCCAAGACTAAGCTGCGGTGCACACATACTCTGCTATCAAATCCCGGTACATCACGTACATGATGACCACATATTCCGAATCTCTCAGGAAACGTTTCATTAACAACAATCACAAATAATGGAGGCGAACATAGTTCACATCACATGGGTCACGCACATACCTACGCTCCCATGATCAGCAGACTTATTGACTTCTCAATAAGTCTTTCTTTGACCTATGTCCTCGAGGTACCAATCTAAATCCCCCCCGTAGGCACCCAAAGATTAGATGGCCCTAAACGAACGCCAACCTCCCATGATAACAAGTACGGTAGGTATGTCATACACAGATAACTACATATACTAAGCATTCTCAAATCTTAGATATTAAAATATTTTATTAGAGGTATACTTCTCGTTCTTATACCAACATTTAGTATCATACAACTCACAAGTCCCCGGTTCATATGTATTGAAGTTATCAACTCTTCTCACGTCGTGATTTGTTACTCGCTCCCAAACCACAAATGTCATCCGGTTTACTATAAGATTCTAGGTTTTACTCTTCAATGTACCCCAATACCCCAACTATACCCATTAGTTAAATAAGGGAAGGTTATCTCACCATTAAAATCAGTCTACGAGACACTAGAAATAAATTCAGGCCAAAAAGGCCATTCTGTCAACTCGTTCGAACGAGGTCGTTCGAACGAGGTCGTTCGAACGAGGTCGTTCAAACGAAGGGCTTCGAATGAAATACCAACTCGTTAGAAGTCATACTGTCATCTCGTTAGAAGTTCGTTCGAACGAGGTCGTTCGAACAACCTGGGCAGGTCTTCTAACGAGATGGCAGTTTCAGCCCAGAAATTCCTAAATCCGTTTTTCTCAATTCTTCTCTCCTCTAAATACACCCTAAGACCATCCAAATTATGTTTTAACGTATATAAACCATTTGTAATCACCCTAGATCATTCCTTAACATATTTAAGGGGTCAAATCTTACAAATCATCATGGAATTAATATAAATCTCCAAATATTTCCCCAAACCCTATGAACATGAACTCCTAATTTTATTATGCCCAATTATTCATCATAAATCCATTTTTAAATCATCATATATATCTTTTTGAATATTAAATCAATTCATCATCATTCTTCATGCAAATCCTAACCCAAATTCAAAGTTCCTCTAACAATTTCATGGGTTTTCTTCAAAAAGTTCAATATAAGATAATTCCTACACTAAGCATGGAAGACATATTCAATGCACTAAAAATATTAAATCACTTGCCTTAGGTTGTTCTTCAGAATTGATGTTTTTTGAATGAAAGTTGATTCTCTCCTTTCTCTTCAGATTTTCTCCCAAGGTTGAAGATGGCTTGGTTTTGGTTCTTGTAACTTCTCTCCAACTTCTCTCAAAACTCCCGTAGTCCACTTTCTAAACTTTTGCTGGTAATGGCCTTAGTGGCCCCTTTAGAATAATAAATATTAACTCTAATTCTCGTGGGTTTTAATTCCCATATTATTAAAATTACCAAAATACCCTTTTAAGTTGCCCGTATGGCCCAAAAATGCCCCCGGATCCTAACTAATCCCCCGGCTTGTGTTTTTTGAATATTTTGACCCTTTCAGACTCGTTGACGCACTCAAAATGACCATTCGGTTGATAAAATAAAATTTTCTTTTTAATTCAAATAATTACATTCCTGACGCGACTGACACGCGCGTCCCAACTAAATTTCCCAAATTATCGTATTTCAGTCTCGCGATAATTTTAATATTTTCAATATTCATATATTTCCATATATACACATCATAATCAAATACCAACTCACATCTCGTTAGTATTTATATCCGAATTAATTCTCAATTAATTCACATTTAATTTAATTAATCCCCCAACTCACATCTCGTTAGTATTTATATCCAGATTAATTCTCAATTAATTCACATTTAATTTAATTAATCCCTTAAATAAATTTAATAAAATTACGGGGTATTACACACTTCCCCCCTAATAACAGAATTTCGTCCCGAAATTCGAAACTAAAAAGTACCTGGTAAAAACAACTCTGGATAACGTTCGCGCATCTCATCCTCGCGCTCCCACGTGGACTCCTCAACATTATGATTCTGCCAGTGAACACGTACTAACGGTACTATCTTCGACCTCAGTTTCCGCTCGCTGTGGTCCAGAATAGCAATCGGCCCCTTCTCGTAGGAACTATCGGGCTGAAGGTCGATGTCCTCCAAAGCAATATGAGTATGGGCCAAATCATCCCTAAGATATTTCCTTAGCGAGGAAATATGGAAAACATCATGAATCCTATGCAAGTGCTCCGGTAATCCAAGTCTATACGCAACTGGCCCAATTCGCTTGATGATAGGAAATGGCCCCACATATCTCGGTGCCAATTTCCCCTTCTTCCCAAAATGCATAATCCCCTTCATAGGAGATACTCTGAGTAAAACCTGGTCCCCCACTTTGAATTCTCTGAAGAACCTCTTGGCATCAACATAGCTATTCTGCCGGTCCTGAGCTACCTGAATGCGACTCCGTATCATCTCTATCCTTGTCGAAGTATCCTGAATCACTTTCGGCCCAAGGATTTTGTTGTCCCCCACTTCTAACCAACATGCTGGGGAACGACAAGTTCTACCATACAACGCCTCAAATGGAGCCATGCCAATGGTGAACTGGTAGGAGTTATTATAAGCAAACTCCACCAATGGAAGGTATTGCTCCCATCCACCCCCAAAGTCTATGATGTACATACGCAACATGTCCTCCAACATCTGATTTGTACGCTCGATCTGCCCATCGGTCTGCGGGTGATAAGCCGTACTCAATCGCAATTCAGTGCCCATGGCCTCCTGGAAACTCTCCCAAAATCGTGAAACAAATATCTTATCTCAGTCAGACACGATATTTAGGGACACACCGTGAAGTCTCACTATTTTTGAAATGAAAATCTGGGCATACTGTCCCATAGTGTAGTCTGTTCTTATGGGTAAAAAATGAGCAACTTTGGTCAAATGGTCCACAATTACCCAAATGGAGTCGTGACCCCTCTATGACGTTGGTAACCCCATGATAAAGTCCATGGTTATGCTCTCCCATATCCACGTCGGAACCTCTAATGGCTGTAGAAGTCCTGCCGGTCTCTGATGATCCACTTTTACCAGCTGACAAGTGGTGCATTTAGAAATAAACACGACAATATCTCTCTTCATCCCGCTCCACCAATACTGACGTCTCATGTCCTGGTACATTTTGTCCCCCCCAGGGTGTATCGCGAACCATGAGCCGTGCTACTCTGCCATAACCTCATGCCGCAAGTCTTCCCCCTCCGGAACAACTAGTCTCCCATTGAAGCGTAATCCCCCAACTGAGCTAATGGTATAGGACTCGGCTCCCTCTGCTAGTAATCGAACTATCTGCTCCTGACAGAACGAGTCATTTGCCTGGGCCTTTACCATTCTCGTAACAATCTGCGGTGTAACAGTCATCACAGACACGAACGATCGGGCCACTGCATCCTAGTGTACCAACTCCTTCCATTTGGCTTTCCACGCCTCGGCCACCTCATCCACTGGCCTACGGCTCAATGCGTCTGCTACCACATTAGCCTTCCCCGAATGATATTGGATATCAAACTGATAATCCTTCACAAACTCAAGCCAACGTCATTGACGCATATTCAACTCTTTCTGCTTAAAGAGGTACTGTAGAGACTTGTGGTCCGTGAACAACCAAAACTTCTCCCCCAGGATATAATGTCTCAAAATATGAAGGGCAAATAAAACTGCCACTAACTCCAAGTCATGGGTGGGTTAATTCTTCTCGTGAGGCTTAAGCTTACGGGAAGCATAAGCTATGGCCTAACTCTCCTGCTGCAGCACACCTCCGAGTCCTTGTAAGGACGCATCGATGTAAACTAAATACTCAAATCCCAGTCTGGGCAACGCTAACACAGGTGCTGAGGTTAACTTGTCCTTCAACTCATCGAATGCCAACTGACAGGCATCGCTCTAGATGAATGGCACACCCTTGAGTGTCAGATGTGTCAAGGGACCCGCTATCTTTGAGAAACCACAAATAAAACTCCTGTAGTATCCTGCTAGGCCCAAGAAACTACGGATCTCAGTCAGTGTCGTGGGTTGTCCCCACTCCCTCACCGCGGATACCATCCCCGAATCTACCGATATCCCCCGGTCTAAAATGATATACCCCAAAAACTGAACCTCCTTCAGCCAAAACCCACACTTCTCATACTTTGCATACAACTCGTTCTGATGTAGCGTCTGCAAAACCTGTCTCAAATGCTCGGTATGCTCCTCTTCTGTCTGGGAGTAAACCAGAATGTCATCAATAAAGATAATGACAAACTGGTCTAGGAACTCTCTGAACACCCTATTCATCAAGTCCATAAACACCTATGGAGCATTGGTCAAGCCAAAAGGCATAACCCGAAACTCGTAGGAACCATATCTCGTTAAGAAAGCAGTCTTCGAGACACCTGTTCCCTGATACGCAACTGATGGTATACCGATCGTAAATCAATCTTTGAGAAGAAGGAAGCTCCTCTCAATTGGTCAAATAAGTCATCGATTCTGGGCAACGGATACTTATTCCGTATCGTGACTTTATTCAACTCTCGGTAATCTACACATAACCTCAACGATCCATCCTTCTTCTTTACGAACAACACAGGGGCACCCCACGGCTAAGTACTCCTCCGAATAAACCCCTGACCCAATAAATGTTCTATCTGATCTCGTAGCTCTCTCATCTCTGCTGGAGCAATACGGTAAGGTGTGGGGGCAATAGGCCGAGTGCCCGACGTCAAATCGATCACAAAATCTATCTCTCCATTCGGAGCTAGTCCAGGTATATCCTAAAGTACATCAGGGAACTCACTAACAACGAGTATTGAATCGAGTGGTATCACCACTTCCTTAGAGGTCTCCTCCTCTATATAGTACAAATGAGTGGACGATCCTCCCTCAGGGCGAGGCATCGCCACTAAAAACATCTCCTGCCCAGGAATGGCAAAGATAATACTCCTACTGAAACAGTCAATCATGGATCGATACGCAACTAGACAATTCATACCAACAATGGCATCATACTCAGTCATCTCTAACACTAACATATCTGCGGGTAAAGTAAACCTACCGATCTCTATACCCATACCTCTACAAATAAGCGAAATCATGGAACTTCTACTCAACGGTGAATATACACAAGTAATCGTGCTCTCGGCGGTGTCTAATAACCCAATAGTGCGTGCAAATCTCATGGAAATGAAACAATGTGTGGCCCCTATATCAAATAAAAGACGCCCCATAGTCCCTTGGATATAGAACATACCCTCAATGGCCGGTGGATCCTGTGGGGCTGCGGCATGCTGGAGATGATACACTCTCCCATACTGAAGCTGTCCCTACTGGACTGGGACCACTGGAATGGGTGGTAGTGCTGCCATCTGTGGTGGTGCTGGGAGGGCAGAGGGAAACATAGGCCTTTGTGGCTCGTGTTGGGCACCCTGCTGCTGCTGCTGTGGGTCCCTTCCCCTGTCAGGAAAATCCTGGCATTTGTGGCCAGTCTTGCCACAAATAAAACACTTCCCCGGGAAGTTTCCCCCTCGCTGTCCCTGCTGCCCTCGACCCTGGTGGCCGTTACCATTCCTCCCCTAGCCATGCTGGCCCTGCTGAAACTGCTGTTGTTGACCATTTTGACCATGCTGGCCCTGATGGCCGTTCTGACCCTGATGGTCCTGTCTGAAACCTCCATGTCCACTCTTAAAACCTCCAGATCTGAATCTCTTATGATCCCCCTGTTGGGAACCCTGGTCACCCTACCTGTGCTATCCCTGAGAAGATTGTGCCCCGCTAGCACCATTTCCCCCGGTCCTGCCCTGTTGGCTGGACTCCCCTGATCTCTTGCTCTCAGACATGTGGAAGCGATGATCCTGGTAGTGAAGTAATGCTGCGTTAACCACATCAGGATAAGTGCACAACTAGAGATTATCCAACAAGTGCTGACGAATCCTCCAAGTCAATCCATCCATAAACTTCTGAATCTTCTTCTCCTCAGTCGGTATCTCATCGGGAACAATGTTCAAGAGATTAGTGAATTCGGCCTCATACTCGGCCACGGTCCTCCCCTACTGCTTGAGGTTCATCAATTTCTTACTCATTTCAGTGTGAACAGCTGACAAAAAATATTTGTGGTCGAACCGCACCCACAATTCCTGAATAGTGAGGGCGTCCCTCTCCTCCGCAGTGGTAGTGGACTCCCACTACTGCAATGCAGATACTACTAGCTTGAAAGTAGCCAGTATCTGCTTCTGAATATTTGTGCACTCGTACATCCTTAAGTGCCTCTGAATGTCCTTCCTCCACTGACTGGATACCACAACATCGGAGCTACCTACAAAGTCCGGAGGGTGTTCTTTCTGAAAAGAATCACGGACTCATTCCCAAGAAGACGGGAATGCATGAGCCTGTACTGGCGCAACTGCCGGCGCCTGGAGTGGTGCCTGCTGTACAACAGCTAGGGTGGCATTTATCGCTTGGGCTACAATAGCTGCAACCTCTGTGGTATTCATAGTGCCCTGAACTGGTGCAGCCTGTGGCTCTGGCTGTGCATCCTTAGGAACTCGCTGCGCACGTCGTGGAGGCATCTGAAATGAGAGTAAAGTCTTATAATTTCGCAGTTATTATCTCAAAATAGCTGAAGAGCGATACATACACAAAATAATACAACAGTCCTAAAATATAGGGCTCTACATCAAAGAAAGCTCAGCGAAAACATAATAAGCCGTATAGATCCTAAGGACACTAGAACCTGATGCTCTGATACCACTTGTGACACCCCTACTAATTAAATACCGGGTAGCTACTCCTTTATTAAATTAATACAAAATGCCAAGTTGGTTCAGTTCATAGCATCACTGTCGTAAACATTTTTACAATTACTAACCACCTAGTATTTAAAAAAATGTTGCCAAATTTTAATTAAATCCGATTAACATGCAATAAATTAATAATGAAAAGTTAACATAACCAACACAATATAGTCACAATAGAATAACCATCTAATAATAATGAGTCTGGATGAAAACTCCTCACAACGAACCGATTACCGAAATAAATAAATACAAAGTGTGCATCACTAAAATTAATTACAACCCAAAGTCTGAAATAACTGAAATGTAAGATGTCTCTAAAGGAATGGGGCGACATGCCCAACAAAATAAGAAAATCTGATAATGGAATCAAGATCGAAGATGGAGGCGTCTACTGTCAAGGTCCTGTAACTTCCACAGCAGCTACAACACGTCACCTGAATATAACTCCTATGCATGGTGTCCTTGTGGTTGGGCACCTAAAAAGGTTTTTACAAAAAATAGATTTGAAAGCAAACGGGTCAGAGCCCGATTGTGAAAATAATTTAAAAATATGCAAGTGTTTAATATCATTAAACAGTGAATATAAGGTACATGATAGTGTGTGCACTCAAATGAGTTCCTCACCTCTCAACTAATTGTGCACTCCTATCGTACCCGTACCCATTCTTGTTGCTCCCATATCTATCTAGTCCAATGCTAAATCTAACATTTCTATATGATATCCAATTCAAATCCCAACATCTTCTATTTAATAGAGTATTGTACCTTATTACACAGTTTCCCCACTTAAGCACTACAATTTATTAGAAATCTTACATTTTCACTTTACAAATCGTTGCTATTATTTATACTCACAATTATTCACGACAATTCATTTCAATCAACAGTATATTATTCTCACCATAAATATACAATACTAGCACCCCGAGACTAAGCTGCGGTGCACACATACTCTGCTATCAAATCCCGGTACATCACGTACATGAGGACCACGTATTCCGAATCTCTCAGGAAACGTTTCATTAACAACAATCACAAACAATGGAGGCGAACATAGTTCACATCACATGGGTCACGCACATACTTACGCTCCCATGATCAGCAGACTTATTAACTTCTCAATAAGTCCTTCTTTGACCTATGTCCTCAAGGTACCAATCTAAATCCCCCCCATAGGCACACAAAGATTAGATGGCCCTAAATGAACGCTAACCTCCCATGATAGCAAGTACGGTAGGTATGTCATACACAAATTACTATATATACTAAGCATTCTCACATCTTAGATATTACAATATTTTATTAGAGGTATACTTCTCATTCTTATACCAACATTTAGTATCATACAACTCACAAGTCCCCGGTTCATATGTATTTAAGTTATCAACTCTTCTCACGTCGTGATTTGTTACTCGCTCCCAAACCACAAATGAAATCCGATTTACTATAAGATTCTAGGTTTTACTCTTCAATGTACCCCAATATCCCAACTATACCCATTAGTTAAATAAGGGAAGGTTATCTCACCATTAAAATCAGTCTACGGGACACTAGAAATAAATTCAGGCCAAAAAGGCCATTCTGTCAACTCGTTAGAAGTCTCGTTCGAATGAGTTCGTTTGAACGAAGGGCTTCGAAAGAAATACCAACTCGTTAGAAGTCATACTGTCATCTTGTTAGAAGTTCATTCGAACGAGGTCTTTCGAACGATCTGGGCAGGTCTTCTAACGAGATGGTAGTTTCAGCCCAGAAATTCCCAAATCTATTTTTCTCAATTCTTCTCTCCTCTAAATCTAATACTGTCATCTTGGAATTTTTTGATCTTATCAATAGTGGTTGTGTCATTTTCATCGAATGAAACATGAACAAGCACTTTATCATGCCCTTTGTAAATGTACTTGTAAAGGTACTTCACAACTTTTAACCTCGAGCAGACTTCAACGTTGATATGACAATTATATCTTGTAAGGAGATATGGATTGTAAGGAACAACCCATCGATTGTCTAACAACTTGTTGCGCACGCGCATTTGTCTTCCATTATTTCGGTGTTGATAAATAGGATATGAGTCTTGGCCTTGAGAGGTAGAAGATGCGAATTCACGAGGGTAATGAAATTTGTAATTCCCATTTATCATAAAGGAGTTATTTTTATTCAATTCTCCACATGGACCATGCATCATGTGCTTGATGACTAATGAATGAAGCAATGGGTATTCATGAATATCAGGTATCTCTGCACAAATGAATTTATCGTAATTATCTGGAGTATTGAGCTTGTAATCTTGCTTTAGAATTACCAAAATATGAGCATGTGGCAATCCTCTCTTTTGGAATTCGATTACATGTACATGTGCTGTTACCTTTCCAAATATTTCTTTCTTAAAAATTTGATCCTTTAGGTCCTTTAATTTAGCTCAAAATACTCTTGAAGTTAGATCAGGTCAATCTTGAGGTACCTGACCTGGATGAAAATTATCAAGGATTTCTTTCCAATCAGGGTTGCAAGTCATTGTGATGAATAAATATGGCTTCCCATATCTTTGAACTAAAGCCATTGCATCTAAGTATCTACGACGCATATCTCTAGGTCCACCAATGAATGATGCTGGGAGAACAATTCTTTGACCGACTTTGTTGGCTCTTGTTTCACCTGCTGTGACGCTGTCGACCAACCCTTAGTATAATTCGCCTCTGATTTTTTTTCCTGTTGGTTACGATAGAAGTCAAGTCGGGTTGTTTCTAACTTTATGTACATGTCGACAGAATACTGTTATAGTAGCTTTCCAGCAAATAACAACGTTGATTGTCTATTATTTCTGATCTGCAATTTGTGTGCATAGTATTCTCGACATGATACTTTAAATGACTTCTCTCGATGAACACCTAGAAGAGTGTATGGTTGTGGAAATTTAAAAGAAGAATAATTGGTAAATGTAATCAAATTGGAATTTAAAAATGATGTTTTTAAAATATATTTTATGTTAAATCTATACCTTCTTGCTCTGATGAGAGAATGTCCTCTGTACATGTGATTGCTGGTAGGGAGGCCTGGATGTTTGTAGATGTGGTAGATGAGATATCATTTTGGCACTTTATGTCTTGATGCCATCCAACCTCTCCTTTTGGAAAAAGCAATGGGTACTATAATGGGTCATAACATCCAAAGTAGTGCTTTATTTGGTGTCGTTGACCGGAGTGAGACACGATAATGATGTCTCGCTCAAAAGGAATATTTGCATTGTTTCCTTGAATCCATATTGTAGAAATTTCATCGGATGTAGGCTCATTGTAAACACGTTGATCAAGGTTAACATGTTTACTGATTTGAACTTGAAGTGCATCGAGTGAAGGGTAGTCTTTTAATCGCCGTAAAAACTGAGCGTATGTATTTTCATTTAGTACATTCAAGAGCTTTTCAACTATATCAACGTTTAAGGATAACCCTGGTAAGATTACCATTCTATTTTGAACCTTATTGCTATTGTCATGGAAGTAGAGTTGGAAATAGCAGGGGTTGGTGGTGGGTTTCAATGAGGGTAAATGATGATAAACTTGTCCATAAACTCGAAACGTGTGTACACAACATCTTGATGAAGCTAATTTCTTGTCAAGAGTAACTCCAAATGAAGTGAAGTCGAATATGCTATTGTAAGCTCTGATATTAGCACGAAATTCTCTTGATTAAGAAGAATTAGATGTGAAAAGATGAAATAAAACCTCGGGGACCAAATTTTCAGCGAGTGAGATTTGACCTTTTTGACAACAAAATGTTGGGCGTTCATATTGGAGTCTTTGGGCATTATAGTGATGGAAATCGGGAGTTGCTTCTAGTTCTAGCAATGTAGAGCATAGAGGTTCATATACGGTTTCTCCTAATACGAGAGCAATTGTAATATTAAATATTCATTTCATAAGTCTAACATGATTTACTTAAGCGCAAACTATATTTTAGTTATTTTTATCTAACCTTGATATTGGTAATAATTTAATTGGGCTCGAAGTAACCAAGTAATTCTCAATCTTTTACTTGTATTGGGTTTGCCAGATACATTTTCTGATGGTGGAATGGATGAAAATTCTAACAATTTGGGAAATGACGTGTCTGGAAGATTATCTAATAAGTTTAGTAAGAAAGGAGCATGAGAAATGTAATTGAATGATTTTATAATTTAAAACAAAAATTTAATTAAATATAAGAATGGTGAAAATATATGTATGGAAATAAAGATTGAATTTTCATTAACTTCATGTAAATGGCACATATATAAGTTGTTTACTATGTCAAAAAACTGATGCACAAACTTGGTGTACAAATTTGATAACTTTGACTTTTGTGCGTATGTCGTTGTTGCAAGCCAAGTTAATCAAAACCTCAATTAGCTACAAAATATAACAAACTCAAGTGTAGCGGTAAGTAAGGATGTCAATCCACATCAAAGGGGTCAGCTAGAGACAAACTCAATTGTAATTCAAATTTTATTTTCTTTTTGTGTTTTTCAAATATTAAAAAAATTTGGGTGAGATGAGAATTTAAACTAAACTAAATCAAGATGTAAATAAAAGTAAATGAAAATATTAAGTAAATCTAACTAACTAAAAATCTAAAATATGAGAATGGTGAGGAAATAAAAGTGAGAACAATCAAGGGCTAGGATGACTCTAAATATTTTAGTTAATCAAAATTAATTAGTTCAAGTACTCAAGGATAGCTTTATGTTTTTCTCGTATAATTTTTTTTTTCGAAATTTAGATTGAAACTGACTCAATTTTAATTTTCAATCACATCTCGTCATATAATAGATGTATTCATTGGCAACCTAAAAAAGCTTTTAAATATTTTCAAGACCTCTCTCAATATTTCATAATCTCAATCAAGGTCGGTCCTATAGTTATGAACAGAGCAGCAGTGTCGAGTTCGGAGCTGAAGCTGACTCTTCATAAATAGAATACATGGAACCGGTAAACCTCCAAAATATTCTATTGGAAATTACTCGGTCTCTAAACAAATGCAAACAACATTTCAATCAATTTTTACATTCCATAAGCAATCAAATTGCTCCCTGCCTACTCTCAAGGTCTATTTGAAAATTATGAATTTTATCATCATTTACTATATAAGGTGAACTCAATTCGATAGGACATGTGACGGGCCGGAATCGAACATTTCATAAAAAAAATGAAAAAGCAAACTGAATAATTCGAGGCCTATTTGTACATTTTAATATCAATTGAAGAGGTGGATTTCATCTCAGAAAATTCAATCATGTACAATGTGACTTGGAAAGGGGCTCTGCGTGAATCGATACAATTTACTGACGTAAAAGATATAACAATTGGAATCATTTATAAGAGTTAAAAAGATTAATACCTTAATCACGCTAATTGTTTTGTTAGTGCTCTTTTCAGTTACTATTAAATCAGAACCTCCACAACGGTACAATGCACTGGTATCAACCGTTCTTCGTCTTGTCTAACAACAAACTATTCCTCCAAGATATTTAAAGTCACGAATCCACCAAGTGCCAAAGGATAGATTGGAATCCAAAAACCTATGCAAAGATAATTTAATCGCTCAGTTAGCGCACATTCTCCAACATATGATTAAGATGATATAAAACTTGAAAAACATAAATAAAAGATTTATAACTCACAAATATATGCCCAAAACTGTATATTTAAATCAATACGAAATTTGTAAAATATAAAAAATAACTTAATTTGACGATAAAAAGACAAATAAAGAGAAAAACATAAATACAATATACAATTTGGATATCTGATATTTTTGAAAAACATAACTTTGGAAATAATTATTGAACAACTTAACATAGCAATTTAACAGAATCCAATAACGAACATCATTACTAATATTTTAATGGCAAAGATTTTAATATTTTAGAAATTCTACAATTACAAATATAATTTCAACAGATTAAAAAGTCCAACCACATTGAAATTTACTTTACGTACAAACTAATTAGATTATTATTAAAATTTTAAATCAAAACAGAAGCAAAAATTACACAGGGAAGTAGGAGTACTAACCTTTTTTTTCCAGAAGAACCAAAAGTAAGGAAAAAATTATTGGATGGCATAGAAGATATATATCTAATATACGAAAAAAATTCCGTAGGCATTCCTAACTATTGGTATTTAAGATTCCATATGACAGGTTGAATGAATTTGGAAGATGAATGAATTAACATTAATTTGGAATTTGATACAATGAATGAATGTGTTGTCATTAATTCCTGACTGTTGGTAATGAATGTGGAAGATGAATGAATTAACATTAATTTGGGATTTGATACAATGAATGAATGTACAAAATGAATGTGTTGTCATTAATTTTTGTGACGGTTGATTTCTAGGGTTGGATTGGAAGAAGGAAAATGGTAAAAAAAAGTAATGTGGAAGATGAATGAATTAACATTAATTTGGGATTTGATACAATGAATGAATGTACAAAATGAATGTGTTGTCATTAATTTTTGTGACGGTTGATTTCTAGGGTTGGATTAGAAGAACGGAAATGGTAAAAGAAATTAATGTGGAAGATGAATGAATTAACATTAATTTGGGATTTGATACAATGAATGAATGTACAAAATGAATGTGTTGTCATTAATTTTTATGACGGTTGATTTCTAGGGTTGGATTGGAAGAATGAAAATGGTAGAAGAAAGTAGGGATATATAATTAGGTGTATTAGAAAGGGTATGGTAGGAAGTTTAAAAATAATGAGGGTAGTTTAGTCCTTTGGTTTTTGAAGAGGAAGTAGCCTCTTCTAAAGTAGTAGAGATAGAAATTTACTTATGACCACTTTCATATTTTTATTTTTTTAGTTGTTAATTTTAATATAACAAATATAGAATAAGTTTCGTTCTCTCTAAATTAAAAAAAAAATAAAAAAGTAAAAATGGATGGTGAGAGAGAAGTTAAAGAGACTAAATGCAAAACAAAACAAAAACAAATATTTTGAGAAAAAATGTGGAAAAACGGAGGAATTAAGGATGTGTCCTTCCACTAAAGTGCCATTTCAAATTCTCGCTAGGAAACGGTTTAGTTTCTCCCGCTGTAACCCTATATAAGGTTCAACTTGTTGTGTTTTTCTGTAGACTAAAATCTCATTTCTTGTCAAGTAAGTTTAAACCAACAACTCCATGCTCTGTTCTTGTCTTGTGTTTAGATACTTTTTAACCCTGTATACCCACTTGTTTTTTGTTGTCTACATTTCCCTGTCCTTCTTCTTAAGACAAATAGTTTGTATTTTAAATTTGAGAATGTCTGGTTCTTGTTCTTGCATACATGCTTTTTTTTTAATCACTGAATCATGTGATTTTTCTATTTTTTTGTCAGCTGAATTTAGGGAAGACTGAATAGATAATGGAGATATTAAATGATAAAAGTCCTCTTAAGAAGTCTCCCCCAAAATGATCATTTGAACATGGCCATTATCAGGGCTCTAGTTTCAAATAGAATTTCAAGCGTCCAAAGGTCATCACTGTGAAGTGTGCGGGGAAACGATTTTCGATAGCATTGGGGATTGATGAATTAGGGAAACTGCAAAAAGGAGGTTCCTGCCTCTAAACAATTGGAAAACTCAAGGTTTTCTAAATCTGCGGTTTCGACCAAGGTTAAATCTAATGTGGAACGGAGGCTGTTGGTGGAGACAAAACAAAGGAATGATGATAATGTGTTAACGTCTCGTAACAAATTGGAATCAAATGGTCTGAAAACTGTTGAGTTTAAGGACCAACAGGAACTTGTTTGTCACAATAAGGTGACGGAGGCTTTGAATCTATTGAAGAAATATATGAAAAAATGTACCAAAACAAAAATCAAAGCTAAAGGAACAAAGAAAGAGTGCTTGGAAAATTTCCCTCGAATCAGCAGCGCTGCTTAAGCAACGAAAAAAGTGTATTAATGTAAACAAGAAAGTCTTAGGAGCTGTCCCCAGAGTTAATATTGGCGACCAATTTCACTTTAGGGTTGAACTTCCTATTATTGGCCTGCATCACAAGTTCATTGATGGTATAGATTACTTTAAGGAAAATGGAATGATATTAGCCACTAGCATTGTTGATTCCGTTTGTTATACAAACAATATAGGATTCTCTGATGTATTAATATATTCGGGACAAGGTGGAAATCCGGTGATTACTGGTAAGAATCCCAAGGATAAAAAACTTAAAAAAGGTAACCTTGCTTTGAGGAATAACATGATTTTAGGAACTACGATAAGAGCTATCCTACGTCAACCATGTAGAACTATCATGAAAAGAATTGAAAAGAAGACATATAAATATCATGGGCTATTCACCGTGACCAAGTATTGGCGAGAAAAAGGGGGATCTGGAAAATTAGTATTCATGTTTCAATTGCATAGAATATCCGGGCAGCCTAAATGTTCTCTAAACATTGTGAGCGGGTCAAGAAAAGCTGCAGTGTGCCATAATGAGAGTGTGGGAGTCGACATATCTCAAGGGAAAGGGAAGATGAACATTCGTGCAATGAATGACATGGATGAGATCCACAAGAGGAAAAAGGTCGTTCGTGAGAGGGATACTCACCAAATCGCCAATGTTACCATTGTACCGCTGGTAGCGACATCCTCCTTTGATAAAGGAAGGAGGGTGGAAGGGGTCGCAGGTTTCCTTGAGGTTTCCACTTTTGTATCCGACCCGATAGCCCCTACTCCTTACTTGAAGGATAAGGCGTAATGGTTCCACCCGCAGTTAGCAAAAAATAACATTAGACATGGTGGTTCTAAGTTGAAATACCGCTATGTCAGGAGTCCTACTCACGATATCTTCAATCTATCACTTCACAAGTCCACCCAGGTGTGATTTTATGTTTTGGAAAGCGTTTAAGTTTCTTGAATTTAAGTAACTATTACATACCTGTTTGTTTATCCTTTTCTTGCAGTCGACGGTTATTCAAGAGAGGGCCTCTGTGGTTGATAACAAGGCTAAGGATTTCCAGCTCCTTGAACTCGATAAGGTGACATTACGTGATCACATCAAGATAGCTAAGGATGCTAAGAGGAAGTTGCCAGAAGATAAGAAGAAGATTGAAGAAGATCTTGATGTTGCTAATCTAGTGCTCGACACAACTTATACTAATGCCGAAGTTGATTCTTTGAAGTTCTTACAAATGGAAAAAGATTCTTCGGAGTCTATGGCAGAGGGAATTTCTACTAAACTCCCTAAAGAGTGCAAGGGTGCTCACACGTTTACGCACACCTTCCATCAATATGTCGATGGTATTTATGAAAAGCTAAACAAAAGAGTGATAAAGGATCATCTTGAGTTGACCAAAGAGATGTCTCCATTGTTAGGTGATGACGAAGAGGCTTTAGCGATGTCTAAGGCCAGGATAGCAGTGGAGGAGCCTATGTCTGGGGCGGACGAATAAAATTTGGTAATTAAGAAAATGATCTTGCAGAGGAAGTGAATAAAATGCTCTTATAAAGGAAGTGACTGTGGTTTAAGCAACCAAGGAGTTCCTTATGGCCAAGGCTTCATTCATGTCAAACTTTTACCGTAGTTGCCTTTTATTTCTAGTACTTTTGTTCTTTGTTGTCCTTCAGATGCTTGCACTCTTTTTAGGTAATTGTGTGTAGTTTTGACCAAATATTTGCTCGAACTTATGACAAATATGAGTTCATGATGAGAATGGAGGCTACTTAGGGCTTAATTATAATATCTTTAATTTTTCTTTTCTTAAATTTGTATTTCCTTAGTTTATGCTAGTGTTTTAGGTTACGGGGTCCATTTGGAATATTTTCAATTGCCCTCGTCTGTTTACCGTTTAGGTATCTCGGTTTGCTTATAAATAAGGGCTAAAAAATCTTTTTAGTGAAAGGTTCCATAATTTGTGTCTGCTCTTATATGTCATTTGTCATGTTATATCAAGTTATATGAGAGCAAGAGCTCGTTGAGTTGCTGTAAATCATGAAAACTTCATATAGCAATAGGGAAATTAAGCCATGTTAGGATAGTGTTGCATCCTAATTGCCTTTAAGGAAGTCATGGTATCCTTGGCCTCCAATATCCACTACCTCCTACAGCCTCTCTCCACATTATGTGCATCGATAACACGCATAGCATCACCACCTCTATCAATTGTCCAACCACTAACCCCAACCTTTTTGCACCCTAAAAAACCTAACCCTAGGCTGAATCTCCAACGAGATTTTGAGTTCAAGTCACTACACCAAAAACAATAATTTGGCACACACTGATATTAAAAATCTGGCACTGCTTAAAAGTGTGCCAAATTCTGGCACGATTTAATAAAAACCTGTCACACTTTAAAACCGTGCAAAATTTGGCACTGTTTAAAAGTGTGACAAAATTGAACACACTTACTAAAATATAAATAGTCTACAAAAAATACTAGTTCCTCTCTCCACAACCCATTCCCGCTTAAAACCCGTTCCCGCTCAAACCCATTCCCGTACACCCGAATGAAAGAGACTAACTCCAAATCGTCATAAGAAATTTGCCTTCCATGGTTATCAAATCCATCGATGTATAACTTTCTTTTCAAACTCCGTCGTTGTACCCATCGCTGTCAAAATTTTGGCCTAGGTTTCCTAGGGTTTCTCAGAATCATGGAATTCACGATTTGGCTAAGGTTTTCTGATAAGCAGTGATAGATTAAGGTAGATTTATTATGAAATACATTCTATTTTGGATAAATTCCTAATGTTGTTTGCCTATTAATATTATGAGTAGTGAAAGGTATTCTATGTTGTTTACCTCTTAATGTGATGTAGTGATAGATTTTTTTTATGTTTTTTATGATTTTAGTGTAGTGATAGATTTATTCTGAAGTAAATTCTATTTTGGATAAGTTTTTTTTAATCTTTTTTACTTCTTAATCTGCTAAGTTTTTTTTAGTAGTGATAGACTCCATTGTCTTTTATTTATTTTTTCATTTAGATAAGTTTTTTTATTTTCATTTTGATGCCTTTGACATACATGATATTCGCTTTCAGGGGAAGGATTTGAGAAAAGAACTAGCTCCTATAGGTTGCCATTAATTCTTGCTTGTCTCTTATCTGTGTAAGGATTCTTATTTGTACCGGCTTAAAAAAATATCTATGAGGGACTAATGCCAAATTTTCTATATTTTTAATTTGGGGATCTTCCTATTAAGTCCTATTTACATGGGATATTTCCTAATAGGTCCTATCGTAACATTTTTTCCTTAATAGGTCCTATTTGTACATATAGTTAATATTCATTGTATGTTTACAAATAGGACCTATTGGAACAAAAATCTTTTTTCATGGAACCTGATGGAGCAAAAAAAATATGTTAGGACCTATTGAACTACATACTTAATAAAAGGGACTAATTGGTAAAAACCCTTTTTAATTTTTTTTATTATTTTCTCCATTATTTCTAATTCAATTTAGTTTGGTGATCGGATGAATATTACCATATTTGTGAGCTATTTTATTTACTTAAAGTTGTTTGTATGATTTTAGACATGGCTATTGGGTATTGGTTTAACATTCTTTTTGACAAGGTAGTGTAACACAAGGAAGTCTTAGTAAGGAGGATGGTGCCTGGAGGCTCTTGATGTTATCCCAAAATGAGTCATAATACACAATTTCTTGCACTCTTGCTTGTCTAATATATGGATATACTTATAGTTTTAATTTACTATTTTCTACTTGACACTTACTGAAAGTGAAATCCCTTTATCAATAGGTTGTTTTATTATTATAAATGAAAAATAAAATAGTTGGATGATTATGGTTGTGGGATTGGTAGCTTTGGAGCTCATTTGATCTCGCTACAGTTAATGGTTGTGTGGTAGAGCATTTGAAAGTACATTTGTTTAGAAATTGTGTGGATTTAGGGATCAACTTGCGTGTGTGCATGTGACAAAGTAGATTTGTTTAGGAACTAGGTGGATTTAGTTATTAGCTTGCGTTGTTTAGAAACTATGTGGATTTAGGGATTAGTGCTTGTGCGTGTGGTTACATGCCTATTAATGATCATGCTCATCTAGCTGCTTATCTTGTGGCCTTTTTATCAAGATTTTGCTTCCTGAGAAACCCCATGCTTGTCCTAATTAGATAGTATTTTTGGTCTGAGTCGAAAAATTTCCTTAGCCGCTTTTATTTAGGGTAATTTGTATGCTTGGTTAGATTGATTGCATTTGAATTTGGAGTGTTCGTTTAGTAGATATGGCATTGTCAACTTTAATCCTTATGTTATTTAATGGACTTTTTGTTGGAATGTTTTCCTTCATTGGGTCTGAAACCCCTATTATGAAGTTCCCTTTGATGATGACTCGCCAGTTAGAATTTTGAGATAGTAATCGAAGGTGGATAATGGATTTCTTGTTATTGTAGCTACGCAGATCAATTAAGTGAAGCTATTTTGTGTGTGTCCTTATCATGTGGATGTAGGCATTTACATGTCAATTGTTTTTTAATGAAGAGGCATGTGTTTGTGTTTCGGCGTTAAGTGACATAATGGATGATATTCGTGCGTCCAACATTCATACGTTATTGGTAATTCATCTTAGGTTTTTCTCTTTTTGATTGAGTGGGGTTATGGTGTGGTATTGTACCATCCCAAACGTGTTATGTTCCAATTTGGGTGTGACTAACTTGTTCCTTGTCCGGTCAAAATGAAATGGAAATTAATGAAAAAGTTGTATGCTGAGGCATTCAGTACGCTTAATTGGCATGGGATTACTACCAAATGTTGTGCGTCTGGTCAAAGGATTATTCCTTCTCGAGATGCTAATGGGTTTGCCACTCCTCGGTAATTCTTATTGGGTGCATCAGGTAAATTCAATTCGTTATTTGGTAAATGGTGCTGCCGTTATAGGTCTAAAGGTGGTGGTTTTAGTTGGTGATGATACACATTGAATCCTCAAGGTTTAAAGGAGATCAGAGATTTTATGGGCTTTTCGACTTCTAAGGACATGGAAGCTAGCTTGGAAAGTGAACCTGGCGCGGTGTTTACCAAACTTGGTGTTGCCAATCCAAGCAAAAAAAGAGTGATTTATCTGATGTAGTTGGCGGAATAACGAGATCGAAGAAAGTTGATAAGCGAGTTTCATTCGATGGTGCCTCGAAAGGTAGTACTTCTAATATATCAAAACGAGTATCGATGATGGTCGTGGGTGTTGAGAATTGGACTTTGGGTAGTGATGTTGATGTTGGGGATATCGATCCCCAAGATGTAGCTGATGTGAAATATTTGTTGGAAGCTGAGGCAAATGATGTGGAAGGTAGGGGGATATCGATGTGGCGGAGCTTGCTCCTAAGAGGAAATGGCTAACTAGAGCTGCGAAGAAAACAACTAAACAATGAATAGCCCATCAAGCTACCATGTTTCGAGTTCTAGTTCTAGTTTGGAGGAAAATGAGGAAGCTAAAGAGGAAGGTGAGGAATCTGAAGGTTAGGTTATTTCGGACACACAACTGGTATATGACATTTTTGTACTTGTTTTGGGTTCATTTTTGGTCTACACCAGTTGTGTGTAGAATATAAATCAAAGTTGAAGCAATGCTCAAACATGGCTACCAGTATCACCTTTGTTAACATATTGCCAGATTATCCTTGGTGAATTTTCTTCAAAATTTCATAACCTTTATTTATGATCTCCCTTATGAAATTAAATCATGCATCAACTCTCTCGGTTTTGTGGTGATGAGTATGGTTCTTGGCCAAATAGGTAGCTCTTTGGTTATGGCAATTGAATATAATGTCCAACTTACATAATAGATCTTGTAGCCACAAAACCTCATTGACAGCCTCCGTTGCTACATTTATAGTGCCTCCGATGTAGTAAATGAACCCGTTGTTTGCAGCATAGATCTTTAGCTAATTGCACCAAAGCCATTGAAAAAAATCCTGAGATGGATATGTCCTTGTTCCAGTAACGTAAATAGTCCGAATCTTCATGCTGTAACAAGAGAATTGTCAATCCATTGGTGTGGTACACTAGCCTCACATCTAAAGGTTTAACTCAAAAGTTCATTTGATTGCGTACAAATGCTTTCTTCTCTAGATTTGTTATTTACCTATTTATCGCGATACCTGCCTGTGAAATATCGTAGTACATACCAGAGGATGCATCAAGCTTCTGCCGCACTGCATAAAAAACCTGAGTCATGTACAGTTATCTCTTCCTTAGTACTAAGAGACATTGCCACCTAATCAAGGATGCCCAGATTTAATATTTTTTAATCAGAATCAGTATAACTAGGATCATTTGATCTCTCCGACTCTCTCCATGCTAGTATATAGAAGATTCTTCCCTACATATTAACATCAACTTTAAGATCATATATATTATGTTGTGAATGATATACTATATTTTCAGAAACACAAGTTCAAACTCAAAACAGATGGAAACAGTAACTAACATCTCAATCACCACAATCGTTGTTGAACAATGCAAAAGAAAACTGTTTCATGACCTCCATTTCATCAAGTCACATGATGCTTTTTAATTTTATTCATATTCTTTGTCATTTTGGATTAAAAAAAAACATGAAAAATAAAATTTTTTCCCTTTCTATAAAATTTAACATAATTTGTCTTTTTTTTTTATATAACTATTCGTAGTTCTAGCATAAGTTTCCGAAATTGTTCTTCTGTTTATATAACTATTGGCAGGGTATAACTGCCCAATAAATCTTGGCATTATCATTTGTTATCTTATCAACTATTTTTTCTAAATCCAATTTCCAACAACTCACAATGGTGCTAGATTGTCGTGATGCAACCTTCACTCTGTATTCAAATTCAGCATGGTGTTATCTCTTATGGATATTCAAATTGGCACCCACTAGTCTCTAATATAAAATAGTTTAATAAAATAAGTTCACATGATAGCCTGTCAAGCGACTCCGATATGTTGTCATCTCCTCAACTAGTGTCGTTTCAGCCGACCTGAACGTATCGTACCCATTGCTGAAAGGAGAACTTGCAGATCAGAAATCTTGCCTGTTGTTTCATCATAAGGGGCCCCAACAAAGTTGGGAAAAAGCAATTAATCTTAGGTCAGGTCAGATGGTACTGACCAACTGATCAATGTTTAAGCAGTTATATCAATAATTTTTAAACTTATCAAAAGAAATTAAAAGTTTTTTGCTCACTCTCAATGTTAGATGTGTTCTCCTACTACTCCTTTGGCTAATGTTACATCATCAACAACTGGTATATTCTACACACAAATGGTGTGTTCTCTTACTACTCCTTTGGCTAATGTTAGTGATTCGATATGTGTTTCTATTTTGATTACTGCATAATGTGGAAATAAGTGGCCTCATTTAGCCAAGCCCTATAATTTGTTATCCATCAGTTGTTGAAATAATCATGTGTTGAAATAATCACAGATTAGAATGTATATATGCTTTTTCATCTTAATACACGGTGTCCATGTATATTTTAGAGGGATTTTTAAGAATATTCACGATGGCATTGCAGCCGAAATTGGCGAACTAAAGATATTAACACACGAGTGAGTGATTTCAATAATCTAAGACATGAGTGCAAAAATTCAAGAACGTATTGATGTTGTAACAGAAGTCGAGAATGAACTTCTTGAATTGCAATAGGCATTCTCATATATGGTAGTATTGGTGGATGCTCAAGGGTACATGTTTCAAGTGCCGTAGACCATGTGCAATTTGGGAATCCTTCCCTTCATAAGGCAAAGAGTATCATAGCAGTACGCAGGTGAGTATTTTTCATTTTGTTTATTAACTTATGCCTCATACTTGGCTTGGTTGACATTCTACCTGTTTTTAAGTAGTACTTTTATATGTTTTTATTAGTTCTTCTATTTGTTGTACATTCTTTCTTTTATGCCTCATACCTTTTTTTATTTACATTAAGCTACAAATCATGATCTTTACAGAATAAGTAACGGTGAATTTGTTTTACTCGGTTGATTCCAGGGGCACTCATACATTTTCAGGTAATGTTAACTCTTTCCTTATTTAGCAGGTCATTTCTTTAGGTACCTAATACTATGTCTGCATTTATAATCTAATCATGATTACTAATAATATGAACTGGTAGTTCTTCCGCTTATTGTTTACTCCTCACTCGCATGATTAGCAAAACAAGAAGGCAGTTCTGCACTTAGAATTTTGGATTTTTTAGCTGTTTCTTGTGAGATGTGACTAGCAACATAATTATTATGAAATACCCAAATTTCAGTAATGATTAATCAGGAAGCACAACTAGCATAAGTTGGGGGATTTCATCAATTTTGGTGGGCTAGTACATATATATAGCGCACTGCTGTTGCTATATGTATATATAGCGCACTGCTGTTGCTATATGTATATATATATATATAGCAACAGCAGTGCGCTATATATACATATAGCAACAGCAGTGCGCTATATATATATATATATATGTATATATATATAGCATCAGTCAGGGCTGCTATATGTATATATATAGCAACAGCAGTGCGCTATATATATATATATAACAACAACTCTAATATATATATATATATATATATATATATATATATATATATATATAGTAGCAGCATAACAACATGTAATAGAAGTAATCAGTTGCAACGACGAGTTCGTGAGATCATTTGAGCTCGAAGCATTATGTGGTGAACCTGGTCTTCCTTAGTAATGGCAAATTTCCTGCATTTGTGCGAATATTTGATATTATCATTAGTCCAATAGTGAATTTAAGAACTCTTTTTTTTCTATTTGTACTGATAATTGAGACAATTAAAGAAAAATTAGATCAAGAGTTCAGGTGTTAATCAAAAGTTATGTTATCGTCTACTTTGCACAGGTCAAAAGTGTCCTTGATCCTTTAGCTTGGGAGCTGATTCTGTCCAAAGATAATGATTCTGAATCTGACAGCGAGGTGAAGCATCAAAACTAGTTTTATTTCTCGCTGAGCTTAAGATAAAACAAAAACTTTTAACTTCATACATTACATTATGAGTATTTTTTTCTTAAGGGTCTCGCTAAGGGTCAAAATTGGACTTTGGTACCTCTTTAGTACATTTTTTGTCATCGAATATAAAATATTCCCCAGTGAAGGTTTAGCATAGAAATACAAAAGTCTAAAAGAGAATTATGGCAACAAGATAGCCAAGTCAAAATTACCCTTACATTAGATACATAATGATTTTTAACTCATTTCAGGTAAGACAATCAGAAGACGAGCAATACATAGTCGCACGAACTATGAGCCTTCTGATATGGACCTTCTGTATGCCGATGGTATTACTTCTTCCAATGGTATTGGTTGCATGAATACGTTTCACTTTAAGACTGCATATCTTTCACATGTTCAATCGATACCTTTCACTTTAAGACTGGATTTAGCAAACTTCTTAATCCCTATCACTAAACAATTTATCATTTTTGGATTTTGAAATTAGAAACTTAGTGTATCAAGCTGTTGGTACTAAAATTTTCCACTAGAAAGAAATGGTATGTAATTCACATCTATTTCAACATGAAACTTTGGAATTAGTTCTGAAACTTTGGATCATCATGAGTTGACCAAAGAAATGTCTCCATGGTTAGGTGATGACGAAGAGGCGTTAGCGATGTCTGAGGCCAGGATAGCAGTGGAGGAACCTATGTCTGGGGTGGACGAATCAAATTTGGTCATCAAGAAAATGATCTTGCAGAGGAAGTGAATAAAATGCTCTTATAAAGGTAGAGACTGTGGTTTAAGCAACCGAGTGAGTTCCTTATGGCCAAGGCTTCATTCATGTCAAGCTTTTATCGTAGTTTCCTTTTATTTCTAGTTTTTTTGTTCTTTGTTGTCCTTCAGATGCTTTCACTCCTTTTTATGTAATTATTGATGTAAAAAATTAGATTGTATCTAATTATTTAATCACAAATAAAATAAATGAGACAAAGAACTTTTAAAGTGGTCCAGCTTTATAAGAATGGCATACGCCCACTGTTTTTGTTATTTATGACTGTTTGGGAATTCTCGATTACAAGTTCAATCAAGAAATTCCGGTCCCCCCACAATGAGGATTGTACAATGTATTTATAGCCCTAAGGCTGTAATATGAAAGGGTAATACTGATCGGGCGGAAAAAGTGTGTTCGTGTGAGGACACAGTCGTCGTGTGTTTCGCCGCCGCGATGCAAAAGATAAAACCTAAGCTACTACTACACTTGACAAGCAAGCACAGCGGTAAGTCGGGTATCGTAAGAAATCCACAGGGAGTGATTAAATTTTAGATGTTAATTATTTTAAAACTTCAGGAATAAAAGTGTAAAATAAATAAATGAAAAGATGATAGGTTGGTTGTGGTAACAAAAGAAAAGAATAAGCTAACGATAAATTAAAGGAAAGCGAGGATCGGGATCGCATACACACATTCACGGGCTAAACAACTACTAATTAGAATTTCGGTTCCAAAACATTTAATCGATCATTTTCAATTAATCATAAACATCACACAATAAGGAATTTAATCCAAAGTTGCGAGATTAAACATTTAATCAAAAATGGTCACACGCGGATTAAATTCGGATTGTCGCTATAAACACTAAAGTTGCATGACAAATAAAGTTAAACGCATAATAATCCAACTTTAATACACGCGGTTTCGTCCTCAATGCGCATTAAGAACACAAAACCTAATTTTCGAGGTCCAAACCCGTAAATGGCGGAAACGCAATCCCAACCCGTTATCTACGTACAATACATGAACTAAACTACTTTAAACAACAACTAAACTAATTAAAGCAATAAATAACAACAATAAACTAATTTGAAAGCATGAAACTAATCTACAAAGCAAGAATAAAGGAAATACACACTATATAAATGGAGAGGGAATATGAAAATACCAATTACAAACCCAAATGGGTGTAAAACCAAGAGAGGAAGAAGTGCTCTCAAATCCCCCCCAAAACCCTAAGCCAAACTAACCTAGAAGTGTAAAAAAATATATGTTTCACTTAATACAATGTTTACACACTTATACCCAACCAAAAACCAACTTAAAAATACAGATTTTCGGACTTTTACTGTAGCCGAATCGATTCGGAAATGGTTCGAATCGATTCGGAAACAGGGGAATTTCAAACTGCAATTCTGCAGCAGGGGCGAATCGATTCGGTTTTTGGGCGAATCGATTCGCCCCTACAGGTCTGCGATTCTGTAGCTTTGTCCTGTTTTACGGAAAATGCCGCCATTTCTTCGTTATAGCTCGGAATGAGGCACGGTCGGAGGCTACGCGAAGATAACTCAGAGGACTACAACATCCAAGAAGACATTGGGCCAAAAAACCCAAATATGAAATGACAAAAATGCCCTTGAATGTGGCCTTGAGTGTGAATTTGAAGTAAAAACCATCCTAAAAATGCCATAACTCCATCATTACCACTCGGAATCATGCACCGTCGGTGGCCACGCGAAGAGAAATCAAAGGTCTTCAACTTCCGTGAAGAGCTCGGGATTCAAACCCGAATGCTGAAATTACTAAAATGCCCCCGAAGCTGCAAAAGTCGACGAAACATTTCCGAAAAGCGTCCGAACTTCATACTAAGCATCCAAATACCTACAAAAGCTCAATTAACCCCTGCAAAACATGTTAACATAGAAATTCGAGGTTGTCTGGTTAACAAGCATAAGTATAGGGATTAAAATACCCAAGGGGGCTAATAACGCGTAGGTTAACGGGTGAAATACGCAATATTTGCGTCGTATCACACCCCCTAACTTACACATTGCTAGTCCCTAGAAATGAAATAAGAAACTACAAGAACTACAAGCAAACCAAAAGTTGGAGAAGTACAAAAGTATGGTATAAAAGCATAAGGCCACTTTCGCGGGTGATTCGATTGCATTTAGCGTATGCAATAAGCCGTTAAACCCCTAGGTCACCCTAGTGGACGAGTGTCGTCTCGTGAGGGTTTTCAGGGATGAAACCCACAAACATTATATGGTTTCCTCAAAATATGCCCAACCCAACATGCGACAAACTCAACAACAATGAAAAAGATTTCAAACATGTTATTAGCATATTGAACGAATTCAAGCTAAAGTCCGTTGTTATTAACAAGTTGAATACACCTCATATAATTGAAACTTTAAAAGTGGGAGGGGGAAAAGAACATGCAAAATATGATTTGGCAAAAACTTAAATAAATCGGATAAACATAAAGCAAGCATACATTCAATCCTCACGGGCATTACGCTCAATAAATGAAATCACTCGGAATGGGAGGTAATACACGGGACATGCGGGCTAAAGAGTAAATGTAAATGGAAACTAGGCCGCACACATGTCACAAAAGAAGAACGCTATATATAAAATGAAAAACTGTAATCTCAATGAAAGGATACCGCACACTAAAAGAGGCGAAATGCATTTTCACGGATTATCAAAACTATTATGACTTTTGAATTACATCAACCTAAGATCACATAGGACTTTAATAGGGTTGTAATGTAGGATAGGCTAGGGTACGAAATGAAGGAATGTATGTACGGATTCAAAGTGTTCGGGATGAAAACTCGGGATAATGGGAGAATGCGTGCAATAACAAAATTGGAAAAACAAGTTCCAAAACGGCATTAGATATATCATCGGGGAGGGTAATCAAAGCTTATTGAACTATATACACAACATATACAACTTTCTCTTTCTTTTCTTTTCTTCCTTTTCTCATTTTTTCTTTTGTTTTCTTTTTCTTCTTTTTCTCATTTTTCTCTTTTGTTTTCTTTTTCTTCTTTTTCTCATTTTTCTCTTTTGTTTTCTATTGCTTTTTGCTTTCTCTTTTTCTTCACTTTTTTCACTACTTTCTTTTCTTTACTTATCAAACTCTCATATGCCTAAATTGCAACCGACATCACAATAACAACATTCAATCCCAAGTAACATTCCAAACAAAGGTATGGAAGGTGTATGTATGGTATAAAACTCAAATGTAGAGTTGGTTATGGGAAGGGGGTTATGAAACGAAAGGCTATATTTAGGCTCAAAGGGGTTAACGAGGGTAAACATATAAGGGTGAGGTCAAGGCTAATATGGGTGATATATCAAAGATGGCCTATGATCATTTCCAAAAGTTTACGCAATTATCAAGTCAAAACAATATATGAAAATCATGATCAAGTAACACATTTCAAGCATGAACTCACTTAATGAACGGTCAAATGAAAGAATAGAGAGATTACCGACGAATCAACGTTTTCAATGAGAAAAGAATAGTGTATAACACTCACAAATGACGAAAGGTACAAAGCTTACTCGGTGTAAGTATATACAATGCAACAAAAGACTACCGAGTTATAAAAATCTTAAACCAAATCAATGTAACAACGAAAGTGCATATGCTCATAGGATAAAGTTTAATTCATGAAGTTATTCACAATATCAATGATTTGAGAACTAAAGTCTAATAACTTCTAAAATCGAGAACATGCATCATTGAGTTGTCTATTGGATCGGGCAATTATTGAAATTTATCATCGAAAACAAGGCAAAATGCCCAACAAAGGAGAAAAAAGAAAGAAAATATTTTTGAAAATTTTTAAATTTTTCACAAAAAAGCACACTTAGTAACTAAATGTGAGCAAATCCATGGACTACACATGAAATGGATAGAATATCCTACACCCCCTAACTTAAATGTTGCATTGTCCTCAATGCGCATTAAGAACACAACATAAAGACAGGAAAAGAACGATATTACCCAAAATTGGAGCGATCTCCATAAGCGCGAGTCCAAAGGAATCTACAAAACAAGTTAGTACCGAGCATAGCAAAAAATAAATAACAAAAAGTTAACTAATTACACTAGACTAAATCAAAAGGAAAGAAAAATAGGAAAGAAAGAAAATTAAAAAGCTAATTATTTACAACCTACTATTTAGGCTTCACACTAACTATACACTAGAAGTCTAAATAGTTGAGGGTCCACCCAAAAAGGGATTTGACTTTGAAAGATCAACAGTGGACCCTCCAAAGTGAACATGCCTCCCGATAGATATGAATTCCGTTTGAACAACGGAAGGCATGTGGGTGGTGAAAAAAGTGAACCATCGCCAATTTGAAATTTTGGGCGGACGATGGGGGATTTGGATAATAAGGGGGAAAGGTAAACTAGAGATCCAAGAAAAATCGATTCATCTCCCAAAGGTTTTTCATGTGGAATGGGAGATAGTGCACACACGGGGATAGGTTCCATCGTAGCAAACAAAGTCGGCAAAGAGTCCTCGTCGGCAAACAGTGTAGAAGTTTTAATAGTTTCTACCGACTCATAGGAATCAACCGGTAATTCTAATGGTTCAATGACGAAAAACGTATATGGTGATGAAAAAAATTCAATCTCAATCGAATCATCGTCGGAAGGAGATTGAATTTCAGTGGAGAAAGATGCACACTCGATGAGAAATTCTTTGAAAAAGTGAGGTGAAACACAAGTTTCCACCTCCTTGTTGTTTTGTGCAAAAGAATTCATCTCATCGCAAAGTGAACCAAGTCTCATTCCAGCATCATTTAGGCTTTCCAAACCTTGGGAGTAAAGAAGAAAAGTCTCTTCCAAAGTAGGCTTCTTCGGCTCTAGATCCTCGGATTCCTCATTTGGTTGAAATTCGTCTTCAAAAGTAATGAAATGAGAATCGTCATTGGATTCGAATAATGAATCCAACTCTAGCTCCCAATAACGATTTTCATTCCGATAAATGTTTTCAAGTCTTTCATTTTCAAGAAAATCTTGAAAATGAAAAACTTGAAAACTATCCCCAAAGTAAGAATCATTAGAATGATCGTAATAACTATAATAGTAGGACATGATTACCGAATTATTTGTAGATGGAGAATCCAAGAAATAAAGTGAGCAACCGCAAATCAAAGTTTCTTAGCGCTCAAGTATGCTATCCTGCAAAAAAGGTTAAAACAAAGAATACAAATACAAAAGGAAAAATACTACGAAATAATAAAACAATTACTATCTAAAACACACTCCCCGGCAACGGCGCCATTTTTGATCGGGCGGAAAAAGTGTGTTCGTGTGAGGACACAGTCGTCGTGTGTTTCGCCGCCGCGATGCAAAAGATAAAACCTAAGCTACTACTACACTTGACAAGCAAGCACAGCGGTAAGTCGGGTATCGTAAGAAATCCACAGGGAGTGATTAAATTTTAGATGTTAATTATTTTAAAACTTCAGGAATAAAAGTGTAAAATAAATAAATGAAAAGATGATAGGTTGGTTGTGGTAACAAAAGAAAAGAATAAGTTAACGATAAATTAAAGGAAAGCGAGGATCGGGATCGCATACACACATTCACGGGCTAAACAACTACTAATTAGAATTTCGGTTCCAAAACATTTAATCGATCATTTTCAATTAATCATAAACATCACACAATAAGGAATTTAACCCAAAGTTGCGAGATTAAACATTTAATTAAAAATGGTCACACGCGGATTAAATTCGGATTGTCGCTATAAACACTAAAGTTGCCTGACAAATAAAGTTAAACGCATAACAATCCAACTTTAATACACGCGGTTTCGTCCTCAATGCGCATTAAGAACACAAAACCTAATTTTCGAGGTCCAAACCCGTAAATGGCGGAAACGCAATCCCAACCCGTTATCTACGTACAATACATGAACTAAACTACTTTAAACAACAACTAAACTAATTAAAGCAATAAATAACAACAATAAACTAATTTGAAAGCATGAAACTAATCTACAAAGCAAGAATAAAGGAAATACACACTATATAAATGGAGAGGGAATATGAAAATACCAATTACAAACCCAAATGGGTGTAAAACCAAGAGAGGAAGAAGTGCTCTCAAATCCCCCCCAAAACCCTAAGCCAAACTAACCTAGAAGTGTAAAAAAATATATGTTTCACTTAATACAATGTTTACACACTTATACCCAACCAAAAACCAACTTAAAAATACAGATTTTCGGACTTTTACTGTAGCCGAATCGATTCGGAAATGGTTCGAATCGATTCGGAAACAGGGGAATTTCAAACTGCAATTCTGCAGCAGGGGCGAATCGATTCGGTTTTTGGGCGAATCGATTCGCCCCTACAGGTCTGCGATTCTGTAGCTTTGTCCTGTTTTACGGAAAATGCCGCCATTTCTTCGTTATAGCTCGGAATGAGGCACGGTCGGAGGCTACGCGAAGATAACTCAGAGGACTACAACATCCAAGAAGACATTGGGCCAAAAAACCCAAATATGAAATGACAAAAATGCCCTTGAATGTGGCCTTGAGTGTGAATTTGAAGTAAAAACCATCCTAAAAATGCCATAACTCCATCATTACCACTCGGAATCATGCACCGTCGGTGGCCACGCGAAGAGAAATCAAAGGTCTTCAACTTCCGTGAAGAGCTCGGGATTCAAACCCGAATGCTGAAATTACTAAAATGCCCCCGAAGCTGCAAAAGTCGACGAAACATTTCCGAAAAGCGTCCGAACTTCATACTAAGCATCCAAATACCTACAAAAGCTCAATTAACCCCTGCAAAACATGTTAACATAGAAATTCGAGGTTGTCTGGTTAACGAGCATAAGTATAGGGATTAAAATACCCAAGGGGGCTAATAAGGCATAGGTTAACGGGTGAAATACGCAATATTTGCGTCGTATCAAATACATTCAATACTGTACATGTGAAAGGGTAATATATTAAATGCCCCTTAAGCATATAAATCTGAATGATAAGCATTTAATGATCAGTCAGACTGTTGATTTTCCTGCTATTAATGCTTTGGTCGAGGTGCAGCTCGGACCGCCTAAGGTCCTCGGTACTCAAAAGTTCCTCGGAGAGTTCTTGTAGGTCGGAGCATCTAAGTTCCTCGGGGAAGCAGTGTTCCTCGTTGTAGTATGGTTCCTCAAAGCGTCTGAGTTCCTCGAAAGTGCTTGTTGCTGCCACGTAGATTGCCATGTGTCTTCACTCGATTGAGCCATGTCAGCAGACTAAATTTGGTATCAACAGTAATTGTGTGTAGTTTTGACCAAATATTTGCTTGAACTTATGACAAATATGAGTTCATGATGAGAATGGAGGCGTACTTAGGGCTTAATTGTAATATCTTTAATTGTGCTTTTCTTAAATTTGTATTTCCTTAGTTTATGCTCGTGTTTTAGGTAACGGGGTCCATTTGGAATATTTTCAACTTCCCTTGTCTATTTACCGTTTAGGTATCTCGATTTATAAGAAAACTTAAGCTTATAAATAAGGCCTAAAAAATCTTTTTAGTGAAAGTTTCCATAATTTGTGTCCACTCTTGTATGTCATTTGTTGTGGTATATAAAATTATATGAGAGCTAGAGCTCGTCGAGTTGTTGTAAATCATGAAAACTTCATATAGCACTAGGTAAATTAAGCCATGTTAGGATAGAGTTGCATCCTAATTGACTTTAAGGAAGTCATGGTATCCCTGGTCTCCAATATCCACTGCCTCCTGCAACCTCTCTTCACATTATATGCAACGATAACATGCATAGCATCACCACCTCTATCGATTGTCCAACCACTAACCCCAACCGTTGTGCACCCTCAAAAACCTAACCCCAGGCTCAATCTCCAGTGAGATTTTGAGTTTAAGTGCAGTGTGAAAAGCCTACACCTTCAATGCCTTAGCCATGACAAACTCACATGCCCCTCATGGACCTTCGATGGATGGTATTCTCCTCGATGATAAAAATGGATTGCCAAATCTATGGATTCTTTAAAAGGTTTTCGACCGTGGAGGAATCCATATATGGTGGGTTCAAAGAGAAAGAAGTAAAGTAGATGAGGAGATAAGGGGAAGAAAACTCACCGAATTTCGGTAAAGCCATTATCTACAAGGTTCAAATCAAAATCAATCGTTGGAAAAAGGATAGTTTCGTTGATAATGAGTAGAGTACAAATGAGAGAGGCATTGAAGGTGGAGTTCACAAATTCCATCTCCTATCAAAGAGAAAAGTCCACAGTTGCAAGTTCTTGGTGATATGGATTTGTTGGAACCTTAAAGTCCCGTTTGGCATGAAGGGTTATGTTAGCAGTTTCAAAGTTGGGTCCTTAGGTGGCTATAGTTCTTTTTTTCTTAGGTGAACAAACTTATACCAAGTTCAAATTTTAATTTAGGCTCACACAGTTATGTGGATCTCGGCCTTCATGGGTGGAATAACTTAGACAAGACTACTCCCTAAAGCTGTTAATTAATTTTTGGTAAGTCTAAGATGTTCTCCTAGGCCCTAAATCCTTATTCTCGTAACTGAAATTATATGTAAATGGCTTAACAGTTATAAAATTTTTTATGATTAAAACATAGTAATCTTTTAGGACAATGTTTTAATCGCAACGTTTTGGGCTTGAGGGTGCCTTGTCCTTATCGTACGCATCCTTGCCTTTTCTTTAGATTGATGCTTCTTTTCTACTTTGTAGGAGAAGATCTTGGTCTAACTCACCTTTATGCTAATATACCTATGGGTACTTATTATATGACTTGTTTAGATATCTTTTAGACTTTAATGTTCTGCTTCGACGCCTAATTTGTTGGGGCAACCTCGACTCAACTATGAACTAGATATAAACAAGATAAAATGGTGATAATGATGAGCACAATAAAGATGTAAACAAGAGAAACAACAACACGATATACGTGTTTCACCAACTTTGTTACATTTACTGATTGGACCAATTACACTATATTTAGAGAGATTACAAGTACAATAGAGAATATAAAAGGATAAATAACATACCATTGGCTCTCTTACTCAAATCCCGGATAACTATTATAAATAAACTCTTCCCCCAAGTGAATTCAAATTCTAAGCTAAGACCCTCTCAATCTCTTGCCCTTGAGTGTTTCTAATGTACCAAATTCGTTGTATTTCTCTCCCATGTAACTAGTGAGAAATTCCACACACATTACATCTTAAGCAAACCTATTATACCTGAAACACTCACTCACAACTTCTTCCTCCTTTGAGAAATACCCATGAGTGAGATGAAAACTCCCTCACCTCTCACCACCTTTGGAAGAAGACCCTCTCTTTCTCTCACTGGATCGCAAATGAGCAGCCAAAGACTTGGGGTTTTAACCCTCATAAGGTTCCTTTTATAGGTGAAATACATTTGAGGAAAAAAATCCCAAAATACCCCCGCTACAAAATTCATATTACGCAAATCTGGGAAAGTTCGTTGCAGCGGACTTGGCCCCATATCAAAATCTACCTAGTGAGTGGTTTTCTAGCACCACACTCTCACTTGTTTCTTTGGTAAGTCTTCTCGGCCTCCTCAACACACAGTTGTCTTTAGGAAGTGATGATTCTTTTCAAATGTTGTCTTTTATCTTTGGACTATAGTCGCTCCTTCATTATGAAGAAATTATTGTGCCCCGACGCCAAATTTGTTGGGTCACCTTCCAATCGACCACGATTCTTGGATAAAATAGAGATAAAATAATAATAATAACGGAAAGCATAATAAAGATGTAAACAAGAGAGACAACACCAAGATATACTTGGTTTAGTAACTTGGCTACATCCACGGAGAGTCCCGATTCCACTATATTTGAAGAAATTTCAAATAAAATAGAGAATATAAAGGATAAATCACATACCCTCTAATCTCCTACTCAAATCCCGGATATCCATTGCACACTGACTCTCCACCCAAGTGAATCCAAGTTTTAAGCCAAGAGCCCTCTCAATCTCTTTCCCTCAAGTATTTTTTTCATGTACCCAATCCGGTGTATCTCGTTCCTATGTAAACCGGTGGGAAATCCACCACACATTACATCTTAAGCACACCAACCATACATGAAACACTCACACTTATACCCATACCCATACCCTTATTCCACATTTGAGCGATACTAATGGGTGAGAGGGAAAATCCCTCACCTCTCACCCCAAAACCCTTACCTTTGGAAGAAGACTCTCTAGCTCCGTGTTGTGTTGGTGTTGATTTCTAATCATAGGTAATACCCTCCTTAGATAAGGAGAAAAAATTAACAGTACCCCACATGTGATCTGTAATTCGCGTATGACTACTACCCCCCCTCCCCCAAAACAAATTCAAGCCAAACTTCACAAATCTCCACCTTGGCGAGAAATACAGCAAGCCATGATCGAGATTTCACCTAATGAGAATTCCCCCATCGGAATCTCCTTGTCTGCACACCACGGAAAGAACCACCATTTAGCTTCATTGTACCAGCTACACATCCATATACCGTTCTCTGTCTCTTCAAAGATCCAAATAATCCATAAAAATTGCCCTTGGAGTATACACCTATTATTGCAAATATACTCTTTGCACCTTGCTTTTTTCAATTGCTCTTTTTGGACTTCTTCTGAAGTTAAACACACATGTCAATGCCTAAATGTAGCTGCAACCAGTCGAATATACCCATCGACTCCGAAGAGGGACCTCTACCCCACCTCTTCACTAGCAAGATTCCTCTCACCATCGTCTGTCGGAACATACACCCCGCTTATCGGCTGTAAACGAGAGCTTTTGGAAGGACTTCCTCACATGTGCACCTTGTTCCCGAAAGTATACCATTGAGATCAATCCAGACGACATCAACCAATCACATAAAATCCATACAACACCATGTGATTTCTGAACTCCACCTATAATCGAGCACCGTTGTCCTTGAATTTCATCACTTTTGGAGCATGTGAGAATATCCCTAAAGTTTTGCATATACCGTTAACCATCTTGAGGTACTTCCCAAACCACCACCATCCGTGTTTTAAATACCGAACAAAGAAACGACTAATTTTTGTCCACACGTAACAACGCTCTATGTCCTTGGATGTATACTTGCTATGACAATATCTCCGATAATTAATTTTCTTCCTGGTGAAAATCAAACCGTACTTAATAGACCTTGCGGGTGGCTATCACACTGTTACTAATTTCATTCTGAGATAACAATCACACTCTCTTTAATTGCATTTTGGGGAAGCAATCTTACCATCCATCTCTCTCCAGTCTCCATTCTTCCATCAACCCCGGTACACAACCCATGTTGAATAATAATGACCTCGACTCTAGTCGTGAAGCACTCATTATCATCAAATCCCTCTACCTAAAATTGTGAAGCAATATCCCTTATCGTGGTTGAATGAACACACCCAAGAAATCCAAGCACTAGTGGTTTGACACCAAAATCTCATTCCGAATATTTGACAAACACCTTGTGCACACCTAGAGTTCTGATACCAATTGTTAAGCCTTGACGCCCAATTTTCTGGGGCACCCTTTAGTCAACAATGACCTCAGGATACAATCGAGATAAAATGGTAATAATAGCAATCACAATAAAGATGTAAACAAGAGTGACAACACCAAAATATACGTGGTTCACCAACTTGGCTACATTCACAGAGAGGCCCGATTCCATTATATTTAAAGAAATTACAAGTACAATAGAGAATATACAAGGATAAATCACATACCCTCCACTTTCCTACTCAAGTCCCGGATAACCATTGTACACCAACTCTCCACCTAAGTGAATCAAAGTTTTAAGCCAAGAACCCTCTCAAATATGTTGCCTCAAGTGTTTCCCAAGTATTTTTCATGTACCAAATCCAGTGTATCCTTCTTCCATGTAAACCGGTAAGAAATCCCCCATATTACATCTTAAGCACACCTATATACATGAAACACTAACATTCACACTCACACGCATACTCATAGGTGAGTGGGAAAATCCCTCACCTCTTACCCTAAAACCCTCACCTTTAGAAGAAGACTCTCTCTAGCTCTCCGTTGTGTCGGTGTTGATTTTGAACCATGGCGGAAACCCTTCTTAAATAAGGAGAAAAAATGAATAGTACCCTGTGTATGAACAAAAAACCGCATATGAACAGTATCCGCGTAAAATTCATGCCAAACTTTACAGGAATAAATTTACAAATATTAAGACCAAGGTTCTTAAAAATGAGGGGCGTGATCGAGGCGTGAAGGCCAAGCCTTAAGCCTTAGAAGCCTAGGCGGGCCTTAGGCATAAAATGGCATGGAAAGGCGTTTAGGCCTTCTTAATATATTTTAATATTTTTTAACCATAACAAGGCTATTAAAATACTAAAATTGTACATATCATAAAAATATAGCTGAATATATGCAAATTAAAATACTATTTGATTATTTTGGATGAGATAAAGGTCCGATTTGCAAAAAAATTCTTTGAAAGGCGATATCGTTTCACTAAAGCATTTCTATTTTTAGAAAAAAACTGCGCCTCAAGGTTTTACCAAGAATAAGGCGTGAAAAGCGTAAGGCGAGGCGTCTCTCCCAAGCCTCAAGCCTAGGCGAGTTTTTTAGAATAGTGATTAAGACACATAAACTGAGAACATTATTAGAAGAGTCCAACTCACTCGAGCAACTACAAGCAAGCCAATGTACAATTTGCTCCTTACAGGTACAAGTGCTAATGAGATTCCCAACTTTAACAGTACAATGCTCAAGAACTGAGTGTTTTACGAGTAACCACCACGCACTCCTTTGGATATTGGATTAGAGGATGGGAAGTGAGGCAAGTTAGAATACTAATATTTACTAATTTGACCAGCACCATAAGGGTCATTCGCTCGCACGTTCCAGCCCTCTCGCAAAATTTTAAGAGAAAGTGAGAGGTCATCCCTTTCACTATCACCTATGGAACATCACACCACAAGTACACCCTATCCCTGAGTTTGGGGGATTATGGACATCCTAAGTTGTCTATAAACCCTCAAAACGTGGGACTGGTTGGATCTGCTCGGTCATCAGCATCGAGAAAGTTGGAACCTCTAAGCACTACAAATAACACATTTAACCACACATTAACACGCACAGTTAATATAGTCAATAGCTTAGGAGTACATTCTTTGCAAAGTTTCTCTCATTATAAACATTTATTACTTACCGAGATTTATAGTTTTGAATCTGTAATGGTTCTCATTTATTACGAACATACGTTCAATGAACATTCATTAGTAACGCTTGGCCAAAGTGGTATTTGTACGCCCTCTCCCAAGGGTTATTCATATCACTCATTTCCTTACCCTCAATCACACGAGGAACCATCTCAGCCTTGTGTGTATCTCCTATACCCTGTGTTGACCATGGGACTGATATGTTATGCCTCACAAACCACAAGCAACTCATACACTCTCTTAAAAGCCTCTCAATCTCAACTACCCTAACGCCTTTCCCATTTCATTTAAAACACTTATGAGTACATAAGATGTTCTCTAATGATAATATTTTTTCAAACTCTAATTGTTCCATGGAATTTTGAATGATTCTCCCTTTAAAGTTCCTAACTTGTATGTTCCAGGATAAACGACCAATTGTATCAGTTTTCTTCCTATTTGTGTCCTTTCTACATGACCTTTTTTAAATGAGGTCACCTTCCTTTAATAATTTGGTGCTTCACTTATTTTTTTTAGAACCGCGCTCTTTGCTGATAATCCGTAACAAATAATGTTTGTTTTGTTTCATTTTCATGCTTCTTCTAAAAAATATATATAACCTCCTAATATTTTCATTTTTTGCCTCATCAAAATGGCTCTGTCGGTGGCTTGGCAAGATGATCCAGTAGGAGTTCCAACCTTGGTCCCGATTGGATAGTATAAAGGGCTTCCCCAATCGGGATCCTCACAGTGCTCATAAGACGCTATAGGCTAGCATAAAAGGGTCTCCCATATCAAGATCCTCTCAGTGCTTATAATACACTAAGGAACAACTCTATTCATCTGGATTTAATGTTATGCTAGTGGCATTAACCATGATTTAGCATTCTTAAGATTCAAAGTTGTCCTTGTGCATTGATATATGTTTATATCCTGAATTAGTGTTCGTAAGGTTTAACCGTTCATCTCGGACCGAGGCATTAACCATTTGGTCAATCTGCATGTTCGTCTCATTTATACTCCTTTGAAGAAACAAACTAACATGACCTGGAAATTATTTGGTCTCTTGATACTTCTCCCACACCATAGTTTGTTGGGAACTTCATCACATGGTGGTAGGCTGATTGGTCGTCCTTTTATGTCTTTATACCAACCTGACAGAGGATTATGTTATCGAGTTAATAATTTTTTCTATTAAATAAATTAAACCAAAAGTGGAGCACTTCTGCATTTCGTCAACCATGAACTCTAGTTCAACAGTTTCGGGGGAAAAAATGGGGTTTGCCGGCAAATATGTTGAGAGGCTAATGGTAGTCCTTAATTTTATTCTCAGAGACCTTCAAGCTGTTAAATGGGTCATAGAAGCATTCTTCGACCGAGCTACCATTGTTTAGTAATAAGAATGCGTTGCAATGAACACCTGTGTCATGAATAGATTTTGACTTATTCTTATCATCTGATTTTATGAGGCTTTCTGACCTCTATCGGAGAGCGAATGAATGCCAAGAGGTCAAACAAATTTGTTAATGAAGCTATGGTGGAATCTTACGAGTCGAGTACTAACAAGTTCAGCGAGGATGAAAATTAGTACTAAAGATCAAGCTTACCTTCTTAATTGATATGTGTTTTTCCTGAATGAAAGCAGACGTAGAAAAAGAAAATAGAGTTGGTCTATGGCTTGCCAAACTCAAATGAAGTAGTGGGGACACAATATCCAGAGAAAAAAACACTAGAATTCCAAAAATTCGATCAGTGTGAAGTCATTGAGGCTATGATGAAGAAGGTAACAGGAGATCAATGATAACACAAAATGAATGATTGGATGAGCAATGATCAATCGCTTATGAGGTTAAGCTATGTCCAAGTGTAGAAAATGAAACAGAAATCTAACATTGGTTGGCTATTGACGGTGAGCAGAACATGAATAAATCGATGATCCTAGAAAGATATTACGAAGTTTGAAGCAATGAAGAGATTTAGCAACCTAGAATAGGTGGACCAGTTCTAGTCCCTACAACCATAGTCAGATGCTTAGTGCGAAGCTGTGAAGTTGACATACTCGAACTGAGGTCACTAAGTGGAAATGACAATAGAGAAGTAGTTCCCATAGACGATGCACTCGAGGTCTTCCAAGACTAAATTTAGGGGGTGGGGGTGCTATATCATATAGTTTTATTTCTTTCGGAGTTTTGTATGCGAGTATGTTGGAGAGGTGCTTCGAGATTGTGAAGCTAACAAAAAAACTGCTAAGAAGGAGTATTAATTTGGCATTGGGAATAACTATGTCAAAAATGGCTTTGTTTTTACGTGACTCACTGGGAACATAGGTTCATCAACCGCAGTTGCTTGCCTATGCCCAAAATGACATATATGGTCACGCAAACTAGAGAATGCCTCACCTAATCCTAGGTTCTACCAATAACATATCCCCTTAACTTGGATTGACTTGAGAATCATTATAAGATAGGACAACCTTGTGATGTAAATGGAAAAATAAAAGGACTTATTGTGGAATTCCTCATGAATGCAATAGGTGGATATATTAAATAAACCTATTTTATTGTAGCCTAACTAACATTGGAAAGACAACTTTGTTCCCTCTTCACTATTCATAGAAGCTTATATCTGTTGTTGAAGGCATTTAATGAGTCATTAATAAATTATGCATTTTTAACATATGACATTTTTCTGATAAATACCGATTGACTGTCAATGTGATGTTCTAGGATCTGTTATCTATGCATGTGTAGATTTGCTAGTCTCTTGCAAAGTTAATGTAACATACTCATGTTTGCTTATCGGATACCCATTGGACCAGCCATTATACTGAACAATACAAGATTGAATATTCTTTAAGCCAACTAAGGAGTGAAATCAACAAAAGCATATTAGAGGGAAGATCAAAATGTTATTGTGTGACTGATGTTAATGTTTTATTGGACTTGGTACACACTGAAGATTTTGAAATGCACTTCCTCTTAGAGGGCATTTTCAGATGAATTCTTCCATTGTTTTAATTTCTAAGAAGAAATGTTTGCTAGTTTTGTGTCAGTCTTTGCATGCCTATATGATTTAGTGGAAAATAATGGGTTCAGTAAGCTGATCATATTGCTTGGGAAGGTCTTTATATGTCTAAAGCCTCACTGGGAATGTGACTGCATTTACTAGTTAATTAAATCTAAATACTCACGAGTTACTGCAAAGTTTTATGACTAACTTTTCCTTTGTGATTCTTTGGTCCGTGGAACCTAATACTTCAACGGAGACTGGCCATTTTTAAATCATCTTGTAAATCGGAAATGAGTCTTTTGAAACTGTCATAGAGAATTTTGAAAAATATAATATATTTTTAGCAAAAAGTTTGAGTAGATTTGTTGAAGTTGACTTGCCCGAGAATTATCTTGCGTCCTAACTGCGTCTAGGTTTGTTGATTCAAATCTAGGCCATCGGCCAAAATAGGTTTTAAACTCCACTAGTTGATCTATTTTGTTCAAAACAATTCCCATAACGCACAAGTATAACTGGCCTTCAGACAACATTTGCTTTGCTGCCTTAACTTTTTTGTCAATCTTAATTATTTAACTTGAAAATACTATAACACTTGAGTTTGACCGCACTCGGGGCGGCTCTAAGCATAGGCCAACTAGGCTATGGCCAAATTGGGTGCCCTGAAATTTAAAAAAAGGGGGAATTTAGTACTAAAAAAATTAGATATAAAAATAATTGTGTAAAAAGAATGAGGTTATGAAAAAAAATATTAAGCCCCCACCCCCTCCCAAAAAAAAAATCCACTATAATACTAAACATTTTTACCTCTTAAAAAATGTCACAAAAAAAATCAACCCCGCTCTAATACTAAACTCACAAAACTTAACTTACTTTTAAGACACTCGTTCACTCACTTTTAACACACTCACCCACCCACCCACTCTTCACTCACAAAATTTGTTGATTTCTATTATTAATTGGGGAATAAACGCCTCAAAATAATGTTTAGGTTGAATTAGATAAAAAATGGATTACAAGTATTTAGTCCTACTTTTTTAAATATATGTATGTTTAATCTCATTTCATTATTTTTTTGTTGGTGGTCCTATATTTTTACTATTGTCATTCTCTATAAAAGGAGATATGAGCGGTTAAGAAAGGTTATGTGGAAGTTGAGGGAAGTTGAGAGCGGTTATGGGACTTACAACAACTTAAAAATACATGGGATGAGAGACAAACAAAACTTAAAAAATGAGACTAAAACCAACAAAACTATAAAAAAAACTGTGAGTTTATAAGGAGTTATAAAGTGATAGTTTTTTGACCAATTTTTTTTAAAATAGCAAAACAATTCATTTTGAGTTAAATTATTTTTTGAGAGGTACCCTGGAGTGTTAAAAACCCATAAGAAAATTCCACTCAATTTTTTTTACTATTTAATAAAAATCCGTCTTTAATCCGTTTTAGCTAAATACCAAATGATAAAAAAAATGATCTTCTTCCACAGCGATTGGATGTGGTAATTTCATTCCAGCCCTTTCTTCTAAATAACCTTGCTTGTCCTCTTTAAACTTAAGTTGACTGAATTTTAAATAGTTGATAAATTTTGAGTTTAAAGTTTGGTGTGCATTGTCATTTTCGACAAAAAAATTCTGACTGATAAAATGATGTTAATCCTAGTTTTTTCTTTTGTTCATTCTTTTTTGCAAAATTAAGTTATTTTCGTAATTTGTAAACATCATTATTTTAGTAAAAAAATTGACTAAATAAAAAAATGTAGTATGATATGTTATATATATTATGTTTTTCATACTTTCAAATAGCAGTTTGAAAAGCTGTAATGAGCAATCCTAAAGTTAATTTTCAAAATTTGACTTTCAATTATTTTGGTCATGATTCTTTTTTCTACTTGAGAAATTTTTAATTTTTTTTTGTTATTTTGAATTTATCGAAAAAATTGATTTTATTAAAACCTAAACAGTTCGATTTTGGGTTACGTTTGGCTAAATCGAGCGGTACAAATGCCAATTTTGGTTTTAGTATATTAAAATTGATTTGGTATATTAAAATTGGTTTTGCATTGAAAAATGAAAGAACATATATTTCTTTAATTTTATTTTTTAAAACTTTTTTTTATGTAAAATGGTCCGATTTTTGTTTTTCGCCTAGGGCCCCAAACGTGACAATTGATTATTTGAAGGAATGTTCACCGAATGTGGAATGAAATTATGGAATTAATTAATTCTTTTAAATTGACATTTATGTGAACGAGGTGAGCTTTTCACACGTTTCTTGTGCTCCTTTAGGCCAACGTCACTGCTAAACTCATGTAATAAGCTGCGGTCCCCCAACCTCAGCACGTCACCAGATGTACCTAGCGCGGATCCTAATCAGTAACCTACCAGCTGTGCACCTACTAAAATGATCCACACTTATCCAGAAGCCACGTATGTCATGCACGCGACTCTCTCACCAACTACTATAAATAGAGGTGCTCACTTCTTTATTTGACAAGAGATATTTTAGGTAGCGAAGCTCTACCAAATTCTCTACTACATCTCTCTACACCTGAGAGCATACTTAGGTCATCTACTTCGATCACCTCATCCATATTTAGCCGTGACCTCTCTTCAGTTTGTATTACAAGGCCATAACCTCTACAACACATAACTTGTATGTTATGCATTTAGCCCCTCTCTTCTTTTATATGCCTCTATGGTTTCCCAAACTTTTACAATTACATGTATATAATGAAAACCAGGCTCTATAGAGGACATAAGATCATTTCCATGGCCGAACCACTCTAAATCTCGTGTTTACCAGTCTTTATCTCTCTTTTACTCTATTTCTATACTTTGACTATTGTGTGTGTCTTTGATGGCATGATCTACTTTAGTATATCCATTTTTTGACAAAAAACAATTTGGCGCCATGTGTGGAAAATGAGATTTTCTACCGAGTTTCTTATAAATCGGAACCATTATGCTTTATTTCATCCATAAGGATCTTTGGATCTACATCTTAAGGGTGTGATTTTAGTGGCTACACCCCTATTTGCATATAAACCCATTAAGGGTGTCTTCATCTTTTCAGATTTATTTTCTCAAACCAATTTTGAGGATTTGGGGAAGATCCACCTATCCTAATGATGTTTCCACATCCAAATCTTTCTAAGAAGTTTGACAGACCATGACCTCATAAGGATTGGGTGATAGGGATGCGCATACTTCCTATTATTCTTAGACTACTAGGAATTTTTTGTCATGCTATGACTTATATCTGGAATTTGTTATTAAACTTATGTTATTTTTCCCAGAAGGACTTGTTACGCCTTGGATAAACACCCAAAAGACTTTTTAGTCCAATTCTTGGGTTGAGTCACATTTGGAAAAATATGGGATCGAAACTATTTATGATGTCGTATTATAGGTAGCGACCTCCAGTTAACAACTAAAGTTAATTTTGCTCTTTTTGGCATATTTATCATTTTTTTATCAAAGTATTATATTATCTTAAACCAAGGTGGCCGTAAAATGCTTAAAAACCCCTGCAACATGTTTATTGGTTTATGGGGCAGGTTAAACTGCATAAATCTAGGTCAAACGATTGAAAATCGATGATTCCATAGGCAAAGTCCGACAAAGCTATTGCCTTAAGGATCGATAAATTGCTCACGATGAGTTAAGATGCTTTTACTAACTTTTTAGTTACTATTCCAGCAAAGGGCGTGTACTCGGTAAATTATCCACCAGAAAAAACCATCCCGGGAGAAAACCATGATCAATTATATCAGTTGTGGTTGAAAAGTTCCTTATAAAGGACAAAGGCCACAACCTCAAAGCGAACGACTGCACTCCGTTGTTAAGATCTACTCAATGTTTGACTGCTTACTCTATGAGATTTGGATTTGTCATTATGTTTAGTTCGTCTCTGAGAAAAGACTTTCTAAATAACTAATAATTTAAAGAAGAGAATCATAGAAGGCAATTAGACCCCTAGTAGTCTGTAGACGTAGCCTATTTGGTGAGGTTCATAAACTATATGTATGAGGTTCAGGCCTATCTCTAGGGATAGATTAACCTCCTTTGACAGAGAATTCTGATGCTTGCGTCTTCGGCCTTCATCAACACATTGAAGGTCGAAGATACAAGGCAACGACATTGTTTGCAGCCTCTTGATGGAAGACTGCTGCAAAATTAGTGGAATGGAAGAAAAGGAAGCATGACGAGCACCCAAAAAATCCAGATGAGGACTTCACCCCTTTACATTGTAACTTGGAGGATATTTTAGCCAAAATCAAAGGTGAGAACCTTCTTAAATGTCCAGGGAAGTTGAAATCTCTTGCTAATAGGAGAGAGAAAAGAAATTGGTGTGACTTCCATAAAGATATTGACCACACGACCAACAAGTGCCACTATCTAAAGAATGAGGTCGAGAGGCTTTCTAGATAAGGAATGGTACAAAAATTCACAGAGCCTATAACCTTTAAATGAACTGAGATCAGTCGCAATCCTATGGAAATTCTAAGGGAGTTTATTTTGTACTTCTGCAAATCACGGCAAACCCAGAGCCTATATTTCAATTTTGTATATCCTAGACATATATATCAATGAAAACTTACATTTTACTTTAATGCATTTGAAAAATTCTCATCCCAATGGTTTAACAAGAAACCTAGCCACTCACGCATTAAGACAACAGTCTGGCTAGTGGTCCAGGTCACAAGAAGACTGCGGCCAAGGAGACAAAAATGTGTAATAACCTTATTCACGACCGCAGTTACTTAAATATCCATAATCTTATCACAAGAAGACCATGCCCTCACTGGATCCACGACCAGGGTAGCAAAAAAGATCTAGCAGACTTCTCTGGAAGATAGCTTAACTGACAATCGGTAAAAAAAAATCTAAGTCAATCAGACTTAGTCGGCATTGAGATCCCAACTAGTAATAATTGATTTTTTTCCTAATGAGAATTGACCCATTAATGTGTGTGTGTGTGTGTGATGAAAATCATTAAATACAACTATATGTCTATATATATACACCTTTGAATTTATACATATAAAAGTCTATATGTAGGTTAAACTTAAAAATTTAAGTCATTTAGACTTCAATACATTACTAATTTTCGATTTTAAACTTAAATACATTTTAATTTAAAAGTTAGACTTTGCTCAAAATCATTAAAAAATTGTTAAATATTACATTTTAAATTAAAAGTAATTTAAAAAACCTTAAAAATTATAAAAAAAATATTAAAATACAAAAAGAAAAATTAAACACAGTCTAAATTTTAAATTAAATTGTATTTAAATCTAAAATTAAAAAAATAGTAATGTAGTAAAGAAAACAAACAAATATATAAAAGGAAAATGAACAAGTGTGGCTTAATCTTGCCGTTTAAGATTTTTTTAGGAAAATGGTAACACGATGTTTATATTAGTAAAAAGAAATTAAAGTATGCATGAATATTTGTGACATATTGACTACATATTATAATTTTTTTTTTGCTAGTTGTTAGGTTTTGTACACGTGCATACTATTTAGACTCTTTTTGTGAAGTAATGTAATTAACCCTAACAATTTTAATTTATTCTAAAAATAATATAAATTTGAATGAGTCTCTATATAGTATTAATTTTATGTCAGAATTGTGTTCTTATAGCATTTTTATACATTTTGTGTATTTTTGCAAGATACGTAACTAAAATCGAGTAATTTTTCAAGTGATAAAGCATTTTCTTATGACACTCGAGATCTTGCGAGACATGACGCGACACTTCATTGCAGCAACAATGGTAAATAATATAAAATGAAGAAAAATTTGCCCAAACAGGTCAATTTGTTATGGTAACATACGTTTTACATTCTTCACTTTCATAAGCGAAGTTACATAGTCCCGAGCGAGGCGGCTACCCCACTAAATCTAAGATTTAAATATAGAAAGTACAAAAGCACATTATCTTTAGGGCAAAAAAATTAGTAAAAGCCCAAAAAGAACCCTAAAAGAATTCGCCAATATGCTAAAAAATTACAACTAAAAAAGTTGACTAATAAACATCTTAGGGCCCATTTGATTGTCATGTAATTGTTTCCATGGAAAATAATAATTTTGTTTCTATTTTACTTTTGAAGTACTCGATTTAAAATACATTCTATAAAAATAATGGTCATAAATACGAAAAAGTATTCCATATTTTTATCATTTTCATGGAAAACATTTCTACACAAACCCTAAAGAATTAATTTCCATGTAAAACTCCAAAAGTAAGACCATATTAGTCTTATTTTTTTCCAATCAATTTCTAACTTTACATGAAATTGAACTATTTTTCTGTTATTTTCCAACTTTGTTATCAAACACAGCGTTAAGGTTTAGTTCTTCTAACCATAGTGTTTTACATATTGAAATATGAAAGCCTAATTATGTATCTTTTGACAACATTAGTTGTTCTAAATATGCAAAAAACTAATAGTTAAAAATTGACGATCTTACATGTTACATCGATTCTTCTTAATAAACATCTTAAGGGTTTAGTTATTCTAAGACAACATCCAAACCTTTCGGGTTAAAATTTGTTGGAAAATTAAGATTAATTCTAAAAATATTCATCTCGGAAGCTCTCACCCCAAACCCCCATCATTGGTCAAAACTTTTACCCCCTCCTAGGTTCGCCTCAATTCAAGTAATGCATTTTGCATAACAATAGGCTAAAATTATACATTTTTAGCATAATGTATGTACGCTGTACAAATACATTCGTTTGAAGACGTTGAATTTCAAAGTGTTAATAGACTTTCAAAAATTCAAGGAAACTTTTTAAATAATATTATGTCCTCGAGTAAGAGTAACGATCCACAAAGAAATAAAGTATACAACTTTTTTTGTTCAAAATGATGTGATAAGAATCAATAATCTTTTGTGATCACACTTTTAATGTTTTATATTTTCTTCTCTATATTAATAATTGGTGCCATGTCACTTGGTTAATTTTTGTTTACATAATTTAGTTGTAAGCCTATTATTTTAGCGATTGGTTACCAATTCACTGTTTTTTACTCATTTTTTAACTCTAGTCCACTAACATATATTTTGACACTAAGGTCTATCTTCCTTAATATGTACGCGATTTTTTTTATTTGCCACATTATGGTATTTACATTCATCAATGGAAGAGTGTAGAAGTACATGGTAAAAAAGGTAAAATAAGTCTAATAACTAAAGCCCAAAAAAAAGGTGGGCCTAATAATAAAATACTATACTACTAATCTAATATCCAATAATGTGTTGTTTGTGCGTATCCTAAGGTATACATTAAGGGTGTGAGGACGCTCTTAGTTACCAAAAACTATATAATAAATGAATTGAGAAAAATATTATGCAGTTAGGACGCCATGTGTGCATGCTACAATATAAATGTGATACACATCCACTTTCCCACTATAAAAATAATATTTTTACATGTGAAAATGTATCGTGTTCTTATTGGTGTTGTTCTAAATACATAATATTTTTTCTCAATTAGATTGAAACAAATATATAATATATATTGAGCTAGGACTAAAAAGGTCATTATAATGTTGATATATGTTGTGCGAAAGGATGAAAACGAATAAAATTGACTACAAATTGTGTTCTAAAATAATTAAATGGCACATACAAGGTAAATATATAGAGTAGAGAATACATATAAATAAAGATACGATATTCAATTTGACTACGTTCGTGTATGGTTTTGAGAAGGGATATTAAGTATTTATTTCCATTTGTAAAGATTTACTTATGACCACTTTCATACTTTGATTTTTTTAGTTGTTCATTTTAATATAACAAATATAGAATAAGTTTCCTTTGCCTATTCTTTATGTGAACGAGGTTATCTTTTCACACGTTTCTTGTGCTCCTTCAGGCCAACGTCACTGCTAAACTCATGTTAAATTGTGACTAATTTTTTCAATGGTATATTGGGCATTTCATACATATATTCAGTTACCCTAATATTCTCAGTGTGTAAAAATATTATGGGCGATTATTGTATGTTGAAAGAAGCAAATCTCATGTAATCATTTAAAAAAAAAATAGGGTTATTTGATTTCTAGGGTTTATTCACTTGTATTATTGGTTGGGACACACTTGTAATAGGCCGCGGTCCCCCAATCTCAGCACGTCACCAGACGTACCTAGTGCGGATCCTAATCAGTAACCTACCAGTTGTGCACCTACTAAAAGTATCCGCACTTATCCAGAAGTCACGTATGTTATGCACATGACTCTCTCACCAACTACTATAAATAGAGGTGCTCACTTCTTTATTTGACAAGCGATATTTTAGGTAGCGAAGCTCTCCTAAATTCTCCCCTACATCTCTCTACACCTGAGAGCATACTTAGGTCGTTTACTTCGATCACCTGATCCATATTTAGTCGTGATCTCTCTTCAGTTTGTATTACAAGGCCATAACCTCTACAACACATAACTTGTATGTTATTCATTTAGCCCCTCTCTTCTTTTATATGCCTCTATGGTTTCCCAAACTTTTACAATTACATGTATATAATGAGAACTAGGCTCCATAGAGGACATAAGATCATTTCCATGGCCGAACCACTCTAAATCTTGTGTTTACCAATATTTATATCTCTTTTATTCTATTTCTATTCTTTGACTATTTTGTCTGTCTTTGATGGCATGGAGTACTCTAGTATATCCATTTTTTTGACAAAAATAGTTTGGCGCCATTTGTGGAAAATGAGATGTTCTACCGAGTTTCTTATAAATCGGGACCATTATGCTTTATTTCATCCATAAGGATCTTTGGATCTACATCTTATGGGTGAGATTTTAGTGGTTAGACCCCTATTTGCATATAAACCCATTAAGGGTATCTTCATCTTTTCAAATTTATTTTCTCAAACCAATATTGAGGATTTGGGGCAGATCCACCTATCCTAATGATGTTTCCACATCCATATCTTGCTAAGAAGTTTGACAGACCATGGCCTCATAAGGACTGGGTGCTAGGGCTACGCATACTTCCTATTTTTCTTAGACTAATAGGCATTTTTTGTCACGATATGACCTATATTAGGAATTTGTTATTAAACTTATGTTATTTTGCTCAGAAGGACTTGTTACACCTTTAGATAAACACCTAAAAGACTTTTTAGTCCAATTCTTGGGTTATAAAGTCACATTTGGAAAAAAATGGGATTGAACCTATTTATGATGTCTTACTATAGGTTGCGACCTCCAGTTAACAACTAAGGTTAATTTTTCTCTTTTTGGCATATTTATCATTTTTTATCACAGAATTATATTATCTTAGACCAAGGTGGCCGTAAAATGCTTAAAAACCCCTGCAACATGTTTATTAGTTTATGGGGAAATCTAAACCACATAAATCTAGGTCTAACGATTGAAAATCGATGATTCCATAGGCAAAGTCTGACAAAGCTATTGCCTTAAGGATCGATAAATTGCTCACGATGAGTTAAGCTGCTTTTATTATCTTTTTAGTTACCATTCCAGCAAAGGACATGTACTCGGTAAATTATCCACCAGAAAAAACCATCCCGGGAGAAAACCATGTTCGATTATATCAATCGTGGTGGAAAAGTACCTTATAAAGGACAAAGGCCACGGCCTTAAAGCGAACGACTGCACTCCGTTGTTATGATCTAATCAATGTTTGACTGCTTACTCTATGAGATTTGGATTTCTCACTATGTTTAGTTCGTCTCCGAGAAAGGATTTTCTAAAGAACTAACAATTTAAAGAGGAGAATCATAGAAGGCAATTTAACCCCCAGCAGACTGAAGACGTAGCCTATTTGATGAGGTTTATAAACTATATGTATGAGGTTCAGGCCCCCTAACAAAGTCCAAAATTGGACTGTGCGTAAGGGTTGACTACAAATTGTGACCTAAAATAATTAAATGGCACATACAAGTTAAATATATAGAGTAGAGAATACATATAAATAAAGATATAATATTCAATTTGACTACGTTCATGTATGATTTAGAATCAAATCACTATTTCAAATGTGTTAACAACCACTTACGAGTAGCCTCCAAACTGTATTTTTTTTATAAAAATGTGTACATGTATCTTTTATAATTAACAAAAACATACTTTGGACTCTACACATTTTGGAGGTTCATGTTTTGAGAAGGGATATTAAGTATTTAGTTCCATTTGTAAAGATTTACTTATGACCACTTTTATATTTTTATTTTTTTAGTTGTTCATTTTAATATAACAAATATAGAATAAGTTTCGTTCTCTCCAAAAAAAAAGTAAAAATGGATGGTGAGAGAGAAGTTAGAGATAATTTTGAACGAGACTAAATGCAAAACAAAAAAAGAAAAAAATATAGAGTAGAGAATACATATAAATAAAGATACGATATTCAATTTGACTACGTTTGTGTATGGTTTTGAGAAAGGATATTAAGTATTTATTTCCATTTGTAAAGATTTACTTATGACCACTTTCATATTTTTATTTTTTTAGTTGTTCATTTTAATATAACAAATATAGAATAAGTTTCGTTCTCTCTAAAAAAAAGTAAAAATGGATGGTGAGAGAAAAGTTAAAGAGAATTTTGAATGAGACTAAATGCAAAACAAAAAAAAAATATCTTGAGAAAGAATGTGAAAAACGGAGGGAATTAAGGATGTGTCCTTCCACTAATAAACCGCCATTTCAAATTCTCGCTATGAAACAGTTTAGTTTCTCCCGCTGTAACCCTATATAAGGTTCAACTTGTTGTGTTTTTCTGTAGACTAAAATCTCATTTCTTGTCAAGTAAGTTTAACCAACAACTCCATGCTTTATTCTTGTTTTGTCTTTAGATACTTCTTAACCCTGTATACCCACTTGTTTTTTGTTGTTTACATTTCCCTGTCCCTCTTCTTAAGACAAATAATTTGTATTTTAAATTTGAGAATGTCTGGTTCTTGCTCATGCATACGTGCTTTTTTTCTAATCACTGAATCATGTGATTTTCTATTTTTTAATGGCAAAGATTTTAATATTTTAGAAATTCTACAATTACAAATATAATTTCAACAGATTAAAAAATCCAACCACATTGAAATTTGCTTTACATACAAACTTATCAGATTAGTATGGACATTTTAAACCGGGACAAAAGCAAAAATTATACAGGGAAGTAGGAGTACTAACCTTTTTTTTCCAGAAGAACCAAAAGCAAGGAAAAAAATATTGGATGGAATAGAAGATACATATCTAATATACGAAAAAATTCCGTAGGCGTTCCTGACTGTTGGTGTTTAAGATTCCATTTGACAGGCTGAATGAATGTAGAAGATGAATGAATTGACATTAATTTGGGTTTTGATACAATGAATGAATGTGCAAAATGAATGTGTTGTCATTAATTCCCGACTGTTGGTGTTTCAGATTCCATTTGACAGGCTGAATAAATGTGGAAGATGAATGAATTAACGTTAATTTAGGATTTGATACAATGAATGAATGTGTTGTCATTAATTTTTGTGACGGTTGATTTTTAGGGTTGGATTGGAAGAACGAAAATGGTAGAAGAAAGTAATATGGAAGATGAATGAATTAACATTAATTTGGGATTTGATACAATGAATGAATGTGCAAAATAAATGTGCTGTCATTAATTTTCGTGACGGTTGATTTCTAGGGTTGGATTGGAAGAATGAAAATGGTAGAAGAAAGTAGGGATAGATAATTGGGTGTATTAGCAAGGGTATGGTAGAAAGTTTAAAATTAATGAGGGTAGTTTAGTCCTTTGGTTTTTGAAGAGGAAGTAGCCTCTTTTAAAGTAGTAGAGATAGAGATTTACTTATGACTACTTTCGTATTTTTATTTTTTTAGTTGTTAATTTTAATATAACAAATATAGAATAAGTTTCGTTCTCTCTAAAATAAAATAAAAATAAAAAAAGTAAAAATGGATGGTGAGAGAGAAGTTAAAGAGACTAAATGCAAAACAAAGCAAAAAAAAAATATTTTGAGAAAGAATGTAAAAAAATGGAGGTAATTAAGGATGCGTCCTTACACTAAACCGCCATTTCAAATTCTCCCTAGGAAACGGTTTAGTTTCTCCCGCTGTAACCCTATATAAGGTTCAACTTGTTGTGTTTTTCTGTAGACTAAAATCTCATTTCTTGTCAAGTAAGTTTAAACCAACAACTCCATGCCTGTTCTTGTTTTGTCTTTAGATACTTCTTAACCCTGTATACCCACTTGTTTTTTGTTGTTTACATTTCCCTGTCCCTCTTCTTAAGACAAATAGTTTGTATTGTAAATTTGAGAATGTCTCGTTCTCGCTCATGCACACGTGCTTTTTTTTAATCACTAAATCATGTGATTTTCTATTTTTTTGTCAGCTGAATTTAGGGAAGACTCAATAGATAATGGCCATATTAAATGATAAAAGTCCTCTTGAGAAGTCTCCCCCCAAACGATCATTTGAACATGGCGATTATCAGGGCTCTGGTTTCAAACAGAATTTCAAGCGTCCAAAGGTCATCCCTGTGAAGTGTGCAGGGAAACGATTTTCAATAGCATTGGGGATTGATGAATTAGGGAAACTGCAAAAGGGGTTCCTGCCTCTAAACAATTAGAAAACTCGAGGTTTTATAAATCCGCGATTTTGACCACGGGTAAATATAATGTGGAACGGAGGCTGTTGGTGGAGACGAAATAAAGGAATGACGATAATGTGTTAACGTCTCGTAACAAATTGGAATCAAATGGTCTGAAAACTGTTGAGTTTAAAGACCAGCAGTAACTTGTTTGTCGCATTAAGGTGACGGAGGCTTTGAATCTATTTGAAGAAATATATGAAAAAATGTACCAAAAACAAAAATTAAAGCCAAAGGAACAAAGAAAAAGTGCTTGGAAAATTTCTCTCGAATCAGTAGTGCTGCTTAAGCGACGAAAAAAGTGTGTTAATATAAACAAGCAAGTCTTAGGTGCTGTCCCCAGAGTTAAAGTTGGCGACCAATTTCACTTTAGGGCTGAACTTCCTATTATTGGACTGCATCACAAGCTCATTTATGGTATAGATTACTTTAAGGAAAATGGAATGATATTAGCCACTAACATTGTTAATTACGGTCATTATACAAATAATATAGGATTCTCTGATGTATTAATATATTCGGGGCAAGGTGGAAATCCGGTGATTACTCGTAAGAAGCCCAAGGATCAAAAACTTGAAAGAGGTAACCTTGCTTTGAGGAATAACATGATTTTATGAACTCCGGTATGAGTTATTCGATGTCACACATCTAGAACTATCATGAAAAGAATTGAAAAGAAGACATATAAATATCATGGGCTATTCACCGTGACCAAGTATTGGCAAAAAAAGGGAGATTTGGAAAATTAGTATTCATGTTTCATTTGCATTGAATATTCGAGCAGCCTAAATGTTCTCCAAACGTGGTGAGCGGGTCAAGAAAAGCTGCAGTATCCCATAATGAGAGTGTGGGAGTCGACATATCTCAAGGGAAAGGGAAGATGAACGTTTGTGCAATGAATGACATGGATGAGATCCACAAGAGGAAAAAGGTTGTTCGTGAGAGGGATACTCACCAAATCGCCAATATTACCATTGTACCGCAGCTAGCGACACCCTCCTTTGATAAAGGAAGGAGGGTGGAAGGGGTCGAAGGCTTACTTGAGGTTACCACTTTTGTATCCGACCCGCTTGTCCCTATTCCTTACTTGAAGGATAAGGCGTAATGATGCCACCCCGGGCCCGCAATTAGCCAAAAATGACATTAGACATGGTGGCTCTAAGTTAAAATACCGCTATGTCAGGAGTCCTACTCACGATATCTCCAATCTATCACTTCACAAGTCCACCCAGGTGTGATTTTGATGTTTAAAAAGCGTTCAAGAGGAAGTTGACAGCAGATAAGAAGAAGATTGAAGAAGATCTTGATGTTGCTAATCTAGTGATCGACATAACTTATACTAATGCCGAAGTTGATTCTTTGAAGTTCTTACAAATGGATAAAGATTCGTTGGAGTCTATGGTATAGGGAATTTCTACTAAACTCCCTAAAGAGTGTAAGGGTGCTCACGCGTTTACGAATATCTTCCATCAATATGTCGGTGGTAGTTATGAAAAGCTAAAGAAAAGTGTGATAAAGGATCATCTTGAATCGACCAAAGAGATGTCTCCATGGTTAGGTGATGATGAAGAGGCATTAGCGATGTCTGAGGCCAGGATAACAGTGGAGGAGCCTATGTCTGGGGTGGACGAATAAAATTTGGTCATCAAGAAAATGATCTTACGGAGGAAGTGAATAAAATGCTCTGCTGAAGGAAGTGACGGTGGTTTAAGCAACCGAGCGAGTTGCTTCTGGCCAAGGATTCATTCATGTCAAGCTTTTACTGTAGTTGCCTTTTATTTCTAGTACTTTTATTCTTTGTTGTCCTTCAGATGCTTGCACTCTTTTTTATGTAATTGTTTGTAGTTTTGACCAAATATTTGCTCGAACTTATCACAAATACGAGTTCATGATGAGAATGGAGGCGTACTTAGGGCTTAATTGTAATATTTTTAATTGTACTTTTCTTAAATTTCTATTTCCCTAGTTTATATTAGTGTTTTAGGTAACGGGGTTCATTTTGAATATTTTCAATTGCCCTCGTCTATTTATTGTTTAGGTATCTCAGTTTATAATAAAACTTTACCTTATAAATAAGGCCTAAAAAATCTTTTTAGTGAAAGGTTCCATAATTTGTGTCCGCTCTTGTATGTCATTTTTCGCGTTATATCATATTATATGAGAGCTAGATCTCGTCGAGTTGTTGTAAATCATGAAAACTTCGTATAGCACTAAGGAAATTAAGCCATGTTAGGATAGTGTTGCATCATAATTGCCTTTAAGGAAGTCATGTTATCCCTGGCCTCCAATATCCACTGCTGAAAGAGTTGGCGCTTGCGTTCAATTAAGAAATAATATAATAAATACCATTTTTAACCCAAATTAACCCTAAGCATGCAACTAGGTGTGATTGAAACAATATGAAATCATGCAATAAATATTCAACACACAAAGTTTAAGGAAAAATCCCCCACAGGGGCAAAACCATTTGTATATCACTATAATTTGTAAGAGAAACGGCTTACAATCGGATTACACTGAAATACAAGTTTTTGACTAAGAATTACCCTCAGGTATCGGATTCTGTAGTCGCGGCTGGAATATCCCTTTCCAGTAGGGTTGGCGGCTGGAACTATCCCTGTCCAGTAGGGCAGCAATGAAGAGGAAGAAGCGGTCCACTTCACAAAGGTTGAACAACAACAATGGTGTTCTTGGGTTACCAAATTTGATTCACATAGATATGGAAGATGTGTGAATCTAAAAACCTAGAATCATAGGACTCAATAGGTGAAGACTTTAGGGTTGATATGCTCTAAAAATCGTGGGAAAGTCTTAAGAAAACCAGCTACTGATCGTGGTTTAAATAAGGAGTCAAAACCCTAAAAAATTTGCAACACGATCTGGTTGAGATTATCCTCGTCGGATCGGTCCGGTCCTTTAGGCGGATCGGTCCGGTGAACTCGGATCGGTTCTTTTTCTGAAATCGGATCCATTCGGTTGGCATCGGATCAGTTCGACCTTTTTGCCTTCATCGATTCATTATGGATCCGGGGTGTACTGGTCTCAAATCAGCAGGCGGATCGGTCCGGTCCCTTTGGGCGGATCGGTCCGGATGAACCGGATCGGTCCGGTCAGGTCTGATTCCCAAATTTTTCTTCTTTTGTTCTTCGGATTTTGGATGACGATGTGATCTTTTCAACCATCAATCTTGTAACGGCGTATGACATAACATATACATAAAGATGGACAAATTGTCCTTACAAATCTCCCCCTATGTCTATGCCGAAACAAAACATAAAAAAAATCCGAATTATCAAGTATGAACAATGCCTATACAAATCTACCCTTCCATGAACCCAAAACTGAAAGAGGTACATATGACTAAGGCTGCATCGTTTGTTCTTCAATTCTTCAGGAATCTTCACGCTTTTCTCATCAGGGTGTGTATCATGGGATTATCAAGGGTGTACCTACACACATGAGATAAAGCAAATACCAAGTGACGTATCGAGTTTGAAATGAGATAAACATAAGCAATCGAGTTTGAAATGAGATAAACATAAGCATATATATCATTTTAAGATGATATTCTCAAAATTTCAAAACTCCCCCATAATCAGATAATTCATTCTCCCCCTTTTTATGATGTCCCCAAATAGACAAAATGAGAGAAATAAATCAAGCAATCAAGTACCGGGGTGACACAAGGCATAAAATCACACCATGAATGAACATAAAACAACCAAGTCGGTGATAGCGTAAAAGAATGGGTGTGATCAAAATTCGATAGGAAAATCAAAGCATACAAACATGACATATGCGCACGATGAATATTTGATATTCCTAACGAATGAACTCAAATGCTTCCTTTGGTTTAAAAGATTGGAAATATAAGACGTTGACTATATCAAATCTACAAATCAAAGCTCAAAGTGATTTCTACACCAATAACGTCCAAAATGATTTTCATGCTTTTTCAGGACTTTCAAGGAAGTGCAAACCCATTTTTCAATCTCCAACCAAACTCCCTCAGATTTATATTTTGAATAGAGGTATACTAAATTCTCAAACTTTGGAGAATTGATGGTGAAAACCTAAATGGCCCATATTTGGCATAAATTGCTTTTTATTGCCTTATCAATTTTTTCGGGCTCTTTTAACCTCTTAGGACCTCGGATATTAAAATTCCTCCATTTTTTAGGTCCTTTGTAACGGTGGCTTTTGCGCAAAGGATAAGAATCAACTTTCGCAGCCCCTCCCCGTTATGCAAATAATCACACAGTCTCACCAAAACGGTTTTAACATGCAATCCAATCTTGTCAAGTTTTATCGCATTTTATACATTGTATAGACAGGATTGAGATGGAAACACTCAAGCCAACATGAGATTGACAAGTGCAACAATAAAATATAGCCGTGCATGTGTGCAATAAAGGATATAGGAGTCAAGCATGTAGGAAATATCACAAATTACATCTCAAGGACTCCAATCAATGTTAAGCACATGGATGAAATGATGTAGCCTCTCAAATCTCTATAAAATAGTCACATGGATATATGAAATGAAGTTGTGACTTGGCTATCTTAAATGCTCATCCATAAAAGGCAAATCTCTTTTTGAATTTTTTCAAAAATTTTATCAAAATAAAATCTTTTTGTGTTTTTCTAAAAATTTTCTTAAAAGAGAACTTTTTGTATTTTTCAAAGAATAATAAAAAATACATAAAAGCTGTACAACAAATCTATGGTACATATAAAACAGACTAGCAATAGGAAGCATATGATATGAACATGAAGAAGCATCCTATTCTAGACATAGACCAACCCCTCAGTCAACTGTGCAAATCCCCAAAGGCTTCCTAAGACTCTCAAATCTAAGGGCATCTAAAGGTTTCGTGAAAATATCGGCTAACTGACGGTCGGTAGGAACAAAACTCAAGGTTACGACCTTCTCCTCAACTAACTGACGTATAAAGTGCTCGCGTAACCTGATGTGCTTTGTGCGCGAATGTTGGACATGATTGAGGGATATGTGTATCGCGCTCGTGTTATCACAGGAAATGGTCATGGTGTCCTGTGAAATCCCATAATCCTCCAACATTTGCTTCATCCACATGAGTTGCGTGCAACAACTCCCGGCGGCGATGTACTCAGCCTCCGCAGTGGACAAAGAGATGGAGTTTTGCTTCTTGCTCAACCAAGAAACAAGAGCAGAACCAAAGTAGAAACATCCACCAGAAGTGCTCCTACAACCATCTGCATCTTCGGCCCAATCAGCATCCGAATAGGCGGACAAACGGTCATTGGTATCAAAGGAAAACCAAATGCCGTATGAGAGAGTTCCACTCACGTATTTGATAATACGTTTTAGAGCGAGTAAGTGAGACTCTTTCGAAGATGCCTGAAATCACGCACAGACTCCAACACTATAGGCTATATCGGGACGACTAGCAGTCAAGTAGAGAAGACTGCCTATCATACTCTGATACAGGGTTTGCTCAACGTCCTTGCCTGAAGTGTCCTTACTAAGCTTGGTAGAAGTACTCATAGGTGTACGTGCATGCTTAGCGGAGTCTAAACCAAATTTCTTCACTAAGTCTCTAGCATACTTGGATTGGGAGATGAACATCCCATCCTCTAGCTGACGAACCTGGAGACCAAGGAAGAAAGTAAGCTCACCTACCATGCTCATCTCAAACTCACTTTTCATCTCCTCCTCAAAGTGGTGAGCATGTTAGGAGCATGTGGATCCAAAGACTATGTCGTCCACATAGACTTGGGCAACCAAGATAGCACCGTCATCTCTCCTGACGAACAACGTCATATCAACTCCCCCTCTCTTGAAGCCACGGGCTAAGAGATAGGAAGTAAGCCTCTCGTACCAAGCACGGGGTGCTTGCTTCAAACCATACAAGGCTTTTCTAAGATAGTAGATGTGATCAGGGTTCTTAGGGTCTTCAAACCCTTTTGGTTGTTCCACATAAACTTCCTCCTGTAGAATGCCATTCAGAAAGGTACTCTTGACATCCATCTGATATAACTTGAAGTGCAGATGACATGCGATGGCGAGTAGTAAACGGACGGACTCAAGCCTCGCAACAGGAGCAAATGTCTCCCCAAAGTCTACATCCTCTATCTGTGTGTAGCCTTGAGCGACCAACCTAGCCTTATTTCTGGTTATGGTACCATTTTCATCCATTTTATTCTTGAAAATCCACCGGGTACCAATAACATTAGTATCACTAGGTCGGGGGACAAGTTCCCAGACATTGTTCTTCTTAAACTGAAGCAACTCATCCTGCATGGCAGATATCCAGTGTTCATCTTTGAGTGCTTCTTTGTGGTTCTTGGGCTCGACTTTGGACGTGTAGCAATGATGACTAACAACGTTCTCTAGTTGAGCACGAGTCTTGACCCCTAGAGTGGGATCGCCAACAATGGCTGAAGGAACCCAAGCAGGTGTGTCCCCTAACACAGGAATAGGGTCCACAGAGTGTGGGAGAGGAACAGGAAAATCACTGTCAGAACAGTCCTCATCCTTACACTGAAGGTTGGGATCAATAACCGTCGGGGGTTCATCATCTTGCACGGTGACGTTTATTGATTCCATAACCTTAGAGCTCTTCAGGTTAAAAACCCGGTACGCTCTACTATTCGATGAATATCCTAGAAATATTCCCTCGTCGCTCCAGGAGTCGAACTTTCCTAATTTCTCTCTATCCCATAGGATGTAGCATTTACTCCCAAAAACACGGAAATATGCCAGGTTGGGCTTCTTGCCAGTCCACAACTCATAAGGAGTGTGAAGTGTGTGTGGACGCAGATACACCCTATTCACCGTGTGGCATGCAGTAGACACTGCCTCTGCCCAAAATCTCCTAGAAACTTTACGACCTAGAAGCATAGATCTAGCCATCTCTTGGATCGTTCTATTCTTTCTCTCAACAATCCCATTTTGCTGAGGAGTTCTCACAGCAGAAAACTCATGTTTGATCCCAAGGCTATCACAGTACAAATCCACCTTTGCTTCCTTAAATTCAGTGCCGTTATCACTACGTATTCTGTTAATAGTGACACCGTGTTGATTTTGCAGGACACGGCACTTGGTCGTTAAAAATTCTACAGCATCGGATTTCTCTCTCAGAAAACCTACAATGGAGTACCTGGAGAAATCATCTACCATCACGAGGATGTACCTCTTACCACCTAGACTCTCAGTACGAGTAGGACCCATAAGATCCATGTGAATCAACTCTAGAACACGAGAGGTGGTAACGGAATGTAACTTCCTATGAGGACTACGAATTTGTTTTCCCAACTGACAGGGTCCACAAACGGTCGAAGTTGACTTTCCAAGAGATGGTAAGCCACGTACTAGGTCCTTTTTAGCTAAACGATTAAGATCTCTAACGTTCACGTGACCTAGACGTTGGTGCCATAGATCCATAGGAGTGATCGTGGCGCTGTTGCAGACAAGTGAGGATGTGGGCTCAGTCCCATAGCAGTTATCCTCTGTCCTCACCCCTTGCACTAAAAGTTTACCGGCTTGATTATAGACCTTACAAGCTTTCCGGTCAAACTTCACTGCAAAGTCATCGTCGCACAGCTGGCTGATGATAAGAAGGTTTGCTTTCAAACCTTTGACGTACAACACGTTCTCTAGCTTTGGAAATCCTGGTAACTCTACTGTACCTCGTCCAACTATGCTAGATTTGCTACCATATCCAAAGGTGACTCTCCCATCATTATAATCCTCAAGATGGGTAAAATATGAGACATCACCTGTCATGTGTCTGGGGCATCCACTATCAAAATACCACTGAGAGATATAATGTGCTTTGAGAGCAACATGGACAACAAGGGCCTTTTTCTCTTTCTTAGGAACCCAAGAGTAGGTACCTTTTTGTATTCCCTTGTTGTTGTTGGTTTTAGCCGGAATGCGGGGCGCATTCATTGATGGTAATGTCATCCGTCAGAATTCCTCCATCAAACTCTGTGATGTGGCGGCTAGAAACTCAACACGCTCTCTCAGACTGGCAAACTCATCAGTCTGATGTGGTGGAGCAAACGTCCTTCGTGTCCGACCCAACTTATAGCAGTTATCCCTAAGGTGTCCGTTTCTTTTGCAATGGGAGCAAAAGGGCACAGTATTAGGAGGACCTTGGATTGCTTTTCTTGGTCGAACTCTCCTTCTTGGTTTTTGATGACGGCCATAAGGAGTCATAGTAAACTCAGGAATTGGTCCGGGTGCAATTTGGGATGTGGAGGCACCATCAAAACCTATTCCTTGCCTGTCACCAAAACCTAAGGCGGGACCGAGGAGCATCTTTCCCATCTTCCCAGATCTGTCCTCGATTTGTACCTTGACTTTCCGAGATCTCTCAAGGTCATGAGTAAGCTGGGCAACAAGTGCTTCAAGTTTCTTCCGAGTCTCCAGGGAGGAATGGAGCTCACTCGTAAGACTAGCCACTTGTTTAGTCAAGTCCGCTTTCTCTTTCTCAAAACTACTCTCTCTCTCTCTAAGCAAATTCTCTTTACTAGCCCAGGCATACTCTCTCTCTCTCATGGCGGTGCAGGTGGAGGACTCTCTCTCTCTCATCTCTTCTAACTCTTCTTCTAACGCGGTGATCCTAAGAACTAATGCCTTGTTACGTTTTTTAGTTTTGAAAGACTCATTATATAACTCGGCGTAGGCGCGTTGAAGGTTACTCTCGTCCTCACTACCTTCCTCCTCTCCCTCACTCTCTTCGCTCTCGCTATCGAGGTGTCCTTGTGAAGTAGCATCCTCATCGTCGTGAGATGCACTAGGAGTACTCACATGACTGGCCATGAACGCGGTGAAGTTATGCTCATGCGGTGACTCATCTCTCGAGTCCACCGACTCGACCTCACTGTCGTCACTAAGGGTAGCATTTAGGACAGCTTTACCCTTTTCCCTATTCAGACGAGTGGCACACTCAAACGCTCTGTGTCCCTTACCATCGCACTCAAAACACCTCTCACTGTCTTTAGGGGGTTCTATGAAATCTTTCTTTTCAAACTTATTTTTCTAAAAATTCTTTTTATCTTTGAAGTTTCCACCCTTTTTAAATTTCAGAATTTTCTTGAAGTTTTTAGCAAATAATGCCAAATCATCTAAGTCAAACTCACATTCAGAATCAGAATTTTCTATCTTTCTAGATGACTTGACTTTCTTTCTTGCCGACCCCTCATTTTTTCTCTCTTGAGCTTTAAGGGCAATTCGCTTATCTTTTGGCTTGGCAGATTTAGGAAACATGTCTATTTCATAAGTTTGTAAATCTCCTACCAGTTCTTCCAATTTTAGAGTATTTAAATTACCCAAGGAATTTAGCACAGTGACTTTAGGTATAAAACGCTTAGGAAGGGAACGGAGAATCTTTTTAACAACTCTAGCATTAGGAATATGTTCACCAAGATTATAGCTAGTATTAACAATGTTAGAAAGCCTAGCATAAAATTCATCAAAGCATTCAGAATCATGCATGGTGATTGTTTCAAATTGAGTTGTCAAGTTTTGCAATTTAGACTCTTTCACAGCATTAGTTCCTTCATGGGTGAGTTGTAAAACATCCCATGCCTCTTTTGACGTGGTACACGTCATTATGCATTTGAACTCATCAGGTGTGACAGACCCAGAAATAGCACTTAGACCCTTAGAATTAAAAGATGACCATTTGATTTCTTCATCAGACCAAGTAATGTCAGGTTTCAAGTTGGTCACATTATCAACAGTCACGGTGGGAGGAGTCCACCCTCGTTCAACCAAAATCCAGACACGTTCATCAATGGCTTTTAAAGCCGACCTCATACGGGCTTTCCAATAAGCATAATTTGACCCGTCAAAAATAGGCATTTTATAATATGACTTCTCCATATGAACACGCTCTTTTCAAAAATCAATTTATTTCAAAAATTGATATCTTTAGAAAAATTTTGCGGAAGTAAGGAATACGCGATAGAATGGCGTAACCTGCTCTGATACCAATTTGAAAGAGTTGGCGCTTGCGTTCAATTAAGAAATAATATAATAAATACCATTTTTAACCCAAATTAACCCTAAGCATGCAACTAGGTGTGATTGAAACAATATGAAATCATGCAATAAATATTCAACACACAAAGTTTAAGGAAAAATCCCCCACAGGCGCAAAACCATTTGTATATCACTATAATTTGTAAGAGAAACGGGTTACAATCGGATTACACTGAAATACAAGTTTTTGACTAAGAATTACCCTCAGGTATCGGATTCTGTAGTCGCGGCTGGAATATCCCTTTCCAGTAGGGTTGGCGGCTGGAACTATCCCTGTCCAGTAGGGCAACAATGAAGAGGAAGAAGCGATCCACTTCATAAAGGTTGAACAACAGCAATGGTGTTCTTGGGTTACCAAATTTGATTCACATAGATATGGAAGATGTGTGAATCTAAAAACCTAGAATCATAGGACTCAATAGGTGAAGACTTTAGGGTTGATATGCTCTAAAAATCGTGGGAAAGTCTTAAGAAAACCAGCTACTGATCGTGGTTTAAATAAGGAGTCAAAACCCTAAAAAATCTTCAACACGATCTGGTTGAGATTATCCTCGTCGGATCGGTCCAGTCTTTTAGGCGGATCGGTCCGGTGAACTCGGATCGGTTCTTTTTCTGAAATCGGATCCATCCGATTGGCATCGGATCGGTTCGGCCTTTTTGCCTTCATCGGTTCGTTATGGATCCGGGGTGTACTGGTCTCAACTCAGCAGGCGGATCGGTCCGGTCCCTTTGGGCGGATCGGTCCGGATGAACCGGATCGATTCTTTTATCTGGGCCGGATCGGTCCGGTCAGGTCTGATTCCCAAATTTTTCTTCTTTTATTCTTCGGATTTTGGATGACGATGTGATCTTTTCAACCATCAATCTTGTAACGGCGTATGACATAACATATACATAAAGATGGACAAATTGTCCTTACAAATGCCTCCTGCAACCTCTCTCCACATTATGTGCATCAATAACACGCATAACATCAACACCTCTATCGATTGTCCAACCACTATCCCCAACCATTGTGCACCCTCAAAAACCTAACCCTAGGCTCAATCTCCAGCGAGATTTTGAGTTCAAGTGCAGTGTGAAAAGCCTACACCTTCAATGACTTAGCCATGGCAAACTCACATGACCCTCAGGGACCTCCGATGGATAGTATTCTCTTCGATGACAAAAATGGATTGCCAAATCTAGGGATTCTTAAAAAAGTTTTTGACCGTGGAGGAGTACATTTATGGTGGGTTCAAAGAGAAAGAAGAAAAGGAGATGAGGAGATAAGGGGAAGAAAAATTCACTGAATTTTGGTAAAGCCATTATCTACAAGGTTCAAATCAAAATCAATCGTTGGAAAGAGGATAGTTTCGTTGACAATGAGTAGAGTACAAATGAGAGAATCATTGAAGATGGAGTTCAAAAATTCCATCACATATCAAAGAGAAAAGTCCACAGTCGCAAGTTCTTGGTGATAAGGATTTTTTGGAACATTAAAGTCCCGTTTGGCATGAAGGGTTATGTTAGCCATTTCAAAGTTGGGTCCGTAGGTGGCTATGGTTCTTTTTTTCTTGGGTGAACAAACTTATACCAAGTTCAAATTTTAATTTAGGCTCACACAGTTATGTGGATCTCGGCCTTCATGGGTGGAAGAACTTAGGTAAGACTACTCCCTAAAGTTGTTAATTCATTAAGCCTATTTTTAAACTTCGATTTTCCTTAATATAAATTCCAATATTTCCTAATATAGGGATGATAAATTTTTGACTCTCCGTAATTTTTAGCAACATTATATCGGGGGCCCAAAATTATTTTTTCCGTTGCCTACTTTGGAGAAGTTTCACTCGTCTCCAAATTTTAAAGCTTGAGGAAATATTTTTTGTGTATGGGAACGGATGAGATTGAATGAGTATATGGGGATTAATTTTATTGTTGTTAAATTTTCTATTTCTAATTGTTTATCTTTTAGTGTATATCCTTAGCTTGGGGTTAGTATTTTAGGCAATGGGGTAATATTTCCTTGGAAACACTTAATTTCACTCTTCAATTTTCTTACTTTAGGTTAACTTGACTAGAGTAACTTTAGACTATAAATAAGGCATATGACCAATTATTGTACTCACTTGATATTTTAGTGAGAGAAAGAGTTCCTTAATTTGTACTTTAATGTCAGTTTATATTCTTTAATTTTTGGTAAGTCAAAGATGTTCCCCTATGCCCTAAAGCCTTATTCTCGGAACTAAATTATATGTAAATGCATTAACACTTATAAATTTTATTATGATTAAAACATAGTAATATTTTAGGATAATGTTTTAATTGCAACGTTTTGGGCTTGAGGGTGCCTCGTCCTTATCGTACGCGTCCTTGACTTTTCTTTAGATTGATGCTTCTCTTCTTCTTTGTAGGAGAAGCGCTTGGTCTCACTCACCTTTATGCTAATATATGTATGGGTACTTATTATACGACTTGTTGAGATATCTTTTAGACTTTAATATTCTCCCCCAACGCCTAATTTGTTGGGGCAACCTCCAATCAACTATGAACTGGATATAAACAAGATGAAATGGTAATAATGATGAGCACAATAAAGATGTAAACAAGAGAAACAACAACACGATATACGTGTTTCACCAACTTTATTACATTTACTGATTGGACCAATTACACTATATTTAGAGAGATTACAAGTACAATTGAGAATATAAAAGGATAAATCACATACCCTCGACTCTCCTACTCAAATCCCGGATAGCTATTGTAAATCAACTCTTCCCCTAAGTGAATTCAAATTCTAAGATAAAACCCTCTCAATTTCTTGCACTTGAGTGTTTCTAATGTACCTAATCCGTTGTATTTCTCTCCCATGTAACCGGTGAGAAATTCCACACACATTACATCTTAAGCACACCTATTATACATGAAACACTCACTCATAACTTTTTCCCCCTTCGAGAATCTCTGGCTCGCAAATGAGCAGCCAAAGACTTGGGCTTTTAACCATCATAAGGTTCCTTTTATAGGTGAAAAAAATTTGTTGCAAAACTCCCAAAATACCCCTGTTACAAAATTCATATTACCAAATCTGGGCCCGTTCGTTGCAGCAGACTAGCCCCCTATCAAAATCTACCTAGTGAGTGGTTTTCTAGCTCCACACTCTCACTTGTTTCTTTGGTTAAGTCTTCTCGGCCTCCTCAACACATAGTTATCTTTAGGAAATGATGATTCTTTTCAAATGTTGTCTTTTAGCTTTTGGACTATAGTCGTTCCTTTCGAGGAATTTCCTTATGAAGAAAATATTTTGCCCCGACGCCAAATTTGTTGTGTCACCTTCCAGTCGACCACGATTCTTGGATATAATCGAGATAAAATAATAATGGCAAGCACAATAAATATGTAAACAAGAGAGACAACATCAAGATATACGTGGTTTAGTAACTTGGCTACATCCATGGAAATGCCCGATTCCACTATATTTGAAGAAATTACAAATACAATAGAGAACATAAAGGGTAAATCACATACCCTCTACTATCCTACTCAAATACCAGAAAGCCATTGCACACAGACTCTCCACCCAAGTGAATCTAAGTTTTAAGCCAAGAGCCCTCTCAATCTCTTGCCCTCAAGTATTTTTTTCATGTACCCAATTCGGTATATCTCGTTCCTATGTAAAGCGGTGTGAAATCCCCCACACATTACATCTTAAGAACACCTACCATACATGAAACACTCACACTCACACTTATACCCATACCCATACCCTTCTTCCACATTTGAACAATACTAATGGGTGAGAGGGAAAATCCCTCACCTCTCACCCCAAAACCCTCACCTCTGGAAGAAGACTTTCTAGCTCCGTGTTGTGTTGGTGTTGATTTTGAATCATATCTAATACCCTCCTTAAATAAGGAGAAAAAATTAACAGTACCCCGTGTATGATCAGTAATTCGCGTATGATTACTACTCCGTGTATGAAAAGTTCCCCCCCCCCCCAAAAAAAAAAAAAAAATTCAAGCCAAACTTCACAAATCTCCACCTTGGCGAGAAATAAACAAGCACGATCGAGACTTCACCTAATTAGAATTCCCCCATCCGAATCTCCTTATCTTCATGCCACGAAAAGAACCACCGTTGAGCTTCATTGTACCAGCTACACATCCATATACCGTTCTCTGTCTCTTCAAAGATCCAAATAATCCATAAAAATTGCTCTTGGAGTATACACCTCTTATTGCAAATATACTCTTTGCACCTTGCAATTTTTAATTTCTCTTTTTGGACTTCTTCTGAAGTTATACACACATGTCAATGCCTAAATGTAGCTGCAACCAGTTGAATATACCCATCGACTCCGAAGAGGGACCTCGACCCCGCCCCTTCACTAGCAAGATTCATCTCACCATCGTCTGTCGGAACATACACCCCGCTTATCGATTGTAAATGAGAGATTTTGGAAGGGCTTCCTCACATGTGCATCTTGTTCCCAAAAATATACCATCGAGATCAATCCAGACGACATCAACCAATCATATAAAATCCATACAACACCATGTGATTTATGAACTCCACCTATAATCGAGCACCGTTGTCCTTGAATTTCATCACTTTTGGAGCATGTGAGAATATCCCCAAAGTTCAGCATATACTGTTAACCATCTTGAGGTACTTCCCAAACCACCACCATCCTTGTTTTAAATACCGAACAAAGAAACGACTTATATTCGTCCACACGTAAAAATGCTCAATGTCCTTGGATGTAGACTTGCTATGACAATATCTCCGATAATTAATTTTCTTCTAGGTGAAAATCAAACCGTAGTTAATAGACCTTGCGGGTGGCTATCACACTGTTACTAATTTCATTCCGGGATAACAATCACACCCTCTTTAATTAAATTTTGAGGAAGCAATCTTGCCATCCATCTCTCTCCAGTCTCCATTCTTCCATCAACCCCGGTACACAACCCATGTTGAATAATAATGACCTCGACTCTAGTCGTGAATCACTCATTATCATCAAATCCCTCTACCTAAACTTGTGAAGCAATATCCCTTATCGTGGTTGAATGAACACACCTAAGAAATCCAAGCACTAGTGGTTTGATACCAAAATCTCATTTGGAATATTTGACAAACACCTTGTGCACACCTAGAGCTCTTATACCAATTATTAAGCCTCGACGCCCAATTTGTTGGGGCACCCTCTAATAAACAACGACCCCAGGATATAATTGAGATAAAATGGTAATAATAGCAAGCATAATAAAGATGTAAATAAGAGTGACAACCCCAAAATGTACGTGGTTCACCAAGTTGGCTACATTCACAGAGAGGCCCGATTCCATTATATTTAAAGAAATTACAAGTACAATAGAGAATATACAAGGATAAATCACATACCCTCCACTTTCCTACTCAAGTCCCGAATAACCATTGTACACCAACTCTCCACCTAAGTCAATCCAAGTTCTAAGCCAAGAACCCTCTCAAATCTGTTGCCTCAAGTGTTTCCCAAATATTTTTCATGTACGAAATCCAGTTTATCCTACTTCCATGTAAACCGGTAAGAAATCCCCCGCATTACATCTTAAGCACACCTACAATACATGAAACACTAACACTCACACGCAAACCCATAGGTGAGTGGGAAAATCCCTCACCTCTTACCCTAAAACCCTCACCTTTAGAAGAAGACTCTCTCTAGCTCTCCGTTGTGTTGGTGTTGTTTTTGAACCATGGCTGAAACCCTTCTTAAATAAGGAGAAAAAATGAACAGTACCCCGTGATGAACAAAAAACCGCATATGAACAGTATCTGCGTAAAATTCATGCCAAACTTCACTGGAATAAATTTACGATATTAAGACCAAGGTTCTAAAAAACACGGGGAGTGATCGAGGCGTGGAGGCCAAGCCTTAAGCCTTAGAAGCCTAGGCGGGCCTTAGGCATAAAAAGGCGTGAAAAGGCGTTTATGCCTTCTTAATAGATTTTAATATTTTTTAATCATAACAAGGCTATTAAAATACTAAAATTGTACGTATTATAAAAATATGGCTGAATATATGCAAATTAAAATACTATTTGATTATTTTGGATGAGATAAATGTCCGGTTTGTAAAAAAATTCTTTAAAAGGCGATATCGTTTCACTAAAGCATTGCTGTTTTTAGAAAAAAGTGCGCCTTAAGGGTTTTACCAAGAATAAGGTGTGAAAAGTGTAAGGCGAGGCGTCTCTCCCATGCCTCAAGCCTAGGCGAGTTTTTTAGAACAGTGATTAAGACACATATACCGAGAACATTGTAAGAAAAGTCCAACTCAATCGTGCAACTATAAGCAAGCCAATGTACAATTTGCTCCTTACAGGTACAAGTGCTTATGAGCTTCCTAACTTTAACAATGTAGTGCTCAAGAACTGAGTGTTCTACGAGTAACCACTAGGGACTCCTTTGGATATTGGATTAGAGGATGAGAAGTGAGGCAAGTTAGAATACTAATATTTACTAATTTGACCAACACCATAAGGGTCATTCGCTCGCACGTTCCAGCCCTCTCGCAAAATTTTAAGAGAAAGTGAGAGGTCATCCCTTTCACTATCACCTATGGCACATCACACCACAAGTACACCCTATCCCTGAGTTTGGGGGATTATGGATAACCTAAGTTCTCTATAAACCCTCAAAATGTGGGACTGGTTGGATCTGCTCGGTCGTCAGCATCGAGAAAGTTGGCTCCTCCAAGCACTACAAATAGCACATTTCACCACACATTAACACGCATAGTTAATATAGTCAATAGCTTAGGAGTACATTCTTTGCAAAGTTTCTCTCATTATAAACATTTATTACTTACCGAGATTTATTATTTTGAATCTGTAATGGTTCTCATTTATTACGAACATACGTTCAATGAACATTCATTAGTAACGCTTGGCCAAAGTGGTATTTGTACGCCCTCTCCCAAGGGTTATTCATATCACTCATTTCATCACCCTCAATCACACGAGGAACCATCTCAGCCTTGTGTGTATCTCCTATACCCTGTGTTGACCATGGGACTGATATGTTAGCCTCACGAACCACAAGCAACTCATACACTCTCTTAAAACCCTCTCAACCTCGATTACCCTAACACCTTTCCCATTTCATTTAAAAAACTTATGAGTACATAAGATGTTCTCTAATGATAATATTTTTTCAAACTCTAATTGTTCCATGGAATTTTGAATGGTTCTCCCTTTAAAGTTTCTAACTTGTATGCTCTAGGATAAACGACCATTTCTATCAATTTTCTTCCAATTTGTGTCCTTTCTACATGACCTTTTTTAAATGAGGTCACCTTCCTTTAATAATTTAGTGCTTCACTTGTTTTTTTTAGTACCACGCTCTTTGCTGATAATCCGCAACAAATAATGTTTGTTTTGTTTCATTTTCATGCTTTTTCTAACAAATACATATAACCTCCTAATATTTTCATTTTTTGCCTCATCAAAATGGCTCTGCCGGTGGCTTGGAAAGCTGATCCAGTAGGAGTTCCAACCTTTGTCCCCATTGGGTAATAAAAAAGGGCTTCCCCAATCGGGATCCTCACAGTGCTCATAAGATGCTATTGGCTAGAATAAAAGGGTCTCCCATATCAGGATCCTCTTAGTGCTTATAAGACACTATGGAACAACTCCATTCATCTGAATTTGACGTTATGCCAATGGCATTAACCATAATTTAGCATTTGCAAGATTCACAGTTGTCCTTGTGCATTGATATATGTTTATATCCTGAATTATTGTTCGTAAGGTTTATCTGTTCATCTCGGACCGAGGCATTAACCATTTGGTCAATCTGTGTGTGCGGCTCATTTATACTCCTTTAAAGAAACAAACTAACATGACCTGGAAATTGTTTGGTCTCTTGATACTTCTCCCATGCCATAGTTTGTTGGGAACTTCATCACTTGGTGGTAGGCTGATTGGTCGTCCTTTAATGTCTTTATACCAACCTGACAGAGGATTATGTTATCGAGTTAAGAATTTTTTCTATTAAATAAATTAAACCAAAAGTGGAGCACTTATGCATTTCGTCAACCATGAACTCTAGTTCAACAGTTTCGGGGGAAAAATGGGGTTTGCCGGTAAATATGATGAGAGGCTGATGGTAGTCCTTGATTTTATTCTCAGATATCTTCAAGCTGTTAAATGGGTCATAGAAGCATTCTTCGATCGAGATTCCATTGTTTAGTAATCAGAATGCGTTGCAATGAACACCTGTGTCATGAATAGATTTTGACTTATTCTTATCATCTGATTTTATGGGGCTTTCTATCCTCGATCGGAGAGCGAATGAATGCCAAGAGGTCAAGAAAATTTGTCAACGAAGCTATGGTGGAAGCTTATGAGTCAAGTACTAACAAGTTCAGTGAGGATGAAAATTAGTACTAAAGATCAAGCTTACCTTCTTAATTGATATGTGTTTTTCCTGAATGAAAACAGATGTAGAATAAGAAAATAGAGTTGGTTTATGGCTTTCCAAACTCAAATGAAGTTGTGGGGACACAATATCCTAAGAAAAAAACACTAGTATTCCAAAAATCAGGTCAGTGTGAAGTCATTGAGGCTATGATGAAGAAGGTAACAGGATATCAGTGATAACACAAAATGAATGATTGGGTGAGCAATGATCAATCGCTTATGAGGTTAAGCTATGTCCAAGTGTAGAAAATGAAACAGAAATCTAACATTGGTAGGCTATTGACGGTGAGAAGAGCATGAATAAATCGATGAGCCTAGAAAGATATTACGAGGTTTGAAGAAATGAAGAGATTTAGCAACCCAGAATGGGTGGACCAGTTCTAGTCCCTACAACCATAGTCAGATGCTTAGTTTAACCTAGCTGAGCTGTGAAATTTACATCCTCGAACTGAGGTCACCAAGTGGAAACGACAATAGAGCAGTAGTTCCCATAGACGATGCACTCTAGGTCTTCCAAGACTAAATTTAGGGGGTGAGGTGCTAAATCATATAGTTTTATTTCTTTCGGAGTTTTGTATGCGAGTATGTTGGAGAGGTGCTTCGATATTGTGAAGCTAACAAAAGATCTGCTAGGAAGGAGTATTAATTTGGCATTGGGAATAACTATGTCAAAAATGGCTTTGTTTTTACGTGACTCACTGGGAATATAGGTTCATCAACCGCAGTTGCTTACCTATGCCCAAAATGACATATATGGTCACGCAGACTAGAGAATGCCTCACCTAATGCTAGGTGTTACCAATAACATAGCCCCTTAACTTGGATTGACTTGAGATTAGTTATAAGATGGGTCAACCTTGTGATGTAAATGGAAAAATCAAAGGACTTATTGTGGAATTCCTCATGAATTCAATAGGTGGATATATTAAATAAACCTATTTTATTGTAGTCTAACTAACATTGGAAAGACAACTTTTTTCCCCCTTCACTATTCATAGAAGCTTATATTTGTTATTGAAGGCATTTAATGAGTCATTCCCATCTGGTAAATTTAAGGAAGGTGTTCGCCCGGTGCAAGAACTATAAATTGAGGATGAACCCACTGAAGTGCATCTTTGGGGTACTAAGTGGGAAATTTCAAGGTTTTGTGGTTGATCGGCAAGGGGTGCAGTTGGATCAGGACAAGCAGCGAGCGATCTTGGAGATGCCAAGTCCAAGAACGACGAAGGAGTTAAAGAGTTTCCTCGGTAAAGTCTCCTATCTTAGGAGGTTTGTGCCTGGGTAAGCCGAGATGACACACCCGTTGATGCAGTTGTTACGAAGGAACATGAAATTCAGGTGGGAGGAGGTTCACCAAGATTCACTCGTTGGGATGAAGAAGCTGCTCGTTTCACCATAGATAAAGTACGTGACTGAGCAACGAGTAATGGAGATCCACGGAGATCAAGTGATGGCAAAAAGGTGCTCCATAGAGACCATCCACCCAAAACCAGAAAAGAAGGCCAAGAAGGCCAAAGAGAAGGTTGAGGAACAAAAAGGTTTGATACCTTCAAAAAAGCAGCTAAAGTATGGAAGACCCAGAGTAGAGGAGACCAGGCTCATCCCCTATGAGCGGGTCATTAAAAACCTGGAAGAGGTCACAGCCGGTGGTAACAAAAAATACAGGATGTTCTTGATTGGTGCTTCTCTCACAAATCGAGAGAAGAAAGAATCAACGGTACTATTGAGGAACAATCTGGATGTCTTCGTGTGGGAACCTTACGAGCTGCCTAGAATTAACCCCAGTGTGGTTTTTCATGGATTGCATGTCGACCTGACTTTCAGGCCTATCGTGCAGAAGGCACGACGAACTGCGCTCGAGAAGGCTAAGGCTGTGGAGAAAGAAGTAGAGAAGATGCAGGATGCAGGATCCATACGAGAAGTTCAATTACCTAAATGGTTGTCCAACCCAGTAGTGGTTTCGAAGAGCAATGGGAAATCACTACACCAAATTTGCCAAGTTATCACGGTCATTGACCTTGACAACTTCAGCTTGTCAAGGTCAATGATTGTGATAATACTGGGCGAGATAATTTTTTTTGTCATGGTCATGTTGCGGTCATTAACAGTGACAAAGAGACTCGTGTAGTTTAGTATTACATAAGGTCTTTTAGTAACTTTTCACGTCATTCCTTTTATTTTTATGTAATCTTTGCAAGGCCTTGACCAATAATTTTTTGGTGAAATGAAAAGTCTTTTTGCTTCAATCATGTCTTACTCAACTATTTTCTTTGTGTATGTTTTGTGTTGTATATGCTTTGGACGTTAAACTGATTTCATTTATTCTTCCAGTTTAAAGATTGTTTGGACCTTGTGCCCGTAGTTCAAGAAAAGGATGATATGGACATTGTGATTGGGCTGAGGATTCAGATCATGCTTGGACGTCCTTTGTGGATGTTCAACACGAGTTCCATAGAGTGATGAGCAATTATTGAAATCAGAAAAAATAATTCACGAGTTTTTAGGCTGAATTGGAGGAGACAAAAAATATTAATGGCTTGTCCAGAATGAGAAAATTTCTCTAAGGTAGGATCTCGACAAGTCCGAGAAATATTTTGAACATAGCAAGCTGATCAGAAAGGTTTTTCACCAAAGAATAAAAAATTGAGGTTCCATTTCAAAAACTAACCTCGTTTAATATGGGATGATGGTTAATATGAGGGTTGTATGGATGAATCCACACAAGTATCCTATAAGTATAGCTAGCTTAGAAAATGTGTGTTATGATTAAGTAATCATGTACACCAAACCTAAAGAGGGTGAATAAATTTGATTGAATCCTAAGGTCAATTTTTCTATTTCAATATAATTGCTTGTAATTTTAAAACTCTCAACACATGATTTAACAAATTCCTTTCCAATTAGCTTGATTAACCAATACAACAATGAAATTAAGTGAATCTAAAGGTGAAACCTAGATCTAACACTCTTAGTTTAATTTTAAGAAAATTTATTAGATATAAAATAAATCTAAATGATATGTGTCATTAAATGTGTGCATATGAAGAAGAAACATACATTTCTTATATCTAATTTTTTTAGTACTAAATTCCCCTTTTTTTAAATTTCAGGGCACTCGATTCGGCCATAGCCTAGTTAGCCTATGCTTAGAGCCGCCCCGAGTGCGGTCAGACTCAAGTGTTATAGTATTTTCTGGTTAAATAATTAAGATTGACAAAAAAGTTAAGGCAACAAAGCCAATGGTGTCTGAAGGCCAGTTATACTTGTGCGTTATGGGAATTGTTTTGAACAAAATAGATCAACTAGTGGAGTTTAAAACCTATTTTGGCCGATGGCCTAGATTTGAATCAACAAACCTAGACGCAGTTAGGACGCAAGATAATTGTCGGGCGAGTCAGCTTCAACAAATTTACTCAAACTTTTTGCCAAAAATATATTTTATTTTTCAAAATTCTCTACGACAGTTCTAAAAGACCCATTTTCGATTTACAAGATGATTTAGAAATGTTCAGTCTTTGTTGAAGTATTAGGTTCCACGAACCAAAGAATCAAAAAGGAAAAGTTAGTCATAAACCTTAGCAGCAACTCGTGAGTATTTATATTTAATTAACTGGTAAATGCAGTCACATTCCCAGTGAGGATTTAGACATATAAAGACCTTCCCAAGCAATATGATCAGCTTACCGAACCCATTATTTTCCACTAAATCATCTAGGCATGCAAAGGCTGACACAAAACTAGCAAACATTTCTTCTTAGAAATTAAAACAATGGAAGAATTCATCTGAAAATGCCCTCTAAGAGGAAGTGCATTTCAGAATCTTCAGTGTGTACCAATTCCAATAAAACATTAACATCAGCCACACAATAACATTTTGATCTGCCCTCTAATATGCTTTTGTTGATTTCACTCCTTAGCTGGCTTAAAGAATATTCAATCTTGTATTGTTCGGTATAATGGGGGTACAATGGGTATCCGATAAGCAAACATGAGTATGTTAGATTAACTTTGCAAAAGACTAGCAAATCGACACATGCATATCTAACAAATCCTAGAACATCACATTGATAGTCAATCGGTATTTATCAAAAAAATGTCATATGTTACCAAACTTTCGTATTTCGCACTCCGACAATTTATAAAAATTATATAATTCCATATTACATATACCCACAGTAATGATCAATGATTTTCATCAATAAGTATTAACCCTTGGCACGCTAATTAATAATTATTTTAAATTTGGATTAATTAACAATTAAATTTCTCGACCTTTTTAATTTAATTAATCCAATAATAATAATTAATCTCATAATTATTTAATAACATAAAAATGCGGGGTATTACAACATTCCAAACCAATAGTCCTTAATGTGTGATACGGGGACTTGATAGCAGAGTATGCACTTATAGTATATATTAATGTGTGAAATATATAAAGTATGGATAAGTTACTTATGCGTGACAGTAGACAGTTAGATGATGCATATTTAAAGGTTGAATTAAGTAGAGAAACTTATTTAAATGATATAATGATAACATGTCGGTAATGTTACTTATGATATTAATAACATATGAGAGATGTTAAATCTGTCAGAGTACTGTATGGGCGGTACGGGAACCTAGATGTATTGATAAGATTAGATAGTTGCTTATGCCTAGTTAACATGGGTAGTATGACTAGATGGGCTAAGTAGAACATTAGGCGTGCACAATAGATGAGACGTGAGGAAAACTCAGGGGAGTATTCGTGAACCTAAAATGTGTATCTAATAACTAATTTTTAAATTGTGATAAATACTTGATAAATATTTTCAAAATTTTATGGGTTCTAACCCTTACTAAAAAATTATTTTGAAAACCTTTTAGGTGTCCAGCCATAGGGACGCCAGACTTCACTACCCATTCCAGGGACTCGGAGCTGCAGCACTGTGGAGGCTTGCAGGATTTGACTAGACGCTTCCTTTATTTCATAACTAGTGTTGGATTTCATTTCATTATTCTATTTATGGACATGTTGTTTGTAAAAAACCCCATTTCTGCACGTAAAGGCTGGTCAGACATAATATGCCCAAGATGGGCACATTCCCATATAAGGCACACCACAATGTGCGTGTGTGTGTGTGTGCGTATATATATATATATATATATATATATGAGTAGAATAGTTGGCACTATTCTATAATTTGATAACTTAATCAAGGGCTAGGATTGAATGATGCATGATGCAAAATTGAATCCGATGGTTGAGGTATTTTCCCACTCTTTTCTTTTTATCAATTTCACTTTAATTCAAAATAAGGGGCATTTTGGTAAAAAAAAACTCGCTCAAGAGACCTATCCCCCATACCCACTCAGTCAATCAACGTCTCCATCAAAGGCTATTCACACGCTCTCCATCAAGGTCCATTATTTCTCTTCAGACACTCTCTCTAGGTTAGGGATTTTTATGGAGTTTACAAATGTTTTCTTAGGTATACTCTCTCCTTTTCTTTCATCTCTCTACGATTCTTTCTCTTAACTCCATGTTGCCTTCCTCCCCTACACAAGCAAGTATGGGTTTCGATTTTTGGTTTTGGTTTTTTGAAGATCTAACTACATGTTTCTCATTGATATTTTCTAGATCATTTTTTGTTCATCTAAAGTTTTTTGGGGGATCTACATATATAAAGTCTCATATTCTCTTCTCCCCACTAGGGAAATGTACTATGTCAAGATTTAGGGATTATCTTCAATTTTATTTTAGGCATTTTTCTTTAAATTTGGGTGGTTTCGATTTAAATGTTATATTTTTGTAGATCTGAAAATATTATTTTTGTCCAAGGTGTAGTATCAAAAAAATATTTGAAATATGGTTTTCATTTAACCATAGATCAGAAATATGAATGTTTATTTTTTCTTTGCGGTGTTCTATCAGGGTTATTTTTTGTATTAGATCTATACATTTGGTATATAGTGAAATGAGTTATGAACTTATTTTTCGTATTGAATCTTTATGTTGAGGCACTTTAGGGCCAACGTAAAGTTGTGGATCAATGCAGGTAATGGTTTCTTATTTGTTTAACTTGATGCGATGGTTTTATCGTGATATGTATCATTTTTTCTATGTCAAAGTTCGTATATGGTACGTGCTTCAGCCGACAACTACTACTTTCGTTTTGTTTGTTAGAAGCCATATGTTATAGGGTTTTGAATTGTTTATCATTTTCTATTGTTGAATATTTTTTATACCTATTTTCTAATGTGGTTCTTAAAAATGAGTTTTGATATTGATATTTAAATGTGGTAGGGCATCATTATATTAGCTCTCAAGAATTTTATGGTTTTGTTTGTGCCTTTTTTTAATTTTATTTGTTATATCTTTTGTAAGTTGACATATAAATTATGGCATTGGTATCTCTAATCTCCTTTAGTATGTATAAATGGAAATTTGCATAAAAATGTTTAAATACTACATTTTTTTAGGTTATATGTTTGTTACTATGTCAAATCTGGTGGTGCACCTAATTACTTATGAAGGTACTTAATTTCTTAGTTTTACTTTTGAATATTTATTTGACTCATTGTGAATTTCTTTTGCATTGGGAATCAAGTGTTGCTGAAGCTTAATCCAGCCCTTTTAGTGTTTTCACTCTTCAAATTCAATCACATGTATAATTAAAGGTTTGTTGAGCACAACGTAAATTATATAGATCATTCCTGGTAGTTTACTTCAGCACCATTCTTTATGTACATTGTGCTGGTAGTTTACTGTAACACCCCACACTTTTAGGGATAATTAAATTTCATAAGTGGGCATAATTTGGAGATTTGGGGGAATTCTATGAATAGTAACTTTGGTATTCATGAACATTTGATTATTACCGGTGCATATTATAGTTACTTTTGAGACTAAGTAAATAAGTTGGATTATTTTAATTACACGTCACAGTTCAGTAAAGTGACAAAGAATAATATTTTATTTGGAAAATCCTCATTGAGATGTGTTGGGTTTAATTAGTGAATTATAGTTAAGTATCTCAGAAGGAGATTTCGAGTGTGCGATTGGTTTGGGAATGGCCGAGATAGTCAGAATAGAGTATCCGGGGGTCGTAATTGAGTTCCCGAAATTTTTGGATTAAAAGGAACTCGCAAATGAGTAAACGTGTCATTTTTGGGTTTAAAGGGATAAACCCTTATTTCTCATTATATAAGGCACGGGAGAGGGAAATAAAGGAAATAAAAAGAGAGATAAGAAAGAGGAGAGGAAAGTAGGAGAGAGAAGAGGAAGAAAAGGGAGGTTCCGGCCAAACTCCGCGGGATTCGGCTCGAGGTCGTCGAATTTTATCCACGAGGCAAGTGTTTACTTGATTTATTTTCTTTTGAGCATAAATCTCATATTATAAATTGGTAATAACAAATTATATGATTTTGGGGTTGGGTTTTCGTAAATCAAAATGGGTTTTCGAAAGTTAAATGAGTAAACCCCGAATAATAATCAATTCGAGAAATTTAGGAACTAATTGAAATTAGTTGTTGGTTATGGGTTCTAGGATGATTAGAACCCTTTTTATGAGTTTAAGTACAGTTAGTTGGGATTAAATGAGGTTGGGAGAAGAAATAAAAAGCTTAAAGGTGTGTTAATGGAGGTTTGGGATTTTTGGAGCGCCATTGGGTCCGGAAGGGTCGAGATAGTCGAAAAACTCTACCCGGGCATTTTATTTGGACTCCAGGGTAATTTTACGCCAACTGTCATTTGGATTTTTGGGGAATTAAAATGGACGAAAATTAGACAATTATAATATTAGTTATGGGAGTTCCATTAGGGTTAAGTTACACATAAATCAAGAGAGAACCACAGAGGGTGAGGAGAGCATATCCCAAAGGAGGAAGGCCAATTAACACCACCTTGCACAACCACCACCACCATCGTGTAGATCAGAAAGTGAGGAACGCATCTATACCAACATCACCAGCAGATTGGACATTCAAATTTGAGGCAAGTTTTTATTACTTGCTTTCCTTTAGCAATACTCATGTTCATGTTAGTATAGGAATGAAACACCTATGTATTGTTAATAAAAGTGATGAAAATTGGAGATTTGATATACATGAATTGAATATGAGATTAATTTAGGTTGAACCATTTATGTATGTAGATTAAAAATCACATATAGATGATTTTCTGTGATAAAAAAATCTGGAAATTATGTTCTTGGATGATAATTGGAAGAACTAGGCTTTTATTAAATTAATTGGGGATTCTAGATTATATTAATGATTAGAAATGAATTAATGATGCTATATTAGTTGAAGCCATACATACATGTTAGGAAATTGATTTAGTATGATTGATCGGTGTTTGGGAATGATTCATAGAGGTTATAGTTGTTGAATTATTGAAGAGAACGTTTATGGGTTAATCTGCATTGAAAAGGGTAGCAGTCCGGACCGCTTTTCATACAAGTTCCGAACCATTTTTCAGAAAAATATCCGGATCGCTTTCCTAGTGGGTCCGGACCGCCCTGCAAATTTTTCTAGAATTGATTTGTGGACCCTTAAGACATCTTTCGGGACTTGTAATGCGGGAATCTTAATGTAGTACACTGAGATTTGAAGGGATGATTTATTAAGACAAGTGTGATTTAAGACTTGGGCAAAAGTGGGAAGAAGGACCCTTAGAAAAATTAGGAGGGGGATCATAATCATAATTATTAAATGTCGAGAGTATTAAGTGAAAGTAATAGTGCGAATAGGACATGACACTTAATTGTGTGAATACCTAGAGATTATAATAGGTTGAGTGTATACCTATGTATTAATCTATTGCGTGTATAGCATAGCTACACTGCTTGCTATCGGGCGTAGGTTTCGTGCAGTGCACAGTCTTATCCTGGGTGACCCGATGGGGGGATATTAACTTATACCCAGAGCATATGAACTTGGATATATGCTATCTATTACATAGGATAGTTTCGACGGTTGAATGGGAGCGTAGGTATGTGCGTGACCCATTTAGATGGTGAGTATGCTCGCCTCCAATATTTGTTTTATGAAATTTACGGTTCATGAGAGATGCTGAACCAATGGTCCTTTATGAAGCGAGCGATGCACCGGGACACTATAGCAGAGTATGCATTGCGCCAAGTGGTCCTAACCAAGGGGTGCAGGTTATATATATATATATATATATATATATATATATACTTGAGAATGAATGAGTTTAATGGGTGAAATTAGAAAATGTATAAATATGGATAAGTAAAGTAGTTTCCAAACGATAAAAGATTTCCTATCAAAAGAGTGAATATAAAATGGGTAACTGGCATAAAAGAATATTATTAGCTTATTGTATGGGAGATTCGGGTTACTCCCTTGAGTTTTATTTAGGAGTTCATGTCTGTAACCTAGTTGGGAATATTATAGATGAATAGTTTGGGGTAGACATACGCTAGGTGTGCACATTAGTGGAGCAGTGAAAATCTGAAGTGAGAGTTCAAAACTAACATGTTCATAATAATTGCATCCTTGCAGTTTTAAATACTTGCTAAAATAAATATTTTTAGAAATCGGGCTCTGACCTGTTTCCTGTTATTTCTCTTCTCTTTTGTTGTATATATATATATATATATATAAAATACCAGGTGTCTAGCCACAGGGTCACCACCAGACTTAGACACGTGGATCATTCGACGAGCTGCAGCTATTATGGAAGCTGTGGGTTATCGATATTAGACGCTGCTATCCCTTCATTCCATTCTTAGTTCAGACCTTTCATGTAGGGCATGTGTCGCCCGCTTCCAGATTAACTATTTTAAGGATTTTATTTTTATTAGCATTTCCTTACTATTGGATTGAGTATTATGATACTTTGGTTTTAGACTTTGAACTGGAATGTTTTATCCAGTCTCATTTATTTCAGTATTGAATTCATGTTCAATATTTATTCTTGTGGAATGGATTTGGCTAATATATTAAAGCATGAAATTTATTAATGGATTAATTTGGTATAATTAATTTGGGAAAATGTTGTGACACTTAGCTTAATTAATTATTAGGTGATTAATAATGGAAATTATTTTCGATAGTGATGCTAAGAATGAACCAATCGGACACTCTGATTTTAATTTAATAACGAACTGATCACCCGGTAAGTAATTAGGCGGGGTGTCTCAGGTGGTATCAGAGCATCAGGTACTAGTGTTCTTTAGGATATGTACAGCTTAACATGTTTTCTACTTAGCGTTCTTTGATATAGATCCCTATCTTTAGGACTGTTGTACTCTTATTTATGCGTTTACGTCCTCAACTATTTGGGATTTAATAATAATTGTGGACTAATAAATCCCTTCTCGTTTCAGATGCCTTTGAGAAGAACCCCGAGAAACTAAAATGCCCAGCCAGAGCAGCCAACGACTCAGGCTCAGTCTCAGGCTCAGGCTCAGGGAATGATTAACGCAGCCGACGTTGCCACCATTATTTCTCAGGAGGTAAATGCAGCTTTAGCGGTGGTGCAATAGGCCCCACTCCAGGTACAAGATGTGGCGCCGGTTCCAACATAGTTTCCCACTGCATGGGAGAGGGTCAAGGATGCTTTCAAGAGGGCACATCCCCCAGGGTTCTCGAGCGGTTCTGACATCATCATAGCGAGTCAATGGAAGAAAGATATCCAGAGGAATCTTCGCATGTACGAGTGTACCAACATTTAGAGGCAGTTACTAGCTTCCTACAAATTAGTGGGGGTCAAATTACAGTGGTGGGAGTCCACTACTACCTTGATGGAGAGGGATATAATGCCTATTCAGAGCTTTTTGGTGCGGTTTGATTGCAAATATTTTCCCTCCACCATGCAGACAGAGATGAGGCAAAGACTATTGAATCCGAAGCAGGAGGTTATGACAGTGGCAGAATATGAGGAGGAATTCACGAGGCTACTTACTATAGTACCAGATGAGGCACTGACTGAAGAGAAGAAGATTTTGTTATTTATGGATGGATTGATCGGGAGGATTCATCAGAACCTCATAGGTAATATGTCATTGGGTACTTTCACTGACGTACTCAACGCCACTATGTTGAATTGCCAGGACCATCGCTTCCATCAGTAGGTTAGCAAACGAGTAGGGGAGTCTAACCAACACGGTCGGACTGGAGGTAGTAGTGCCAGTAGGTCACCATCATCTTAGGGGCAGGTTCGTTAGGGTGAGCAGAGTTTCCACCAGGGGAGCTTGCTAAGCGATTTCTATCTGGCGATTCTAGGAAGGGATATGGGGGTTATAGACAGGGCCAACAGGGCCAGTCTAGTCAGCATGGCCAGTAGGGCCAATATCATTATCATCAGGGCCATTACGGCTAGCAGCAGGGCCAACAGAGGCATCTGTAGGGCCGAGGCCAACAGGAGTAGATGGGAGGTAACTTTAGTGACAGATGCTTTTCTTGTGGCAAGACTACCCATAAGAAGCAGGATTGCCCCGACAAGGGCAGGTTTCCTCAGTAACAGGGTGCCCAGCAGGAACCCCAGAGACCCATCTTTCCCGTAGCCCTACCAGTACCAGCACAGGACCCAGCTTTGCCAGCACCCCCGATTCAGCAACGACAGTTACAGTATGGACGTGTTTATAACGTCCATCAGGCAGCACCACAGCAAGCACCACCTGCAATTGAGGGTATGTTTCCTATCCATTGCACTATGGGGCATGTTTTATTTGATACTGGGGCATCACACTATTTTATAGCCACTAGATTTACACGGCCACGGGGTTGTTAGCCACAGTAGATAGTACAGTGACTAGTGTAGACTCACCGTTGGGTAGTGGGTCTTTAATTTTCTTTATATGCCGAGGGGTAGGGATAGAAATTGGGAGTTTAATTTTTCCTGCCGACATGCTAGTCCTAGATATGCACGAGCATGATGCCATTATAGGAACGGATTGGCTTGCTACTTATAGATCCATGATAGACTGTTACAGTAGGACCATTATTTTTAAGATACCAGGCCAAGAGATGTTTCTAGTGGCGATGCCTGATCCTGAGGGAGGATCTTCCACCCACTTGTATTATATAGAGGAGGAGACTTCTAAGGAGGTAGTGATTCCTCTTGACTCGATTCCTATTGTTCGAGAGTTTTTTATGTGTTCCAGAAGATACCGAGAATACCTCCTAGTCGAGAGATAGAGTTCGTTATATATTTGATGTCGGCCACCCGGTCGATAGTCCACGCACCGTACCGTATGGCTCCAGTTAAGATGAAGGAGTTGCTGGATCAGATTGAGCAGTTTTTGTGATAGGGATTCATCCGTAGGATTACTTCACCTTGGGGTTCTCCTGTTATATTTGTGAAGAAGAGGGATGGTTCGTTAAGGTTGTGTGTAGACTACCGAGAGTTGAACAAAGTCACGATACATAATAAGTATTTGTTGCCCTGAATCGATGATTTGTTCGACCAGTTGAGAGGAGCTGCCTTCTTCTCAAAGATAGATTTGAGATCGGGATACCATTAGCTACGGATTAGGAAGCAGGATGTGTCGAAGACTACTTTCTTGACGATATATGGGTCCTATGAGTTCAGAGTCATGCCATTTGGGCTGATAAATGATCCAGCAATATTCATAGACTTGATGAATCGGGTGTTCAGAGAGTTCTTAGATCAGTTTGTCATCATCTTCATAGATGACATACTGATTTAATCATAGATTGAGGAGGAGCATGCTGAGCACTTGAGATGGGTTCTTACGACTCTACGAGAGCATCAACTATATGCCAAGTATGAAAAATGTGGATTCTGGTTACGGTAGGTACAGTTTCCTTTGGCACGTTGTGTCAAAATTGAGGATATCAGTGGACTCGAGCAAAGTGTTGGTAGTGAGGGAGTGGGCACAACCCACGACACAGACGGAGGTGCGTAGCTTCTTGGGGCTAGCAGGATATTAGAGGCGATTCATCAGGGGGTTCTCGAAGATTGCGAGCCCATTTAAAAATTTAACGCATAAATGGGTGAAGTTCATTTGGGACGATGCTTTCCAGTTAGCTTTCGATGAGCTAAAGGATAAGTTGATGCCCGCGCCAGTTCTTGCCTTACCCAGGACAAGAGTGGAGTACTTGGTGTACACTGATGCCTCTCTACAGGGAGTTGGTGGAGTACTTCAGCAGGAGGAACATGCTATAGCTTATGCCTCTCAAAAGCTTAGGCATCACGAGAGGAATTACCCCACCCACGACTTGGAGTTAGCAGCAGTCGTGTTTACCCAACGAATTTGGAGACACTACTTGTTAGAGGAGAAATTTTGCCTCTTCACAGACCACGAGTTACTGTAATACTTTTTCACTCAATGGGAGTTGAACATGCATCATCTCAGGTGGATGGAGTTTGTGAAAGATTACCAGTTTCAGATTCAGTACCACCCGGGGAAAGCCAACGTAGTTGCTGATGCATTGAGTCGTAGGCCAGTTAGTGAGGTGGCGGAAGTGTGAAAGCGAAGTGGAAAGGCTTGGGACATCAGGAAACATGTCTCGATCCTTTATGTCTATTATGACAGTCACTCCAGAGATTGTTATGAGAGTGATCCAGGCTAGGGCCTCTGATTCATTTTTCCAGGATCAGATTGTACGACTTCTAGAGGAGGGAGCAGAGTCCTACTCAGTGAGCTCAGATGGGGGACTACGGTTTAATGGGAGGTTAGTGGTTTCGGAGGGAAAGGATTTACGTCATGCAGTGATGACACAGTCTCATAGATCCAGATTTGCGATACATCCTGGAGGGGATAAAATGTACTAGGATATAAGGCGATAGTACCGGGTTTTCTCCCATCCCTTTTCAGTGCACTATTGTTTTCCTCAAGTATTGCAATAAGGTTTTGGGTGGACTCTCGATTCGCCCTCTCTAAACATTCCACATTGTCCTTTAATTGGACAATCTCCGCATCATTGGTTTTCATCAAGGTCTCACCTTTGATCACCTTGAATTTAGCAGCATTAAAGACCTTCTAGGACTCAGTCAATGCAACCCCTAGGTGGTCCACCTCCTTCTTCTACTCGAACCTCATGTCAAGTATGTTGACAACTCCTAACGTCACTAGTCACTTTCTCCTTTCTCTCCCCCCCCCCTCTTCCCCCCATATATATGGACATGGGTTTGTATACACACACATATAGATCATGTGGCAGAGCCACATTGTACCTAGGGTGGGCAACTTATTCAAAGATCCTAACATATTTTATCTTAATTTTGTGTTTTATGCATTTATTTTATCACATGTGGTGATTTAGAATTTTGTTCTTTTACACTAAGAATTTGTATTATTGTGAATAGTTTCTTAAGGGTATTTATTTGTGAAGCCCGTGTTTAGGAGAGACCCAAAGAAAGAGATCTAATTTATTGAATGAAATAAAAGATAATTGGAATCCTTACAGTTGAAGAAATCAAACAAAAAATTAAAAGTATCCAATATGATTTATAGATACCATGACGGGCTTACAAAAGAATTCAATAACTAAACTGGGAGGAAAACAAAGTTAAATTTACTCTTGTAGATCCATCTTGAAAAACCTCATTTCCTTGCACATGTCCATATTGAGAGTAGGGCTTGAACCTCTATTTTGATATCAAATACATGTCTTCAGTAATAGATTTTTTGATATGATCTAGAGCATCTCACTACCATTTTAAATCTTAATGTTGAAACCCCATTTTTTATATAACCAATCAACAACTTTACTACCATCCGTTGCATATTTAAGATACCATTTCCAACTCCATCTACTCTTCTAGGTCCAAGTAGAAAGGTACCCCTCTAAATTTAAGCACAACAAAAGAATCCATTAAGTCCACTTTTATCCACATCTATCTCTACCCATAATGCCAAGAAAATTAAAATTCTATTATAAAAGCTAGTAGATCTACATAAACGCAGTGTGGATACCAATTTTTTCACAAAAGGAACCTTTAACAAACACTCATTGGATTTTAAAAACACTAGTATGAAAGATATGACAAGAGTGCCCAGTGGTAGGCCATCAATGTTAAGTTTAATTTGTTAAACCAGTGAGTTAAAAAAAATTATTGCAACTTAAATATATAACAACATATATATTTTGCTTTAAAGATTATATAAAGTATTTATAAAATATAAAATAATATAACAAATAAAAAATAACTAGCATGATGAATGAGAGGAGCATGAATATGGCCCTAAAGTCATTGTATCCTTCCTTCGTTAAGGTATTGATGAAAATATACTACTCCAAGATACAACACAAAATCAAGCCAGGAGTCTTTGATGTGCATGAACACCAAAGGACAATAGTACCAAGTTTGTGTGTCTTATTGTCCAAAAATCACAACACTCATATGTATAAAAAGTATGTAATAGGAAAGAGAGTGTAATAGAAATATGTTAAAGCGGGGAAGGAGAGAGAGAGAGAGAGATTTAATATTCAATCCTCAAAACTAAATATTCATATATATAGACATGGAATAAAAAATATAGTTAAAAGAAAAAAACTATCAAATAACCAACAGTCAAAACAAACTAAAACCAACACATAAATAACTATCTCCAAGGCCACAACATTTTTTTAAAAAAATAAACTTAAAATTTTAAAATATTTAAAATTATAACAATCTCCTAAAATTTCTAAAGTATATATATATATGTTGTGGGTACCCGAAAATAGAATGATAGGCCTGGACGAGTAGCCCAATTATAGCGGCCTAAAGTCCAGACCCCCATATCTTAACCGACTATGATTTAGTCTCCTCCCATGATCCCATTAAGGGTGGTTCTAGGAGAAGATGGAAAACGTGGGGGAGTCCAACACCCCCACTCCCTGAAATGAACATGTATATAATAAACCCTAGGTCTGGGGCAAAGGACACACGATATTCTCTATAATCACTCTCCAGAGTATATAGAAATAATACTGACTGCACCACTGTGGACGTAGGTACCTTTGCTAAACCACGTATATCTCTTGTTGTGTGATTGGTATTTTGTATTCCTTATTCTTCTTGGTGATTGTGCTTCTCTTATCTCTTTGTGTTGAATAACAATTTTCACCACAATTGATGCCGTCTGTGGGAACGTTTATCTTCCCTAAGAAAGCCCACACCAAGAAAAGAGTTCGAAATGTCTGGTCACAGTAGTAATGCTCCCCAGGCAGGAGACATCCAAGAACCTCCTGCTCCTTGTAGGGTTAGATCTGAAGTTCGGTGTTCAGATCAGAGGACTCACCTAGAAAGGCCAGCCTCAGAAGAAAGCCAAGGACCAGCGAGGTCCACACAGATATCCATCCTGATTGATGCATATGAGGCAAGGCTCCACGAGCAGAGGGAGTCTTCTCGCAGGCACGAAGCAGAGAATTCCCACCTCAAAAGAAGATTAGAAAGAATGGAGAGAGAACTCCATCATGCTACAAAGAGACGTCCATACCGCACTCCTAGCCCTCAGGCGAGCAAGTCTTGCAGTCGAGGAAGGAGTCCCAGGCGCGGATCCTAAAAAGCTGAGGAAAACGAGTCAGAGGATGACCTGCTCGAGCAACTGCGACTAGCTCTCCATCACAAGAGCCCGAATCGCAGCAACGAGAACATACGAAGTATGGTCTGAAGGGAGATGGACCAACACCCTTCATATCACGGTGCCAGATTGACCCGAGAACTCGCAAGGCGAGCTCTTAAAACTCAGATGAAATCACCCTTTTTGAGAGAAATAGAAGAAGAAGCCCCCAAGAAGTTTGCTATTCTAAGGTTCAAAATTTATGATGGTAAGACTGATCCCATTGATCACGTCAGGCAGTACCGATAGGCCATGACTCTCTGGAATAATCGAGATGCACTAATGTGCCGAATTTTCCCCTTAAGCCTGCATGACGTGGTGCAAAAATGGTTCGAAAGGCTCCCCCACCGGTCCATCAGGATTTTTAAGTCCCTGGTCGATCTCTTTACGACCCGGTTCATTACTAGTCGCTCCCATCCCAAAAGGATGGATGCTTTGCTGACAATGAAAAAGATGCCTCAAGAGACCCTCCGCGACTATGCGAAGAGGTACTGGGAGTTATTCAATGAGGTCGAGGACTGCTCGGAGTAAGTGGAAGTGGCCTCTTTCAAAATTGGGCTACCCAGCTCTTCCCTTCTGTACCAGTCCTGGACAAAGAAGGAAACCATGACCATCGATGACCTAATGGCCTGCATCGAGAAGTATGCCAAGGTGGAAGATGTCACCCGCCTCAGCATAGGGGAAAACGGTCGAGCTAAGCTCGCTGCCAAGGGTAGTGACAAAACTGAGAACCAGAATAAAGGAGGAAAGAACGGGGGAAACAATGGCTCCAAGAACGGAGGCAATAATGATGTGTCAAAAGCATTTTAGGCGGTTAACACCGTCTTCAGAGAACCAATTTACAAAATTCTCGCAAAAATCAAAGACGAGCCATTTATTAAGTGGCCCAGGAAGATGGGAGGAGATCCCTCGAATAGGAATAATGCGCTGAGATGCGCTTTTCACAAAGAGGGAGGGCATAATACTGAGCATTCCAAAGCCCTTAAGTCCCACCTCGAAGAGTTGGCCCAGTCCGAGCACCGAACAAATTCGTGGAGAAAAAGGCAGAGAAAGTTACTGCCCGTAGAGAAGCAAGGCCTGACAACGTACTCGGCGACGATGCCAGTCATGAATTCATAGTAATTCATGGGGCATCCGACGTGAAATCGATTCAAGGAAATTCTGCTCGCATGGAGGTGAAAAAGCTTACAGCAGTGATGCAAGCTTTTTAAATCGATCTAGCGAAAACACAGTCAGGAAAGCGTTGACGAGCAGACGACGTCTACTATAGTAAGCATATCATGTTTACAGATGAAGATCTGGTGGGAGTGAGAACCCCACATCATGATGCTTTGATCATTACTCTAAGAATATCAAACTATGATGTTGACAAGTTGCTCGTCGACTAAGGAAGCTCGTCCGAGGTCATGTATCTCGACCTGTTCAGAAGATTGAAATTGAACTTCGTCGACCTAAAGGAAGCTACTGTACCTTTGGTTAGCTTCACTAGAAAGGTGACTATGCCTTTGGGGAAGATAGTGCTGCCAGTAAGGACAGGAAATGTTTCTAAAATGACCGAGTTTCTGGTGGTCGACATTGATGGCCATACCAGGCTATCCTCGGCCGAGGATGGCTACATGCAATGAAGGCAGTTTCCTCAACCTACCACCAGAAGCTCAAGTATGTGACCGAGCGAGGAGTAATGGAGATCCGTGGCGATCAAGGGATGGCAAGAAGATGCTTCATAGCGGCCATCCTCCCAAAACCAGAAAAGAAGGCCGACAAGCCCAGCAAAAGAGTTGAAGAACAAGAAGGTCTGATACCTTCAAAATAGCAATTAAAGTACAAAAGACCCACAGTAGAGGAGACCAGGCTCCTCCCCTCTGAACAGGTAATCGAGAACCTGGAGGAAGTCGCAGCTAGAGATAGCGACGACAGCAGGATCTTCTTGATTGGAGCTTCTCTCACAGATCAAGAGAAGAAGGAATTGATGACCCTGCTAAGGAACAATATAGACGTCTTTGTGTGGGAACCATACAAACAGCCTGGAATTGATCCTAGTATGGTCTGTCATCGGCCGCACGTCGATACCACCTTCAAACCAATCGCGCAGAAGGCACGGTGAATTACGCCCGAGAAGGCAAAAGCCGTGGAAAAAGAAGTGGAAAAACTGCTGGATGCAGGATCCGTAAGGGAGGTATAATTCCCCAAATGGTTATCCAACCCAGTAGTAGATCAAAAAAGTAACGGGAGGTGGAGAGTTTGCATCGACTTCGCTGACCTCAATAGAGCGTGTCCTAAAGATAGTTTCCCCCTCCCAAAAGTTGATCAACTGGTAGACATCACTGCAGCTCATGAGAGGATAAGTTTTCTGGATGCATACTCAGGGTATCATCAGATCCCTCTGTGTACCCCAGACGAGGACAAAACAATATTCATCACCACGGTTGGGTTATACTGCTACAAGGTCATGCCCTTTGGGCTAAAAAACGCAGGGGCAACCTACCAGCGGCTGGTCACCAAGATGTTCAAGAACCAAATGGGAGACACCATGGAGGTCTACATCGATAATATGCTCGTTAAAAGTAAGAAGAAATAATACCACCTCTCAAACCTATCAAACACCTTCGAAATCCTTAATAAGTACCGAATGAAACTTAACGCGAGCAAGTGTTCCTTCGGTGTCCAGTCAGGAAAATTTCTTGGGTACTTGGTCAGTAAGAGAGGCATCGAGGCTAACCCAGACCAGATCGATGCAATAAATAGGGTACAACCTCCTCGCATAATCCAGGACGTACATAAGCTCACCGGTATGCTCGCTGCCTTAAATCGCTTTATCTCTAAGTCCTCTGAGAAGTGTAAGCCTTTCTTCCAGCTTCTAAAGGGAAACAAAACAGTAGAATGGAACCAAGATTGCTCGCGGGCATTGGATGAGCTCAAGGCTTAACTTAGTTCCCCACCACTGCTCGTCATACCACATGAAATAAATTTTCTGTACTTGTACCTCTTCGTTTCCAACCACACTGTCAGTTCTGCATTAATGTGTGAAGTTGCAGGAATCCAGCACCCCGTTTATTACACGAGCAAGACCCTACTAGACGCCTAGCAGAGGTACCTACCATTGGAGAAGCTCGCCTTTGCACTAGTAGTGGCTTCGAGGAAGCTGAAGCACTATTTCGAAGCCCACACTATAATCGTCCTTACATCACACCCCCTTAAACAAATCCTGAGGAAGGCGGACTTGTCGGACCGACTGTCTAAATGGTCAGTTGAGCTCAGATGATTTGACATCCAATTTCAACCAAGGAACGCATTCAAGGGGCAGGTCCTTGCTGATTTCATAGCCAAATTCACAGGCGAGCAACCTTCTAACCAACCTCAACCAGCAAGACAAAAGGGGAACGACGCGATGGAGGAAACCTAGAAGTTATTCGTTAATGGAGCCTCCAAATCAAAGGGGGCATGAGTAGGCATTGTCCTCATTACTCCAGAGGATACAATCCTTGAATAAGGAATCAGTCTCGGATTTACAGCCTCCAACAATGAAGAAGAATACGAAGCCTTAATAGCCGGCCTCTAGAAGGCGCACACTTTGGGAGCAAAATATTTATAGGTGTTCGACGATTCTCAATTAGTCTCCAATCAGATAAGTGGAGACTACAATGCAAAAGATGAAAGAATGGCAGCTTACCTCGCCTTAGTGAAAAGACTAATGGGTAGCTTCAAAGAGATCAATGTCCAACAATTTCCCAGAGTATAAAACAACCATGCTGATGCCTTAGCAACCCTAAGTTCAGCAGTCAATTTCGACCTAAAAAGAACAGTCCCCATATATTTCCTCGCTCATTCGAGCATTAACCGTAGCAGCAAGCCGCCAGGCGTGGAGCAGATGCTCCAAGTGGAGTCAGCACCCAGCTGGATGGACACTTTAAAAACTATTTGAAGGATGGCACGCTCCCAGACGACAAAAATATTGCCCACCAGATAAGAGTCAAAGCTGCTCATTTTCACTTATCACGAGAGGGCAAGCTATATAAGAGATCTTTTTCTGGTCCATACCTTCAATGCGTTCACCCAAGGAATGTCGAGCAGGTCCTACATGAGCTTCACGAGGGAATCTGTAGAAGCCATATTGGAGGAAGGTCCCTGGATTTTTGAGCAATGAAGGAAGGCTATTGGTGGCCATATATGCAAAAGGACTCTGTGATGTATGTTCGCAAGTGCCTGAAATGTCAACTTCACGCTCCTATGGTCCACCAACCTACTAGCGACCTAAAATCACTGCCCAGCCCATGGCCATTCACCCAATGGGGAATGAACATCGTAGGACCACTTCCTACCGCCAATGGCAATCGCAAATATCTGTTGGTCGCAACCGACTACTTCACCAAATGGATCGAGGCGGAACCCCTAGTGAACATCCGAGATGTAGATATGATAAGACTCATATGGAGAAATATAATCACCTATTTTGGCATCCCTAGAACCATCATCACTGATAATGGAACGCAGTTCGAGAGCGTATCCTTTCAGAGTTTCTGCGATGAGCATGGAATCAGACACCATTTTATCTCGGTGGCTATCCTCAAAGCAATGGCCAAGCTGAGGCTTCCAATAAGACAGTGATCGACGGATTAAAAAAATGATTAGAGCGATCTAAAGGCGCATGGATAAATGAATTACCACATATTCTACCCCATTTTCGGTAACATATGGAATGGAAGCACTCATCCCATTAGAAGCAGGCTTGCCAACAATGAGGTCCAGCCTTGTCAACCAGGGCCATAACGATGCAGCATTGCTCACTGAGATCGACCTAGCCCTAGTAAAATTAGCGAGCTATCAGCAACATCTCGCAAGGCATTATAACAAGAAGGTCAACCTAAGGGCATTCTAAGTTGGGGACTATGTCCTGAGGAAAGTCCTAGGCAGCGCAGTAAAACCATTAGACGACAAGCTAGGGCCAAGCTGGGAAGGACCATTCAAGATAACTAGAGATGATCTGCAGGGAGCCTATCACTTGGAAATGATGGAAGGCGGAGAGATACCCCGAGCATGGAATGCAGCCAACCTTAAGAAATTCTATTTCTAGATTCTCCCTTTGATCTTTAAATTATGAAACCGGAAGTTCATTTCCTTATCATTAATGAAAAGTTATTTGGCAATTGCATTCTACGAAGTATCAGTTAATTAATTTGCATTTTACGAGGTGTCAAAGTACAAACTTTATAACCCACACACCCTTTCCAAGTAACAGGCACATTGATCATTACACTATAGCAGAAAAATAACCCTCCTCAGGTTTTCATTATGAATTATGAAAGACCTCATAAGCATTTCCCTTGGCAATATATGAAGCCCTACAGGAGATCCTTAGGCAATATGACCAAGTCAGGATTGGTCACCAAATAATGTTTGGTTGAATAAAATCCTGATCGGATAGAGCATCCAACACCAGGTGTGTCCTCGCCAATTGCCACACTTAGGCCTAAGGGAGTGTGACGACACAACCTAAAAGGTAAAGTGAGGCAAAATGGTATCTCGTTGGTATACTGGAGTGGGAGGACACTTACTTGATAATGCAAACATACAAATCTAGTCAGCCAAGATAGGCTCAAGATTTTTGAACAAAAATGTGGAAAATATAAGACACTTGTTTAGTCAAAAAATTTGCCCAAAGCATAAATTTTATATTAATTCATCACATTTACAACAAATACAATACATTTTTAGTCGGCGAGCTCACCCAAAACATCGATATTACTTCACTTCAATACAAAATATATAGAGTTACTACTGGAAAAATCTTAGTGAGAGTGAGGCCTCCGAGCAAGATAATCATCCACCTGAGCTCTTCGACCATCATCGGGAGGGGGAACTAACTCTTACTCGACTTCGTTAACATCCGACTCCAATAGCTGTCGAGGGATGGAATCAATGGGTATCCACTGATCATCTCTCCGGAAGGGGTTAGGCATCCGAGTGGAAGGAGATATTTCATGGCGATACCAGAGCATTGAGTTCCTTGGAACTTGCATCTCCCTCAAGGCACTCAACCACCCCCTGATGAAGGCGAGCTCCTCAAACTCTGTCAGTCTCGTTGGAGCATCAAACCAACCCTGGTCGTAACCGTCAGCCCATACTCACCTAGGTCCTTTTTTAAATAGGTGTTGCAACCGAGAAACGTCCTTTTAAAGCCTGACAGCAATCACGTATGCTCATCGGACATCATCACGGAGCTCTTCCATTTCCCTAGCTGGGCCCCTAGCACTTGTACCATCTCGTGGAATAGTTGACGGGGTAGAACCTTCAGCACCTGAGGAGCATCGCTTGATCTTGCTCCAGATCATGAAGAGGAAGAACCTCGTAATACCCCAAGAATAGTGCTCGGTGCATGTTCCCTGAGTCATGAGACTTCCCTCCTCAAAGCATCATTCTCCCGCTGAAGAATCTCCCCGACCTGATTGATCTCAGTGGCATCCAGGAGCCTTGCTCTCAATGTATTCACCTCCTCTTGGACTAAAGCACCAACTTTTTCCATCTCTTGAAGCCTGTCCTTCAGCTTGACCATAAGCTTAGACTGATCCTTATACTTCTGATTCCTTGATCTAAGAGATTTGCAAAGCCTGACAAAGGCTTGTCGAACCCGAGGACTTGCATTAGGACCAAGGGTCCTGCCCAATTGAGATGTGGCAGGAATATACTCTTCTACATCAATCGACTACAAGACATAAAAGAGCAAGGAAAGACAGAACCATTCAGCACACAAAGGGAATGAAAAACCTTTTCATTTCATTAATAAGGGTGAAAGTACATCGAGCAGCAAAAAGGAAAATTATAAGAAAAAATACAAAAGTAGTCCTAGAAGTAAATTATCTGGCAACCTTAGGCTTCTCAGAGGTAGTTGGCTGCTTCCCCTTATTAGCAATAGTAGAGGCATCCCCCTCTGCAGGGATAACCTCAGTCGCCTGGGCAGAGCGAGCATCAGCAGGAATTGTTTGAGAGGCAGAATCATCGCCTTCGATGGCTGGGGCAGGGGCTTCTTCATCTATAGTTGGCTTCGGGCCCGGGTCGTGGTCATCGAAAAGAGGAGAGTCAGCATCGACACCAGCAACTAAGAGGGCCTTGTTCCAGCCCTTCTTGAAGTTCAGACGACTGATGTATCCTATCTGAACCTTGGCGTCCTCATATGCAGTAGCCCACCTGGAGTTATATGAATCCTCCTTGATGGTGGCTTCCTGTTACTCTTTCTCCTTCAGCTGCTTGGACAGTACCTTGTTCTCCTCTACGATGGCCAACTTACTCAAGAATACCAGATCATAGGCCTGACTCAACTCGATCAGCTCTTTAACTGCCGCATCCCTCTCCCGATTGGAATTGACGAGGTCCAGGTCAGAAGAAGCTCGGGCAGCATCAGCAGTCTTTAGATCAGCCTCCAGTTGAGTGCCCCTCACTTTCAAAGCAGCACTCTGCTTCTCCATCTCGCTGTTCCTACTCATCAGCTCATCGCGAGAGCGATAGAGCACGGCGAAGTCAGTCACAAACTGTAAAAAAAAAAGAAGACATCAAGAAAAGGAAATAGCTAACGCTTAATAAAGCATTAGAGAAAAGAAAAGGTCTTACCAAAGATAGCCTCTGGCTAGCCTGTAGGGCCAATTGATCAGACCCCAGCGCCCTTTAGCGATCGACAGGAAGAACTACCCTCTCGAGAAATGCGGGAGCCAATTGAGGAGAAATGGCAACTGAAGCGCCCTCGGGCAATGTGGGCACCGGGACTAAGGCCTACCCAACCTTTGTCCTCAACTCCATCTTTCTCCTATCCTCTTCTCTCTCTTTTTCCATCCTCCTCTTCTCCTATATCCTTTTCTTCTCCTCCACCTTCTTTCTTTCCTCTTCCTTTTCTCTCTCTCTCTCTCTCTCTCTCTCTCTCTCTCTCTCTCATTTGTTCTTCTTCTTCTTTCCTCTTATTCTCCTGCTCCTAAGCAGAAGACTGAGAGCCAGTAGCTATAGCCCCAGAGCTAGACTTCTGCTTCTTCGACCTCTGAGTGAGGAACACATAATCATTATCATCATCGTCCTGAATTAAATTTTTCCTTGGAGGAATCATCTCCTCGCTTGAATTGCTAGACTTGCTCGAAGATCCTTGGGCTTCAGAAGCCTCTTCTGAGTCAGAAGAACTATCACCACTGGAGATCTCCTCACTAAAATTGCCTTCATCACCGACTATAATGTCACTCTCAGAACTGCTCTCCTCCTCGTCTAACTGGATAGGATCAGCAACAGTCTCTTCAGAGGTGTCAAATTCATGGATACAGTCTACCGGCCTCGCTATAATGCTGGAATTGACATTTTTGTACTCGAGCAAGAAAGCAGCAGACCGGAGATGATCGCCATCGGCTAAAGGCTCCCTGATATTCCAAACATTGATCAATTCAGAAAGACGAACCTAACTGAGAGCAGGTTCCAAGTTCTTCGACCTCGCTGAAGAAAAAACAGAAAAAGTCAGAAAGATCACCAATCAATAAAAAAATTGAAGGAACAAAGCAAAGTCAACCTATGTATTCTTCCCCATAAAAGGGAACAGAGAACCTATTAGACCTCGACCCCTCAGACTGGGGACAAAACTGCCAATTTCTAGCAAGAAAGCCCTCTTGCCAATAGTCCTTATGGGAATCAGGTAGGCTTACTACCAATACCCTATCAGGACTCCTGGCTTTGAGATAGAGAACACCAGAACTAGTTCGAGAAAAAGAATAGAAAAAATAGACCTCAGCAAGCCCTAACTTGGTACCATATAACTGATTTATTCTATGGACACCATTGATTATCTTCCACACGTTGGGCGAACACTGTGCAGGAACAATGTTGAAATAACCAAAGAAGTGCAAGAATAGGTTGTTGGGAGGAAAAGTAAGTCCCCCTGGGAAAGCATCAAGACATGGATCCAATGGGCACCCTCTATCTCTCTAACATTTCTAGGGGTAGGGACACACTCAATCTCTACCCATTCTGGGATATTATAAAACTTCCTAAACTCAGACACCAACCTATTACCAATCTTTGCCATTGGGAAACCCTAAAAAACAACAAATTCAAAGAGAAAATACTGAGAGAAGGCACAGGAAACTTATAAGATGAAGGTTCAACTCGAACGATGAAGAATCACGAACCCAAATGACAAAGAAGATCAAAGGCAATGAGAATGGAGACCGGGAGAAGAAAACGTGAATCGCTAGAGCTCACAAAAAATGGGAAAGTACTGAGAAAGTTGAAACGACGGTCGAGAAATGGCTACTCAGGATAGATTTTGAGTGCTACTAATCATAATGCACAGACCATGAAGCAAGTGCCTCCTAAACATCCTCGAACCGGGGGAAGAGTTGCACGGTGTACAAATAAGCCATTATGACAAATCATTTAAATTTATTGAGCCCAAAGTATGGCCCAACAAACTTAGGGGCAATTGTGGGTACCCGAAAATAGAATGATAGGCCTGGATGAGTAGCCCAATTGTAGCGCCCTAAAGTCCAGGCCCCCAATATCTTAACCGACTATGTTTAGTCTCCTCCCATGATCCCATTAATGGGGTTTATAGGAGAAGATGGAAAACGAGGGGGAGTCCAACACCCCCACTCCCTGAAATGAACATGTATATAATAAACCATAGGTCCAAGGCAAAGGACACACGATGTTCTCTGTAATCACTCTCCGGAGTATATAGAAATAATACTGACTGCACCACTGTGGACGTAGGCACCTTTACTGAACCACGTATATCTCTTGTTGTGTGATTGGCATTTTGTATTCCTTATTCTTCTTGGTGATTGTTCTTCTCTTATCTCTTTGTATTGAATAACAATTGTCACCACACACACACACACACACACACACACACACACATATATATATATATATATATATATATATCTATATACAGAGAGAGAGAGTGCGGTGTTCTAGACTTGGAACTGTAAGGACACAAATTTCCAATTGAGTCCATATATAGTTTTGGCTCACTTTTGGACAAAAACATTTATTCATAGGAAAGTATTTAATTGTAATATTCTCAAGCCTATGAAGTGTTTGTTGAAGACGTAGCGGCAAAGAGTATAAAGCTTCATCAAATATGCCGGTTTGTGTGCCTCGTTTCTACGTCATCAACCATAGTTCCATGCTCCCAAGGTATGAATGCAATATTATATATATAGGAGCTTGGAACAAGTTTATTGGGTGTTAGGTTTTGTAAAAACTGTGTTTTAATTTTCAGAAAGAATTAAATAAAACTTTAAAATAAGTTTATAAAGTTTTCTGGGCTAAAATCGAATTTTCCAAACTTTATGGTTTTTCGTTCGATAGAATCGTTCGAATGAGATTGTCGTTCGAACGAAAATGTCATTCGAACGAACCAGCCAACGAGTTCCCATATTAGGCCACTGACATGTCGTTCGATATGTCATTCGAACGAACCTTCTGTTCGAACGAGATATCCAATGAGATTCTAACGAGTTCAATCTGGAACGTCGTTAGAAGTCTCGTTCGAACGAGATTTCGTTCGAACAAAATGTCGTCCGAACGAGATGCCAGGCGGGAACAGTTTTTGGCAGTTTTTTGGCAGTTTTACACCCACTTCCCCACTTGGTTTTTAACCAACTTTTTCAGACTTTATTATGTGCGGGAATAACATGTTCTAATTTAACTTTTCCATACCATTTTCATCTCTTAGAGAGAGTTTGAGAGCAAATTGTTTTAAGGAAAATGTTCATGTTTTGAGTGAGATTTTTAGAGAAAAATTTCCATCACTCTAGTGTTTACACCCAAATGAGTTTATTCCAAGTTCTTATATACTTATCAATTACTTGGAGTTTGGCACCGATTTTCTCTACACAGAATTGAAGAGAAGTTTTGGGTTTTGCTTCCACCACCCACAAAGAAAGAAGAAGTGTTTCTATGTTAATTTACCCACACGGAGAAAGGCTCCATGCTCGGGTGACGGTGACCATATAAAGTCCTATCGGTGGATTCCAAGACCGCGGTGGTGTTCCAAGGTTATTCTCTAGGAAGAGGTTTCTACAAGAAGAAGCGTCGGGGCTTGAGAGGGATCGAGTCGTGTGTTGTAAGTCTATCTGTCTTGTATTTGTAATTCCGTATCTAGTGGATTTGTGGCTAGGGCCGTCCGAGGTTGTTTCCCGTCTTGGGTTTTTCCTCGTACATCGCTGCGTAGTGTGATGGATTTATTTTATCTTGCATAATAATGTAGAATGCATGCTTAGAATAATTCAAGATAAAATTGGGTTTAAATCATCACACTCACTTTAATTTGGGACTAAATTAAATATTGGGTAAAGTTTATTTAATTCAAGTCATTTGCTAAAATTTGGTTTTGCCTAACTTTGAAATATTGACAATCATGACTTAGGCAAATTTTAGGACTTGGATTAATTAATCGGTTTAAGTGAATATATTAATTGATTAATTTTACTTCACTTGGTGCAATTTTAATTTGGTTTTGTGAATTAAAATTTGCTGTTGTGTTTTAAAGTTGAACCATCTCCTTCAACGCTTCCGCATCGATTTAGTTTACAAGGAAATTAACGTTTTCAAATTGGTATCAGAGCCTTTAAATTTTTGGCTAAAATGGATTTTTCCCCATTTTCAAAATTTCCTATTTTCGATGGTTCAAACTCGCCTATTGGAAAGCGCGTATGAGATCGGCACTAAAATCTATCGACGAGAGAGTTTGGATGTTTGTTGTTAACGGGTGGTCCCCACCAACCTATTTAGTTGAAAATGAACGTGTTATCAAACCCACCGATAGATGGACTGAAAATGAGTTTAAACTTGCTAATTTCAATTCCCGTGGTTTAAATGCTTTGTTTAGTGCTGTCACAACGGATGAATTCCAACGTATTATGACGTGTGAAACCGCTAAAGAAGCTTGGGATATTTTACAATTAACTCATGAAGGAATTAGTGTCGTTAAAGCTTCAAAACTCCAAAACCTCACCACACAATTTGAAACTATCAAAATGAATGAAAAAGAAACTTTTGATGAATTTTATGCTAGACTTTCTGATATTGTTAATTCATCTTTTAACTTGGGAGAGAGAATACCTGATGACCGTGTTGTAAAGAAAATTTTAAGGTCCCTACCCGATAGATTTATTCCAAAAGTGACCGTTTTAAATTCTTTACCCATTTAAGCCTCTACGAAATTAGAAGAGCTTGTAGGTGATTTACAAACCTATGAACTGGATATGTTTCCCTCTAAAACTGAAAAGAAAATCGAAAAGGGCGTTGCTTTAAAATCCCGAAAAGAGGTCAAACAAGTAGTAGAGAGCGACATTGATAGTAACTCGGAAGACATGGCATTATTTGCTCGCAAATTTAGAAAATTTCTTAAAATTAACAAAGATAAATTTAAAAATGATTTTAAGAAATTTGAATCTTCTAAGCATGACAAGAACGAGAAGATTTCTAAAGCGGAGAAGATTCCTAGAGCCGAAAAGATCCCTAAACCTAGTAATGAAAATTTAGATAGGGACGAGTCTAATAAGTGCTTTGGTTGTGAAGGTTATGGCCATAGGGCGTTTGAGTGCCCCACTAAACTAAGGAAAGAGGGTAAGCGACCCATTTCATATAATGCGACCCTTAGTGATAGTGATAAGGAAGAGAAGCCCGATTCCCCCACTAAGAAAAATTTTGTGGCTTTTATGGCTAGTCATGTGAGTGATAGTGAGAACTCATCGATCGATGAAACTTTAACTCATGACACTTCCAAGATCATAGTTTATGATTCTCTTATTTTTGATGATAGTGAGAGTGGAGAAGAAAGAGAGAGTGAAAATGAAGAAGAGGTTAATATGAGTGAACTTTAAAATGCTTTTTAAGAACTTTATAAAGAATCTATTAAATTGAAAATGGCTAATTTGAAGTTAGAAGCTAGATTAAGAGAGAGTGTCAAGGTCGTTGATGAAAATGCCTTAATAGAAGACCTTAGGACACGTGAGAGGACTCTTCAAGAGAAGCTAGAATATGTAGAAGGCGAAAGAGATAGCCTTAGGGGTTTAATGGAGTCCTTGAAAAAGGAGCTTCTTGCATTTGAAGAGCGCAATGTTTTATTAGAGTCTAACATTTTAAAATTGCAAAATAAATTAAAAGACTCTAGTAATGTCAAATTTGATTTGGAGTGTCGTTCAGAAAAATTAGATAAAATCTTAGGAACGGTCCAAATTAAAAATGACACTTGTGGTTTAGGCTTCAATACGTGTAATGAATTTACTTTTAAAGTGAAAACCAACGTTTTAGGAGAATCTACTAGGAATACATTTAAAGATCACTCCTTAAGTAACTCTTTTCGACACGTCTTTACTTGTTCACATTGTGGTCGAAAAGGTCATCTTAGAAAATTTTGTTTTGATCTTAAACGAATTCCTAGAAAATCCCATAGTAAAGTAACCACGGTAGTTAAAGTTCCTACACCCTAAGATACTCATTCTTCATTAATTTGGGTTAGGAAATCCGACTTGGTTGCCTTGCAAAATAGGGTTTTTGATTCTCATTTACTATCACATGAAACCTCCCTTGCTAAATTTAAAGGTTGAATGTGTTAGTGTTTTATGCATACTCTAGTTTGTTGTGCTTCATATTATATATCATTGCTAGATGTATGCATGCTTAGTCATTTTCTAGTCTTTGCCTTATTTCATATCACATGCTAGAAATTATGACTTGTTTATCTTTTTGTATTATATTTGGTGTTTGTATTAATTGTAAAATATAAAAAGATTTTTGTTTATCATTTGTGTTTTATTTATTTCATTTAAGCTTAATGAAAAATAAAATACAAATGATTTTTGTTTATCCTTTTGAGTATATATATTTATTTTTGGTGAAAAATGCTAAAAACTCAAAAAGATTTTTTTTTGTGTGTATTTTTAGTTTGACACATTTTAAGTGGCATATACTTGTGTTTGAATTCCATCTTTTACGCTCCCATGTGGCTAGAACTTTTGGTTTAGATTTTCAATCCTTAAAATGTTCTTTACCATGTTTTATATGGAGTAGTTGGATTTTGTATTGTTTAAATGAATTCTATTTTTATATGCCTCTTTTCACACATGCACGAGATATTTTGAAATCTTAATGTCACATGTTATATTTGAGCTTTTTGAGGTGTTCTCCTACCAATCTAGTCATCTACATATCTATGACCTAGGAGGACTAGTGCATGTCAAAATCCGTTGCACGTGAGCTTTGTGAGATAAAAAATTATATATCTAAATTTGCACGGGGAAGGGCTCCGAAAGGATGAATTAAATAATTTGCGATAGTAAGCCACCGTTTATTGGATCTAAAAGAAATACGTGATCCAAAGGCCTAAAAACAGAAGATTTGGCATTAAAAAAAAATTTCCAAGGCCTATGTTTGTTTGATATATTCATTCAAAAGCAAAAGAATATATATGCTTATTGAGGGAGAATTGGATGATATATCAACGGTTTGCACAATGTCCGTTTATCCTAGTTGTCTTTAATGTCATGACTCTATTTGGTTTGTAAAATCATCATCATGTTAGGCTTGTATGCATTGTGTATGTTTGTTCATTGAGTTCAATATATATTGTCACATGAGGTTATATTTAAATGTGATAAAATTTGCAATCAAATGAGAACTCCGTGAATGTTTATTAAATGTTTGGGTCTAAATTCAATTGTTGCTAGTTCACGCCCTAACACTTACGTTTCCATATGACACATTTTTGCCATACGAGTGTGCAAACTTATTATATTTTGTGTTATATGTGTGTTTATATCTATATATATATACAAGTGCTTCATTGGTATATTTCTAGTTTATATATATATGATATTTGTTTTGTCTTTGCCTTGCTTTTATTGCCCATATGCTTTCATGTCTTATCACTTTAAGCTTCACCGTGCTTTTATGTTTATTAGTTCTTTATCCTTTGCCTATTCCTGAACAAAAAGGGGGAGAATAATGATAGGGGGAGTAATGGTATCTAATCCTATTATTATCATATCTTAGTTTGGGGGAGATTTATCTTAGGGGGAGACGTCTTTCTAAGTAGGTCATGTGTTTGATAAAGTGGAGAATTAATTTAGGGGGAGTAATTTATTAATTGCATTTAATACTTTGATATTCCCTATGCATTTGATGAGTTTGATTAAGTGTGCATGATTTCTTCTAAAGCGGCATTGTTTAATGGCAAAGCGTTTGATCCTTGGGTTGAGTCAAGTTTGGGTGGGTTATGTTTTTGAGTTTAGTGAGCTTGACGGCCTTTTAGGATTTTTGCTTGGTTTTTGTCCCGGAATAGCCAAAGGGGGAGATTTGTAAGGACACAAATTTCCAATTGAGTCCATATATAGTTTTGGCTCAATTCCGGACAAAAACATTTATTCATAGGAAAGTATTTAATTGTAATATTCTCAAGCCTATGAAGTGTTTGTTGAAGACGTAGCGGCAAAGAGTATAAAGATTCATCAAATATGCCGGTTTGTGTGCCTCGTTTCTACGTCATCAACTATTGTTCCATGCTCCCAAGGTATGAATGCAATATTATATATATAGGAGCTTGGAACAAGTTTATTGGGTGTTAGGTTTTGTAAAAACTGTGTTTTAATTTTCAGAAAGAATTAAATAAAACTTTAAAATAAGTTTATAAAGTTTTATGGGCTAAAATCGAATTTTCCAAACTTTCTGGTTTTTCGTTCGATAGAGTCGTTCGAATGAGATTGTCGTTCGAACGAAAATGTCGTTCGAACGAACCTGCCAACGAGTTCCCATATTAGGCCACTGACATATCGTTCGATATGTCGTTTGAACGAACCTTCTGTTCGAACGACATATCCAATGAGATTCTAACGAGTTCAATCTGGAACGTCGTTAGAAGTCTCGTTCGAACGAGATTTCGTTCGAACGAGATGCCAGACGGGAACAGTTTTTGGCAGTTTTGCACCCACTTCCCCACTTGGTTTTTAACCAACTTTTTCAGACTTTGTTATGTGCGGGAATAACATTTTCCAATCTAACTTTTCCATACCATTTTCATCTCTTAGAGAGAGTTTGAGAGTAAATTGCTTTAAGGAAAATGTTCATGTTTTGAGTGAGATTTTTAGAGAAAAATTTCCATCACTCTAGTGTTTACACCCAAATGAGTTTATTCCAAGTTCTTATATACTTATCAATTACTTGGAGTTTGGCACCAGTTTTCTCTACATTTAATTTAAGAGATGTTTTGGGTTTTGCTTCCACCACCCACAAAGAAAGAAGAAGTGTTTCTATGTTAATTTACCCACACGGAGAAAGGCTCCATGCTCGGGTGACGGTGACCATATAAAGTCCTATCGGTGGATTCCGAGACCGCGGTGGTGTTCCAAGGTTATTCGCTAGGAAGAGGTTTCTACAAGAAGAAGCGTCGGGGCTTGAGAGAGATCGAGTCGTGTGTTGTAAGTCTATCTGTCTTGTATTTGTAATTCCGTATCTAGTGGATTTGTGTCTAGGGCCGTCCGAGGTTGTTTCCCGTCTTGGGTTTTTCCTCGTACATCGCTGCGTAGTGTGATGGATTTATTTTATCTTGCATAATAACGTAGAACGCATGCTTAGAATAATTCAAGATAAAATTGGGTTTAAATCATCACACTCACTTTAATTTGGGACTAAATTAAATATTGGGTAAAGTTTACTTAATTCAAGTCATTTGCTAAAATTTGGTTTCGCCTAACTTTGAAATATTGACAATCATGACTTAGGCAAATTTTAGGACTTGGATTAATTAATCGGTTTAAGTGAATATATTAATTGATTAATTTTACTTCACTTGGTGCAATTTTAATTTGGTTTTGTGAATTAAAATTTGCTGTTGTGTTTTAAAGTTAAACCATCTACTTCAACGCTTCCGCATCGATTTAGTTTACAAGGAAATTAACGTTTTCAAATTGGTATAAGAGCTTTGATTTAGAAAAGCTCGCACTTATAGGAACCACACTTAGTATGATATCTTCCATTTGAGATAACCATAGTGGACCACACCATAAACTTGGTTTATTGTAACACCCGTCCCTGTGGTTTTGGCCGTACTCGTATGAATTAGGGAACTTAGGTGACCCAATTGGGCATTAGGCTTTGTAAGATTAATTATAGGTCAAATTTGGGTAATATAGTGGCCTTGCAATTAATTGGATTAGAATGGCCCTATATTTTTATTCTGGAGAAAAGTTAGGGTGGTTCGAACAAGACCCTTAGTCGTTCGAACGAGATCCCATTCTCGTTGGAACTATGCTTTAAAGGACCTTCCAATGACATATACCTGTTTAAAACATCCACTCTCATTTGAACCTCATTCGAAGTACGTGCGAATGAGATAGTTCTATCGTTCAAACTAGATCCAATCTCATTCGAACGAGACTGCAAAAATCAGAAGTTTCATATTCAAAAAATGTTGTAAAAATCATGACCTTTGGATCATTTGAGTTGTCAAGCTCTAAATGGGGCTGATCAAATGGGGCTAAGGATTTTAGTGAACCAAAGGGTAAAATCCTAGTAATATAAGTCCCCTATCGTCATTTTAGGGAGGGCCCCTTTTCTTTTGAATGTTTTTAAGGAAGACAAACCAACTTTAAAAAAAACACTTTTTTCAAAATTTAAACATCACCAAGTGTGTGAACCAATTTTAACTTAGCCCAATTTTATTTTGTTTAATCCTACACGTGCATCTAGGTGATTAAAGCAAGTAAAATAAATAAGTTCACAAAGGCGATGCCGGATGTACGAGGAAACCATTAAGGGAAAAAACATCAGACGACCCAAGCTAGACAATCACTATGATGTGGTGTTACAAAGTACAAATACAGACTTACTCAACGACTCGATCCCCACAAGTCTTGAAGCTTCTTTGATATTCAACCACTCCTCCACAGTTCCCATACGAATATCCTTCTGCGATACATGTCCATAGCACACGCATTCATGAATGACTCGGTGTCCACCGATGTAGGTTGCAAACATCTACGGGTTTCTAACTCAAACTCCTTCGCTTCTTGTCCACAAAACCTAACGATGCTCAAAGTGATGAACAACTCCAAATGGAGCAAACAAAGATCAATTTTGCATATGTGAATGAAAGCTCGGATCTTTGAAACTCAAAAGATGTTTTAGACTTTTAAAACCTTAGAAAACTTGTGCAGAAAATGTACTGTATGGAAACTATTTTCAGGACTTCACACTCACGAAATTCTGAGAGAAACATGCCTTAAATAATAAAATTAAGTTGGCACATCATTCGAATGAAAATTGCATGTCGCATGAACAAGATGAACATGTCGCTCGAACGACATGTTGATCTCTATTCAACTACTTTCAAAGTCGTTTGAACCACTGAAAATGAGAGTTCATGTTTTACACAACTCTAAAAGATCTTTATCTCAGAATAAATGAAGTTTAAACATTTTAATATACTTTTAAAAACATTTCTTTAATAAAATAACATCCTAAAATATTTTCTGATCAGTCGCATTAACATTATGCATTCATACCTGAGCGATCTCGGAATGCAATGAAGACGTGAAACGTGCACACAAATAATCTCAACATGATTTATCTTTGAAGCTTGGCCACAACGTCTTCAATAAACTCTATGTTATAGACTATGTGGGATCGTGACGATAAAAAATCTATCTATGACTCAAAGACATTATTTTGTTCCGAGAATAAGTCAAAAACATACAAGGGACTCAATTGAAAATTTTATCCTTAAAAATCTCCCCCTTTAACTATTCCGGTACAAGACCCAAACAATGAAATGCCTAAGCCGAGTCGTCAAGCAGTATGATGCCTAAATCCTATCCCATAAAACCCAAAATTAAAAATTACAGGAGAAGACTAGTAAATGATGGTTCGGCAAGCATGAGCAAGGATTTCTCTAAGTTGAAATATAGAATCTCTAAAGCATACCTACACACATGAAATAGACAAATACCAAATGAAGTATGGAGGTACAAATGATATAACCATTATGATACCAATATAAAATATTAATACCAATATGTAAAATCAAAATCAAATCATTTGTTAAACACGTGAGCAAGACTAGATAACATGATACCAATATGTGTAATGCAACAAACATATATGCTCAACAAACAAATTATCCCCTACATCACGTACATCTCTCCCCCTTTTTGTCTCGAATAGATAATAACTGAAAAGATAAACGATTTATCAATATATCTAGAATAAGATAATCAATGAATCGTATCTAGATAAACATGAAACAACCGGTTAACAATTATCAAAATATGTCAAATTCGTAGCTAGAAAATAATATCATAAAATATGGATCAATCTAAGAAGATGTGACTAAACGAATAATGCGGTATCAACAAATAAGCATGAATATCCTACACTACATAAAACTGCAAAGACTTACCAAAAACAGAATGATATCATCAGAAAGACAAATCAGGTACTAAATCAAAAGGAAAAAAAAATCCTCAAAGGTTTCTCAAATGACTTAGCCTGGTCGTTTGAATGACATACGCGGGTCACTTAAACTAGAACATCAAGCGAGCTTACAAAATGCAAAGCAGTGTTCTCTCGCTCGAAGTAAACATCAAACGACCTTCGCGCGACCCTTTAAGCGACCATCTCTGATAAAATTGATGCATCAAAAAACATGTCGCTTGAACCTCGAGTTAACAGTACATCGCGCGACATCAAGTTATCGATCGAACGAGGCCTCTATGCCATTTGAATGACATGAAATTTTCTCAATTCCAGTGCTAAAAATCATGAAGATTCGCCTAGTGAAAAAATTTCTTGAAAAAATTAACTGGAAAGAGCACACAGCAGCAAAACAGACTCAAAATAGAAAAAATAAAACAAATAAACAATGTGAGTTTCATGCCAACATAGAATTAGTGTTCTCAAATGTGGATATAGAGTGAATGGTTGTGAACTACAACAAATGAATCAAAACTCCAACACAAGCATTCAAGAAGCTCTAATTAATAGCAATATGTCATCAAACTTAGTTTTAGCCATATGTGACAGTTAATATATTGAGCTAAATGAACTAAAAAATTTACATACACACAAATATAGAGTTTTGACAATTCTACAAATAATAGCGTCATGATACGATTTTTCAACAAAATGATTCGTGGTGAAAACCCGTTTAAATTTTTCCATCCAAACTCCCTCAAACATATATATTTATTTTTCTTTTCTAAATCTTTTTTGAGGTTTTTATTTTTCCCCACTTAGAGAAATCCTATTGGCCCTATTTTGGCATATGATTCTTTTTATTGCCTTAATTATTGGGGGCTCTTTTAAACGGTGGCTTTCACGACAAGTTAATATTGTACTCTCGCAACTCTTTCCCGTGAACATTCATCATTTTTTTCAATTTAAGCATTAATAATCCTCACGGTAAATGGAAATTACAAGCACACCTCCTCCTAAGTCTTCTTAAGCATAAATGAAGAAATTGAGATAAAAACGTGTCACCAAACTCAAATATACATGAGATGTCAAACATTCATATAAACTCGTGCATGTATGAAAAGATGGCATATCTACAAAGTAGAATTCAGATGCATATCAACTTCAAAACAAACCCATTATAGGCAATGGTTAAGATCATCCAACACATTAATAATTATGACTAAATGTCCTAGACACATGGATACTAAATCGATGGGGTTCCAATCACAACAATATGGTACATTGTAAGATGTGGGTTCTTCAAATATAGTTGATATTAAGTGAGGCGTAACCCCTTATCAAGATCGGGATTAGAACCGTTACATATAAAACATGGGCGGTGGCCACGGGTAAATCAGAGGCAAAGAGATTCAACATTCAGGCTTGTATTAAAGAGCATATTAACACATGAGACATATGCCAAGCAAAATAAATAAAAAGGACCATCAGGTGGCATGGTTAGAGGGAGAAAGAATAAATATTCCAGGCACAATAAAGGCAAGGCAGGAACTTTAAGCTCTGTTAATGCCCAATGAGGGGTGTATTAAATGTGTATAGGAGCTAATGATCTCGCAATGGTTCTCGAATATAAGGAAATTTGGGTAGTAGTTCAGGGCTCAGAATCTCCCTTCATGATTCATTCATTTGGTCTATTTATATGAGGGCGAGGCTGCTCGAGTCAGCCTACCTTCAATCTGTCTGATAGGATGCATTAAATGCACAATATATTGCATTCAATGCATGGGATCCCATAGTCTTGGAGGGAAACCATTCTATTGGTTGGAAGTATGGTGGGTATTATGGGGAGTATGACCCGTCAGTTTGAGGCTTACTTTAGGATGGCTAAATGGTCAGGTTTAGTGAGTCCCTAAATGTCGGATGTTATAATGTCAGAAAGTGGTTCAAACAGTGACTATTGTTAGGAATCTGGTCACACCAGTCAGGCGGGTTGGCACCCAAGGTACCTCAAGGAGGTAACCTCAAGGGGGCAAGTATTGAGGGAGATCGGGTACCTCGAGGAGGTCCACTCGAATAAGTAAGCAATGAGTAGGCTCAAGTGACATTTCTCCTGGATCAAGTTTTGCCCAAGTGTGCTAAGAGGGTTGGCAATAATTCCCAATGTCGCCTTGTTATCAATCCTGCAAGTCATGTCCCTACGAAGTTCCCAAGAGGAGGTTGCTTGATAGAGAATGAAAGATCTCCCATGTCCTGCCAGTCATGGTCCCTCGTGGGTACCAAACGGCCTCACTCGACATGTATATTTATAAGATAAAATACATAATACAACATTCTATTTCTTATTACAAACTATTATCATCTAGGTGACTTTGTTCTACCAAATGGGTCCTCCGAGCCGCTTGTTGTGAAGAATATTCGAAGTGGGTACTTAGAGACACTTACTGTGAAGAATCTTAGAGGTAAGTTTGTGGAATATCTTTCCTTATATTTATTTGTAAACAATCGATATGCTTAACCAAATTAATCGCTCATTTAGGGGGACACCCCCTACATTTGCCCCTTTGTAGAGATATTTGTTTATTGCATGAAGAAATATTTGTACGAAACCTTTTTGTACATATTTGATCTTCTCCCTTGGGGAAAATGAAGAGATTTATTCAAATTTACCCCAAAGCTCTTCGTTTCCCAAGGCAGACAAGACTCTAAGCATGTCACATTAAATGGAACTATCGTTCGCACTTCCGTACATCACACATGGCAGCGCCAGGGCGCGCGTGTGTAAGTGAAGCCGCTAATCATCGCGTCATCCCCTGAAGCGTCATCATTACGACCCTTGGTTTTCTATGGCCATGTGCACTTGTCAGCCACGTTCGGCCAAACTATTCTAAAGAGTCAATATTACGCTTTTCCAAAGTGTCATTTTTTTCTGTCTTTTGGGGTTCATGTTGCCCCTATAAAAGGGGGTTCTCCTTCAATTCAAACTTCACCTTTGGGTTTTCATTTTCTGAGTTTGAGCTTTTGTGAGAGTGAGAGGAAAAGAAACCTTTGCTTCATCAACCCGTCAATTATTTTCCTATTACCCTCAGTTCTTCTTTCCTTAAGCTTCCATGGCACCTGTGAAAAGAACTCTCTCTATTAGGGGCGCTTCCCCTATGACTTAAGCGTGCCAAGACCAATGAGCACATTATCGTTGTGCGCCTTACTTTGGTGACAACGACCACTTCTGTGCAACGGCGGAGCAGTTCCCCGGTGCCTTGGTGCTAACTAAAATCCTAACCTATTAATGGAGGAGGGTGAGTACGCTGAAGACTTTGCTTATATCCCCACTGCCATTGTTACCCGCTTTCGGATTGAGCATGGTGATTTACCTTACTCAAAGTTAGAGCTTGAAGGTTCTTTTGGTGACAGTGAGGTATTGGACCCTTGGACCGAGTGCATCCATTTAAAGTATTCCGTCCTGTTAGCCCTTGTAGGACTATCTTGCTCCCTTTGGTTGGGTGACCTTACTCTCGCCAAGAACAATACTACTTTTCAACTGATGGTTTCCCCTTGGATCCATAGGTCACATACCTTTGTGGCCGCTTGAGGTGAGTTTACTATTACCTTGGAGGATGTGTGTGAGCTTTTGGTATTGGAGGCAGTCGGTTTTGATACCTTCTTTGAGGAGGATGTCTCTAGTGAAGAAAAAGCCTTAACAGGGGAACTAGAGGCGATGGTGAAGGACTGTATGGTCACTTACAACAAGTGCACCTATTATGAAGTAATTCATTACTTTTATTTCATTGAGGAGAAAGTCGTTATTAGGGCTCGCGAGGCAGCCAGGGAGAACCCCCAGGGGAAAGAGGTATTTTAACAGCCCCTAGCGGGGAAAGGCTATGGGTCCAAGATCGAGCTGACAGGTTACATTTGGGTGATACTGTCAAAGGTCTATCTTTCGGGAAAGCCTCATGACTGCCCTCGAAAGGACCGGATCAACATGGTTGTTCAAATGGCCAATGGCGTGAAAATCCCCCTTTTTTCCATTATCCTAGCTTCTTACATACCTAGCTTGATTGTGTGGCACCTATTCTCACAGTCCCATTACAAAAGGGACAACTTTAGTTTGGACGTATGTACAATATCCAAGACGCTTTATTCCCCCAGCACCGTTAGCACCTCCAACTATTGAGGGTAAGTTTCTCATCCAGGTGTTTGTGGGCCGGGTCTTATTTGACACTAGCGCCACACACTCATTTATTTCTAGGAAATTTTCTCTATTGACGGGATTATTTGCTCGGGACTACGGGATTGGCTGGGTAATTGGCGCATAGGCTGATGGGGTTGGTGAGGGATAGTGGCGAACCTCTGACATTTGTCACACCTCTTCACATAGTCGGCAGCGTCCCTAGACAAGGTGGGCCACCAGTATCCCTGAGTGATGATCCTCTTGGCTAAGGGTCTTCCTCCTATGTGGCTGGAGCAGGAGCCTTCATGAACCTCCTATAAGATCCGAGGTACCTCCACAGGATGCACACATCTGAGGAGGGGCAAGAGAAACCCCTTTTTATACAAGACGTCTCCTATCAATGAGAACTTTGTAGCCCTGTATCTTAACTTTTTTTTTCCATCTTAGACTCAAGTAGCTCCCTCTCTCTTAGGTATCTGACAATCGGGTCAATCCATGAGTCTCCCAGGTTTACACTGTGACAAGGGTTACATACCTCGTCCTCCTCGATACTTGCCTTTCCTAATATTTCAATTGGGATGGTTCTTCCCAAGTCTGTCTTCATTGCTGAGGCCAGCCTTGCCAATGCATCAGCGTGATTATTGCTCAATTTAGGCACTCTCTTCAGTTTGGCCTCTTCAAAGTACTCTAGCAACCCTCTTAATTTCTTTAGGTATTGGGCCATCCTTTCATCCTTGGCCTCGTATGCCCCCAGCACTTGATTGACAACCAACCTTGAGTCGCTATGGAGTAGGAGCCGCTTTACTCGAAGAGCTGTTGCCAATAAGAGACCTGTTATCATGGCCTCATACTCAGACTCGTTGTTGGAGGCCTTAAAGTTGAATCTCAAGGCGTACTCAATGTTGGCGCCATCTGGAGCCGAGAGTACTAGCCCCGCGCCGCTTGCATGGTCACAAGAAGAGCCATCAAAGAAGAGGCTCCACACGTCTGCATCGGATTAGAAGACCCCTTCACTCATAACCCCCTTCTTGAAGAGGTATCGATCCTCTTCGTTCTCTTCCGCTCTGCTCCGGGTTTTTCCTGGTACAACCTCTTCTCGGCCTTGGAAGACGTTTGGTTCTGCCTCTTCCGAATTTCTAAAGACACTACGGTTTGTCTCTTCGCCATTATCCAGGCCTTTCTCTGTCTCGGCCTCTTCCGAACCTCTATCTGCCTCTTCCCAGGTGAACTCTGCGACAAAGTCTGCGAGGGCCTGCCCCTTGATGGCTGTCCTGGGCTGGTAGGTAAGGTCATACTCTCCCAGCTCGATGGCCCAGGTCATCAGTCTTCCGGACTTCTCAGGCTTGTGCAAGACCTGCCGCAATGGTGAGTCGGTGAGGACTGTCATGGAGTGAGCTTGAAAGTAAGGCTTCATCTTCCTAGAGGCGTGTATCAGGGCATAAGCCAATTTCTCCATGCGGGGATAGTTTTGTTCAGACCCTTGAAGGGCCTTACTATTGAAATACACAGGTTTCTGCACCCCATCCTCTTCCCGTATGATGGCCGCGCTAATGGCTGACTCGGAGACTGCCAGGTACACAAACAACCTTTCCCCCGCGATAGGCCGGGACAGAAGCAAGGGAGACCCCAAGTAGAACTTCAATTGATCAAAGGCTTTTTCACACTCTTCATCCCACTGGAAGGCCTTTCTCAGAACTTTAAAGAACGAAAGACACTTGTCCGTGGCTCTGGAAACAAACCTGTTAAGGGCCGCCACCCTTCTAGTGAGTCTCTGAACATCCTTGATACTCCTAGGAGTCTTCATGTCGAGCAATGCCTTGATTTTTTCCGGGTTTGCTTCAATCCCCCTCTGATTAACGATGAACCCCAGGAACTTCCCGGCTCCTACCCCGAAGACACATTTTGCTGGGTTGAGCTTCATCCTGTAGGAGTCCATGACATCAAAGGTTTTCTCAAGGTCCGCTATGTGAGTACATGCTTTCAGGCTCTTCGTTAGCATATCGTCCACGTATACCTCCATGGTCTTACCTATCTACTCCTCGAACATCTTATTGACAAGACGTTGATAGGTCGCACCTGCATTTTTCAAACCAAAGGGCATCACTTTGTAACAGTACGTCCCCTTGTCAGTGATGAAGGCTGTCTTCTCAGAGTCCTCGGCATCCATAAAGATTTGGTTATAACCTGAATAAGCATCCATGAAACTCATAAGCTCGTGCCCTTCTGTTGCATCCACCATCTGGTCTATCCTAGGCAAGGGATAGCTGTCTTTCGGGCAAGACCTGTTCAGGTCTGTGAAATCTACACACATCCGCCACTTTCCATTGGCCTTAGGCACGATGACTGCATTTGAGAGCCACTCTGGATAAGTAACCTCTCTTATGAACTCGGCCTCTTCCAACTTCTTCACCTCTTCTCGGATGACCTCATACTTCTCTTTGGAGTAGATCCTTCGCCTCTGTTTAATAGATCTAGCATCTCCGTCCACGTTGAGCTTGTGGGTCATGATCCCAGGGTTGATGCCAGGCATGTCTGCATGACTCCACGCGAAGACGCTCTGCCTCCTCCTAAGGAATTTTATCAGCTCTTCCTTGATCCCTTGCTCCAGGACCTTGCCGACCTGGACGGTTTTTTTCGGCTCATCCTCATTGAGGACGATGGATTCTACCTCTTCCGCGGCCTCGCCCTTCTTTAATTTTGTTTCATCTCTGGGATCAAGTGTGTCAATGCTGTAAGTGACGGTTGCTCTCTTATGGGCCTCTCGCTCTTCGACCGAGTTGAAATAACACTCCCATGCCGTGGTCTGGTCCCCCTGCACTTCCCCTACCCCATAAGGAGTCAGGAATTTTAGCATCTAGTGGACCGTTGACGTCATGGCTTCAAACTCTTTGAGGGCCACTCTTCCGATGATGAGGTTGTAGGCCGAGAAGACATTCTCATCCATCACAAAAAAGTTTATCTTCTTAGTCAGCCTCTTAGGCCACTCATCTCCCATCCGTATATCCATTTCATACATGCCCAATGGGTGCACCTTCTCACCACTGAAGCCTATCAATGGGTGATGGTAAGGCACCAGCCTTGCCCTGCTAAGACCCAAGCTCTTAAAACAAGGCCAAAACATCACATCTGCTGAGCTTCCCCCATCTATGAGGATTCTCCCTACATCGCACCCATGCACCCTTGTTGTGATGACCAGAGGGTCATCATGGGGGGATAAGATTCCCTTGAAGTCAAGTCTGGAGAATCCCACCACTAGGGTGTCCACGTCTACCTTCTTTCTCTTCTGTACTGCATCAGAAGAGGTCAAATTCACAATCTCAGTCTTGACCACTGACTTCGCCTCCGCTACATGAGCCTTCCTATCGGCTACCTCAGAGCCACCTCCCGCGAATCCCCCACATATGGTGCTAACACCAAAGGAGATCATTCCTACCCTCTTCACTGGGGTGTTGTCATCCTTAGGTGGGAGATCCGGGTCATCGTCATCGTCACCCTCTGAATCATCATGCCTTCTAGTCGGGACATCGCCGCGGCATCTGTCATCTCTTCTCTTTCTAGGGTCTTATCTTCCACCCTTCGGGGCCTTGCCATCCACATACTTTCTCAGCTCCCCGGATTTCAGCATCTTCTCGATCTCGTCCTTCAGAGCGAAGCATTTTTCTGTGACATGTCCGTGATCCTGATGGAACTCATACCAGAGGTTTTTATTCCTCTTATGTGGTGGGGCCTTCAGTTTTTCTGGCCACCTCAGAGCCCGGTCAGTCTTGATTTCACTAAGGATGTGCTCACAGCTCACAGTCAGAGGAGTGTAATGAGCGAACTTGTCGTCTGCTGACCTCTTCTTCCCCTCTTTCTTACCCTGGGACCTCCCAGTGCAACCACGGTTCTCCTCCTCATATTTGGCGGCCATTGCCTCTTCCGCATTCATCACCTTCCCCGCGGTGGACAACAGCTCTGCCATAGACTTGGGGGGGTCCTCCGCCATCTTCCACAATAGCTTCCCCTTCTGGAGGCCTCCTATCAGGGCGGTCATGGCTATGCTCTCTTCGTAATCCTCTACCTCCAACTTCTCCTTGTTAAATCTTGCTATATAGTCTCTTAGGCTTTCACCCTTAGCCTATTTGACATATAAGAGGTGGGTGATCTTCTTCTGAGGTCTTACCCCAAAGCAAAAGTTGTGGATGAACTACTCTGCTAGGCCCTTGAAGTTTTCAATCGAGTTCTTTGGAAGAGAGGTGAACCAACTATGAGCTGCCCCTGTCAAGGTCCCTGAGAAGGCCCTACACTTCATCTCATCAGGGATTGAGTAAATATCTGCCGCCGACTGATACATCTCGATATGGTGCACTGGGTTAGTGCTGCCATCATACTTAGGCGTCACCGTAGGAGGCTTGAACTTAGCTGGGGTTGGGAATCCCACTATTCTAGCTACAAACGGGGAGCCCTCCGAGTAGCCCCTCTGTAGTGGGTCCCTGCTCTTTATGAGGTCCCCTATCTTTTCCTCGAGACGTTGGATTGAGTCATTCCAGGATCTTCTCTCTTCAGCTATGCCGAAGTTATCCCCTGCTACCTCCCTACGATGGACAGAGGGTTCCCCAGCCACAACACGCTGACTATTGACTTCTTCCTGCTCCCTGGCTCTTCTCTCCACGGGTTGGCCTTGATCTGGCCGAGCCTGCCTATTCCCTCTTTGAGAGCCTGCCGCGCTCCTTAACCTCGATAGCCTCTGCCTTAGGTCATTGACTGGGCCTAGCCTCTCGAAGGCCGACCCTCTGCTCAATTTGTTAAAGGCCGACCCTCTCTGCTGGGCCTCATCTCTTCCATGGCCGACACATCCTTGGCTCTGCCTATCAAAGGCCGACCCCCTATGTTGGGCCTCGTCTCTTCTTCGGCCGACACATCCTTGGCTCTGCCTAAGGGGTCGTACGGTGTTATCTGACACCTCATACGGCTCCCAGCAATCTTCCGAGGCCTCCTCAGCTTCTAGGTCATCATACCTGTCCTCTGGGCAAGGGTTTCCCTGCCTCCCCAGGTGCAAGCGCCTAGGGTCAGAAACATCCCTCCTCCGCTGGGGTGCAGGTTGGTCCTTCATGGGCGCCTGGGGTGGTCCCCTGGCATCAGGATGGGGTTGAACTGCCGCCGGAGTTATCATGTTCGGGGAGACTCCCGGTGGCCTCATCATCATGGTTTGGCTGAGCTGGGAAAATTGCTCCTTCATGGCTTGTTGTGTTGCAGCTAAAGATTTCAAAGCTGCTGCCACCTCCACCATTTTGGACTGGGGAGGAGCCTGACTGGAGCTAGCCCCTCCACCTCCGGGCGACGGAAGAGGCGGTGGTAATTCTGGTGGAGGTGGCAGCAGCTTTGAAATCTTTAGCTGGGAATCAGCACCACCGGGTAAGGTGTTTCCAAGCTCTATATGTATATAACAATGGCAGTACAACTATAAAAAGAGAAGAGAAGGAGGTGAGGATATGAGGAGATTAACACCGAAATATGGGTGGTTCAGCCTGTTCTGGCCTACGTCCACAGTGAGCGTGTGAGTAATATCACTGACAGATGGTACTAATGACCATGGGTACAATTCCCTCAAGCTCTCTCTCTACTGTATATTTTGATAGGGTTTCTACTAGGGTTGCATGAATGAGATCCTTTTGCAAGGTAGGGGATGATCCCTTTATATAGTGCCTAGGGGGTGTAATGTACCCCCTATGCATGTCATGTGCATGTGTGTAGTATCCTCACCAATGGGGGTGTGCCAACTGTCATGGTCACATGTAGGTAATGATGATGAAATATTCTCTCCCATGTGGAGAATAATCTTGTTACAACTGATTTGTGCCCAGGTGAACTTATCCAAATGCTAACAGAAACTCGGCAGTCATGTTGGTGAATGACCTCAGCCCAAGAGAGGCCGAGCTGTAAAGGTTGGATGTCCGCTCAATCCGCGAAGTATCACGAGGAGTCTCGGCCTGATGTCAGCCGAGACATATGTTTGGGTCGGCCAGAGCCGAGGTTGGGCTTGCAGCGTGCTGATGATTATTAATACCTCTGGTAGCCTCGGCCCAAGCCGAGGTAGGAGCCGTGCTGAAAGGGGCTTCTTATCCTCTCGGCCTACTGATGGACGAGGTTTCTATTCCCAGGTGCTTTAGGATGCTGTTGATGTCTGCGACGTGTGTAGTGTCCTTGGGGAGGTCAATGTAATAGTGTCGGCCGAGGCCGAGGTAGTCCTGGTCGAGGGATGATATTGTGGGCCCTTACCACTCATTGGGCCGATCAAGGTCTCGGCCATTATCTCGGCCGAGGTAGGTATCCCTGGGCCAAGGTTATACTTGGGCATATCAGTAGGCCTCATGCAAACCTCTTTCTACTTTCCCTGGCTGTTACTACGCTAATTTGGTTGGGAACAAATTGTGCCACCGTGGACATTGAACTTCTTTTGAGTGGAGGACCTAATAGAGCGTATGCGCATGCGGCTTGGTTCTCTGTGGGAGAATCATCATCCGTCGAACCGTCCTTCCCAATATGTGGGTAGAGTCTGGCACGTCTCCGGGGACTATATGAAGTGGTTGTGGAAGAAGGTAGTGGCCAAGATGCTGGCTGGGAAGACTGGACACAGGTGGTTTGCCATATCTGACACCATGGAGGGAGGCATTGTGGTTTTCCCCAAGCTAGTCCGAGCTTATCGCTCTATGGAGCATATGTGACACTCCATTCAAGCAAGGGAAGTTTGGGGACCCCAGGATACGGGTGATGATGGGGCAGGTTCCTGTGGCAGCTACGGGTAGAATTTTATGAAGCTTTTGTAATGGGTGTGATTCTGTGTTTAGAAATAATTTGAGGGTTATAATGTGGGAATAATTGGAGGGTGATTTTTAAGAGTAGTGATAAGGGAAGTCGTTTGACTCTCTATGCCGGTGTAATCGTACCGAAATTTTAAATAATGAAATAAAGGAGTTTTTAATCATCTAGTTGCGCCTCTTGATGAGTTTTGCATTTTGAATTATCCATACCGATCGCTAAGGCACACATAATCCTTTTATTCATGTATATTTTAAAATGAACTATCATTCGCGGGGATAAGAAATGAATATCATTTTGTGAAAAAAGAAGGGGGCCGTGCTTATGTAAGGCGAATGAGCTGACTACGTACCTCTGAGGGTTTTGAAAATTTCTTAATATATATTTTTTGAAAGAAAAAAGGTTTTAGAGGATAAGCCCACACGTGGTTCTGAGTAGAGGGTAATTAAGACTTTTTTTTAGAATAAAAGGGAGGTGAGAAAAGTCGTAGCGCGCTGAGATTTCAGACTAGTGATAGAATTTCTTGAGACAGTCCAGATTGACTGGATGGGACATTTCTTCTCCATCAAAGTCGGTGAGCATAGAGGCTCCATCGGACATTATCTTCTTCACAATGTAGGGGCAACTCCAATTGGGCTTGAATTTCCCTCTAGGGTCCCAGATGGGCTTTACTATTTCTTTGAGGGCCAAGTCTCCTTCTCGGACACCACGGTCCTTGAATCTCTTATTAAATGATCATGTTATACGACGATGGTACCCTTGTATATGATATAGATCTTTCAGCCTCCTTTCGTACAAAAGGGATAGCTCGTTGAGGCGGCTTTGGTACCAATCTTCCCCTTTGAATTTGCTTTCTGGTTTGATGCGCAACAAAGGGATTTCCAACTCCACAAGTAGGACTACTTCCATGCCATAGACTAGAGAGTAAGGGGTACCCCTAGTAGAGATTTAAATTGAAGTGCGGTAGACCCAAAGGGACTAAGGTATCCTATTGGCCCAATCTCGATAACTCTTGGTTGGCTTTAAGGTTATTATTAGCTGCTTTAACTGATCCGTTAGTTTGAGATCGGTATAAAGAATATTTGTGTCTCTGAATTCCATACTTGCCGACCACTTCTGTAACTTCTGCCTTGAAGTGTAGCCCATTGTCTAATACCAGCTCGTGTGGGACCCCATATTAGCAAATAATGTTTTTCTTGATGAACTTGTCCACTTTCTTGGCATTCAGAATTACGTATGACTCGGCTTTGACCCATTTAGTGAAGTAGTCAATGGCGACTAGGATGAACTCATGCCCATTGGATGCTTTTGGTGTAACTTTCCCTATGATGTCGATGCCCCATGTGGAGAACGGCCAGGGAGAAGTCATGTTATATAATATCCATGGGGAAAGTGTTGTAGGTTGGAAAACTGCTGGCATTTGAGGCATCTTCGGATGCAGGCTGTGCAATCCTGAACCATGGTAATCCAAAAGTATCCTTATCGGATGATCTTCTTAGTGAGTATATGGCCATTCATGTGGGTTTTATACTCCCCGCTGTGATTTTTTGCAACATTTCTTAACCGTTAGCCCCTGCGATGCAGTGCAAATGCGTTTCGTCAAAGTTTTTCTTAAATAGTTATCTATTACAGATAATATACTGGGTAACCAGTCTGCGGAGGGTTGTTCGGTCTGTCTTGTCAGAACTTTGGGGATACCTACCATGTTTGCGGAGGCTCTAAATATCATAGTACCAGCAGTTGGTTATCTCGGGATCTTCCTCTATGATGAGCTCAATGTGGTAGAAGGGGTTGGTTTATCTTGATTTTAGACAAGGAAAGGGTCCATGGTTATTGATTTGGGCATGTTAATCATGGATGCTAGGGTAGCAAGGTCATCTGTTAGGTTATTTTTCGCTCGGGGTAGGTAGTGGAAGGTGATTTCTTAGAATTGGGAAACTAGCTCTTCAAGGTGGGCATGAAAGGGTAAGAGTTTCTCATCCTTAACTTTCCATTTTCTGATTAATTGACCGATGATGAGGGATGAATCCCCGTAGACATCGAGGTATCGAATTCCTTTCTTGAGGGCAACTTTGAGGCCTACCGTACTTGCCTTATATTCAGTCATGTTGTTAGTGCAAGGAAAGTCCAGTTTAATGGCTGTGGGAGTGTGTGAGTCATCAGGGGTAATTAGGAATATCCCAATGCCATACCCTTTCTTGTTGATAGTGCCATCGAAGAACGTTTGCCATTGAAGGCCTTTTTGGGAGGTATAGAGGATATTTTTATCCGAGAACTCAAAGATCTAGACATCGGCCTCTTCCATGGGGTAGTCAGCAAGGTAGTCAGAGATGGATCTTCCTTTCATGGACTTTTTCATAACATAGGTAATATCAAATTCAGCTAGGAGCATAAAAAAATGGGCCATTCGGCTGGACAGGGTAGGTTTCTTGAGCAAGTGCTTGATAGGATCCATTTGGGATATTTGGTGGGAAAGGCGAGTATATAATGCAGTAACTTTTGGGTAAACCAGACAAGAGCAACACATGCTTTATCCAAGGTGGTGTAGTTAACTTCGTAATCGGTCAACTTGCGATTGGCATAGTAGATGGCCATCTATTTGTGGGTTTCTTCAAGGTATTAGGCTAGTAAAGCTCCAGCTGCAATATCGGTTAATGTTGGGTATAGGAGTAAGGGAAGACCAGGCTGCGGTGGCATGAGTACCGGAGGTTGGGTTAGGTATTGCTTGATTCGTTCAAAGGTTTCTTGGCAAGCTTCGTTTCGGACCTTGGTTGAATCCTTTTGGAGGAGTTTAAAGATGGGATCACAGATGGAAGTCAACCAGTTGATGAACCGACTGATGTATTGTAATTTCCTGAGGAAACCCCGAACTTCCTTCTCCTTTCGGGGTGGTGGCATCTCTAGTATGGCTTTTAGCTTGGCAGGATTTTCTTCAATACCTTTCTCGTTAACTATGAATCCTAAGAATTTTCCTTTAGTAATGCTGAAGACACATTTTTGTGGGTTAAGTCGCATCTGGTACTGTCGTAGTCGCTATAAGAACTTATAGAGAGCGGGAGCATGACCCTCCCTAGTCTTGGACTTAATAATTACGTCATCTACGTAGACCTCGACTTCCTTGTGTATCAGATCATAAAGAATGGTTGTGGCGGCCCTTTGGTAGGTAGACCCTACATTTTTTTGAACAAATGGCATGACAATATAGTAGAAGGTTTCCCAAGGGGTGATGAATGCGGTTTTCTCTTGGTGATCCGGGTACATCTTGATCTGGTTATATCCGACAAACCCATCAACGAATGACTTGATAGCGTGACTGGCCGTGTTGTCCACAATCACGCCCATATTGGGTGGTGGGTAATCATCCTTTGGAGAGGCCTTATTCAAGTCTCGGTATTCGACACACATTCGAACCTTCCCTCCTGACTTTGGCACGGGTGTGATATTGGCTAGCCATATGGGATATTCGATCACACGAATGAAGCCCACGTTAATTTGTTTGACTAATTCTTTTTAACCTTGAGTGACCATTCGATGCAAAGCTTTTGCAATTTCTGTTTGATCGATTTGCATTTGGGAAGAGTTGGAATCTTGTGCTGAGCTATCTTAGGGTCGATATCGGGCATGTCGTCATAGGACCATGCGAAGACATCCATGAAGCACCCTATATATTCGACTTACCTAAGTCTATACTATATAAATGCTCATCTAGTTTGGAAATTGTGACAAACTTTGAGTCCCATCCTTAGTTTCCAAAGAAATCTCAGAATCTACATGATGCCACTATAAGTTCTTAAAGGTGGCTCACCAACACCACACACTAGGATTGCATACATACATTATATCATGCTATAATTGATTGTGTCTGAGTTAATTCCTTTAAAATTAATTTTCTACTATTTTTGAGATTTTTTAAAAATAATTTCTAAGATTTTGAAATGATTTATAGAATTTAAAAATAATGGTTTAAAAACCTTTAGGGTTAGATTATAATTTATTTTTATAACATAAAATCTGGTTGGGTAGAAACCAAAAGCGCTTGAGTATATTATGGGTACAATTTGAATTTCAAACAATTCTAAAACACGCGTTTTCATTGAATCTCAGCCTTATATGTGTTGCCTATATAACGGCCAGATATGCATTCTCTCCCTCTCACATACTTAAGATTATCTGTGGACCATTGGATCTATTCTAATCAACGATATGCATGTGTTTTCTCATAATTCTTGTGTTTATTTTTTATCCAATCAAATCTGTTTTAAAAGCGGTGGGCTGATAGTAGATTAACTTCGAACTAATCTTAATCGTTCATTTTACCTTGATGTTCCAGATCCTTCTTCTCTCAATATATAAGGAGACTTCTTCCCTTATTTTGCAACTTTTGTTACTCTAACCTCTGGGAGAAAATAGAGAGAAGAGAGAGAAAGAGTTAGAGAGAGAGAGAGTTCGAAGAGTTTTTACAAACCCTAAATCAAACTACAACCAAATCAAAACCAGAAAATCTTTTTCTGAGTGTTTATAGTTCGAAATTTGTGAAGTTTCGTCCTCTACTGTCTTATATCTGTTTACCAACTTAATCACATTGATTAAGTCTCTATTTGTTTTCATAGAAATTTGAGATTTGATTTCTGTGATACCAATCACTTAATCATTTGCTAGATCTGATTTCTTGTTTCGAGAAATCTATATTTGTTGGTTGTTTTAAAAATAAATGTTGTTTTCAAACCCTAAACCAACAAAACCCTTTCTGATTTCATCTTACTTAAACTTTCAGACTTAGATCTAGTTTTGGGGTCTTGATTGGGTATTTCACTTTCAAAATTATTTCACGTTTTATGAAATAAGTTAATATTTTCAAATAAAGAAAGTGTATACGATCTTGGCTAGTTCGTATAGAAAGATTCCCTCTTAATCTGCAGTTATTTGAAAGATCCAAAGTCTGATTTATTTTACTAAGTTGATTTTAGAAACCCTTGCATCTTGAAAGATCTGTTTGTAATTTATTACTCATATTATCTATAATTAACTATGTGTGTGAGTTGCATGCATGAGTTTAGAGCACTACACCCCATACACTTTCACACTACTACACTGAAAAGTGATGGTGTTGAGATATTGGAACTTTAGAGTCGACGTAAAGCTAAAAGGAGTAAAGTTACAAAGCTGGGAGAACGAGTTAGGAGAAGTCAGAACACACCAGGGGAGTTGGTACATTTTTTAACTTAGTTTAGGTTTGATTGTGTGTGTTGATTGTTATATAGCTTGTAATCTGTTACTCGTTTTTAGTGTACTATTTTCTTTGGTGGCGTAGAGGTCACCGTGGATGTTTCCCAAATGGGGTGGGGTTTTACCACATTAAAATTGCTTGTGTACACTTCCTCTTCCTCTCATCCCTTTCTTAAGGTTGTGTTAGTTTATTTTGTCTAAAGTTTTGTTTTTCAAAACTGGTAAACCTATAACTGAAATTACTCGTTCATACTTTTTTACACATCTTGTGTTTAAAATTTGTTTTAAGAAAAGAGTTTCTTCAACAAACTGTTCGGAGACATTTAGATATTTTAATATTGTATTAAACAACTTAAGTGGTACTTTTTCAATTGGTATCAGAGCTTTAGTTTCTAAAAAATTCTTTAGATCTTGAGTTTCTGAAATTTTTTTCTCAAAACAAATTATGGACGAGAAATTTGAGAGACTAGGTAACCTATTCAGACCCCCTCTCTTTGATGGAACCAACTTTCCTTACTGGAAGGTAAGCATGGTGGCATTCATCCAAGGGACTTTGGGAGATGATGTCTGGGAAGTTATTGGAAATGGTTACACCTTTCCTACTAAACCAGTCGCTGAAGGAAGTAGTGTGAGGATTAGAAAGTTACTAAGTGAATTCACTAAAGAAGAAAAACAGGTTTCACTTAATAACAATAAAGGAAAAAATTCCATATTTATGCCTATCAGTGAACATGAATTTAAGAGGATGTCTTTCTGCTCTACCTCTAAAGAAGCATGGGACACCCTAGTGACTGCACATGAGGGTGATACCAGAGTTAAAGCTGCTAAAACTCAAATGTTAATCCAGTAGTATAATGTAATACCCCGTGATTTTAATGACTTTTAAAATGAATTATATTTTAAATTAATGGATTAATTGGAATTTATTATTAATTAATTCATTTGGGTTTTATCGGAATTGAGGATATTAAAATGGATGATTCTGAATATTACTTAAAGATATTTAGGTAATATATGAATGTGATGTCATTGATATGACGGTGTGATATATAATCGGTAATTTGAATTTTTAGCCAGACGCGATATGGGATGTGTCGGGACTAATTTATTAAATTAAAAGGGAATTTTATTTTCTATCGACCTTATAGTCATTTTGACTACGCCGTTGCGTCCGGAAGGATTGAAATAGTCAGAAAAGTCTATTTGGATGTTAATTTTGAGTCTCGGGTCATTTGGAAATGAATAGACAACTAAAAAGGGCATTTTGGTCATTTTTCTAGGGGGGGTGAATAGTGATTTCGGGTTTTGTCCTATTATAAGTATTGGTAGATTAAGTGTACGTGGGTTATACATATCCTCTTCACAAAGTAGAGAAGTCATCTTCCTAGAGAGAGAAAAAGGGTGCTTGGGAAGGGAAAAGCCTACTTGGGAAGGAGAAGAACAAGAACCAAGGTTCACCACCACCAACCACCACCGGAGTTTGACCGGATAAGGGACAACCAACTGAGATATACTACACCAAAGGATCAGACCTTCAGTAAAGGCAAGTGTTTGATAATTGCAACTTATGTTCGTATATTGTCCATGTTAGAATAATTATGAAAAGAGATGATTTTTCATGTTTGGAAGACATAATGGAGTTGTTATATTGGATTTCTAGAAACTGAAATGATATAGGAAGTAAACTCATGTTGTAGGATGAAAATAATCACGAAATAATCATATATCTATGGAAGAAAAATCTGAAAACCATTGAAGTGTTCTTGAAGTTAATATGTTGATGATTTTCTGGAAAATAAGGAGATAAATATGTTTTTTATTCAAATCCCTTGATGATTCTAGGATGTTTAGAGTATTGGAAATCGTTCATATATGTTGATATATCATGTTGTAAAGATTGTAAGTCATTTTGGATGTTAATATGAAGGCTAGAATGAATAAAAATGGTGAAACCCGTAGTTACAGAAAATGCAGAAAACTGGGTTGTGACCTGAGGGATCGATCGATCGACCCCTGCCTTCGATCGATCGACCTCCCCAGAATATGTAAAGTTGTTTCTTTTTAAATGTTGATTCTTATCCCAAACCTTTTGTGGATCTTTGGTGATTATTATTTGGATATTATGGGACATAGAAAATATCCGTAAACCCTTGATAAGATTTGAATTAATTTGATTTGGATTCAAGTGATTAAAATGATAAAAATTATATTGAATGGAATTTCAGTTGCTAGATTCTTTTCTTAAATTCCAAATGGGGATGTATGAGGATTAAAGATATGACCAGTAGGGATGATTTAATATAACACCTGGGTATCCTTAAGTTTACTAGAGGGTTTAATCCTAAGTGAAAGAATATGTGTTTATAATAGATTTGAAACTATCGGTTTTAACCTTAATTAAAAGGAGAACTAAACTCGTAGTAGTTCGGGAGAAATAATGTTATGGACCAGTAGGATATTAGTGACTTCTTACTGAATATATGTTGAGAAAAAACCTATTTGAATCTTGTGTATTGAGTGAGGGTAGCCTTAGGGATACAATTTGAACATCAAGGACTGAGTTTAAGCTCATTATTGATTTCGCAAGGACGGATGTAATACAAGAGCGTAGTGGTATGTCTCCTGGATAGAGATGGGAGTTTAGAACAAATTTGGTTGAAAGAAGGTATGAGGTTATCCCGATCGCATAGTTGAAGTTGTCGGACCTCCTCGATCGACAAAGTTAAGTAGTAGTGTATTGGAGGGATTCCTTGTTTGGATTTCGCTTTGTAAGACGCTCCGCGCATGAACCTTAATGACGTCGGGAGTGGAGAGATGTTATAGGATGTGAGGATAATTAAATTATGAAGTAAAGATATGATATTTAAAAGAGATATAATTCTACGTATGGGAATTATCTTAGGGTAGTGATATTACCTTATTGATATTATATTATAGGTATGATAATACCTATTTGATTGATCGATGATTTATGTGTATGACATACCTAGCTTACTTGCTATCAGTGGGAGGTTTGCGCGCGAGGGCAGTCATATCCTGATGAATCCATGGGATCTTTGATTTGTCGCTTGAGAACATAGGTCTATGAAAGACTTATCGGGGAGTTGATAAGTCCGCTGACTATGGGTACGTAGGTATGTGCGTGACGCATGGGTATGAGAACTATGTTCGCCTCCAATGATTGTGCTTTTGTTTATGGTTCGAGAAATCCTTACCGAACCTTTTGTCTCTTATTCGGCGACCAGCGATATTGGGACATGATAGCAGAGTAATGCATTGCACCGCAGCTGTGACCCGGGGTGCCGTATTATATATGAATATATATATATATAATGGATGAAATGAATGAATGGATATTTATTGTGGTTAAATATATCTACGGTGATAATTATAGATAATGGTGAATAGAGAAAGATAATTGAATTAAGTTCATGAATGTTTATTTAAAAACTTAATTCATATTAATTGAGAAATGATTCATGTTAATGAGAAACTATGAGAAATGTAAATAAACAATAATGTGACGTATGGTATGGGACATACGGGGATTTTGATATGGGAATGGAATTATAATATGGAGACTAGAAAAGAGGAACCATTAACTAGGAGGTTAATAGGAAATGTTAAGTGTGCACTCTAGTTGAGAGGTGAGAATGGCAAGTGAGAGTTGGGTCTAACATGTATATAATAAAAGATTTATTGCACTTGTTAAATACTTGCTGTTTTAAAAATCATTTACACATTCGGGCTCTGACTCATTTCCTTGCATATTTTCTTTTCTATTGTATCTCCTATATCAGGTGTCCAGCAACAGGGACGCCAACCTTAGCGGATTATGACAGGCTATGGATTTATGGAGTTTTGCTTAGACGCCTATCATCATTTGATTCACAGTATTCTCTTAGTAGGGCATGTCGCTCAAAGGATTAAGTTATCTCTTTTCTATCGGGGTCAAATACTATTGTATTCGTGTCTTTTAATACATTTGATATTATTGGGATTATTGTAATGGCTTTATATTATTTGGGAATGTTTATTCCAGTTGCATTTAAATTCTTTTATGTTATCTACTTGGTTATCAGTGTTGTAGAATAAAATGTGTTGTGTTATTCTTAAATTAGAAATGGATTTGTTGAATTAAAATTTGGAAAGTTTTTTTTAACACCAGCTTAATTGGGTATTGTGTGAGTTGTAAATGTTTTCGACAGTGATGCTAAGAATGAGCCAACTGTATATTTTGTTTTAATTTGGTATGGGACTAGCCTCCCGGTATTTAATTAGGCGGGGTGTTACATATAACTTCTTGATCATGATTAAGATTGAGTCATTTGATGACTTCTATATTAGACTGACATACATTGTAACCAAATTGTATGCTAATGGGATTATTTGTGATAGAAAGGAAATTGTCTCTAAAATACTAAGATCACTTCCAAAAGAATTTAATAATAAGAGATATGAAATTGAGGAGATGGATGATCAAAATCTTACACCTGAACTCCTCAGTAGAAAATTAAGAACTGTGAAAATGGAATTAGATTTTAAGAAACAATTAACCATGTCCCAAAAGAGATAGTCTTCCTCTAATCTTGTCTTTTCATCTAAATTGACCACACTTGGCTTTAGCATACCTAACAGTGACTTAGACTCTGATGAGGACCGTAATTTAGATACTTTGGATAATCAGGCCGCCTTAATGTCTAAACAGTTTAAGAAAATTATGAGCTTTCGAAATAAAATAGCAAAAAGACAAGGCAAACCTACTTATCCAAATCAATCTAACAACATGCCTCATGAGAGAAGGCAAGATAAATACCAGTCTGACAATCACAAGAGACCTGATAAGGACCTTCAAAATATTGAATGCTATAGATGTGGAAAGCTAGGACACTTGACTAGTGACTATAGAGTTAACTTAGACAAAATTCACAAACATAATAGGGCTCACTTAAGCAAGACTTGGGATGACTCAAGTGACTATGAAAATGATGAAATTGAGTCATCTAACACTTTTAACCCTTGTATGTCATTCTTTGCTAAGATAATCTACAATGATGATGAGGAATCTGATCATGCCATGACTGATACTGTGCCTACTGGTTTATCTGCCTTATTGCTTGAGAATGCTGATAATGCTTCAAATACCGTATGTGTAAGTCAAAAGGAATGATCTATTGTTGATACCACTTGGTGTGTGAGTTCTAAAACTGAACCGCTAGGGGACACTTCACACTGTACACTTAGCTACTCCAAAAATCATGACCTTCCTGAAATTCACACACTATACACAAAAATTCTCAAGAAGAGCACTAGGCTTGAAAAAACTATCGAGGATCTTACCCAGAAGATAGAAACCTTAGGTCTGATGATCAAACAAAATGCTAAAGAGTATACTACTCAATGTCTAACTCATGAAAATGAAACCAAAATTTTTAAGCAAAAACTGAAAGAGTTGTCCAACTCGAATAAAATTCGGGAAAAGAAATACCAGGGAACGTTGTTAGAATTGGAGCAAACAAAAGAAAAGATATCCACAGTCTTTAAAAAATTTGCGAAATTTGAAAATAATTCTAAGTGTTTTGAAGATTGTGTAGATGAAAGTAAAACCAATTCTGATGATAGAACTGGAATAGGTTTTTTCCCAACTCTAAGACATAAACTAAAAACTTTGAAACGATAAAGTTTGTGTCTGGTGGAAAAAGACATATTGAAATTGTCCATATTTTCATGGTTTAAAAAATGATTTTGATAAAGAACAACTAAAGTTAGACATTGGTGAATCAAGCAACTCTAAGCATAATATTGAACAAAAGACCAGATATGTTTGCCCTCCTGTTCAGCAAGCAGAGTCAATGTTTCATCCTGTGCCACCTAAAAATAAGACTAGAGCTCAAAACCTAGACAAACCTTTAAGTAATACCTTTCCCAAGGCTATGAGTTCAACGTGCCATCTTTACTGCTCTTATTGTGATGTCTATGGACATTCCTTATATGGTTTCTATTCCAAACATCTATATAATCCAGTCTATACCTCTCAGTTTACCATATCTTAAAATATTCTAGGAGAAGTCGAAACAACTATGTCCTTCCTAGACACCCAGGCAAGAACTCTAACTATCATAATAGAAGGAAAAGGACTAATACTAAAAGACAATCTACAAGAAGGAATCATAGATTCTATTCTAGACTAATTTCTACAACTGTTTATCGCAACAATAAAATTGTGCAAAAATCTTTTAAAGAGAAGATAGAAGCTCAAATTTTTTATCAAATATGAGCTAATAAGCGCAAATCGAAAACTAGAGCAATTTGGGTTAGAAAAGATGATCTATTGCCCCAATTAAAATGCATCATAGTGATCAGTGCTTTTAGAGCTGAACATACTACAACTGGATGGTATTTAGACTCAGGATGTTCCAAACATATGATCGGGGATGATTCCAAACTTTCAAACAAAACCAACTTCTTTAGAGGAAAAGTCTTGTTTGGAGATGGGGTATCATCCCAGATCATTGGTAAAGGAACACTTCATGAAGAAGGATTACTCATTCTTAAGAATGTTCTCTTGGTAGAAGAACTTAAAGCCAATTTACTAAGTATATCACAGTTTTTTTACTCCAACCATACTGTAATTTTTTCAAAGAACAATTGTAAAATTTTAAACAAAAATGGTGACTGAATTATTACAGGACTCCGTACCCCAGATAACTGTTACACAGTCAATGCAAGTACAGAGGTCTGTAACATTGCCACAAAGGATGACAATAAGATATGGCATAATAGGTTAGGTCACATTAATTATGATAATATTGGTAAATTATGCTCCCAAGAGATAGTTAGAGGTCTTCCCAAGATCAAACCAATTTCAAACATTATTTGTGGTCCATGTCAAGAAGGAAAAATTGTCAAGACTCCCCATAAGAAAGTTAAAGAAGTTTTATCCACAAAACCTCTAGAACTCATCCATATGGACCTAATGGGTCCTTCTCTTATTGTTAGTTTTTGTGGCAACAGTTACATCCTTATTATGGTTGATGATTTCACTCGATTTACCTGGGTTGTCTTCTTAAAACATAAATCATAAACCTTTCAAAAGTTTTTGAAAATCTTAGTTTGTATAGAAAATGAAATAGTGATAGAGGAGGAGAATTCGTAGATTCAAGTATCATAGAATATTGTGACTATAATGGTTACAAACATGAATTTAGTGCTCCTAAGACACCTCAATAAAATGGGATTGCTGAGCATAAAAATTGCACTCTTCAAGAAATGGCCCATGTGATGATTCATGCGAAAAACCTACCAAAGTATTTTTCGGTAGAAGCCATTTGTACTTCCTGTCATATAATCAATCGTGTCTACTTAAGGAAGAATACCAAACAAACATCCTATGAGATTTGGTATAGAAAGAAACCTAACCTAAAATACTTTAGAACCTTTGTAGTACCTATTATGTCTGTAAAGACAGAGAACATCAATCTAAATTTGAAACCAAAGGTGATAAAGCCATCTTGTTGGGATATTCTCCAAATAATAGAGCCTATCATGTCTACAATCTTCGTACCAAAACCATGATGGAATCCATTAATGTGGTTGTAAGTGACACTAATGTAGAAATTAAGACCAAAGAATCAATTATTGTGGATGAGTCCGAAAATATTTCAAATTATGACTCTCTAGAAATAGTTGAATCTTTACCAACTGAGACCCCTGATGTACCTCACTGGGTTTCCAAAGATCATCTTTTTGATAGTTTAACTGGGTTTCCAAAGATCATCCTAACATTGCTCATTTTTCATGTTTTGTGTCTCTTATTGAGCCCAAAAATATAAATGAAGCCTTGAATGACACCTTGTGGATAAGTGTTATGTAGGAGAAACTTCTTCAATTTATCATTCATGATGTTTGGTATCTTTTACCCAGGCCTAAAAATAAAAGGATTATTGGCACACTTTGGATTTTTAAAAACAATACTGATGAATCTGGGATGGTTATTAGGAATAAAGCTAGATTAGTTACTCAAGGCTACTCTCAGATTGAAGGAATAGATTTCGAGGAAACCTTTACTCTTGTCACTCGCCTCAAATCTGTTCGCTTACTTTTTTCCATAGCATGTCATTTGCATTTCACTTTATATGAAATGGATGTTAATTCAGCCTTCCTTAACAGAATTTTATCCGAGGAGACCTATGTAGAACAACCCAAAGGGTTTATTGACCCTCATCACCCAAATTACGTTTATCGTCTTAAAAAAGCTCTTTATGGGTTAAAACAAGCTCCTAGGGCTTGGTATGAGCGTATATCCACCTTTCTTTTAGATAATCGATTCAGGAGAGGAGAAAATGACCAAAACATCTTTGTAAAATATTTTGATAACAACATTACAATTGCTGAAGTTTATGTTAACGATATCATTTTTGGTTCCACCTCCCCTTAGAAGTTAAGACCTTCTCTGACATTATGCATAAAGAATTTCAGATGTCACATATGGGGGAGTTATAATTCTTCTTAGGAATCCATGTTAAACAGAATTCATAAGGACTATTTCTATCGCAATCTAAATATGCTTCAGAGATTGTTAAGAAGTTTTGCCTTAAAATAGCAAAAGACGCTAGGACTCCTATGAGTACCACTGTTAAACTTTCTAAAGATGAGAATGGAAAATCTGTTGATACCACCTTGTATCATAGTATGATAGGAAGATTACTGTATCTTACTTCCTCCCTTCCTGACATCATGTACTATGTCTGCGTATATGCCCAATATCAAAATAATCCTAAAGAAAGTCACCTTTTGTGCATTAAAAGAATCATCAAATACATCAAAGGCACTATAAACTTAGGACTTTGGTATACTAAAGACACCTCTAGTACTATAATATGTTACACCGATGCTGATTGGGCCAGTTGTATCGATGATAGTAAGAGTATTTCAGGAGCGTGTTACTACATTGGTAACAACTTGGTAGGATGGAGTAGTAAGAAACAAAACTGCACTTCCTTGTCTACTGTCGAATCCGAATATATTGCAGTAAGAAGTTATTGCTCTTAATTACTTTGGTGGAAACAAATGCTAAAAGATAATGGTATCACTGAAAACGAGTTACATCTATATTTTGACAATCAAAGCGTGATTAATATTTCTAAAAATCCTGTTCTACACCCTTGTACTAAACATATTAAAATCAGATATCATTTCATACGTGAGTTAGTTGAATCCAAGGAGTTGGAAATTAATTACCTGCCTAATGAATTACAACTAGCTGATTTGTTCACTAAACCATTAGATTATGCTCGTTTTGAATCTTTACGCAAGTCAATTGGCATGATATTTGCAGAATGATGTTATATGATTTATGACTATTTTTCTTTACCCTTTGTCCATCTAAGACAAAATGGGGGAGAAATTTGAGTCTTATTTGAATACCTTAATTGTGTACATGTCTAAAAAGCTTGATCTTAGTGTTTATCTACAGGAATCAGTATCATTTTTACATCAGATTTCATTAGGGTGTTGGTCTGTAATTAGTTGAGTTATGTACTTTTCTCTTTTTAGGATAATGGGCAGATAGAAAACTTTGTATAGGAATAAGTTTTTCTTATTTCATATTGTATCCCTACGAGTCCTCATTGACTCAAAAGATATTTTGTCTCATATTTCCAAAGGGGGAGATTAAAGCACCCTATATCTTTGACTTACTTAAGTCTATACTATAAAAATGTTCATCTAGTTTGGAAATAGAGACAAAATTTGAGTTCCATCTCTAGTTTCCAAAGAAACCTCAGAATCTACATGATGCCTCTATAAGTTCTTAAAGGTAGCTCACCAACACCACACACTAGGATTGCATACATACATTATATCATGCTATAACTAATTGTTGTGAGTTAATTCCTTTAAAATTAGTTTTCTACTATTTTTGGGAATTTTTTAAAATAATTTCTAAGATTTTAAAATGATGTTTAGAATTTAAAAATAATGGTATTAAAAACTTTGGGGTAAGATTATAATTTGTTTTTATAACTAAAATCTGGTTGGGTAGAAACCGAAAGCGCTTGAGAATAGTGTGGGTACAATTTGTATTTCTAACAATTCTAAAACACGCATTTTTCATTGAATCTCTGCCTTACACGTGTTGCCTATATAACGGCCAGATATGTGTTTTCTCCCTCTCGCATACTTAATCTTATATGTGGACCATTGGATCAATTCCAATCAACGATCTGCATGTGTTTTCTCATCATCCCCGTGTTTATTTTTGAACCAATAAAATCTATTTTAAAAGCGGTGGGTTGATAGCCTTTAAATTAACTTCAAATTAATCCCGATCGTTCATTTTACCTCGATGTTCCAGATCCTTCTTCTCTCAGTATATAAGGAGACTTCGTATCTTATTTTGCAACTTTTGTTACTCAAACCTCTAAGAGAAATAGAGAGAAAAGAGAGAAAGAGTTAGAGAGAGATAGAGATAGAGTTCGAAGAGGTTTTACAAACGCTAACTCAAAATTCAACGAAATCAAAGCCAGAAAATATTTTTCTGAGTGTTTATAGTTCGAGATTTGTGAAGTTTATTCCTCCACTTTCTTATATCTCTTTACCAACTTAATCATGTTGATTAAGTCTCTATTTCTTTGTATAGAAATTTGAGATTTGACTTTTGTGATACAAATCACTTAGTTATTTGCTAGATCTGATTTGTTGTTTCGAGAAATCTATTTTTGTTGGTTGTTTTCAAAATAAATGTTATTTTCAAACCCGAAACCAATAAAACCCTTTCTGATTTCATCTTACTCAAACTTTCAGACTTAGATCTAGTTTTGAGATCTTGATTGGGGATTTCATTTTCAAAATTACTTCACATTTTGTGAAATTAGTTAATATTTTCAAATAAAGAAAGTGTATAGGATATTGGCTAGTCTTTATAGCAAGATTCCCTCTTGATCTGTGGTTATTTGAAAGATTTAAAGTCTAATTGTAACACCCCGTGTTTAATTTATTATTTTAAATTAATTAATTGGAATATTCGAGAAAAATAAATTTTTGGATTTAATAATTTTTATAGGCTAAATATGTTTGTTATGATTTTAGAAGAATAAAACTTCAGGCGGAATTGAAATCGGAGTTAAAATGGATTTTATATGATTTTTGAAAATAATTGTCCCTCATAATTTTTAGGCAAAACTGTCAGTTTTCGGAGGCGATCGATCGATCGATGCCTGGGGGTCGATCGATCGACCCTCCAAGAAAACGTGAGCATCAAGCCTGTTTTGGGTATTTATGTAAAATTAGGAATCCTAATCACTTTATAACCTTGTTAATCTGTAGGGGGACTTCTCATAACCACTTTTTCTCCACTTTTTCACCAGAGAACACTTCCAAATATTTTTCCTCTCACTCATAATCATCAACCTTCTTCAAAATCAAGATTTTGTCATAAGTTTTGGGAGGCTTAATTGGAATTTAATAAAGTTCGTTCAAGCACACTCTTTTGCTAATTTTTCGCAAGGAATCCAATCTTCAACCCAGATATTTGATTCTGAAATCATAGGCATGAATACTCTATTCTTTTCCTTTAGTATTATTCCTTATAAGTTTTGCGTAAACACTTAATTACATGTTTTCTTAAAATAAAGTAATGAATAAATTAGGAAAAGTGGACACTAATTATGGTGCTATTTTTACTAAATCTTTCAATCTGAAGAATATTCATAACCTTTGGGTACGTAGGATTAATGAGTGGATTTTGGGTTTTATTGGTGTAGGTTACATGTAGAAAAATCCTAGTTTTAAAATAAATGATTTTTGGGTGCGTATAACTCATGTAATACATGTAGAGATAATGAAATTTGGTTGTTGATGTTTATATGATGAAAACTTGGTATTTTTAATTTAAAATAATTCAAGGAGATTATTTGGGTATTTTTGACGTTGTGATAATTTAATTAAAGATTTAATTGAATTGGACTATCATGCGTAGTTTGGAACATTGGTTTATTATACATATTTGGTGTGACTTGTTGGTATTATTTAATATCATTACGCTGACGGGTTGTTGGGTATTATTGCTTTCCTTATATTTTAGAATCGCTTCTAGGAATGGGACTAGTGAGGGTAAAATTATCACGATTTTATCATGTCGGGGGTGGGCTCATTTTTATTACTTTATCGCCGTTACGCTAGTCAATTTATGATACTAAGTTGATATTTATGTTAGAAAATCCTCCTATTCATAGGTTAGGATGTATTGATAACTTGGGGACCCTTAGGTTTGGGACTAATGGGTATTTTGAGGATCTCACATCGATAAAAGGGTGGGGTAATTTGAAATTGTGAATTGAGAAAATTGACAATTAATACCTAAGATAATAAGACGGGTATTAAAATAGATTGGCGATATAATTAGCGAGGGTCGACAGTTTCAACAGTCCAATCGGTATTTTATATCGTGTCATGTGTGTAACCTCGTCAATCAGTGAGGGTCAACAGTTTAAACGGGCCAGCCGGCGTTTTGACGTGGAGATATGTATTTTGGTGGAGAAATCACCCGAGGCGAGAGGACCGCCATAATAAAGTGAGAATATAAGAAAAGTTGGTTAATTTAATTGAATTAACATCGTGGGACTTGGGAATTAAAAATCATATTGGTGTGCCTTTATAAAGGGGCATTCCTGCGAGTAAATGGTTTTATATTTATCGCGTTTAATTATCTCATCTAATTTTAAAATACTCTATTATGATATTTATTGCGTATAATGCTACTGTCTAGATTCAAGGATCCTATTTGAGGGGAGTTGTGTGTATTCTTGCTCGGGGCTTTGGCTCTGACCCATGCGTTGACTAAGCTTTTTCAGGACTAGATTTGGAGAAGCTGCATAAGTTTATCAGAGTTATCATTTGGAGGTGCAACTGGAGTTATTCATTTTGTGGCATAGTTTAGCTTAGACTTTCTTTTCCAGCCGTATTTCATTATGAGACTTCATTGGAGTTTTATTGGGCCATGCGGTTCCAAAGTTGTTTAGAGGGTTTCTGTTGGATTATTCAGATCTTTATTATTCAGGTTTTATTTAATCGTTTTGGGAGATTGGAATTATTCGTAGTTAGCATGTGATGGATCTTTTATCGCTTAGTGGTTTATGATCATTTGAGATTGATACAATTATTTATCTTATGGACTGATTATTTATGTCTCATATCTGTCTCATGCTAAGAATGGTATTTATTTAGTTCATGCCCGGCATAGTTCGGCGGCGGTGGCTGGCCACCTCGTCCGTCGAATTTTGCGGGGTATGACAGATGGTATCAGAGCATGGTCTTAGGTCTCGTAGGTTATGAGTCCATTTTAAATTTCGCATTGCTTATCTTTGATTTCGTTTTAATAACTTATACTCTTAGTCATTCCAAGTTTGATGTTGTTTTGTTGCTATCTTTTTAGATGGCGAACACAAGGAGAGCTGGGAATAGGAGAGAGGCGTCTGTTTCTGGTCCCGCAACTCAGGAGAGGCAGCGTTAGATTACTTTGGAGGCCGAGGAGTTAGCGGCTATCATTCGTGAGGCCACAGTGGCCGGTTTCGAGATGGAGAGATAGAGAGGGGTGACTTTAGAGGCACAACAGCGGGGTACACCCGTCTCAACTTGGGATAGGATGAGAACTAGTTTCTTTAAGGGAAATCCTCCCACCTTTGGAGGGGGATCTAACCCAACGGTTGCTCACGAGTGGAGGAGGGATATGGAGAGGCATTTGAGGATGGTGGACTGCACGGATGTGCAGAAGCAGAAGCTGGCAACATTTAAGCTGACTGGGGATGCATTGCAATGGTGGTAGAGTGCCACCACATCAGAAGAAAGATATCAATTGGTATATATAAAGTTTCTGATCAAGTTCAATAATAAGTACTTTTCGTATGCAATTAGGAACGCAAAGAAGAGAGAATTTATGGACTTGGAGCAAGGTTCAAAGTCGATTGTTGAGTATGGACAGGAGTTCACCAATTTATCTATGTTTGTACCGGAGGAGGTTAGCACTGAGATTAAGAAGATGGAGTGTTGCATTAAGGTATTGTCTTAGTCAATTAGGCAAATGGTGTTGGGGAATCTAGCATACACTACTTATGCTCAGGTAGTGGATGTCGCAATGTTGCTGTGGCAATAAAAGGCCAATTATAAGAAGAAGTTGGGCAAGAGATAAGAGTCTAATGGACAGGGAGTCGAGAATAAAGGTCTCAATGGTCAAACATGGAAGAGGCAGAGGACCACTCAGGAACAACAAGGTCAAGGAGAGGAGCAAGCCAATACTAGGCGTTTCGGACCTTTTAGGGGTGAATGCTTTGTATGTGGAAAAATAGGACATCGAGCGGCTCAATGTAACAAGAGGGAGGGCCAACAAGGCCAAGCGACACAGGCCCAATCAGGGCAGTTTACACAGGGACAACAAGGGCAAGGAGCTCAAGGGCAGCTAGGACTGAGGCCTCCAGTCTTAGCAGCAGCTAGCGTTCAGGGAACGCCAGCAGCACCGGCAGCGTCAGGTGCACACGGGGTGGTCACTGCACCAACCAATCTCACTTATGGGAGGTGCTATGTACCTCAGGTTCAGTCGGAACAGGATAGATTACGTGTCTAGTGGCGTATCGCGGTACGTAATACCTTCTTAAATACTTATATATATATTATTTTGTTGCTTGTGGGGATGATCTGTGAAGAATTAGGTGTATGGGCGCCTAATTATGTTATTTTACGGTGTAGGTATATGTGAGCCTTATTTCCTTTTCTGAGATTAACGCGTTGATGAGTATGCTTCGTTTAACTTTGAGGACGAAATTATTTGCTAGTGGGGAAGTATGTCCACCCCGTGTTTTTATTTATTATTTTAAATTAATTAATTGGAATATTCGAGAAAAATAAATTTTTGGATTTAATAATTTTTATTGGCTAAATATGTTTGTTATGATTTTAGAAGAATAAAACTTCAAGCGGAATTGAAATCGGAGTTAAAATGGATTTTATATGATTTTTGGAAATAATTGTCCCTTATAATTTTTAGGCAAAACTGTCAGTTTTCGGAGGCGATTGATCGATCGATGCCTGGGGGTTGATCGATCGACCCTCCCAGAAAACGTGAGCATCAAGCCTGTTTCGATTATTTGTGTAAGATTAGGACTCCTAGTCACTTTATAACCTTCTTAATCCATAGGGGGACATCTCATAACCACTTTTTCTCCAGTTTTTCACCAGAGAACACTTCCAAATATTTTTCCTCTCACTCATAATCATCAACCTTCTTCAAAATCAAGCTTTTGTCACAAGTTTTGGGAGGCTTAATTGGAATTTAATCAAGTTTGTTCAAGCACACTCTTTTGCTAATTTTTCGCAAGGAATCCAATCGTCAGCCCAGATATTTGATTCTGAAATCACAGGCATGAATACTCTATTCTTTTTCCTTAGTATTATGCGTTTTAAGTTTCGTGTACACACTTAATTACATGTTTTCTTAAAATAAAGTAGTGAATAAATTAGGAAAAGTGGACACTAATTATGGGGCTATTTTTATTAAAAAAATTTAATCTGAATAGTATTCATAACCCTTGGGTACGTAGGATTAATGAGTGGATTTTAGGTTTTATTTGTGTTGGTTGCATGTAGAAAAACCCTAGTTTTAAAATAAATGATTTTTGGGTGCATATAACTCATGTAATACATGTAGAGATAATGAAATTTTGTTTTTGATGTTTTTATGATGAAAACTTGGTCTTTTTAATTTAAAATAATTAAATGAGATTATTTGGGTATTTTTGACGTTATGATAATTTAATTAAATATTTAAATTAATTAGACTATCATGCGTAGTTTGGAACATTGGTTTATTATACATATTTGGTGTGACTTGTTGGTATTATTAAATATCATTATAATGACGAGCTGTTGGGTATTATTTCTTTCCTTATATTTTAGAATGTCTTCTAGGAATGGGACTAGTGAGGGTAAAATTATCACGATTTTATCCTGTTAGGGGGTGGGCTGATTTCTATTACTTTATCTTTGTTATGCTAGTCTATTTATGATACTAAGTTGAGATTTATGTTAGAAAATCCTCCTATTCATAGGTTAGGATGTATTGATAACTTGGGGACCCTTAGGTTTGGGAGTAAGAGGTATTTTGAGGATCTCACATCGATAAAAGGGTGGGGTAATTTGAAATTGTGAATTGAGAAAATTGAGAATTAATACCTAAGATGATAAGACGGGTATTAAAATAGATTGGCGACATAATCAGTGAGGGCCGACAGTTTAAACGGGCCAGCCGACGTTTTATATCGTGTCGTGTGTGGAACCACGTCAATCAGCGAGGGCCGACAGTTTAAACGGGCCAGTCGGCGTTTTGACGAGGGTATGTGTATTTTGGTGGAGAAATCACCCGAGGCGGGAGGACCGCCATAATAAAGTGAGAATATAATAAAAGTTGGTTAATTTAATTGAATTAACATCGTGGGACTTGGGAATTAAAAATAATATTGGTGTGCATTTATAAAGGGGGATTCCTGCGGGTAGATGGGTTTATATTTATCGCGTTTAATTATCTCATCTAATTTTAAAATACTCTATTACGAGGCGTTCATGCCTCTTCCGGGGCCGTTTGGTGGCTGGTTTAGATTTTCAACCTCAAACGGCTTGTTTTTATGCATAATCTAGAAATTTTCATATTATCGTCATATTCTCAAACCACTACACGAAAATGAGAAAATTGGCACCCTTTCAGCTGCTAGCCTTGTCACGGTCATTGACCATGACAAAAAAACACGAGTTTTTTGTCACGGTCAATGACCGTGACTAGTCCGTGATGAAGGCTTGTCACGATCATTGACTGTGACAAGTCCGTGATAAGAACAGTTGTCACGGACTTGTCACGGTTATTGACCGTGAAAATTTTCTAAAGTTGTCATGGTCAATGACCATGACATGACCGTGACAAATCTGTCAGCAAAAAGCCCTTTTCCCTCCTTTTTTCCTCACCACGTTCCCTCTAATTTCTCTCTCTCTCTCTCTACACGCTGCTCTCACTCTCTCTCTACTTTCAGGTTGGTTTCTTTCTCTCTCTCTCTCTCCCCCCATTTATATATGTGTGTGTGTGTGTATATATATGTGCATGTGTGTGTGTATGTGTGTGTGTGCGCGTGAGTGTGTATGTGTGTGTGTTCATGTATGTGTGTGGTGGGGGTGGTGCAGGGATGGGGGGTGGGGCTGCGCGCATGTGTGTGTATGTACGCGTGTGTGAATATGTGTATGTAGTGTGCGTGTTTGTGCGTATGTGCGAGAGAGGGAATGATGTGGGGGGTGTGACGGGGGTGGGGAATCGTGCGTGTGTGTGTGCGCGCGCGCGTGTGTGTGGGGAGGGGGGCGGGGGTGTGGCTTATTAATTTTTTTTATTAAATTTTGATTGGTTTATTAGATATTTTCCCTCATATGCAAGTAGTGTCCCTTGTAAACGAATTGATTGATTATTAATTTTTTTAGTAAATTAATATATGAAAGTAGGATTGCCCCTCATTATAAATTAGTAAATTAATAATTGTATACTTTAATTGTTAGTTTAATTGAGGAAAATAATTAAATGAGTAGATGAATTAGAAGGAGTACGGGATACACATTTGTTGTTGACATTGCAGTTGGATTAAAGTTGATTGATGTTGGGTTGGTTAATTTCAAAAGTGGCATGACCACTGGATCATTATCCATATGGGGATGGAATTTTTCAACTTTTTTTTGAAAATTACTTTGTATAACGAACAATATATATATAGTATGATAATTAAATGAAACATACTTGAAATTATATATAGTGCGCATAGATACTAGACTTCTAGTTCTTATGCGTACGGAGTTAATAGCCCTTACACCCATTCGAGAGTCATTACCCCTGTAATGAGATCTCTCGAATTGTCCCGTTTGGACAGTTTGGGACTGCATAATTTTTGTAAAATAATATTCTTAGTGGCTTAAAGTTGTTACTTTTAGATAAAGTTCTGCAGCCGTATCCTAATGTTCTCTGGGTACATACTAGATTGACAAGTGTGACTGCTATTTCAATTGATCAATTAAAATAACACTCACACTTGCCAATCTACATCGTGTACTTGGATAACTACGGGGATATGCTGTCGAATTTTCTCAAATTGTAACAATGTGCATGAGTTGTTAAGTATATTACAGAAAAATGCGGTCTTGGATTGGATAGGACCACTCACCCTTTAGAGGAGATGGAGGAAATATTAATTTCTATTAAAAATTGAATTTGAATTTAAAATTTAAAAATCAAATATAAATAAGACATAATTAAATGAAACATACTATAAATCTAAGTTTTGTTTATACTAATCCATGAATATACGTTTCTTACCTTTAATAGGTGATTAGTTGTGGTAGCTGTGATGGGATATCCAAAATACAAAGAGTGGATAGGGGTGGACAAAAAAAAGACAGACCCGATTGGCCCGATTGGACTGGACCGGACCCACATATATAGGATTTTTTATAAATCGGTCTTAATTCGGTCCTAAATTAAGAGACCCAAATAAATCGGTTCGGTCTAAAAATCTACATTTTAAATTCGGTCTTCGGACCGGACCAGAACGTTTATTTTAATATTATATATATATATATATATATATATATATATATATATATATATATATATCATGTATGTTATTTTAGTAAATAACTAAACCTTAAATAAAATCTCTCTCTCCCTTTTTACATTACACGGCAGGCCAACCCAACACGAATTGAAACCCTCTCTCTCTCTTTCGTCTTTCTTCCCCTCTCTCTCTCTATCAACCGTGTGAACTCAATCAATACCATAACAATGGCCGCCGGGACATCATATCCGTCTCTCCTTATCTCCCTAGAAACTCTGTCGGCGCCGATGATGACAGATCATCATACTAGGGTATTTTTTAAACTGTTGTGATTTATTTATTTTAGTTTAGTTCCTATTTGTTGGTTCTACTATGATATGATACCCAACTATTGTGATTTTTTTGTATCTAATGTGGTATGAAACCCAGGCCACACCTCAACTGTCTGAAACCCAGGACACACCTCAACTGTCTGAAACCTATACAGTTTCTTGAAATGATTATACCTTTAGGAAAAGATTATCAATCAGAGTTCCATAATACAATCTCCCTTTTGAAATGGCTGATGGGTCTCATCCCTTACTCTGCTGAACTGAACAAACAAACCCACAATTTTTAATTTACTTAAGAAACAAATTAAAATAAGATAAAAAATACAATCAAGTTGAACTAGTGTTTGGTGGTTTCAAAAAATACATTGAACAAAACTGGGGTGTGTTGGTTTCAACTGAACTGAAAGCGAACTGGTGTTTGTTGCTGAGAAATTAAAAGAAAATAAAAAAATACATTGAACTGCTGTTTGTTGCTGAGACTGAATTGATGTTTGTTGCCGAGACTGAACTAGTGTTTGTTGGTTTAAAAAAATACACTGGTGTTTGTTGGTTTAAAAAATAAATGGTGTTTGAGCTGAACTGCTATTTGTTGGTTTCAAAAATAAAAATGTAACATCGAACTATTATATTTTTTTGTTTGGTTTCAAATATGTTTATTCATGGTTTGAAATAACTAATACATTTTTATGTTAGCACAAACAGCAAAAAATTTGCAAATTTTTATTGGAACAAAAAGAAATAAATGCAAATACGGACCGATTATTAACCGAACCGGACCGAAAATAGCCTAGACCGAATAAATAGGCTAAACCGATTAAATCGATCCAAATTCAGTCTTCTCAAATATAGGACCGAATAATTCGGTTCGACTCTTAAAATGGCAAAAAATTGGACTAGACCGGACCGTGTCCACCCCTAAGAGTGGATGGGTGAGACAAATAGAATAGAGGATGTGTTTCGCAGAGGTGCTAATGAATTTGTGAAATACGCAAAGAGATGTCATAATGATGAAGAGTTTCCATGTCCGTGTGCTAGGTGTAACAATGGTAAGGTGTTTGAGTGGAAAACAGTTGAACTACATTTGTTAAGATCGGGTATGCAAGATAGTTATCGATTTTGGAGTTTTCACGGTGAATTGAAAGTTTCTTTTGTCCCCAACCAACCTTCACAACAACCTTCAACAAGTAGGATAGATGTAGAAGGGGATGACTTAGATCATAATATGTTAGAGGATTTAGTTGATGATGCGTACAAGGTTTATGAAGCAGAGGAGAATGAGGTTACTGATGATGTACAAGGTTCAAGTGCTCGTGAAGATATCACGATAAACCTTGACGATGACTACAAAAGTTTAAAATTTAAGGCTACCCAACCGTTATACTCTGGTTGTGAGAAATATCAAACAAATTTACATGCCATGGTTAGTTTGCACATTTTGAAGATGCAGTACGGTTTGTTTGGTAATAGCGTGACAAGAATTCTGAAATGGGTTAAGGGGTTACTACCCAAGGTGAATACGCTTCCAAATAGCTATCCTGTTATGAAGAACAGTTTGAAAGGTTTGGAAATGAAGTATAAATCGATTCATGCTTGTGTGTATGACTGCATACTATACCGAAAAGGAGTATGTAAATCTCGATCATTTTTCGGTATGAGATGAACCTAGATATGTCCAATCTATTAGTAAGGAAGGCACTAGCTCAAAAGTGCCTCAAAAAGTGTTGAAATATTTTCCCGTTGGGCCTAGATTAAAGCAATTTTTCACAGTACCATGGATTGCAGAGGCAATGACTTTGCATGCTAGGGTAGAAGTAGGGGTAATACCATGCGTCATCCTATTGATTCTACAGCTTGGAGGAGAATGAATTATGAGTATCCTGATTTTTCTCGAGAACAGTGCAACATTCGTGTGGCTATACCAATAGATGGTTTCAATCCATTTGGAAATCTAAGCACCAATTAGAGTGTATGTCTAGTGATCCTAGCCCCACTCAACCTCCCTCCTTCATAGTGTATGAGACCTGAATTTTTGATGATGTCTTTATTGATACCTGGGCCAAAGGCACCAAGTGATGACATCGACGTCTACTTGGCTCCTTTGGTAGAAGAATTAAATGAGTTATGGGAAGAGGGTGTGCAATCATTTGACTCTTTTAGAAAAGAAGAGTTTACGCTGAAAGCTATGTTGATGTGGCCAATTCATGATTTTCCAGCTTATGGGATATTATCCGATTGTGTAGTACATGGTTATTTGGGGGGAGTCATTCGAAGGATGGAGAAAATGCACGAAAAGACCTTAAATCGTTAAAACTTAAGCCACAACTATGGTTGAAAGAAGATAGTAGGGGAAGGACAATAATTCCCCCTAGTGTGTTTACTTTGACGAGTGGGGAAAGGAAGGTCCTTTTAGACACAATATATAATTTGAAGGGTACATCTAATTTTTCGTCCAACTTGCAAAGGATTGTGAATTATGCTACTCATGATTTACATAAGTGTAAGTGCCACGATTGGCATGTGATAATGCAATTGGTTCCTCTGTTGTTTAAGAACTGTTTCTCCAAGCACAAGGATTTGCGGAGGGCTATTATGCAAATTATTATTACCTTCTCACTCTTGTGTGAGAAGGTAGTCAATCGAGAACATAGAGTGGCCGCAAAATTGGCGGTGACCGAAGCGATTTGTGTGTTGAATAAGTACTTTCCCCCAACATTCTTTGCTATAAGTGTTCACTTGTTGGTACACCTATGCAACGAGGCACTTCTTTGTGGTCCAGTTAGATATCGGTGGATGTATTCGTTTGAAAGATTGATTAAAAATTTTAAATATTACGTCAAGAATACGCGATACATTGCAGGATCAATTGCAGAAGAATACATCACCGTGGAGTCATCAATATATACTGGGGAATATATGCCTGACTCGACCAGCGTTGATGACACTGATGAGTTCGGAGAGGATCGTGGTCATGTGATGGGAAAACGAGTGAAATTAACGAGTTTGCAACATGAACAAGTAGCTCGATATCTATTTGACACACATGAAGATGTTGAAGAATGAAAAAAGTAAGTTTCGATTATTATAATGTTTAACAGTATTTTAGATTAGTTTATACATGATTACTTTTGTAATATGCAGAAAATATGAAGCCTGTGAGAACAATAAAAGAAGAAAAATAATGGTACAATCAAACATAAATTTAGGTTGTGGTTGACACAAGAGGCAATTATAATGAAAATGGTCGTTATATAACGTTACATTGCACTCAAATTTTACAACTAATATAATTAATTTATCTATATTCTCATATCTTAAAGACGGGTGATGTGACATCAAGGCTTGCTCGTCTAGCCACTAGACCCTTGTTCGTGGCATAAGAGTACAAAAAGTATCGATTAAACAGTTACGTTTTCGACGCTAAAGTGTACGAGGAAAGTAAAAATGTACAGAACTCAGGCATTTCATACAAGGCTCTTACTTTCTTTTGAGCGAGCGCAAAAGATAAAAACCTTGTTGAATTTGAAATGAATTACTATGGTGTAATCCAAAATATATTTGAATTGGATTATATAAGCTTCAAATAGGTTGTATTTTACTGTGACTAGGTAAGAGTTTAGGATAAAAATGCTTGTAAAGTTGATCCTGCCACCAATTTGATCATGGTTGACTTGTCCAAGTTGAAGAGCAACGACCACGTGAGCGATGAGCCGTTTGTTTGTGCATTTCAAAAGGTTAACCAAGTGTTTTACTCGGAGTATATCAACAACGAGCCGTGGTCAATTGTCCAACACGCGCCAAAGCGTCTAAATAGTAGTGTGGATGACTTGGTTGCTCCTACTGAATATCAATCCATTTTTTATGATAACCCAAATTTTAAACAATTTTTCAATTTATAATAAATATTCCAATTTGTACCGAAACATGCATTTTTAATTCTTTTAATTGATTTGCACTTTATCATTTTCACTCTTGTGTAGTGTGCGTGTGTGTGGGCAGTAGGGGTGGGGGTGGGGGTGGGGATGTTTAATAGTATGTGTGTGTGTGTGTGTGTGTGTGTGGTGGGGGAAGGGGGTGGGGCAGGGTGGGGGGGAGGGGCAGGGATGGTAATAAATATTCCAATTTGTACTGAAACATCCATTTTTTATTTTCACTTTATCGTTTTCACTCTTGTGTAGTGTGCGTGTGTGTGGGCAGTAGGGGTGGGGGTGGGAATGTTTAACATTAACAATTCATTTTTTTTGTAGTAATTGTACATATTTGCATGTCTTCTTCTAATTCATTTTGATTTGTAGTAATAATATTTTGTTACAACAAATGTCTCCTTCAGGTATTAAGGCGAGGATGATGATGTTGGTTATGATGATGTCGTTTGGGCTCGGTGGTAGCGGAGGCGACGATGGATCCTCGTCCCCTAGGCTCCCCAAATATGGCAAATTGGGGATGACCATCGATAACAAGTCGGGGCTATTAGCGAGATCCCTCGAGTTGGTAAAGAAAATCATCGGCCCGGGGTACATTAGTTGGAAGGAGGTGCCATATGAGCTCAAGTTAGTTGTTTGGGTGGCACTACAGGTAATGCATTTATATTTATATCTATATGAATATTTCAATTTCGATTTCAATTTCAATTTAATTTTATATTTATATTTATATTTATATTTATTCGCAACTAACATTGTATTTGTTGGACAGGAACAATTCAGACTGGATCCAAAACTACGTGATTCTGTCTTGGAGCAGTTGAGGGAGCAACAAAAGACGTGGAAGAAAAATATGCGGACCCGGTACTTTGGGAAGACAAGAGAGTCCGTTATTCGAATGCGTGAATCCGTCCTGCCAAAGGAGCTGATCTCATTGGCATAATGGTAAAATTTCATTGACAATGAGATCTGGGAGCGAAAATTGGCATCTCACCAATCGGGGAGGGAAAATCGAGCAAAAAATACGGACGTGCAGTACTCCGGTTGGAGGTATAATGCTGAGGTGGAGCACAGGATGATGGTAAGATTTATTTTTTCTATAACTACAAAAATATAATATTCTGCATTATTTTAATTTACGGGGTCGATATTAATTTTACTTTATTTTATTTCAGGGGACAAGGAGTGACCCTGGGGGTAGGCCACATAGGGTCGATACTTATGTGGCTCTTCGAACGAAGAAGGGGAAGGATAAGGAGGTGTCCCCGAGCGTCGCGTCCATAATTGTAAGTAATCCGACAGTTTACTTTTTATTAATTGCGTTATAATTTTTTAATTTACTTATTTTACTAATCATGTGTTTTTTGTCATTTCGGGCAAAGCTTAGGGAAGTGCATGAGTAGTAGTCTGATGTCGACAAGGAATTTTTGTCCACTGACGCACTCAGCCAAGTGCTTGGCGCTGAGGACAAGGGGTTGAGATCGCGGGTGGCCAAATCTAGGATCATCTGATTGGAGACAAGTGACATCGAGTTGGCTCGAACGGTGGACTCACATGATGCAAAGGTGTCCCGTTTGGAGGCGACGGTCCAAGATTTGTTCTCATTCATGAAGCATTAGTTGGGCAGAAACCGTAAGGGGAAAGGGAAGGAGAAGGAGAAGGTGGTGGAGGAGGAGGTGCAGGAAGACGAGGATGTGGACCTCGCTGCTTCATCGCCGACACGTGTGGACTTTGATGATCCACTTCCCTATTTGGCTCCCTTCGACCGATCGATGTCGACACTTGGTTGGCCGAGCATGTTTATACTGGACATATTTGATGGCCAGCAAATAGAGCGGGGGTTTAGGGACCCGAATATCGTCCAGGGTGCACTAGTTCATGGACGTGAGATTCAAGACATCGAGTCCAAGGTGCTCGTCACGTATATGATACCTGGGAAGGAGAACTCCCCATTGTGGCTGCGCGAACAATGCGGCACAATGTATATTAGTGGGTGCATCAATTCGTATATCATGTGGCCTACTCACCTCCTCAGAGATAACCTTACCCCAGACCTGTAGTGACATTACTTGAATTGAACTGTTTTTAAGTTGGTACATTTGAATTATATTTGCATTATATCGTGATGTATATTGTCTCTATTTTGAATGTATATTTGCATTATCTCTATTTTATTTGGATATATGATGCTTGAACAGGTACAACGTTGTTATAACAGGTACAAATATACTGCTGGGTAGTGGCAGTGGCCAAACTGCTTAATAGATTTTTTTTTTCAATTCTACCCAGAATTGTCACGGTCATTGACCGTGACAATTTTTTAACCATTGTCACGGGCTTGTCACAATCCTTAACCATGACAAACTTGTCAAGGTTAAGGACCGTGACATGACCGTGACAAAATTAACGAACTTGTCACGGTGAATGACTGTGACAAGTCTGTGACAAAAAAAGTTCTCACCCCAAGAATTATCAAGGTCAATGACTGTGAGAATTCGACAGATTTTGTGTAGTGAACTGGGAGACCCGCGACTACGCGGTCAGTTCCTATAAGTTACATTAGTCCTATGCGAGGTGTTCGTGCCTCTTACGGGGCCATTTGGGGGATGGTTTGGGTTTTCACCCTTTAACTGCTTATTTTTAAGCCTAATCTAGATATTTCCAAAATATAGCCATATTCTCAAATTGGGAGACCCGCAACAACGCGGTCAGTTCCTATAAGTTACGTTGGTTCCGTGCGAGGCAGTCGTGCCTCTTACGGGGTTATTTGGTGGTTGGTTGGGGTTTTCACCCTCAAACGGCTTGTTTTTAAGCCTAATATAGATATTTTTAAATTATCGTTATATTCTCAAATCGGGAGACCAACGACATTGCGGTCAATTCCTATAAGTTATATTGGTCCCGTATGAGGTGTTCGTGCCTCTTACGGGGTCATTTGGGGGTTGGTTTGGGTTGTCACCCTTTAACTGCTTATTTTTAATCCTAATTTATATATTTTCAAATTATCTTCATATTCTCAAATCGGGAAACTCGTGACTACGCGGCCAGTTCGTACAAGTTACATTGGTGCCGACAGTGAGGTGTTCGTGCCTCTTACAGGGCCGTTTGGTGGCTGGTTTGCGTTTTCACTCTCAAACGACTTATTTTTAAGCGTAATCTAAATATTTCCAAATTATCATCATATTCTCAAATGGGGAGACCCGCGACTACGCGGTCAGTTCCTACAAGTTACATTGGTCCCGTGCGAGCTGTTCGTGCCTCTTACAGGTCCATTTGGCGACTGGTTTGGGTTTTCACCTTCAAATGGCTTATTTTTAAGCCTAATCTAGATATTTCCAAATTATCGGTCTCCCGCGACTATGTAGCCAGTTCCTACAAGTTACGTTGGTCCTGTGCGAGGTGTTCGTGCCTCTAACGGGGCCATTTGACGGCTAGTTTGGGTTTTCACCCTCAAACGGCTGCTTTTAAACCTAATCTAGATATTTCCAAATTATCATCATATTCTCAAATCGGTAGACCCGTGACCACGCGATCAGTTCCTACACGTTACATTGGTCCCATGCGAGGTGTCCGTGCCTCTTACAGGACCGTTTGGGGGCTCGTTTGGGTTTTCACCATTTAACTGCTTATTTTTAAATATAATCTAGATATTTCCAAATTATCATCATATTCTCAAACCGAAAGACCCGCGACTTCGCGGTCAGTTCCTACCTGTTACATATGTCCCATGCGAGGTGTTCGTGCATCTTATGGGGCCGTTTGGGGGCAGGTTTGGGTTTTCACCCTGTAAGGGCTTGTTTTTAAACCTAATCTAGATATTTTCAAATTATCGTCCTATTCTCAAAGCAAGAGACCCGTGACTACGCGATCAGTTCCTTTAAGTTACATTGGTCCCGTGCGAGGTGTTCGTGCCTCTTACGAGGCCGTTTGGTGGCTGGTTTAGGTTTTCTTCAAATGACTTATTTTTAAGCCTAATCTAGATATTTCCAAATTATCGTCATATTCTCAAATCGTAAGATCCGCGACTACGCGGTCAGTTCCAATATGTTACATTGGTCCCGTGCGAGTTGTTCGTGCCTCTTACGGGATCATTTGTAGGCTAGTTTATGTTTTCACCCGCTAATTGCATGTTTTTAAGTCTAAGTGAAAATATTTTCAAATTATCATCGTATTCTCAAAAGACACGCCTTTAACGATTTCAGTAGTAAAGGTTTATACAAATTTACATTACAATTATTAGTATTTTCATTTATCTAAAAGGAAATGATTTTTATTATTAAACATATATGTTTTATAATCTTTCTAGATCCTTTAATCAGACAACAATAACCACAAGATGAATCAATTGAACATGAACATAAAGAAATTTACAAACCTGTAGAACCACTGTATCGATTTCAATAAAGACTACAGATTCTATCGTCTTGCTTATCTCCGATCACTACTATTTTACTGATGAATTTCAAACCACTAGATCCAATAAGCGAACCCGCAAGCAGATAGACAACAATAACCTACCAAAAATAGTGATTAGGAAACAATATAGTCTGGAGAACATGATCAGAATAACCATATTAGCACAAGAAAGATCATAGAATAAACTGATGTCGAAGTAGAACAAATATTATATTTGACACTAATAATGAAATTATCTCTACATAAAAACTCCTTCATAATGAAATTAAAGAGATATTATATCATGTGGGGTATGGTCCTATGAGTGAAAACTGACAACAACATATATAGTATTCGTACATATATATAGTTTCCTTTGTTTATAGCTACTATTTCCTTTTGAGATTAGGTATCCTCTTCAGTTGTTTTATCTTTTTGGTTAGAAAAATAACTCAGCACTGTACATATAGATGTAATGACCTAATATTTTATTATTATGATAGTTTGAGATATATTAAGTTTAGTTTTTGTTGTAATGGCCTCATAAATGTAATGGCCTCATATTTGATTTTTACACAGAAAAATAACTCAACCCGTGAAGGCTTCCCTCAATAAATGTGTAGCGTTTTGAACCCCAATGAATTGAGGCCAAAACTGTTAAATGGCGGCAAGAGGTTAAGTGGAAATTTTATTTTGAATGAAAAGTCTCAAAATTAAATCACGTACATTCCCATTAATTGAAATCTGCTATGCCCTTTTTGAGAGTATCGTATAGGGGTTGTAAAACAGGGGTTTACAGAGTTTAAGGTCATACATAGGCTCTCTGAACACATGCTTCTTCTTCATAATACTGGCTCCTCAACAAATCCAACTAATGTATTGAACCTATAAAATAAAAAATCACAATATCTTGATAGTAGTACATCCATAACATAAATCAAATTTTAAAATGTTCCATTATACATTAGACATCCATTTACCATATTGGGTACTTTAGTGCATGGATGAATGCCAAACAACCAATGACACACAAAATGGAAATTAAGAGATCAGTATACAAAATGGAAAGATCTTTGTTACAGCTCACATGAATGTGGCTTAGGTCTTAAAAGTTTTGTGGATATTACTAAAGCATCCACTTTGAAAATAACTTCGAAATTCAAAGTATATAATAGAATTTAGGAAAATTTAATGAGAAATAAATATCTTAGTCTATCTTCTGCTATAGGAACTATGACTATGTACAGGATTAAAATTTTCATTGATTTAGCAAATCAGTATATTGACAGCAACAGTTGTATTGATGGCAGCAGCAGCTGATTTAGAAAGAATCCATGGCTCTGCTGTAATTACGAAAACGCTAATTGCAAAATATCATGATAACTTTTATCGATTACTGTAATTCATCCTCGACACTTCTCCACAAAATATCATGGTATGCTTTGATATCACACTTTAAGAATGAAAAAGGAACAAAAAACTAACATATACTCACATGTTATGAAGACCTCAATTTAAGAAAATTTTAAAAAAAAGGAACCAAAAGCCAACAAAATAGAAATACTAATAAAAATAGAGATAAATTAGAGCTCTTATCACAACAATTATGACCCGCTTTAGATTTTGTGATTTGATTTTTAACTTGCTTTTTATCTTTTATTTCAATACATTTCTCGGATATTTCTCTTAATACCCAATTAATGCGAAAACCAATATTGTCTTCCTTCTCATAATTCTAACTTTTGATGAAGAACCCTAAACTTCCATCGTAGAAACTGCTCCCGTTGTAAACAATATGGAAGTAGCCTTCATCAAACCTAATTCCACTTGAATTACCAAATGAAATACAAGGACAACTAACATAGTTATGAACATAAAAAATACAGAGTATCACAAATACCAAATTTTAACTCCAAAGAATCCACCTCTTAACAATAGTAAGCATGACATTTAAATCTACACACAACTAATGTAATTAGTATCAAGATATATATTAAGATTTACTAAACACGAATCAATAAACATGTAAAAGTACAAACTGCTGCTAAAATAGTGTGCACCTTTCAACTAAAGCAAAAGAGTAAATTAACATCTTCAATAAGAATTTTGACATTGGAGATCTATCAAAATAACGCATACACCCACAATAGACACTATATGTTGTAGATATGTCCAATTTCAACCACTTAAACATTTTCACAAATACAAAGCAACATAAACATCTAGAAGCCATAAACATTCGATCATTAAACAATTCTAATAAGACACTACCTGAAGGCGACAATGGAGAGTGGTGGCGCCTATCCCTAGCATCCTTGTCAAAATTCACGAATAAAAAGTCAAATCCCAATTAGTTTTAGGGGGTCAATTCCCAAATCACCAAAATTTGGGGGTATAAAAAGTCAACTGACCCTATAATGATCTACACGGATTTCAATTGATCGGGCAGAAGCCTACAATGCCCATCGCCAAAATTAGGTCAATGTGATTGATTCAGGCGATGACAAAGAAGGAATAATTAGGTCAAAACAGAGTTAAAAATTCCTAAATAATAAAGTACGAAGTTGAAGACAGATTTATGAAGTTAAATATTATTAATTATGTGCACAAAAAAGAGAAATAACCATCTTCATCGGGAACTTGGGTGTGAAGGAAGAAGAGCTTAAAAGAAGGAGTGTTGGTTCGAATTTGCTTTTTGAGAATCCACTCAAAAGCCCCTTTGCTGCTGATAGAAGCATGGGGATAGCCTATGATCATCGATTCATTTACTCATACCATTATCCGAGTTTTTTCCGATTCAACGGATCCACCTGGCTCCATCCATTTCTATTTTTTATGATCTGTTGAAGACTTTGATCATTAACAACTCTGCTCGATTTTATTTAGGGTGTTTGAGTGACAGGTGCACTGGGAAAAATGTGTTGTGTTGTTCGTCGGTGCGCTTCTCATTTAGATGATGGGAGGAAAAATTGACACGTTAAATCGACGATAGAGAGAGCGATCTCAGTGGAGAGAGATAGAGAGCTAACCGACAGAGAGAGCGTGCACCGGAGAGAAAGAGAGAGTTGGCAGAGAGAGAGAGAGAGCCTTGAGCGGGAATGAAAGAAAGTTTTGCTAATTTTTTTTCTTAGGGTATTTTATATTTTACCAAGTGTACTCAATTTTGGCACACTTTAAAACAGTGCCCAATTTTGGCACTGTTTTAAAGTGTGCCAGATTGTCATTAAATCGTGCTAAAACTTGGCATTGTTTTAAACTGTGTTAGATTTTTAATACTATGGCGTGCCAAATTGTTGTTTTTTGTGTAGTGATAGTCAACAGTTATCTGGGGGCAATTTCATCCCAAACTCTAGGAGTTGGTTCAAGACTTCTGACAGTTCCATGTTTTTACCTCCAGAACGGGTGCGGACAGTGATGCATGCTCTGGTGAGGAGTGATAAGACCCGATCGACAAAGATAGTAGGGTGTAAGAGAAAGTATAGGCATATTTGGAGAGGTTTAGTAGAATATATGGGTATGACTGGTGATTTTCTTGATATGATCTGGGTAGATGAGTCAAATTCTAGGTTTTCTTCTAGGAAAATGGCATTCGCATGATTCGGGAGTGGATTATGGGTAGTGTTTGGTTTAGGATTGGCTGGTGGGGCGATGATACCTTGATTAATCAGGCCTTGGATCATATTTCAGAAGTGAAAACATTGGTCGGTGGTATGGCTGGTGATTTGATGGAAGTCACAATAGGCATTTGACTTGAAATTCTGGGAAGTGGGTTTGGTAATGGATGAGGGTCTAAGGGCATGATAAGATTTTGGCTCAAGAGGACCTGGTAAACTTTGGAGAGGGGAGCATGAAGCTTGGTGTATTCCTTTCGGACTGGGTTAGAGCGACTTTCTGGTGCCCATGAAGTGGCAGGCTAAGAGATGTTGTTGATGGTGGAAACTGCGACATTAGCAGGTTTTTCAAACTTTCTAGGAGTTAGTTTGACCTTTGTCTTGGCCAAACCTTCTTAGACATCCACTCCCGCTTCTCGGAGTGCTAAAAAATGAGGGTAATACTATCCTCCCATCGTTGCTCGGACATGGGGTAAGAAGTTGTTTTTCACGATACTAATCTGTTCCTCTTCCGAAGGCCGATTGGTCATGGTGTATGCTTTCTCTCTCTATATTGCTATGAAGTTACTGACTGACTCGCCATGATTTTGCTTTAGCAACTCTAAGTTAGGGCGAGTAACTTCTAACTCCTCGTTGTACTTGTACTATGACATGAACTCGCGGGCAACATCTTCCTAACTAAAGATTTTGGACTCTTCGAGAGATAAAAACCAACGGAGAGCACTATCCTTCAAGGTCTGTTGGAATATTTGGGCCATTATTTCCTCGGAGGTCCCTAGGAGATTCATTAACCCGTGAAAACTGCGAAAATGAACAATTGGAGGTCCATTTACCCTGAATTTCTTGATGTTGGGCATCCTGAAGCTTTTTGGTAAACTGGCTTTAGATATGGAGACATGTGAGTGTAGTTCATGTAATTCCCAAAGAGTCTGACTTGGTCGAATTTCTTAGTCAACATCTTGAGGTCTTCCTTAATTTTGTTCAATTCTTCCTCCTTTGGATCAATAGTCATGGGTAAGTTAGCCCCTGGCTGGGTAAGATTCAGTATAAGGAGTTGGGTTGGTGGTGTCCCATTAGCAGGAGGAGCGTGTGGTGCATGCTTGTATTCCTTGGGAACACAAGTAGGTTCGAGTGCAGGAGGACCTATAGCACGAGGGAAGAGGACCTCAGGCTTTTCAAGAATAGGGACCCGATTTCATTGCATATTATGAACTTCGATTTGGAGGTTGTCAATATTAGCAGTCAATTGAGCTAGAACTATTAACAAATCTGGAGGCACATTCGGTACTTGATTTGTGTTCTCCATGGAAAGTGGACGAATATCATACTCGGGGGAAGTAAGGGGACTGCCGGAGCTTTGGGGCAGTTCGACTGAAGACCAAAGCCAATAGGGAGCCAGGCTAAAGGTATTAGACAGACCTGAGAAGGAGAAAGAATTGGGATTTTAATTTTGGAAAAGTGGAAAGACACATTTTTGACACATTTTTTTTTTGAAAAGATGAGGAAAAAATGTTTTTTTTTTGTAAAGGGGAAGGAAATATTTTTGGTGTTTTTGGTAAAAGAGGAAAAATGTTTTTGGACACTTTTTGGAAAAAGAACTAAGGAAAAGCGAGAGACGGGTCTCAGCATGATTATTATTATGTTTATTAGGTTCTCACTTATTAGGTTTACCTAAATGCAGAAAGAGAGATGCCGGTCAGGACCCGAACCTAGAAAAAATTTGGTTTGAAGAATACGTTAAAACTATGGCTAGACTTGTTACTAGACTCATGGACAGGGTCCCACTTTAAAACATGTGCAAAAATTTGGGCGGCAGGCCGACCCAAAATTTTGGCAGAGTTTCGGGTTGAAACTGGCAAACTAAATATGCATGTCCTAGGTTTGACACCTATATGCGGGTATGCAGTTATTAGGTTAATTGAAAGGGTTCCCACCTTTGTCATGACTTTCACTATATAGATCTTTGCTTTTGAGGGAAATCGGTACGTGTGAAAAATCCATTTGATATACCTGAGTGTACGTGAATTGCCTCACTATATACCTCGTGGGGATAGTACGTGTGAGAGCGAATTCGATAAACTCAACGTAAGTGAATGAGTTACTTGCGTTATACCTCTCGCCATGACTTCGATCAAGCGGTACTAAGCGAGGGAACTGTTCGATATACATCAAAGGTACTCGGCCAATGGAAGGTGAGAGTCATATCGCTTAGGCTAACTGTGACCTGTCGGATCAGCGCCCATCAAGAAGTGACCCCCCAGTTACGGGATAAAATTTGGTCAATAGCGATGCCCTTTGGTGATGTTATGTTTATCATTCATGATTCTCGATTAGTATCTAATGGAAAGAGTATATTTATTGATGAGTATCACGCCAAGCATGGGGATGATGTACAAGAAATAAATCAGTACTAAGCACGGATATGTGAGAGTGAGTATTGTGATTATCTATAAGTGAATCTAAGCATGGATAAACTATAAGTGGTGTGTGATAAGTTCAAGTGATAATGGATATATACAAGTGGAGGTGTGTGTCCATGACACCTAAGCATGGACTTCTAAGTGGTGCATGTGACCCTAGGTGCACATGGTGTGAAGTGTATATGGAGAATTTCTACGAGTGTGTGAGTAGTGGCATAAGCATGAGGTGTGTACGTACAGGAAACAAGGAGAGAAAAGGGGAACATACAGATGGGGGTATACGCAAACAAGAAAACAAAAACACCTATGTAAACAGAGTCTAGCCCTCTTATGTAAAATAGTCCCCAACAGAGTCGCCATTGTGGCCATTTCGAGAAAATCTTCGAGGGGAAGGGGGTGGAGGATCCCTCGAAAGATTGAGGTCTCGCACCCTTTTTCGGGGTGCTTCGGCTATCATCGGTGTGGGGTTAATATAAAGAGATGGAGTCGCCAACCTATTTTGCACAAAATAGGAAAAATAACATGTTTCCACTTCGAGAGAGTAGCATCAAGGATAAGCCGATGCATACGAAACCAATAGATTGAAGGTTTGTGGGATAAATTACGGAATGGGAAGGTGTTAAGCACCCATTTTGCCCTTTCGATCTCTCATGGACTAGTATTATTGTTTTCCCTTATTTCTCCATGAAGGGTGTGCGTGTGTATGTATAATGGAGATCGGAATCGTTCAACTCATACCATGGGAGATGTAGAGTGAGGTCATCCATAGGAATGTTCCCAAAATAAAATATATATAAAATACGATTTGTGCATTTATCGTGATATTAATCATTATTATGAAACGATAATACATTTTTGATGAAACGCAAACAATCATACTATATAATGCAAACATATGATAGAGATGGAAATGGGAGTTTTTTAGGAAAATTGGGGTATTTGGGAAATTGAGAAAAATAGAAATTTGCAAATTGGGACTCGAGTCTCGGGTTTTAATCCGAAATGCCTACGTAACCTATAAAGGCATAAAGTCCACGCAGTTCGAATGCGGCATCGGGGTAGCGTTTACCCCATAAATCTTAATGGAATTTTATTATAGATGTGTGTGTGTAGAAAATGTGTTTTTGGTTTTGAAAAAGTGGGATGCATAATTCCGTTCGGAATTTATGGGCGTAACCCTCTTTTTTTGTTTTGTTTTTTTTATAGAAAATAGAATATGTGCAATATACTAATAAAAATATAGATATTAATGTGTATGAACTAAAGTGGGAACTAGATTATGAATCTAATGGAATTTATGTAAAAACAAGGAATTTAAAGAGAGGGAAGAAATTTGACCTTCTTTGAAGCTTGATCTTTGATCTTGGATGAACTCCCTTGAATGTGGGATGAGAGAGAGTCTGATTTTTCCAAATTGGGTATGAAAAGGATGGGAATGTAAGCTTAAATGGAACTTCACATGGGGAACTTTGCTGATTGTGAGAGAATGTTACTGAGATCACTGATGCTGATGGATCTATGGTGTTCGTGTCCTTGGTGGTGAGGTCATGACCTCCTTTTATAGGGTCAGGGGGTTATCGATCGACACTTACCTTGTCATGCCTATCGGTAGGTGATCCTAGGCATACTACCGATAGGCTGGGTTTACTACCTGCCAATTGGCAATCTCGTATAGATTTTCCTAGAAATATGTTCGTAGAACGTAATCCATTGATCTGAATCACGCACAAAGCATATCGTTATAAAGGTAATTCAGAGACCTTCAAGAGTCCTTACTTTGGGTTAAATGTGGCTCGGGAGAGCACGTATGTCTTTTGGACGGGAGATAGTTGGATGAAAATGGATCGTTCATCCGTATGGTAAGTCAGAATCGCGCTCAGGGAAGACCGTTGGAAAGGTTAGGAGATGTACTTTGACATTTTAAAGAGTTTTCTAGGTTTGGACAGTTAACCTAGGCCAACCGGGGCTTAGTAGCACCCAGTGACCTCTCGAAGTAAAACAGATCGTTCGTCCGTACTGTAGCATATAATCACGCATGGGGAGGACTGCTAAAATGGTATTTAGTGACCTTTGGAGATTCATTTAGTCTCGTTCGAGCTAAAGAGTTAACCTTCGTCCAACGGATCCCAGGAGCACCCGATGGCCTCCGTATTAATTTTTGGGGAAAATTGATCATTTTCCGAACGGTTATGCCATTTCGTGCATGGGGCAGACCGTTGGAAAGGGGTTTCATTGCATTTAGAAGATTTAAAGAGATTTAACTCTGGCGGTGAGGTTGATTAGAGTCAAATTGGGGCTCGGGAGCACCCGATGGCGTCTAGATCTATACTCAGAGTGTGACCTAGGGTTTGTAGTGAAATGGGGGGTGGTGCTAGATACTTAGGGAGAGACGTAGGTGTGACAACCCGAATATAATTATGATAAATTATATTTTAATCATGATTAGCTTGTGTGATATGTATAATATGTTATTAGTATATATAATGTGAATTCATTATGTTTAGTCTAATCCTACCTTCATAAAACATGAAGAATCGAACTAGTTACAAATGTGAAATTTTGAAGTTTTCGGTAGGAATGTTCAAGTTTAAGACTAGTTTTTACCTTTATGACATAACAATTGACTTGAGGTGTAACCAGATATTTGTAGATATATGATTTAGGGTTGTAATACAACAAACGGTCCATCGAACGGACATCCGAGTGGGAAGATATTGTCTTTTTACGAACAGGGGATGAAGTGGTCATTTAGCCTTAAATGATATTTTGTTTTATATGATGCCACATGTCATAAATTGATTGGTTGGAGGTGGAGGTTGTTTTGGTCGACTTAAACCCTTGATATATCCTCCTTTCTTCAGAAAACTCAGTTTGGGAGAGTTTTAGGTTGAGGAAAAACAATTGTGAGGGTTAGGAAGAAGAAAGTGAGGAGAAACATTCAAAAAAATTCATAAAAAATTACGTAAAAGCCCCTAAGGTAATTCCAACCATGATTCTTGATATTTTCTTTCATTTATGATTTATATGATATAAATCCTTGATTTTTTATTGACCTTTCATGCTTGGGTGCATATGTATGGATATATGCAAGTTTAAGTTAAGTTGAATGTACAAAACCCTAAAATTGCTTTGTTTAGAAACTTTGTTTATTCAAACTTCCATATATTTTTGTATACTTACTAGAATTGATTGATTCCAATTGGAGATTAACCTGGACTCATATATGTATGACATATCCTAAAATCACGTAAAAATACCAAGAAATGAGTCTTTGGTGAGAGTTTGAAATTCGGGTATGAAATCTGCCCTAAGGGTGAAGATATGCCCGCCATGTGTTCGGTGTTTTGCTTGACATAGCAAACGAACCTTAAAAATTATGAAACTTTAATTTTATATTTTCTAACATGTTTAATGATGTTGGGTTAAATATCATATAAATTTATGATGTAGAAAAATTATGGAAATTCGTGGAAGTTGAATGAACGATATGAGGGCCTATAGGGCATATTTGCCATGTGGTAAAGAAATAAGCATATCTTGCTCTACGAGACCTAAAATGATGTACCGTCTTTTGTATTGGAATACTAATATGACAAGGATTGAATTTCCAAGAATAAATGAATTTATATTTGGTCTATGATTTGGATATGTTAAATATACTAGCATGGATTTGGATGGAACTTCACTTGTGATAAATGATTTGAATGGAATCATGTGAGGCTTATGGATTGAATTATGTTTAAATCGTTCTTTGGATTATTGATATTATTATGATGATACTAATATTTTAAGAATGATAGGAAGGGAAGAAGAGCTGATTGAACAAGTACTGGATAAAGGCAAGGGCAAAGCCAGTTAAACTGCCAAGGTGAGTGTACTTATGATTTGTTTCATATATAAATATGAATATAGCTCTAAGAGCGGATTTGTTTGAATACTTCGGTATTCAGGATTTGTTTGGATATTAAAATATCCAGGATTTGTTTGGGTCTCATGATCCAGGATTGGTTTGAATACTTCGGTATCCAGGATTTGTTTGGATATTAAAATATCCAGGATTTGTTTGGGTCTTATGATCCAGGATTGGAATTGGACAAAGATCCAATGATTTGTTGGAACTAATGTTACAGGATTTGTTATTGCCAATGGGCAGGATTGTTCGGATTTTATATCTACATATTCGATATAGAATTGTTATTCTATTGCAGGGAAGGAGTACCTCACTAAGCCTAATGCTTACGGTTTATATTTTAACAATTTCAGGTTCATACGTTGCCAGCTAGGATACCATATGACCGGTAGCTTTGAGAGTTTCACCGTTGGATAGAGCTGGGGTATAAAAATGGGATTTTATCGTTGTCACACTGAAGATTTAAATATACTCACACATTGTATATATTGATTTAGTATGGATTGAGTTGATCATAGTTAATCACGGTATTGTATGTTCGCTTAATTATGACTCTGATATTGAATTTTATGATATAAGAATAATATTATGTTCATTAAGCACATTATGTAGGAAAATATTGATGAATGAATCATATTTCCAATGGGCTCAAGATTATGATCTAATTTTTCCAATAACAAATGATTAGTATGGATATTGGGTTTTGGGGTGTGACAATTAGTGGTATCGGAGCGTGGTTATTAATTATGGACGTGTGTGACGGTTAGATAGCAGTATTGAGTTGATTTGATATTTATGAATTGTTTATGTACTAACCAATAGTTTAGTAGTATAAACTATTTATATTGGTTGTTAAAACTTTGTTGTATTACAGATAATTCCAGATGGAACCTAGGGATGGACAACATCGAGAAGAGAGAGTAGCTTCTCGTATAGATAATACTGAAGAAGAGCAGAGTGTTGTTGGAAGGGCCAGAGAGAATGAACAACCTACATAGATTCAGATGATGGTGCAAGCAATGATGAGGATGGCAGAGCAACAAGAAAGAAATATGGCGCAAATGGCAGAACAGCAGGCTAGATATCTAGAATCAAAGACCGTGGCCAGGATTGAGAAAGAGGCAAGGAAGGAAATGAAAGATTCCATGCATGAGAAGTTTTTGAAGTTTAATCCTCCAGAATATTTAGGGTCAGTTGAACCTACAGAAGCTGAGATGTGGGTCAGAGATCTAGAAACTATCTTTGCAGTTATGAAGGTTCCAGATAACCAGAAAGTGAATCTAGCTGTGTTTAAGCTCAAAGGAGAGGCGAAATATTGGTGGGAAGCCAGTAAATATTTGGTGCCCAGGATGGAAGGTACTGATGTTATTACTTGGGCTGAATTTATTAAAGCTTTGTATGTTAAGTATTTCCCTAAGGTTTATAGGAGGGAGAAGCTGGGGGAGTTTATAAATTTAACCCAAGGAAACATGTCTGTGAGGGAGTATGATGCTAAATTTACTGCTTTGTCTAGATTTGCCACTAAGTATGTGCAGGATGAAGAAGATAAATGTAGTAAGTTTCAAGATGGACTGATTTGGCCTATTCAAAATAGAGTGGCCACTTATGAGTCAGAAGATTATGCTTCTCTAGTAAACAAAGCCACGATAGCAAAAAGGCAAATGAACCAAGGGGTGGTGAGTAGAGAGAGTTTTAAGAAGAGTAGATTCGACGCATCTCACTCTATGGGAGGTGAGGGTGGAAGTGTTAAGATGGAACCTCATAAATTTCGGAGAGGTGGTAGAGATAGTGGTAGAGGTTTGAGGAGATTTGGCAGAGATATTAATGGTGGAGATTCTTCTAGTCTGGTTAGGAGGTCAGGAAAGGGTGAGGCACCGACAAGAGTTGTTACATGTTTCTTTTCTAAAGAGGAAGGGAATTATAAATCCGAGTGTCCTAAACTTAAAGGAGTGGAATGCTACCATTGTCATCAAGTGGGGCATGTTAAGAAGAATTTTCCGCAGTTGGCAGAGACCCCAGCAGCACCTAGTGAAGCAGCAAGCAGAGTGTTACCTCCAGGTAGTGGAGCGAAAAGTGTTGGTAAAGGACAAGCTAGTGGTTCCAGGCCAGGTGGACGAGTCTTTACGATGAAAGAAGCTCAGATTACTCCAGATGTGGTGACAGGTACACTTTTTGTTACTGATAGAAGTGCTTATGTTTTGATTGATCCTGGTTCCACACATTCTTTTGTGTCCTATGCTTTTGCTGTATACCTGAATAGACCATTTACTCGTTTAGATGTGGGGTTGGGTATTTATATGCCTATGGGGGATATGGTTGTAGCTAAATATGCTTTTCGTGATTGTGTTTTGACTGTGGGGTCTAGAGATACAGTTATAGATCTACTTCCATTGGATATTTATGATTTTGAAATAATTCTGGGAATGGATTGGTTATCTAAATATCATGCATCTATGGATTGTTTCTGTAAGGAAGTTGTTTTTAATATTCCTGGTGAGCCTGAATTTAAATTTGCGGGGGAAAGAAAAATTGTTCCCAGTTGCATCATTTCTGCTATACAAACAAGGAAATTATTAAGTAAGGGTTGTGAGGGTTTTATTGCATATGTTCTTGACACTAGGAAGGGATCTTTACAATTAGTCGATGTTCCTATTGTACGAGATTTTCCAGAAGTGTTTCCTAGTGAGTTTCTAGGGTTACCTCCAGAAAGAGAAATTGAATTTAGTATTGAATTAGCACCGGGGATAACCACTATTTCTATGGCACCATATAGAATGGCACCTGCTGAGTTGAAAGAACTCAAAATTCAGTTGCAGGATTTGCTTGATATGGGGTTCATACAACCTAGTGTATCTCCATGGGGGGCGCCGATTTTATTTGTGAAAAAGAAAAATGGAACTATGCGTTTGTGTATTGATTATAGGCAACTGAATAAAGCTACTATTAAGAACAAGTACCCTTTACCTCGTATAGATGATTTTTTTGATCAGTTACAGGGTGCTAAAGTGTTTTCAAAAATAGACTTGCGATCGGGTTATCATCAGTTGAGGGTCAAGGAGAGTGATATTTCTAAAACTGATTTTCGTACTCGGTATGGTCATTTTGAATTCCTGGTGATGCCTTTTGGGGTGACTAATGCTCCAGTTGTATTTATGGATCTTATGAATCGGGTACTGCATCCTTTTGTTGATTCGTTTGTGATAGTTTTTATTGATGATATTCTGATTTATTCACGTGATATGGTTGAACATGAAAATCATCTCAGAACTATTTTGAATGTGTTGAAAGATAAGCAATTGTATGCTAAGTTTAGCAAATGTGAATTTTGGCTTTCAAAAGTTGTATTTTTAGGCCATGTTATTTCTGGAGATGGTATATGTGTTGATCCCAAGAAGGTAGAAGCTATTGTAAAATGGGAGAGGCCCAATAATGTCACTGAGGTGAGAAGTTTTATGGGTTTATCTAGGTATTATAGAAGGTTTATTAAGGGATTTTCTTCAATTGCCTTGCCGATGACTAAACTAACCCGGAAAGATGTTAAGTTTTAATGGAATTCTGATTGCGAAAATAGTTTTGATGAATTGAAAAAGAGGTTGGTAACTGCACCTGTTCTTACTATTCCACATGGTGGAGATGGTTTTGTTATATATATTGATGCTTCACACCTGGGGTTGGGTTGTGTTTTTATGCAGCATGGTAAAGTTATTGCTTATGCTTCTAGGCAGTTGCATACATATGAACGTAATTATCCTACACATGATTTGGAACTTGCTGATATTGTGTTTGCTTTGAAATTATGGCGTCATTATCTATATGGTGAGGTATGTGAAATTTTTACTGACCATCAAAGCCTTAAGTATTTATTTACTCAAAGGGAGTTGAATTTGAGGCAGAGGCGATGGATGGAGTTAATTAAAGACTATGATTGTACAATTCACTACCACCCAGGGAAGGCAAATGTAGTTGTAGATGCTCTGAGTAGAAAGGCTTCGGGCAGGTTATCTTGTATTCAGTGTGCTAGAGATTCCCACATCATGGAGTTGAGATTGATGAGAGTAGAATTGAAGCTAGCTGATGGGGACAAGTCCTTTGCTCATGTAAGCGTGAGGCCTTTATTAGCTACCCGTATTCGTGATTTGCAAAGTTAAGATCCTTTTCTTGCGAAGAAACGACAAGATCTCCGAGATGGTAAGTCTGAAGATTTTTGTATTGTGAATGATGGCAATTTATTGTATAAGCAGTGGTTGTGTGTGCCTAATGTGTGTGGATTGAAAGAGGAAAGTTTAGATGAGGCTCATAATTCCATTTATACTATGCATCCTGGTAGCACTAAAATGTATAGGGATTTAAAGGAGCATTATTGGTGGAATAATATAAAGAAGGAAATAGCTGATTTTGTTGCGAGGTGCCTTATATGTCAGCAAGTGAAAGTGGAGCATCAGAAACCTACTGGTCTGCTTCAATCATTGCCAATACCGGAATGGAAATGGGATCATGTAACAATGGATTTTGTGGTTGGGCTTCCTCGATCTCAGAAAGGGTCAGATTCGATTTGGGTAGTGGTGGATAGATTGACGAAGTCCGCTCATTTTCTAGCAGTCAAGACTACGTATACAGTTGATAGGTATGCTATATTGTATGTTAATGAAATTATTCGATTGCATGGAGCACCGATATCTATTGTTTCAGATAGAGACCCTACTTTTACATCTAGATTTTGGGATAGCTTGCAGTGTGCTATGGGTACTAACTTGAATTTTAGTATGGCTTTTCATCCTCAGACAGATGGGCAGTCTGAAAGGACAATACAGATATGCTTAGAGCTTGTGTGCTTAATTTCAAAGGTAATTGGGATGAATATTTTCCTTTGATAGAATTTGCATATAACAATAGTTTTTAGTCTACTATTGGTATGGCTCCATATGAAGCATTGTACAGTAGACGATGTCGTACACCGATATGTTGGGGTGAAGTTGGTGAAAGGAAGATAGAGGGTCCAGAATTGATTGAAGTCACCACTGAAAAAGTGAAGATTATTCAAGATAGAATAAGAACAGCTCAAAGCAGACAAAAAAGTTATGCGGATAAATGATGAAAAGATTTGGAATTCCAGAAAGGGGATTATGTGTTTCTTCGGATATCTCCATGGAAAGGAGTTATGAGGTTTGGAAAGAAAGGGAAATTAAGTCCACGCTACATTGGACCTTATGAAATTCTTGAGAAAGTCAGGATGGTTGCCTACAAGTTAGCATTACCACAGGAGTTAGCTCGATTACATGATGTTTTCCATGTTTCCATTTTTAGAAAGTATGTAGCGGACCCTTCACATGTATTGGTGGAACAACCTATTGAGTTGAAGGAAGATTTGAGCTATGTGGAAGAACCACTTGCAATCGTCGATAGGAAAGAACAAATATTGCGATCAAAGTGATCCCACTTGTGAAAGTTGTGTGGAGAAGGCATTCCATGTAAGAAGCTACATGGGAGAGTGAGGATAGCATGAAGATGCGTTATTCGTATTTGTTTGATTCAGAGAACCAAGGTATGTCAATTTCGGGGACGAAATTTCTTAACTGGGGGAGAATTGTGACAACCCGAATATAATTATGATAAATTATATTTTAATCATGATTAGCTTGTGTGATATGTATAATGTGTTATTATTATATATAATGTTAATTCATTATGTTTAGTCTAATCATACCTTCATAAAACATGAAGAATTGAACTAGTTACAAATGTGAAATTTTAAAGTTTTCGGTAGGAATGTTCAAGTTTAAGACTAGTTTTTACCTTTATGACATAACAATTGACTTGAGGTGTAACCAGATATTTGTAGATATATGATTTAGGGTTGTAAGACAACAAACGGTCCATCGAACGGACATCCGAGTTGGAAGATATTGTCTTTTTACGAACAGGGGCTGAAGTAGTCATTTAGCCTTAAATGATATTTTGTTTTATATGATGCCACATGTCATAAATTGATTGGTTGGAGGTGGAGGTTGTTTTGGTCGACTTAAACCCTTGATATATCCTCCTTTCTTCAGAAAACTCAGTTTGGGAGAGTTTTAAGTTGAGGAAAAACAATTGTGAGGGTTAGGAAGAAGAAAGTGAGGAGAAACATTCAGAAAAATTCATAGAAAATTACGTAAAAGCCCCTAAGGTAATTCCAACCATGATTCCTGCTATTTTCTTTCATTTATGATTTATATGATATAAATACTTGATTTTTTATTGACCTTTCATGCTTGGGTGCATATGTATGGATATATGCAAGTTTAAGTTAAGTTGAATGTACAAAACCCTAAAATTGCTTTGTTTAGAAACTTTGTTTATTCAAACTTCCATATATTTTTGTATACTTACTGGAATTGATTGATTCAAATTGTAGATTAACCTGGACTCATATATGTATGACATATCCGAAAATCATGTAAAAATACCAAGAAATGAGTCTTTGGTGAGAGTTTGAAATTCGGGTATGAAATCTGCCCTAAGGGTGAAAATATGCCCGCCATGTGTTCGGTGTTTTGCTTGAAATAGCAAACGAACCTTAAAAATTATGAAATTTTAATTTTGTATTTTTTAACATGTTTGTTGATGTTGGGTTAAATATCATATAAATTTATGATGTAGAAAAATTATGGAAATTCGTGGAATTTGAATGAACGATAAGAGGGCCTATAGGGCATATTTGCCATGTGGTAAAGAAATAAGCATATCTTGCTCTACGAGACCTAAAATGATGTACCGTCTTTTGTATTGGAATACTAATATGACAAGGATTGAATTTACAAGAATAAATGAATTTATATTTGGTCTATGATTTGGATATGTTAAATACACTAGCATGGATTTGGATGGAACTTCACTTGTGATAAATGATTTGAATGGAATCATGTGAGGCTTATGGATTGAATTATATTTAAATCGTTCTTTGGATTATTGATATTATTATGATGATACTAATATTTTAAGAATGATAGGAAGGGAAGAAGAGATGATTGAACAAGTACTGGGTAAAGGCAAGGGCAAAGCTAGTTAAACTGCCAAGGTGAGTGTACTTATGATTTGTTTCATATATAAATATGAATATAGATCTAAGAGCGGATTTGTTTGAATACTTCGGTATTCAGGATTTGTTTGGATATTAAAATATCCAGGATTTTTTTGGGTCTCATGATCCAGGATTGGTTTGAATACTTCGGTATTCAGGATTTTTTTGTATATTAAAATATCCAGGATTTGTTTGGGTCTTATGATCCAGGATTGGAATTGGACAAAGATCTAATGATTTGTTGGAACTAATGTTCCAGGATTTGTTATTGCCAATGGGCAGGATTGTTCGGATTTTATATCTACATATTCGATATAGAATTGTTATTCTATTGCAGGGAAGGTGTACCTCACTAAGCCTAATGCTTACGGTTTATATTTTAACAACTTCAGCTTCATACGCTGCCAGCTAGGATACCATATGACCGGTAGCTTTGAGAGTTGCACCGTTGGAGAGAGCTGGGGTTTAAAAATGGGATTTTATCGTTGTCACACTGAAGATTTCAATATACTCACACATTGTATATATTGATTTAGTATGGATTGAGTTGATCATAGTTAATCACGGTATTGTATGTTCGCTTAATTATGACTCTGATATTGAATTTTATGACATAAGAATAATATTATGTTCATTATGCACATTATGTAGGAAAATATTGATGAATGAATCATATTTCCAATGGGCTCAAGATTATGATCTAATTTTTCCAATAACAAATGATTAGTATGGATATTGGGTTTTGGGGTGTGACATTAGGGGTCCAAGAATGTGGTGTCTACATAACGATTGGAACAAAGACCCGACAGACCAAGGGCACTTTCAGTGTAAAGAAACGATTACTCTTTACCTATGTCTTTTATGAAAAAATTTCTTAAAGATTTTGGAAGGAGAAGGGGGTCACCCTCCTCTAAGTTATTCACTAAAAATGTATATATGTACAAGTACCCCATAGTTAGAGGGGTAGCTATGAAATGATAAATTTCTCAGCTCATATGCAAGTACCCCATTATTAGAGGGGCAAATCTAAAATCATAACTTGCTCAGCTCATATGCAAGTACTCCACAGTTAGAGGGGCCAGTTATGAAATGATAACCTCCTCAGCTCATATGCAAGTATCCCATAGTTAGAGGGGGAAGCTCTGAAACGATAACTTTCTCAGCTCATATGAAAGTACCCGACAATTAGTGGGGGTAACTTTGAAATGATAGCTTGCTCAGCTCATATACAAGTACCCCGCAGTTAGAGGGGGAAAATCTGGAATGATAAATTTCTAAACTCATATGCAATTACCCCATAGTAAGAGGAGGAAACTCTGAAAAATAAGTTACTCAGCTCATATGCAAGTAACCCACAGTTAGAGGGGGCAGCTCTGAAATGATAACTTGCTCAGCTCATATGCAAGTACTACATAGTTGGAGGGGGCAACTCTGAAATAATAACTTTCTCAATACATAGGCAAGTAACCCAAAGACTAAGGGCAGTTTAATCTTGAAATTCTCATAGAAAATAGATTAACTCACAGTAAACAAATGCCAACGATAAATAAATGATACGACAATTTAATACCTTAGACTCCAAGAGCATAGAAGTGCTCACGGTATTAACTTGAAAATAAAGAATCAGGATTGTGCAAATGAGCAAGTACCAAGTATAAATAAAAAGTATGACAGTTTAGTACCTCAGGCTCCAAAGGCATATGAGCGCTCACCGTATTAACCCGAAAACAAAGAAATAGGTTGAGTAGACAAGCAAGTTCCATGTATGAATAAAATAGAAAAAAATGGTACGACAGTTTAGTACCTAAGGCTCCAAGGGATAAGAGAGCTCAAAGTATTAACTTGAGAACAAAGAAACTAGTCGAGTAGACGATAAAGTGCCAAGTATGAATAAAATAGAAAGAAAAGGTACGAAAGTTTAATACCTAAGGCTGCAAGGGCATATGAGTGCTCACATCATTAACTTGAAAATAAAGAATCGGGATTGTGCAAATGAGCAAGTGCCAAGTATAAATAAAAGGTACGACAATTTAGTACATAGGGCTTCAAGTGCATCAGAGCGCTCATGGTATTAACCTGAAAACAAAAAAACAAATTGAGTAGATGAGCAAGTGTCAAGTATGAATAAAATAGAAAATAGGGTACAATAGTTTAGTACTTGAGGCTCCAAGGGCACCGGAGCGCTCATAGTATTAACCTGAAAATAAAGAAACAGGTTGAGTACATGAGCAAGTGCCAAGTATAATTAAAATAGAAAAAAGGTACGACAGTTTAGTACCTGAGGCTCCAAGTGCACCAGAGCGCTCATAATCTTAACCAGAAATAAATAAATAGGATATGTAGACAATTAAGTGCCTAGTATAAATCATCACCTATAAAATTTTAGTACATAAGGCTCCACAGGAATAGGAGCGCTCAAGGTGCTCACCTATAAGTAATGAAACAGGTTGAGAAGACGAGAAAGTATTTGCAAAGTACAAGCAAAAGGACAATTATGTACGATAATTGAGTGCTTGAGGCTTCGCTTGAGTAAGAACACTCAAACTTAAAATATGTGAAGCCAAAAAATAAAGAAACAAGTTGATCACATAAACAAAATCTGCAAAGTATGCGTACAACATGAACTACTTATGCACGTGTATTCTGCACAAGGGGCTAATATTGAGAAATCCTCAAGAAAGTGAACAAAAAGTGAAATCTTGATTATGATATTCCGTGCACAAGTCTCTCGACACTGCAAGACACTTTTTCATGTGGGGGATAATGTAGAGGGGTACATGAGCAATCCCTCAATTACCTAAGGGTGAAGTGAGCAATGATAAAAAGGTATGGAGGTTTCATGAGAAACCCCTTTAGATACCTGACGTAGTGGGTACCAAGATAAGTGAGTGCCAATAAGTGGCCCCACTTGCCCAATATTGCAAGAATGGTAAAAAATATCACGGATCGAGGGGATACACTTAGAGTGGCTACACCTGCCCAAGATTGTAACATTGGTATAAAATATCCTAGGGCGAGGGGATCCACCTTGAGTGGCCCCTCTTCCCAAGTTTGATGCTACAGAAAATGACACAGGGAGAGGGGTCCACCATGAGTAGCACCCTCTACCAAGATCAATACAAGAAATAACTTATGGCAAGGGGGTCCACTTTGAGTGGCCCTTTTTCCAAGACAAACACAACTAATAGTTTAAGGAAGAGGGAGTCCACCATGAGGGACCCCCCTACTAAGATTACATCAAAGAACACCTGATGGCGATGGATTCCACCATAAGGGACCCCTTAGCCAAAGTCCTAAATAAACAGTAAGAAGTGGCTAGGGAGTCCATCTTGAGGTACCCCTCAACTAAAAACAATAGACCAAGATATCTTGCGATAAGGGAGTCCACCTCAAGTGGACCCTCTGCTAAGGTTAAAAGTAAAGAAAAATATGTATAGCGAGGGGGTCCAACGCACGATTGACCCCTCAATAAGTGAAGTTGATATTGAAGTAAGGAGTTCCACCTCCAATGGTTCCTTCATCACTTTATAAATTGTGAAGTAGTGTAAAAACCAATAGTTATGGGGAGGGGACTCACCTCGAGTGACCCCTCTGCCCAAAAGTGTGTCAGTAGTGTAATGATGTGATTGAGTAAAACTATTCATATTCCAATACAAATTGAATCATTGCGTACACAACCCTTTGGTCTACCAAAAATAAAGATTTTTGTACGAGGGAACTAATGTAGTGTGGTGTCCATATGTTATTCTAAAATAGCCTATGGCGAGTGATACCACCTAGAGGGGCTCCTATTGCCCAAGTTAGCAAGAAAATATTTAAAGTGAGGGGGTCCACCTTGAGTGGTACTATGACCAAGTGTAATACCAGGAAGAGGGGACTCACAACGAGTAAGCCCTCTACTCAAGAATGAGGCCACATAAAAAGGCCATGGATGAGGAGGCTCACCATGAGCAACCCCTATAAACAAGATAGACGACCACATAAAAAGGCCAAAGACAACTGGACTCATCACAAGAAACCCCTATAAACAAGAGAGAAGGCTACAGAAAAAGGCAAACTGTGAGGAGGCTCACCACAAGAAGCCCCTTTGCCCAAGTTGGTACCCTGTAAAATGAGGTACTATAACACCTCAGATTTTTGGGCATTTATTAATTAATTAATTCGACTAATTTTAAATTACTTGTGTCGTAATTTAATTGAATCAATTATTATTAATATTTATTTAAATATTAATCCAGTGTGTAAATGATTAATGTTTATGGGATTTAAATTTACTAAGTGAATAGTAATAATTTAATTACGTCATAATGAACGATAGTGATGTGGCATTTATTTATCTCAACCGTGAGTCAGGCATAAACTATATTGGGGTCGAGATAAGAACCTTTAGTAAAATAATTTGAATGGCAATTCTGAGTTACGATTGAGTCTGGATGGGTCGAAATAGTAAAAAAAGAGTACCTAGGGGTAGTAAATGGGTCTCAGGGAATTTTTAAGCATAACCAAGCCCACATGGGAGTGTTTGAGCCGTTTTTATAAAGCCCACAAGCCTAAAAATGGGATTGACTTAATAAACCCTAAAAGTGAGAGGGTGTGGCAACCATAACTCATTTTAAAAAATCAAAGTAAGTAGAGAAGAAAAGAGGGGGAAATTGAATAAACCTTTGGGAGCCAAAATCAAGAACATGTATGGTCAATCTTCGTCAAATCATCATCATCTGCACCAAAGGATTCAGAGCCTATGAACCCTAAGGCATGTGGTTAAACTTGCTCTTAAATTAATTACAGATTTCAATTAATATCATAGTAGGTGTGATAAGATTATATGATTTTTGGGTTGGTTTTATAGCTAAATTGGGTTTTGATGGGTAGGATTGAAGTGTAAAACAACTTCTTGAATTTGAAGAAGTTTATGAAATTGGGTAAATTAAATCGTCATTCTAGAAACTATTTTGCGACATTTTGGTTCGAAAATGACTATTATGTCTGAGATACCTTGTAAAAAATCCTGCTTTCTGCATTTTGTTTTCTGATACATTTTCTCCAAAAATGGCTCCTAAATGCCTCAAAGCTGCAATTTAAAAATCTGGACAGATTCGTGGGGAAAATTTTAAGAAATATTATTTTTAGTCGTTATTCCGTTGGAGGTTGCCTAAATTTATTGATTGCAACTGTTGTTCTATAATAAGGACATTAGGCCTAAAGTGGAGATTGAGTTTACATAAAGTGAGACAAGTAAGTATTTAAATAATTGATAAAATATTCGTAATTGGTAAATGAATGAAATCCGAGAAGGGTGACGTAGGTATGAGTGCACCATTGTTTATGACCAGTAGTGACGATGGGAATAACTACTGAAAAATAATGAAGGGCGCTTAGAGTTGTGTGAAAATACATTAAATACGATAGTAAGTAAAAATCGTAAGTGATAAGTTCAGTGAGTATTCGAGAGAAACATACTACGTACGAATGATAATTTGGAATTTGAGGAATAAGTTCTATAAGATGAAATTTCAGACCGAAGGAATGAGTTCGAGTAATTTAGTTGGATGACACAACTCGAGTGATAAATAAATAAATGCACTATTACTTAAATTACAAGTCGGTATATAGACTTGGGAATGTTAGGCTAGTGTTATGGTAAATTGTGCACAGAGTAGCCTGGATATATATGCGATGATTATGTAGTATATATATAATTGTGTGCTTTATAAATATTGTATGAATAGTATTTATATTAATACATACCCTCTAGTGCTATCATAGGAGGTAGCGTGATATGGGTGAATCCCTTGGCTTGAGGAGCAAGGTGGGTATAGTCTTCAGGTCATAGCGTCCGTAGTTAGGGATGAGACGTCTTGGGTATGATTCTTTCTCATTTCAGAGGGAACTATGATCGCCTCCGCTACGTTTATTTTTTTCACTGATTCGGGGAGCTAACCGTGTCAGGGTGTCTGGGTGGATGGGTATACCTGGAATGATAGAATTATAGAGAACATTCGGCGAGTGTATATTCGGGAGGATGGTTATATATTTACGACATGTGTGTGAATGTTGTAATATGATGATACATATATATGGAACGTATATATATATATATATATATGGGGTTAATACATAATGTGAATTGTATTGATTACATATATTACACGTGAGAATGTTATATGGTCCCAAATGAGAAATAATTAATTAAGTTAATGTTAGATATAACTTATAAATCATATATTAAAAAAACTAGGGCTAGAGTAGTGTGCCAGGAAGGATAATATCGAGAAATAGTCACAGGGTAGTGGACTAGGTGGCATATGTTGAAAATGTTAGGTGTGGACAATAGTTAAGGGGTTAGCCGGTGCTCAAGGGAGCGCGACACTAGCTTAAATATGAAGAGCATTAATACATTTTGATTTACTACAATTTAATTCACTTGCTAAATATTTTCAAAATGTTTTGTGTTATAACCCTTGGTATCAAATTTTTTCAAAACCTTTTAGGTATCCGACCACAGGGATGCCAGACTTGATTCTATTCTAGGTTTACGCAGCTGCAATATATGTAGGTGCTGCAGGAGTTTGGATTAGAATCCTTTATCATTCATTCCTAGTTTAGGAATTTTATTCTCAGTTGTATATTTGAGCATGTTGCTCACTTCAATTGTTCAGTTCATTTCAGATTGTATAGGATCTATTTTCTACCTGTTAGGTTTACTTTAGTTGGGATGTTTTTAGTCGATGTTTATTCGGCTAGTATTTGGATTCAGATATTTGTGAAATGTTTAGACTCTATTATATTGTGATGGTTTTATTTAGTCTCTTGTTGCACTTAGAGACTTGTTGTTTTAAAAGATAAAATTTTGATACATGTCTAATTAATTATTAGGTGGTTAGTAATTAATCAGTTTTCAACAATGATGCTAAGAATGAACCAGGTGAAAATCCTGTTTAATTTGATAAAGGCCTGATCACCCGATATTTAATTAGGCGAGGTGTCACAGATGGTATCAGAGCATCATCTTTTAGTGTCCTCGAGATCTGTGCAGCTTTTCACATTTTAGCTTAGTTTTCTTTGATATAAAGCCTTATTATAGGATTGTTGTATTCCTTTATGTATGCGACTTAATATCTCCTGCTATAATGTAAAGTTGATGTGATTTTTATACGGTTTCTGTTGAGTATGGCAGATCGAACATTATAGAACAACAAGTGTGGGGCATTAGAAGGATTTATAGGAGGGAGGACTCAGCATAAGCCATAGAGTATTCTGGGAACAATGGAGAGATAGGAGTCACCATGATTATTATTCGAATAATTAAAGTTGGAGTAACCACTAGGGTGCAGTAGCTACCCCAAGAACTGTCGTGAAAGATGATGGCGCAAAGTTAGATCCTAATTGTAAACGATAAGGGGCGAGGGTCAAATAAGATTTTTATTTTAGAAACACAATCCGCTAGAATCCGAGGAAAGTGCGGAAGGGTGATGTACCAATGGAAATAGACCATCCATTTGGGAGAGTGTAGTGACACTCAAGTTAAAATTTTGGGAAAAGATGTCTCTTCATGGGAGCAGCCTAGGGTGATGGGAGCTATTCACCATATCTATGAGAAAATTACCATGTATAACAAGGAATTTAAGGCGCGAATTATTACTAATCCTCTCACCATTTGATTAAATAGAGAGGAAAGGGAGATTATAGTAATTTTTCTGAAAAGGGATGGACCGTGGATGGATGTGAAGGAAGTTGATGAAATTTTCAAAATTCGTACCCGATGAGAGGGATATGAGGAATCAAAAAGGGATTCATAAGTTGATAATAGACCTATGGGTAGAATATACGAGCGTGGATAGGAGATCCGGCTAGGATGATTGGGGTCATTGTCGTCCAGGGCATACAATTATGAATTTATATCAATACTCACATGAGAAAGGAGATAAGGGAGTTAGAGAACCTAACTGAAGGGCAAGACTGGATTTTTTTCAGTCCTAGCGAGACACCAAGGGAAGAGATACCCAGTAGATGACCCAAATTAATGATCGGAATCGATAAAATCCCTATTAAGTGATGGTGAGTTCAGTCAGGGTTGTCAATGACATAAACAAGTCTCATAGGACCAGCGGAGCCAAAGGGACAATGGAGGTAGAAATTAGGTTAAAGACTACCAGGTCCGCGAGAAGGACAACCCCGACATGGTCGGTGGGTCCAGAGAAAGGGGAAGGACACAATGAGTCCTATGTGTAAAGAGCAGGAACACATGTGTAGATCTTGTCTATTGTGAGATGTTATACCCATAAGCCTTAATAAATGTCGAGAGTGGAGAAACTTCATTGGATGGGAGTACATCAGATGTAATGATAATTATTTAACCTACGGAGAAAACACGTTGAACGGAGAGCTATTAAGAAATTGGACGGGAAGTGTTGCGAAAGAAAAACTGGGAACTTTTTCACCACAAGTTGATATGTGGGAAAATATAAAAAATAATTGAATGATATTAGAGGGGTAATCGAAATACCTGAAATATTTAGCCTCACAGAGAATGTGGGGGCTGAACTGGAGATAAGTATGTTACGTATGTGACGATCTGAGGTTTGTGTAAACATGCATGGGTTATAGGGTGTATAGGCACCCTGGGTGGAGTAGAGTCTCACTTAATCAGATGCCGAGAAGTTTTGGGAGTAAACGCAAGGGCAATGATTAAATGTATATTCCAAAAAATGAGAGTAAGATGTCCTTCGTAACGTGAAATGTTGAGCGAGGGGATCGGTGGTGAGTAATACATAGTGGAGTTGCCACCCAACTATAACATTTAAGGGTGGAAAAAGGTTGATTCGGGGTTTTCAATTAGGATTTTGTAAATTTGATGTTCCCAGTGACGGGATTGATGAGCATGAGTGGTAAAATTCATATTTGGGATATCCAAAATCGAGGAAAGCGTAATTTTAGATTTGTGGGTGATTTGGAGTATTAATTACCACTAGTAGAGTTACGTGTGATACCTCGTGGCAGTCTATTGTCTACGTAACATATTTTGAGACATTATCAGGGAAATTTTGCCATACACCCTTTGGTTGGGAAGGGTGGGGGGAATAACAAGCTTCTGGGACCCAAAGTGATTCATAGTCCATCGTTAGGAATGGAATAAATCGCGTCTTTTCTAGATAGATCAGAAACGTATGGAGAGTTACATCACCGTGACTTAAGGATTTGAAGTCTGACATGAGTAGTCAAGGATTGTTATGGGTATTTAACCTGATGGAGTCACAGGTTGGAAACAACAAATTTCACCCATATAAGGTGGGGCCTTTTCGTAGAGCGAACGGAGCATAGGCTCGTCTTTTGAGGCACTACATGTTCGAAGACCAATGAGTTGGATATTGATGACCAGGTGTTGGTTAGAGTGTCTACCATGAAAGAGGTCATGAGGTTTAACATGATAGTAAGATAGCGCCGAGATTTGTGGGGGCCCATCCCTATCATTGAGAGAATGGACCGATAACTTATGGACTGGGTTTATCATAACATCTCCAATGAATACATGACGTGTTTCACGTGGCATCGCTGAAGAATTATCGAAGGAACGTGAGAGGTTGTGGCATGTTTCGCTTGAGGAGTTTGATTTGTATCCAGATGTATCACATGAGGAGAGACGTGTAGCTATTCTGGATAGTAGTGAGCGCGAGCTGCGGTCTAAAGTTATATCACTTGTTAGAGTTTAGCGGGGACACCACATCGTTGACGAGTCCATTTGGGAGCAGGAGGATGACATGTGAGAGCTGTATCTAGAGGTATTTGCCGCAGGTACAAATTAATTGCGGGGATGAAATTCCCTTATATGGGGGGAAGTATGTAACACCTCGTATTTTTGGGCATTTATTAATTAATTCATTCGGCTAATTTTAAATTACTCGTGTCGTAATTTAATTGAATAAATTATTATTAATATTTATTTAAATATTAATTCGGTGCGTAAATGATTGATATTTATGGGATTTAAATTTACTAAGTGAATAGTAATAACTTAATTATGTCATAACGTACGATAATAATGTGGCATTTATTTATCTCAATCGAGAGTCGGGCATAAACTATATTGGGGTCGAGATAAGAACTTTTAGTAAAATAATTTGGATGGAAATTTTGAGTTACGGTTGAGTCCGAATGGGTCGAAATAGTCGAAAAAGAGTACCTAGGGTTAGTAAATGGGTCTCGGTGAAATTTTAGGCATAACCAAGCCCACATGGAAGTGTTAAGCCTTTTTTATAAAGCCCACAAGCCTAAAAACGGGATTGACTTAATAAATCCTAAAAGTGAGAGGATGTGGCAACCATAACTCATTTTAGAAAACCTAAGTAAGTAGATAAGAAAAGAGGGAAAAATTGAAGAAGCCTTGGGAGCTAAAATCAAGAACATGTATGGGCAATCTTCATCAAATCATCATCATCTACATTCAGACCCTACAAACACTAAGGAAAGTGGTTAAACTTGCTTTTAAAGTAATTGACGAAGTCTATGAAATTGGGTAAATTAAACTGTTATTTTAGAAGCTGTTTTGCAATATTTTAGTTCCAAAAATGGCCATTCTATTCACGCAGCCTCATAGAAAGTCCTGTTTTTTGCATTTTTTTCTTTGATACGTTTTTTCTAAAAACGGCACCAAAATGCCTCATTTTAAAAATTTGGACTGATTCGTGGGGAAAATTTTAAGAAATGTTATTTTTAGGTGTTATTCTGTTTGCCTGGATTGAATGATTGTGATTGTTGTTCTATAATTAGGAAATTAGGCCTAAAGTGGAGATTAGGTTTACATAAAGTGAGATAAGTAAGTATTGGAATAATTGAGAAAATATTCGTAACTGATAAATGAATGAAATTTGATAAGGGTGACGTAGTGATGAGTGAACCTATGTTTATGACCAGTAGTGACAATGGTAATAACTACTGAAAAAATAATGAAGAGTTTACGAGGGCCCTTAGAGTTGTGTGAAAATCCATTAAATACGATAGTGAGTAAAAATCGTAAGTGATAAGTGCGGGGAGTATTCGAGAGAAACATACAACGTACGAATGATAATTATAAATTTGAGGAATAAGTTCTACAAGATGAAATTTCAAACCCAAGAAATGAGAATGAGTCTGGGTAATTTAGTTGGGTGACATAACTCGAGTGATAAATAAATAAATGTGGGAATTATTTAAATTACAAGTTGGTATATATATATATATATATATATATAAAATTGTGTGCTTTAAATATTGTGTGAATAATATTAATAGGAATACATACCTCTCTAGTGCTATCATAGGAGGTTGGGCGATGTGGGTGTGTTCCCTAGCTTGAGGAGCAGGGTGAGTATAGTTCCCAGGTCATAACATCCGTAGTTAGGGGTGAGACGTGTTGGGTATGATTCAGTCTCATTTCTGGACGGAACTATGATCGCCTCCACTGCGTTTATTTTGTTTCACTGATTCGGGGAGCTAACCATGTCGGGGTGTCTGGGTGGATGGGTTTACCTATGTAATATCCCATATTTTTTAGGGATTTTATTTTTATTATTGAATTAAGATTAATTAATTTAAATGGAGAAAATTTGTTTGTAATTAATCCGAATTTAAATGTAATAATTACTAGCCTGACGAGAGTTAGTATTTATTGATGATAATTATGTTGAATATTACTTAGCGAGTAAAGTAATATATGATTAGGAAAATTTTATTATAACCGAGAGTGAATAATATGACAGTTACAATATACTTAGTTGGGATGCGCATGTGAGTCGTGTTAGTATTACTTTATTGGGTTAAAAAGATAATTCATTTTTAAGTAACTCGTATGACCATTTCGAGTGCACCGATGAGTCCAAAAGAGTCGAGATAGTCAGAAAACTCTACTCGGATGTTTTATTTGGTTTTCGGGGCAATTGAAGTCAAACTGACACCCCAGAGGGGTATTTCAGTCTTTTGAGATTTTTGGGAATTAAAATGGAAGAAAATAGAAAATTAAAAAGGAAGAGTACGTGGGCAATAGACTATATGTGAGTTTTCAAACCTACGTGAGAGAGAGGGAGAACCAAAGAGGAAGAAGAAGAACTTCATTAGAGTCCATGGATAAAGACTCAAGCTCTCACACCCAAAATTACACCAACGCATAGATCGTGGAGAGATGATCACCCCTATACCAATTTCACCCAGTGAATTAGAAATTCACAAAAAGGCAAGTGTTTATCTTGCTGAATTTTTAAAGCATATATGATTCATGTTAATGTAGTTAATGGAATAACTATGATATTATGAAATTGGGATTGAATTTGGGTATTAATGTTTAATTGGGGGTATAGGTTTGCATGTAGTTGAATAACCATGTTCTGGGCATGATAATTCTGGGTTTTATATGTTAATTTCACTAAATTAAATCTGGGATTAAATGGTTGTTAATGGAGGTTATGTGAAATTAGGGATTGTTGAAGATTTGAGAAAATTTATCGAAATTCATGTTATAATTTTAAGGATTTAATGTTAAAAAAAGATGGGAAAGTGTTCTAATACTAGGGGATATGGTTTAGAGTTACTGAATTTGGATTAGAATGAGTTTTTAAATGATTTTGTAGTTGAATGATTTAGGGAAAATGAATTTTTGAAAGATAAGGAGGCTCTCGAAATTCTGGTTTGAAGACCTGCCCTGGTCATTCGAAGTGAGAATATCTTTGAGTTTGTTCGAAGTGAGAATATCTTTCAAACGACCTCGTTTGAATGAGAATCCCTAGGTTCTAATGATATTTTAGAAACTCCAATTTTTCCCAAATGAGTTAAAAATCCTTCTAGGTTCCTTTAAGTGAGAGAATAGGACCTACGCTATTCTAGAGTAGCTTTTTTTCGTAATTTAGTAGTGAGAGGAATTGTGTAACTACTAAGGGAATGGGATGGAATGAGAGAACCTTAAAGAGTATATACGATAGAGAGGTAAATCATATAGTTAAAGTATTGTGGGTAGTAGGGACGGATATACTACATATAAATTCAAGAAATTAGGTTGCGTGAATACCTAATGAATATGATAAGTTGTGTGTATACTTATTGGTTGAACTATTATGTGTACGACATACCTACGCTGCTTGCTATCGAGCTGTGGTTACACGTTGTGGACAATCATGCCTTGAGGAGACTTCGGGTGGGATTTTGATTTGTACCAATAGAGCATAGAACCTAGGTACGGGCTATCTGTGAGAATGATAGAGATGACGGTTATATGGGTGAGTGGGTATGTGCGTAGACCATCGGCTTGGAACTCTGTTCGCCTCCAATATGTGTGTTTGTTTTGATGGTTCACGAGAGATTAAACCTTTAGCCCTTTATGCAATGAGCGATACACCCGGACATGACATCAGAGTATGCATGTACCGCAGCTGTGTCTCGGGATGCACTGTTGAATATATATATAATTGATATATATATATATATATATATATATATATATATATATATATATATATATATATATATATATATATATATATATATACTTGTGATACTACCTGCTATGTGAATTAAGTAGACTTGTATAATAATGAAATATGAAATGAACTAAGTTAGTGAACACTTTATCTATATTAAATTAAAATAACGCTTATCCACTACACCAAATCCTGCGAATGGTCACGCCGAGTTGGTCACGGCCCAAGTCCGCGACCCGTTGGTCGCGGACTTGGGCCATGACCAAGGCTGTTTTGGGCGTGACCATATTTATTATCACACTAGACCATGGATGCTTTGAAAGTGGTCACGGCCCAAGTCCCTGACCACTGTGGGTCACGGACTTGAGCCGTGACCAGGCCGTGACCATCTTGGCGCCAAATTCGCGCCAAAATTCCCTCCAAACTGGTCGCGGATGGGGTCACGGCCCAAGTCCGTGACCAAAGGCACGACGAAGTAAATAACACACACATTTAGGGTCACGGCCGAAGACCCTGACCATTTCTGGGTATGGGTCACGGCTTTAGGCCGTGACCATCCTTCATTCGAGCAGTGGTGGTGATGGTTTGCAGGTTGCGCAATGGGGGTCACGGGTCACGGCTGAGGGTCGTGACCATTTCCTTGTATGGGTCACGGCTTTAGACCGTGACCATCCCTCATTCGAGCAGTGGTGGGGTTTGCAGGTTGCGCACTGGGGGTCACGGCTCTGGGCCGTGACGAGGTTCAATCGAGCAGCAGTTCATTTAAGGGTCGCGCATGGTGGGTCACGGTGGTTGGCCGTGACCAGTATCAGTCCTTAAAAAAAATAATCGCGCCTCCCTCATTTCATTTCTGTCGATCGAGGTCAGTGTCTAAAGCCCTAGGCGATTTGTGCGATTTCCATCCTTGAGATTTCGGCTCAGAAAGGTATTGTGTGTTTATTTGTGCGATTTCCATCCCTCATTTCGATTCTCGTGCATTTCGATTCTCATTGTGTTAGTATATGTGTGTATATGTGTGTGTATGTATAGATTTATGTGTGTGTATGTATAGATTTGTATATATGTGTGTGTATGTATAGATTTATGTTTATATGTGTGTGTGTATGTATAGATTTGTATATATGTGTGTGTATGTATAGATTTATGTTTATATGTATGTGTGTATGTGTGTTTATGTGTGTAAATACAAACAAATTGTATTTTATTTCAATAAACCCTAGACATTGTATTGGGATTTTTTTTTTTGACAAAATATTATTCAAAATATAACCCTAGACATTATATTTTTTTTGACAAAATATTATTAAATGGATTCTTAATAAGTAAAAAAAAAAATTACATCTACCTCGTGGGATTTTATAGGGGGTTATATGCGTGCCATCATACTATATTGGGGGTTATATGCATGTCGTGTTGGATACTATGTTGAATTTATTGAATTGATACTAGTGTCGATAAATGTATATGTTATAAAATTTGTTGGATACTACTTTTCTCAGGAAAAATGAGGCACGGTGATAAATACTGTCAACAAGAGTGGGACAGGTTGCAATTAGACCGCACACATAACTCTTTTATTAGCGTGCGTCATATAGAGGGTACTCCTATTTATAGGTACGGAAATAAAAAGATCGAACAATTTAACTACCTTATAAATCATGGATTTGATATCCAGCAAGATTACTTGTTCGATCGTATTCTATTTTCTCTACCAGAAAACTGGGATGACGTTATACAAAATATATTTCACACACATAATCCCGACATAGCCCTGACCTTGGTTACGTTGTTGGAGAAGGCGGAAAAAAAAATCCACCCGTTATGGATACAACTGCGTACAGAGAGCATTGACATAGACTGTGATGTCTCGCGCCACATGCACGTAAAATTGAATCTTGCCAACAAGTTGAGAAATAGGGGATTCCGAGTTCATGTCACTGACATCTACACATCAATCATAGATACCCTTCCTTCTAGTTGGCCACGTGCAAAAATTTATAGGTTCTTAAAAACTAATACCGAATGGATGGAGATCAGACACATTGAACTTATTCTAAAGTCTTACTTTGAAAAGGTATCTATCTATCTATCTATTTATATATCTAAAACTAATTAAGCTTGATTAATTAGTTATAATTTCATATTACTATAATTATTTAGTCACTCATATTTTTTAATTTTTGTAGATAATGTCGAGAGGAAACAACCCTAGGGTACCAAGTGCCGATGTGACACCACAACGAGGTTCACCATCTTCTGCAGAACCCGAATTCTCAACACCAATGGCTGAGCAATTCACAACTCCACCAATGGTTCACTCCTCACCAAGTCCAACCCCAAGTGCTCCTACACCCCAATCCGGCACTCCCGTTGCTTTAACGCCCCAATCCAACACTCATGATGCCTCCCGCTCAAATGAAAAGAAGCCTATTGGATTCTCCCTTCTCGGGAATAACCCGATGGGTGATAGGAGTGACGTGCTGAACTTTAAAGCCCGGTGTTTGTCGCTGGGAAAAATGAACGTGGGAGTCGGTGGACCAGATAATTGGAACCTTGTTGATCAATCTGTCAAAGATGACATATATAACCAACTTTGCAAGCATTTCTCATTTCCTGACCGTTCCAAGAATAAGGTTCTATCTCGGGTTGCTGAAGGATTGAGGACATACAGGAGAAACCTTCGGAAGAAACATTTCCCGAAAGAGGTAGCGAGCTCCGATATTTTGGCTTTGAAAGAGAAAGTGCCTCCCAATGTTGAAATGCCGGTGGATCAGTGGAATAAGTTTTTGGAGAATGAGGCGAAGGAAAACAAGTTGGTCCAGAGGGAGCAAAACAAAAAAAATAGGGCACAAAAAACTGATATCCATAGGCTGGGATCCAAATCATATGAGGATTTGAAGAATGAATGGGAGAGTAGGACAAAAGATGGTCCAGATGCCGGTAAAAACCCAAATCGATCCAACTTATTCCTTCATGCTCGACGGGACAAAGATAATAAATTCCCCCTGCAGTTGGCTAAGACACTGGAATCAATAGAGGCCATCAGCAGTCAATCAGATTCGTGCCCTACTGATGACTTTGACCTTGAAAATGATGCCCTGACTAAGACCTTTGGAAAGGACAAAAGGGGGAGGACGAGAGGCGTTGGCTCACATATGCCAAAAACAAAACTTCAACACATTGCACCTCTTGTGGACGAGCTATCTTCGGTCAAGAATTATATCTCATCCCAAAAGGAGCACCAACAGAAGACCGATGGGGATGTCCATGACCTTAAAAATTCCCTGGGATTATTGAACAATCAAATTGGGAAACTTGTGAATCTTATTGAAAGTTATAGGCCCCCAATGCCTCCTCAAGATTTCACACATCCTTCCCCTCCAACATTCCCCTCTCAAATGCCTCATCCTCCAATCACGGGGCTCGGATCATCGTCAACAGCTCACGGTGACTATGGCGAAGAGTACTATATCAAGGACATGAGCAATTCGAGGTTTGTTGGCGTGTGCATACTCATCTCCAGGGAAAGGGGGACTCTAGTACATCGCCGACCTTTGGAGAAGGGTGAGGCTAAAATAATGGTCGATGAAATATACAACGGCTGCGGAGATGTACCTGTGTACGTTAACAGCGGGGATGGGATGGAATTGAGGAATTATGCAAAATCTTTTATTACTTGGCCACTTTATCTGTTGGCCAAGGTTTAATAATATTTTCTTTCGTTTCAGTTGTAATAATTTTTTTTTGTTTTAGTTGTAAGAATATTGGTTTTGCTTCAGTTGTAAGAATATTGGTTTTGTTTCAGTTGTAAGAATATTGGTTTTGTTTCGTATGGAATGATATTTTTTTTGTTTCAGTCGTAAGAATATTCTTTCTGTTTCAGTTGTAATAATATTTTTTAACCTATTACCACAGGACTGAAATTTGAAGATTATTACATGGATTTCCCACAATACAAAGAGTGGATGGGAGAGACTAACCGGATATCAATTAATCATGTAAAGGGCGTTTATGAAGTTGTTAAATATGCTTCCAAAAATCTTAAAAGTGAGAAGATTCCGTGTCCGTGCACTCATTGTATTAACGGAAAATATAAGTCATTGGAAGTTGTTGAGTTGCATTTACTAAAGTGGGGAATCTGTCAAGACTATATAATATGGACATACCATGGTGAAAAAGTTGTACCTTATGTTCCAGAAGAATTACCGGGAGCCGACCGTGTAACGGAACCTCAAGGAGTAGAAGTGGTACATGATTCACCAACACATCGTCCATTGACCGACTTAATTGATGATGCTTACGGACTCCACAACCAACAAAACCACCAACCTATGGATACAAATAATGTGCATTATGACCAAGTAAATGAACAAATTGATGCTGAACTACTAGGAGATCGGGAATACATACGGTTGAAAGCAGATGCGGCTAGACCGTTGTATAAAGATTGCGATGAAGATCACTCGGTATTATATGCAATGATTGGTTTGCATAATTTGAAGAGTCAATTTGGTTTGTCTGGAAACAGCGTAACCGGAATTCTTAAGTGGGTTAAAGAAATTCTCCCAAAAGAGAACATGTTACCAGACAATTATCCTACCATGAAGAAGAGTTTGAAGGGTTTAGGTTTGAAATACAAATCTATTCATGCTTGCAAGTATGATTGCATATTGTACCGGAATGAGCACGAAGAGAAGGATGAATGTCCTGTATGCAGTGAGCCTAGATATATGGTTTGTGAGAATGGAAATGACAAACATGCAAAAAATCGCAAGTGCTCGCAAGTCCCACAAAAGGTTTTGAAATATTTTCCACTTGGGCCACGGTTAAAACGTTTTTTTACTGTACCGTGGATAGCGGAGGCCATGACATGGCATGCTCGATGCGAGGTGGGTGGGAATTTGATGCGTCATCCGGTTGATTCACTCATCTGGCAAATTTCAAATGCACAACACCATGAATTTGCAAAGGAACCGCGCAACGTTCGTCTTGCAATCTCAACCGATGGGTTTAACCCTTTCGGTAATTTAAGTACTAGTCAGAGTTATTGGCCAGTTCTTATGGCGCCTTTAAGTCTTCCTCCGACGTTATGCATGAGAAAGGAGTTCACATTGTTATCTCTGTTGATACCCGGGCCTAAGGCTCCCAGTGATGATATTGATATATTCTTAGCACCATTAATCGAAGAACTTAAAGAGTTGTGGGATAAAGGCGTGACGGCGTTCGATTCTCATAAGGGTGAAGAGTTCACACTTAAAGCAATGGTGATGTGGGCGATCCACGATCTTCCTGCTTATGGGACCTTGTCCGGTTGTAATGTTCATGGTTATTATGGATGTCCCATATGTGGGGAGGAAACTGAAGCCTGTTGGTTAAAACATAGTGGTAAGTTGAGTTACACGGGTCATCGTAGATTTCTGCCGACCAGTCACCCTTTTAGGAACGACAAGTCTAACTTTTTGCCTGTCGGTCACGAGCGAAGAACGGCACCTAGTCGACTTTCTGGTCAGCAAATTGAGGAGAAGGCGGTGGCTGCGACTGCGGGGAATAGGTATGTAGGCAAACACCCCCAGTTTGTAAACCTGAAGCGTAAAGCTAGGGAGGATCCGAACGACCCTAGTAAAGCGAAGCCATGGTCCAGGCGATCAATATTTTTTGATTTGCCGTATTGGAAAGATCATCGTGTAAGGCATATAATTGATGTGATGCACACAGAGAAGAATGTTGCAGAACATTTGATAGGAACATGTCTGGGTGGATCTCATTCCAAAGATGGAGAGCGTGCCCGCCGAGATCTACAGGATATGAAAATAAAGAAGAGACTGTGGTTAAAAAATGATCCAACGACAGGAAGAATTTCTATCCCCCCCACTGCTTTCACTTTGACTACTAGTGAGAAGAAGATCCTCTTAGACACGTTGTTCAACTTGAAGACTCCAACCGGTTATTCTGGTAATTTACGTAGGGTAGTAAACTACCAAGCAAATGACTTGAAACAGTGCAAGTCTCACGACTGGCACGTAATCATCCAATTAATCCCGTTGTTATTTCGGCATTGCTTCTCTGAACACAAAGATCTCCGTCGGGCAATTATGCAAATCAGTTTGTGTTTTACCCTACTTTGTGCAAAAGTGGTAAACAGAAGACACATTAAAGCTGCGAAATCAACTTTAGCCGAGGCAGTTTGTGTGTTAGAGAAATATTTTCCTCCGTCATTCTTCGATATCAGTATCCACCTGCTTGTGCATTTATGCGATGAAGCTTTATTATGTGGTCCCGTGAGGTATCGTTGGATGTATCCTTTTGAGCGCTTGATGAAAACCTTCAAAGATTATGTAAAGAATACACGGTATATTGGAGGGTCAATTGCTGAAGAATACGTAACGGTGGAATCATCGCTATACGCTAGGGAACATATGCCAGAACAAGAGGTGAGGAGGTTTAATCCTCGTGGAGAACGAGTGATAGAGGAACCTGACGAGTTTGAGGACGAATTATCGTTTGGGAACCCTAAAGAGGTGAAACTCACAAACCTACAATACGAGCAAGCAACTCGTCATGTCTTCGAATCGCAAGATGAAGTCCAAGACTGGAGACAGTGAGTATCTACTGAATTATTCTTCTTTGATTATATGTATTTTTTATTTTATGATCTAAACTCTATAATTTTTCGGTAGGAAGTACGAGAGCGAAATTATCCAAAATCAAAGGAGAAATTGGACGACAACTGACTTTAGGGCATGGGTGTCAAAAGAGGTACTGACCCCGCAGCCGCGGGTGTCCCGGTTTGAGAGTACGACGGTAATTTGCTTATTTCTACACTTAGGCTTAACATGGCGTTAGAGGGTGAAAACTCGAAACAGCCCCCGAACGGCCCCGTGGGTGGCACTAACACCTCCCACGGGACCAACGTAACTCGTGGGAACGGACGCCACAGCCGCGGGTGTCCCGGTTTGAGAGTACGACGGTAATTTGCTTATTTCCACACTTAGGCTTAAAAACATGGCGTTAGAGGGTGAGAACTCGAAACAGCCCCCGAACGGCCCCGTGGGTGGCACCAACACCTCCCACGGGACCAACGTAACTCGTAGGAACTGACCCCGCAGCCGCGGGTGTCCCGGTTTGAGAGTACGATGATAATTTGCTTATTTCCACACTTAGGCTTAAAAACATGGCGTTAGAGGGTGAGAACGCGAAACAGCCCCCGAACGGCCCCGTGGGTGGCACCAACACCTCCCACGGGACCAACGTAACTCGTGGGAACGGACCCCGCAGCTGCGGGTGTCCCGGTTTGAGAGTACGACGGTAATTTGCTTATTTCCACACTTAGGCTTAAAAACATGGCGTTAGAGGGTGAGAACTCGAAACAGCCCCCGAACGGCCCCGTGGGTGGCACCAACACCTCCCACGGGACCAACGTAACTCGTGGGAACGGACCCCGCAGCCGCGGGTGTCCCGGTTTGAGAGTACGACGGTAATTTGCTTATTTCCACACTTAGGCTTAAAAACATGGCGTTAGAGGGTGAGAACTCGAAACAGCCCCTGAACGGCCCCGTGGGTGGCACCAACACCTCCCACGGGACCAACGTAACTCGTAGGAACTGACCCCGCAGCCGCGGGTGTCCCGGTTTGAGAGTACGACGGTAATTTGCTTATTTCTACACTTAGGCTTAACATGGCGTTAGAGGGTGAAAACTCGAAACAGCCCCCGAACGGCCCCGTGGGTGGCACTAACACCTCCCACGGGACCAACGTAACTCGTGGGAACGGACCCCGCAGCCGCGGGTGTCCCGGTTTGAGAGTACGACGGTAATTTGCTTATTTCCACACTTAGGCTTAAAAACATGGCGTTAGAGGGTGAGAACTCGAAACAGCCCCCGAACGGCCCCGTGGGTGGCACCAACACCTCCCACGGGACCAACGTAACTCGTGGGAACGGACCCCGCAGCCGCGGGTGTCCCGGTTTGAGAGTACGACGGTAATTTGCTTATTTCGACACTTAGGCTTAAAAACATGGCGTTAGAGGGTGAGAACTCGAAACAGCCCCCGAACGGCCCCGTGGGTGGCACCAACACCTCCCACGGGACCAACGTAACTCGTAGGAACTGACCCCGCAGCCGCGGGTGTCCCGGTTTGAGAGTACGACGGTAATTTGCTTATTTCTACACTTAGGCTTAACATGGCGTTAGAGGGTGAGAACTCGAAACAGCCCCCGAACGGCCCCATGGGTGGCACCAACACCTCCCACGGGACCAACGTAACTCGTAGGAACTGACCCCGCAGCCGCGGGTGTCCCGGTTTGAGAGTACGACGGTAATTTGCTTATTTCTACACTTAGGCTTAACATGGCGTTAGAGGGTGAAAACTCGAAACAGCCCCCGAACGGCCCCGTGGGTGGCACTAACACCTCCCACGGGACCAACGTAACTCGTGGGAACGGACCCCGCAGCCGCGGGTGTCCCGGTTTGAGAGTACGACGGTAATTTGCTTATTTCCACACTTAGGCTTAAAAACATGGCGTTAGAGGGTGAGAACTCGAAACAGCCCCCGAACGGCCCCGTGGGTGGCACCAACACCTCCCACGGGACCAACGTAACTCGTAGGAACTGACCCCGCAGCCGCGGGTGTCCCGGTTTGAGAGTACGACGGTAATTTGCTTATTTCTACACTTAGGCTTAACATGGCGTTAGAGGGTGAAAACTCGAAACAGCCCCCGAACGGCCCCGTGGGTGGCACTAACACCTCCCACGGGACCAACGTAACTCATGGGAACGGACCCCGCAGCCGCGGGTGTCCCGGTTTGAGAGTACGACGGTAATTTGCTTATTTCCACACTTAGGCTTAAAAACATGGCGTTAGAGGGTGAGAACTCGAAACAGCCCCCGAACGGCCCCGTGGGTGGCACCAACACCTCCCACGGGACCAACGTAACTCGTGGGAACGGACCCCGCAGCCGCGGGTGTCCCGGTTTGAGAGTACGACGGTAATTTGCTTATTTCGACACTTAGGCTTAAAAACATGGCGTTAGAGGGTGAGAACTCGAAACAGCCCCCGAACGGCCCCGTGGGTGGCACCAACACCTCCCACGGGACCAACGTAACTCGTAGGAACTGACCCCGCAGCCGCGGGTGTCCCGGTTTGAGAGTACGACGGTAATTTGCTTATTTCTACACTTAGGCTTAACATGGCGTTAGAGGGTGAAAACTCGAAACAGCCCCCGAACGGCCCCGTGGGTGGCACTAACACCTCCCACGGGACCAACGTAACTCGTGGGAACGGACGCCACATCCGCGGGTGTCCCGGTTTGAGAGTACGACGGTAATTTGCTTATTTCCACACTTAGGCTTAAAAACATGGCGTTAGAGGGTGAGAACTCGAAACAGCCCCCGAACGGCCCCGTGGGTGGCACCAACACCTCCCACGGGACCAACGTAACTCGTAGGAACTGACCCCGCAGCCGCGGGTGTCCCGGTTTGAGAGTACGATGATAATTTGCTTATTTCCACACTTAGGCTTAAAAACATGGCGTTAGAGGGTGAGAACGCGAAACAGCCCCCGAACGGCCCCGTGGGTGGCACCAACACCTCCCACGGGACCAACGTAACTCGTGGGAACGGACCCCGCAGCCGCGGGTGTCCCGGTTTGAGAGTACGACGGTAATTTGCTTATTTCCACACTTAGGCTTAAAAACATGGCGTTAGAGGGTGAGAACTCGAAACAGCCCCCGAACGGCCCCGTGGGTGGCACCAACACCTCCCACGGGACCAACGTAACTCGTGGGAACGGACCCCGCAGCCGCGGGTGTCCCGGTTTGAGAGTACGACGGTAATTTGCTTATTTCCACACTTAGGCTTAAAAACATGGCGTTAAAGGGTGAGAACTCGAAACAGCCCCCGAACGGCCCCGTGGGTGGCACCAACACCTCCCACGGGACCAACGTAACTCGTAGGAACTGACCCCGCAGCCGCGGGTGTCCCGGTTTGAGAGTACGACGGTAATTTGCTTAATTCTACAATTAGGCTTAACATGGCGTTAGAGGGTGAAAACTCGAAACAGCCCCCGAACGGCCCCGTGGGTGGCACTAACACCTCCCACGGGACCAACGTAACTCGTGGGAACGGACGCCGCAGCCGCGGGTGTCCCGGTTTGAGAGTACGACGGTAATTTGCTTATTTCCACACTTAGGCTTAAAAACATGGCGTTAGAGGGTGAGAACTCGAAACAGCCCCCGAACGGCCCCGTGGGTGGCACCAACACCTCCCACGGGACCAACGTAACTCGTAGGAACTGACCCCGCAGCCGCGGGTGTCCCGGTTTGAGAGTACGATGATAATTTGCTTATTTCCACACTTAATTTTTATATTCCTACTTGGTTACTGATAATTTTAACTCATATATGCAATTTTTCAGCTTAATTAATTTTTTTGTAAAATTACTTGGTTACTGATACTTTTATTTTTTGTATCCTATCATTTGTAGGATTTTTGCGCGTGGATCAAATGAAGGAGGCAATGTTTTACAACATGATGATTATTTATATGTTGTGGACATTCAGGATAATGTTTTTTATGTGTTATAGCCGTGCAGGCTTTTATTGTTTAGTTTTATGGCCGTGCGGGCTTTTATAATTTGATTGTTGAATTTTGTAGCCGTGCGGGCTTTATAATAAGCAGGTTTTTCATTTACAGGTTTTGGAATGTCAAGAAAATAGAGGAAACTCTGCCCAATTTTTTTTTGGTCTGTGAATTATTAAGACGTGTAATATTTTTATGTTTGTATATATATTTGTTTATTAACAACATTCTCAATTCGCAATTTGTGATTTTTTTTTATTGTTTTGCCTATAATAAATATTTGTAACACCTCGTAGCAACCGATGATGCACTCACAGGAACCCCAATTTTAGGATTGGGCAAAAAAAAATACATTTTTTTTAAATTACAGATAAATATGGTCATGGACTTTGTCCATGACCATTTTTACTTTTTTTTGTCGCGCTTAAAAATGGTCGCGGCCAAAGTCCGCGACCATTTTTTTTATTTTTTGTCACGGTAATGGGTCGCGGACTAGGGCCGCGACCAATTTTTTTTAATTTTTTTTTGTCACACACATGGGTCGCGGCCAAAGTCCGCGACCAATTTGTCACGGTCGTGGGTCATGGACAAGGACCGTGACCAATTTTTTTAATTTTTTTTTGTCACGCACATGGGTCGCGGACTTTGGCCGCGACCAATTTGTCACGGTTGTGGGTCATGGACAAGGGCCGCGACCAATTTTTTTAATTTTTTTTTGTCACGCACATGGGTCGCGGACTTTGGCCGCGACCAATTTGTCACGGTTATGGGTCACGGATTAGAGCCGCGACCTATCACGGCATGGGTCACGGCCTAAGTCCGCGACCATCTGCCGTGACCCCTCTCGGCCGTGACCATTTTTTGGTCACGGACTTGGGCCGCGACCCACGAAAATGGTCACGCCCGAAATGGTCACGGCCCAAGTCCGCGACCCACAGGTTTGGTCAGGGATTTTGGCCGTGACCAATCGACAGTTTTGGTGTAGTGATCCATGCTAAAGAGAAGTTGATTATAGGTATTATGTATATTGCGAGGGAAATACATTGGAACAATGTTGGGGTATAATTAGATGTTAGACAGGAAAGAAATAGTTAGCATGGGAATAGAAACTAGTAAGGTTTGATGGAACGACAGGCGTGCACATTAGATGAGAGGTGAGAATCTCAAGTGAGTACGATAACCTAACATGATTAATATATGTGCTATAAACTCATTTTAAGCACTTGCTGATTTTTAAATTGTTTTCAACTCAGGCTCTGACCCGTTGTCTGCAAATATCTTTTCTTGTCAAATTATTTTAGGTGCCCAACCACAGGAACGCCAAGCATAGGAGTTCCATTCACTCGACAAGCTATAGCTACTGTGGAAGTTACAGGACCTTCATAGTAGACACATCTATGTCTATCATTTCTTCCTTTTGAGTTATTTCATCAGTTAGGGCATGTTTCCCCTCTTCTATTATAATATTCAAAAAATTTGGATTTAGTTATTTACTTTATTCAGCTGTTGAGTTTATTTCTGTTGGATTATTGTATTTGAGACTTAGACTGGAAATGTTTTTGTCCAGTTTCATTTATTATTGCAGTTATTTCCTATCATATGAGATTGATGTGAATGGTGAATGTTTAATTATTTCGTATCCTAGTTTTATACAAATTAAAAGATGAAATTTTGACATCAACCTTATTAAATATTAGGTGGTTAGTATTTAATAATAAAGTTTTCAACAGTGATGCATAATCTGAACCAACTGGATATTTGATTTAATTTAATAAAGGACTGATCACCCGATATTTAATTAGGCGGGGTGTCATAGGTGGTATCAGAACATCAGGTTCTAGAGTCCTTAGGATCTGTGAGGCCTACTATGCTTTCCACGTAGCTTTCTTGGATATATAGCCCTATATTTAGGACTGCTGTATTCATTAATTACGCATTCGATGCCTTCAACTATTTAAGATAATTACTGTGGACTTGTAAAGATTATATCCTATTTTAGGTGCCTCCTAGACGTGCACAGCGAGGCAATAGGGATGCCCAGCTCGAGCCTCATCCATCTCCGGCCTAGGGTACGATGAATGCTGCGAAAGTTACCCCTATTGTAGCCCAGGTGGTGAATGTAGCATTAGCTGTGGTACCACAGTCCCCACCACAAGCACCAGTAGTGGCTCCAGCACTAGTCCACACTTTTCCCTCTTCTTGGAAACACGTCAGAGATGCCTTTTAAAAGGCACATCCTCCAGAGTTCGCAAGAAGTTAAGATGTGGTAAAGGTGAGCCAATGGAGGAAGGATATACAGAGATACCTGAGGATGTATGAGTGCACGGAGGTGCCGGAGCAGATTTTAGCCACCTTTAAGTTGGTGGGGGCAATGCTACAGCGGTGGGAGCCCACTACCACTACGAAGGATATAGATAACTTGGTAATTCGAGAGTTTTGGATGTGGTTTGACCGCAAGTACTTCCCTTTATCTGTGCAGACCGAGATGAGGCGAAAGCTGTTGAACCTAAAACATGAAGGGAGGACAGTTCCTGAGCATGAGGAAGAGTTTACTGATCTTCTGAATATAGTTGCACATGAGATACTGACGGATGAGAAAAATATATAGAGGCTTATAGATGGATTGACTTGGAGGATTCGCCATCATCTGTTTGGGAATCTTTCATTAGCCACTTATTCTAATGTGGTTAATGCTACTCTTTTACATTTCCAGGACCACCGCTTCCATCAACAGGGGATAAAACGAGTCGGGGAGTCCATCCAGTAGGGATGGACAGGAGGCAATAGTGCCAGTGGGGCACCAGCAGCCCAGGGACAGGTCCGATAGGGTGAGCAGAGTTCCCATCAGGGGGACCATGCTAAGCGATTCCGGTCTGGAGACTTTAGACAGGGGAAGGGAAGCTTTAGACAGGGCCATTAGTTCCAGCCTGGTCAGCAGGGTCAACAGGGGCGGTAGTGTTTCTAAAAGGGCCAGCAGAGGAGTGGAAATGGCCATTAGGGGCATAGGGAAGGACACTTTTCGTGGAGGTGCTTTACTTGTGGAAGCACTGGCCCCAAACACCAGGATTGTCCTCAAAGGGGTAGAGTCCCAAAATAGTAGCATCATGGCGCTAATCAGGATCCCCAGTGATGGCTATTTCCAGCTTCCCTCCCAGCACCACCCCAGGTACCAGCTTTGCCAGCCATTCCAGCAGTTCTGGTGCAGCAGGGACAGTTGCAGTATGGGCGTGTCTACAACGTCCATGAGGCCGCAGTTTATTAGGCTCCTCCCATAGCTGAGGGTATGTTTTCTATTCAGGGGACTATGGGGCGGATATTATTTGACATGCGGGCTTCACATAGTTTAATTTCCACTAGTTTTGCACGCACCACGAGGTTATTAGACACGAAAAATAGCACAATTACTAGTGTAGACTCACCGATGGGTTATGGGTCTTTAATATTCTTTATATATCGGGGATTAGGCATAGATATTGAGAGTTTGATTTTACTGACAGATATGCTTGTCTTAGAATGCACGAGTATGACACTATTATCGGGATGGATTGGCTAGTTACGTATAGGCCTATGATTGATTCCTATAGCCATAGTATAGTGTTTGCCATATCGGGTCAAGAGATGTCTTTAGTGGCGATGCCTCGTCCCAAGGGAGGTTCGTCGACCCACTTATATTATATAGAGGAAGAGACCTCTAAGGGAGTTGTGATACCGCTTGATTCGATTTCGATTGTTCATGAGTTCGCTAATGTATTTCAGGACATACCGGGATTACCGCCCAGCAGGGAGATAGAGTTTGTGATAGATTTGGCGCCAGGCACTTGACAAATAGCTCGTGCAGCTTACCGTATGGCTCCGGCAGAGATGAGGGAGCTACGGGATCAGATCGAGCAGATATTGGGTCAGAATTTCATCCGTAGGAGTACCTCAACTTGGGGTTTTCATGTGCTATTTGTAAAGAAGATAGATGGGTCGCTATGGTTATGTGTTGATTACCGAGAGTTGAATAAGGTCACGATACATAATAAATATCCGTTGCCCCGAATCGATGAGCTATTCAACCAGTTAAGGGAAACTTCTTATTTTTTGAAGATAAACTTGAGGTCGGGGAACCATCAGTTACGTATTAGGGAGCAGGATGTCCCTAAGATTTCTTTTCTGATGAGGTATGGATCATACGAGTTCAGGGTTATGCCATTTGGGCTAACCAAATGAACCAGAAGTCTTTATGGATTTGATGAACAAGGTGTTCAGAGAGTTCTTAGATCAGTTTGTCATTGTCTTCATTGTTGACATTCTGATTTATTCCCGGACTGAGGAGGAGCATGCCTAGCATCTGAGGCTGATTTTACAGACTCTAAGTGAGCACGAGTTATATGCAAAATATGGGTTTTGTCTATAAGAGAGGTTCAGTTCTTGGGGCACATCATTTCTGCAGAAGGGATATCGGTAGATCCAGGGGAGGTGTCAGCGGTGAGGGAGTGGGGACATCATATGACGTCGACTGAGATACATAGTTTCTTGGGGCTGGCAGGATACTACAGGCGGTTCATTCCGGGATTCTCAAACATAGAGGGTTCATTGACAAACTTTAATCACAAGGGGATGCCATTTATATGGGATGATACCTCCCAGTTGGATTTTGACGAGCTGAAGGACAAGTTAACTTCAACACCAGTTATAGCCCTACCCAGGCCAGGGATGGAATACCTGGTGTACACTGATGTATCCTTACTACAACTTGGGGGGGTGCCTCAGCAAGAGGAAAAGGTGATTACTTATGCTTCCCACAAGATTAAGCCTCACGAGAGGAGTTACCCCACCCATGACTTAGAGTTAGTGGCAGTCGTGTTTGCATTATGGATATGGAGACATTATCACTTGCGGGATAAATTTTGCCTCTTTACGGATCACAAGTCACTATAATATCTGCTCACGTAGCGGGAGCTAAATATGCGTAAGCGAAGGTGGCTTGAATTTATGAAGGACTACCAGTTTGACATCCATTACCACCCGGGGAAGGCTAACGTGTCGCATTGAGCCGTAGGCCAGTAGGTGAGGAGGCCAGGGTTTGGAAGGAAAAATGGAAAGAATTCGGGCATCAAGATGCAGTTGCCCACTCATTCATGTCAGTGGTGATGATTACACCAGAGATATTTACCAGGGTGATACAGGCTCAGGCCGCGGATTCCTTCTGTCAGGATCGAATTATCTAACTTCTATCCGAGGAAGCAGAGTCCTTATCCATGATCTCGAAGGGGGTTTATGCTTTAATGGCAGACTAGTAGTTCCAGAGGGGGAGGAGCTACGACATGCAGTGATGGCTGAGTCACACGGTTCACGATTTACGGTACATCCTGGAGGGGATAAGATGTACCAGGATATGAGGAGACAGTATTGGTGGAGTGGCATGAAGAAGGACATCGCCAAGTTTGTGTTGAAACTTGAGCATGATTTTCAACCTTAATAACTTGTACCTTTTGCATTCTTATTAGATAAGACATTCCTCTCAAGTTCTTTTCCTTTAATATTATTCGAAGAAATATTATTTTCATTGACTTGAGTAGAACTCTCTTATTTAACATCATTCAAATTTTCATGAACAAAGGTAGTAGATGTATTTGGTGAAACATTAAACGAGTCAAAACCTAACCCTTTCTTATCATTTTGTACCACAGACCTATCAAATAACATCTTGTTCATTTGAAAATATACCTTTCATATAGAAAAAATCTATTTGATAAAGAATTACTTCTTTTGTGTATTTTAAGTATGGGTGTTCATATGTGAAAGAAACATGCTTAGAGTTTGCCTCAAAACATTATTTTGAAAACTCTTCTAAAGTTAAATGGGACAACATTTGTGGTCATTCGCGTGACCTATCTCATTGCAGCATCACCACAATGACAAACTTGTTTAGTGAAATAATAATGTCTTGTTCGTTACATGTGTTCCCTTGAAAAATGCCAAGACTTTGGTACGACCTAGATTTCTTTAGGTTCACCCCAGTGACGCAATGTCTCCCTGCAGCGACCGTGAGGTGAAATACGTCTGATAGAGTTGAAAGTCATTTTTTTACCAGATCTTTCTTAAATATCTTATTGGTCAGTGTGTCAAATATATCTTATTATGTGACTTAGGCCCTAATGTGACTATTTGACACCTTAAGAGTGAAAAACCTAGCATTTGAAAGTTAAATTGTTTCAAAATCAAAAGGCTATAAGTTAAATGTTGTTTACTATAACAGTTTGCATTATACTCAACTCCCCATAATATTAGGTTGTATTATTCCATTGATCAAAACCAACTTTGTGTCTCTATTCCAATAGGTCGTTATGAAAACTTCATGTCAAGACTTATTCAACGGACGTCACCAACTTCATCCCGACATTATTCTCTTTTACATCCATGAGAATTCCACTTTAGGGAAAGGTAATGGACTTTGAGGACATAGTTACCCATGGTTTAACATAACTAAAATTAAGATTTTTTTAAATATAAAATGTGTTAAAAACTTTAGTGCCTCTATGTTTATGTTTTGGAAAATTTGAACAAATACACTATGCATTATACTTTTCTTATAGAAAAATTATGTTCATAAAAACTCACATTCTTTTATGTGTATTTGAAGTGTGAGTGTTCCTAGTTGAGAACAAAGATAATTAGGGACATTCAAAATATATGGACATAGGCATGACACGCCTTGCCACAACGATGCAATGTCTCGCTGTAGCGATAGCCAATCGCTAGTACCTATTGATCCATCGTCAGAATCTTTAACAATAGCACGGCCTGACTCGCCATAGTTTTTTCGTAGCGATGGTTTCCTTTATTGTAGGAAAATATTATCGTCGATACTCCTTGTCCATGTCCAAAATTCCCGTCATCAAGCATGACCTAGATCACCTTACTCCAGTGACACTGTCGCGACATTATTAGATCTGGAGAAAGAAGTGAATTTTATCAAAAAGATTACATTATAATACGTGAGATTATATTTTTCTACCATATCTTTTGGTTTGTTATGGAAGAAACTTATTTGTGTAGACTATAATGGTTCATTACCTCCTATACTTATGACTCCAAGTTTGAAATGGATATATATCTCTTCTTATTCCCACAAACAAGTTAAGGTTTTCGAAAGATTTATACATCAATCTTTTATCATAATATTTTCTAGAGAGCAAAACTTTCTTTTTAGTTTTGAGATATCCATCGTTATCATTCCTATTTTATTATCATTTGAAGTTTGATTACTTCTTCTCAGGACCTGAGCAAGCATTTGTAAAACAGATCTTAAGAGTCTAAAAATATTTTGATATCTCAAAAATTCTTTGGGAGTTTATTTTATGTTGCCAAACACCCTTACACACTTCCCTCAACCTTTAGGGACCTCACATACTTGGAAGTAGATATACACATTGGTGGATTCTTAATTGTTCCATTGGAATACAAAGTATTTCTTCAAACTCTAAAAGAAGAAAGTTTTCTTCAAACATTAAACTAAAACTTTGTTTGGCACATGGACTTGATGGTATTATTTGCGAACTAAAACTTGTGGCGATTATGTATCATTCTCCGGTTATTGGTGCTCTCTATGGAGGATGTGGTGGGAAAGAGTGTCTAGTCGATTATATCGACATGAGTATTGTAAGTATATTTTTCCTAGTTTTAAAATTCTACCATAGTACATTTGGTGGTCTGTCAGTCCGAGGTTTTTCTTGTTGTGGGTTTTTCCTCATACACCTTGGTGTTATGTTATAATATCTATCTTTCTGCACTTAGATTAAGTCACTAAATATTAAAGATAAAATTTAGTGAAATCTATTTGGTAAACAATTTGTCACATAAGACGTTAGGAATTGTATTTGATATTATAAATTAAACTTGTAAAGAAAACCTTGCCATGACTTGACAACAGATTTTAATTAGGAATCTTTCACCCATCTCCATTTTGAGCATATGCACTCTCAACTGGTATCATATCTAGACCTCATTTTTATTAGGTTTAATTACCTTGAGGTAGATCCAGCGTTTGTGAAGATGGATCTTAGCGTGTGTAATAATTTTCTTAATTTAATTGATACATCTAATTTCCATATTTTTACTGGAATTATTACTCCATCCGATTTTGTAAATATCATTGTACCATCATGTTTATGACTAGTACTAGTGATTGTGAAGATAATGATCTACGTTCTTCTCTTGATATGCTTGTTCCGCAAAATAAGAAATTATTCAAAATCAATGTTAAACTTTCTTTGAGAGTGAAACATTTGGAAAAAGAAAGTTCCATCAAATAAAATAAAGAGTGGAATCTTCGAGGTTATCATTTGATAGGGATATTTTAACTGATAAATTAAAAGCCCTTGAAAGTGAGAAAGATAAACTTTTACATGCAATTCTTTTTGTAAATAAAGAAAATGTTCTCTTTCAAGCCTTGGAATCTCATGGTCATTCCCTCTTTTCTAAACTTAAAGTCATTAATTTTGAATTTAGTGACCTCCTATAATTTTTTGATGAACAAAAAGACCAAAAGGAGCCCTTTAAAGAAGATAAAGTTGTTTATCCAATTTAACAAAAGAAATAGATGATTTGACTATCTCATTGAAAATTTTGAAAAAGAAATACCAAATTTAAGAAGAATACAAAGTCAATATCTTAAAAAACATTGAATAACTTCCAAGAGGCTTAGAATCTAGAAAACTAGACATTCCTAAAGGAGAGACAATCTCTATCAAACCATCATCATCAAATGAGACAACACTCATTAAAATTATATTAAAAATCTTTCAAAATAAAAGAAAACAAGTTGTTAGTCATTTTAAGGGGAAGAATATTATCCCTCCCATTTATGATAACAAAAAACACATAATTAGTCATAAGACACCCAAAAAGGACTTTGATTGTTCCCATTGTCGCAAAAAAGGTCATCATAAGGATTTTTATTTTATGCTTAAAAATTTCACCATTTTGATAAGGTTTCTACTAGGATATCTCCTCATGTGCCTCATCCTAAGGTTTATAAATGTGATCATTATAATAGGCAAGGACATTAGAGAAAAAAATTTATTTGCTTAAATCAAACTTGGACTTTCGTAATGCTAGGAAGAATTATAGATTTGTTAGGAATAACACTTTAGGAAAGAAACATGAACATCCTAGGCATGTTCATAAGAAAAGGGGCAAAAGAATTGAAAATACACCCAAGATCCAACCTACTCCCAATTCACCTTACCTTAAATGAATATGGATTAGGAAGGATCATTTAGATTTAGTAGATTTATTGAATCACTTGTTGATCCCCTCAACTTATACTTGGTAGAAGGTTTCATAATGGTCTTAGGACTTCATAGAATGATTATCTTGTCTTGTTCCGTAGCTCATTCTACTTTGTTTTATGCTTTATTTTCATAATTTATTTCTAGATATTTTTGTGATTTTGTGCTTATAGGTCATCTTGCTAAAATACTAAGAATAATCTATTTGACTTGTTTGCACATGACATTTGTATCTTAGTTGTGTTTATAACTATGAACTCTACAATGATAATTTATAAGCTTTGAAAAATCTACGATTCTTTGAGCTTGATTTATCTAGAGCATATATCATGACTTGTCTTACTTACATCGCACTACATTTCGAGCATTATCTTATGAACTAAATAACAAAAAAAAATTGAGTAATGCTTTATGGAAGTTTTCAAAATGTATGTAAATTGAAAAAGGGTGTTATGTTTGCCTTTGTATGTGTGACATTTGTATCTTCATGCTTGGAGTTGAAAATGGTATATATTTAAAAATTATGAGATATGATAAGGTTAGGGCTACAACTTTGATTGGACAATACAACCTTTGAAAATTGAGTATAGTAATCCAACATATTAATGAAAGCGTGAAATCCAAAATATGTATAATTTGTTTGAAAGCGATGTTTCAAAGATTTATATCAATTCGAAATTGAATCATCTCAAGGATTTGGAAAAAGGTTTAACTGTAAATTTCTTATTGAGGAAGAGAAAAGTTTTAGTTGAAAATTTTGTGTTTTAAAGGAAAATAAGACTTTTTTAGTAAAAATCTTCAGATTTTGAAATTCCTTAATAAAATTTCTCTTTTTAAATTTGTTTTTATTTGATTGGAAAATACTCATATTTGTACACCTATTCTATCTCACGTGTTATCTCTTATGTGCTCTTATAAATTAACTTAAAAGCATATTATGATTTTATTCGTAACTAGTTTATTCTCCATATAGAGTACTCGAAATAACCATTAAAACTTAACTTGACAATCCGTAATGCAATTACATAAAATTTTATTTGTCTAAGTCATTTCAGGAAGTGAATCATTTGAGATTGATCAGTTTGTATCTTGTGAGTTGTTCTTTTAATTAGAAAATTCATTTGAGAGAACTGAAATTATTTGGCCAAACGCATGGCCAGCGAAGGGTATTTCACCGCAGCGACTTCAATCATCGCTCCAGTGAAGGTCACGACCAGCGATAAGTTTCGTTGAAGCGATAGTGTTCTCTAAAGTGCGTTAAAATCCTCATTTTTGTCACTTTCACAAATGCAACTTTCTCTCAGTACTTAGAAACTTAACCGATCCTACTCCATTTTTGGATGGTTTTAAAGTTTGTGAGCTATTACTCTTCTAGAAAACGTTTTGGTAAGATTATTCTATTTTAGCCTTCTTCTAGATCTGTACTTTTTCTCACATGCTTTATGGGTTTAAGAATGTTTTGACCTTTATCTCATTTGAGTTATTATTTGACACTAAAAAATACCTCTTATATAGTACGTATATATAAGTTAAATTCACTAATCTATCTCATATTTGCATGTATGTGTTTTAAAATTGCTAAAAGATTAATTTGTATAATTTTATTTGCATTTAATTATCGTTTTCCCCATGTGGTATATCTTGCACATTCATTAAAAGGATTTATTTGAAAATACAGGTTTGGGAATATTTCTCTTTGTTGAGTAATGAATTTTGGGATATACTTACTCTTGTATAGTCTTAATTGGATTTAGACTTGATGTTTCTAATTTATTTTCTTAGAGTACGTTGTATTACCATTAATTTTTATATTGATACAAAACTGTCATATGTTTTAATATCATAGTTTTTACATTTGGGATAGATATGCTATATCCAATATTTTTTTATCATTATTTGTCTTGATCATACTAGGATAAATTGCTATATCTTATTTTGGTGTATCCTAATTTCCTTGGTGGTAATTATTGTTTTTACATATGCTTAAGCATTTGTATGTTTTTATGATGAAAACTTTGTGTTGTTCATTATTTTGGACATATTTCATTGATGCTTGATTTATCACGCTTTATCATTTAGATTGTTCAAGTTTGTCATCTATGTTTATGTTATTGAGTTTTAGGATTGAATTGTATTATCTCAACTGGAATCATTAATATCCTATACTTTTTACTCAATGTGTTTAGCCTTATGTTTAGTACATCTTGAGTATTTATGCTAAAATCATGATGATGGTTTATTATTTGGATTATTATATCATTATTGATCATTTTTGCCTCTATATGTTATACCATGTGAGTCATATCCTATATTTCTATCATCTCATTGTGCTTATTGTGATACATAGCATGTTTTCCACAATCTAAGCTTATTTTCTCTAATTATTTTATATAGCAACATTCCTTGTGTCCTTATTGATTTGGTTTCTTAATTTCTCCATCTATTATATACATGGAGAAATTTCCTAAAGCTGGAGACGACTTTATTAAGGGGGAGAATTAATTTGTGACAAAGAAAATCTAGCTATAGGATAAAATGAGAGAAAATATGTTATCTTAGGTTATATTTTATGTCATACCATGTTAGGGAGATTTCGATTAGGGATAATATATTTTTAGCATTTTAGGTGATATATGTTTGGTCATTTCTTATCATAGTTATTAAGCTTGTATTCATATCCGATTTTAACTTACATCTCAATTAGATTTTGGGGTATATTAGTTTCAATCCTTTAGATCATCTTTTTCTATATTACCTCTTCATTCGCATTTCTTTTCCTTTCTTAATTCCATGACAAAAATGAGGAGAGAGAGATTTCCTCGTTGGGGGGGGGGGGGGGGGGGGGCTTTCTTCCTTATGTGGGAGAGATGTTTGAGAAATGGGGAATTGAATTACTGAAAGTATAATCTTATGGATTGAAGTTTATATATCATATTTTATAGAGGTATTTAACAAACTTGGCATATGTTCTTTTGTGATTAGATGAATTGCTGTAATATTGTTTTATCAATTGTTTCATCTTATTGCTTCTATTTATATATCATTTTATTACATATTGGTATTTAAATATATTTGCTAATCATATGACAAAAAATAGGTACAATAGTTCCAAATGGTTGTGGAGTCTATTTCGATTCATTCAAGTGTGTCTTTCTATATTTTTATGCCTTTGGTCGGGCGAGTCGCATCATAAGTGATAGATTTGATTAATGTATTTGTAATCTTTACTTTCTGTGTTTTTTCATGGAATAGACAAAGGGAGAAACTGTAAGAGTATGCATTATACTCAAAGTTCCTCATAGGATTAGGTTGTATTGTTCCATTTATCAAAACCATTTTGTCTCTCTAGTCCAAGTGGGAATTTCGAAAAGCTTCATGTCAAGACTTATTCAACGGACTTTACCAACTTCTCCCGTCATCATTCACTTCTACATCCATAATAATGCCACTTTAGCGAGAGTTAATGGACTTAGATGAAATATTACACCCATGGTTAAACATAAAAAAATTAATATTTTCTTAAAATCGAAAATATGCTAAAACTTGTATGTGTGTGTTTGTGTGTTTTGGAAATTTTGAAAAAATACACTATACCGTATACTTTTCTTATAGAAAAACTATGTTCATAAAAACTTGCATTCTTTTATGTGTATTTGAAGTATGAGTTTTTCGGGTTGAGAACAAACATACTTAAGATATTTGACCAAAATGTTTACTTAAGTTCCCAAATGTTTTCCATCATTCGGAGTTTTCAAGATTGAACCTCATATGTCCATAGTTTGTGATCTTCAGTTTGGCACCGAAAAATTGTTCTATTCTTTGAACAATCTTTTCATATGATAGATTCCAAGTGTGTTGATTATGAAGAAGAAGTGTTTTTCATGTTCGGATTCATAGACGTTGCTGAGGTTATATATCGATGGATATCGAGGTGCACGTGGACTTGTGTACTGTGGACACAGGCGTGCATGGACTCCTACGTGGCACTGTAGAGGAGCAAAGAGAATACGAGGCATCAATGCTTGTGGGTGATTGAGTCATTGAGTAAAACTATTATAGGAAGTGAGTTCTTGAAATGATATTAATGTCAAGGGAGGCGTAACCCCTTATCAGGATGGTAATTATGGCCTTAGAACAATCAGTGACAATAATAAATGTAAGTCTCAAGTCGGCACATTCAATATACCAAATTCATGTATTAAATGTGTTCTTTCAACATAAATTCTATAAAAAACAATCAATGAGGGAGATCCCACAGTTGACTTGGTCGGAGGGAGTAGGCACAAGCACCTTTAAGGTAATAAAGACAAGGCAGTAACCTTAAACACAAATGGAGTAAATGGGGTTAGTCTCTCAATAAAATTTCTCACGATAAACTCTCTTATATGGGAGTATTTTGACAGCAATTCTAGGATAGAAAAGTATGATCCCCAAATAGTATAACTTTGGAGGTTTTTCTAGGAGAGAAAGATCATTATAAAGTGACCTTCATGTAATAAATGCATTTAACCCCTCTTGATATTAATAATCTTGTGCATTTAATGCCAAACATATTGAATTAAATGAGACAGACATGATATTTTGGAGGGAACACTGTTTAGACTCTCAGAGTTGTGAACGCATTAAAAAAGATGTGATGTACCAGCTATGGACCTACCAACCTAGGAATATCTTCACTTGAGTACTATATTATCGAGTTACATAATGTTAGACAGGTTGATGTTAACGAGTTGGTAAAAAGTAGCATGCGAGGGATGTACTGTCACATCACTTTAAAAGGTGGTTTATCATATTAAAGGTTGCTCGACTAATAACTGTTCGAACAACTTGTGGTGTGTATAAACCTTAGAGGTTAATCGTTTGAACAAATTTTTAGGACTGAGGACCCTCGAATGGGTTACCAAAGATGGTATCTCGATATGCTACCGGGCCAAGTTGTGTATAAACCAAGGTTTTACCTAAATACCCTAAAAGGGGTTTGTCTCTTCCAACGTTGCCTTGCACCCAATCCTCCAAACTAAATCCCTATAAGATACCCAGAATGAGGTTGTTTGATAGAACATGTAAGATCTCCTATGGACTGCCAGATATGGTCCGTCGAGGATACCGAGCAACCTCAAATCTTTACAAAGTAATAATTATATGTACAAAGAGGGCTAAATATAAGTACACCAAACTTCCTATTATAATTTGTGTTTTCCAACTTTATCTCCTAGTCTTAGTATTTGTGGCAGATCCTTCGAGTAGCTTGTCTTTGTGCGAGCAAACTTCTTTACATGATCGTTCGAGCAACTTATCTTTGTGCGAGCCACCTTCTTTACATGATCATTCTAGCAACTTCAGCTTTGGGAGAGCAACGATCCCTATCTTTCTTGTGAAGTGTTGGCACTGTTTTAATCAAATTTAAGCCTGGATCTCTCTCTATATTTGCTCCTTCATAGAGATATTTATTAGTTTGAAGAAATATCTGTACAAAAAAATGAGTTCACTTCCTCTCTCGATTAATCTGCACGTGCATTTGTTAGAAGTAAAAAGAATTCATAGATTTGTATATTTACACAGGATTAAAATAAAATTGTGGGTAACTTTAGCCTGCATTCAACTTACTTGAAAACTCTTCCTTCTCGCATGGTAGTAGCCATCCAGCTAGTTCTATTTCTCAGTCTATTATCTTGGGGAATTGTAAATGGTTTTTAATAAAATTTCCCCCAAAACCATTTATTTGCCCAGGTGTGAAAAGGCATAAAGTTTCACCCCCAAACGTCTCTTGAATTTCCTTAACAAGTTAATCATTACAGCATCTCTTCATTTTAAATGCATCTAACAGCCTTTTCCCCAGCCGTACACGCGTTGGTTAATGGCTTATGCATGTAATTCACGTGAGGTAGTTGACCTGGTGAAAACTTCTTTGTGATGATTACATTTCCCATGCGTGTATTTTCGTATCAGTCACGTCTTTTTAAAAAAAAAATACGTCCCTTAAAAAAGGGCTTCGTCTGATACCTAAACTTTTTTACCTTTGGGTTTTTTGAGCGAAGTGTTTCCTTAACTTGTGAGAGCAAATAGTATTCTCTGATTCCCAAGTTTTCTTCTTTTCCTCTCTTCTCTTCGATTTTATACTTTCTGTTATTGCACCAGTTGTGAAAAGAATTCCCTCGGTCGCAGGTATCGCCGCCGGAGAAACTTCCTCCGGTATTATTGATCGTCATCTATAATGGGCAAAATACCATTGTGCCCCCTATGTTGGGACTATAGATAAGTTTTGGGAGTCCGCCAAAGCTTTTACTGGCTCCCTTATTTCTAAGACGGAGGGTTTAAACATGTTGGTTGGTGAAAGTGATGTGATAGAGAATTATTCCTATGTCCCTAGTTCCACTGTTACCCGGTTTAGAGTTAAGAGGGGAGACTATCCCTACTCAGATTTTGAGTTTGAATTAGTTGGTGGATCTTATGAAGGACTAGGTGACTGAATTGATTACATCCATGGAAAGTATGATGGGGAATTTCTAACAGTTGGTTTATCTTGTACCAAATGGTTTGGCAAAAACAACAATACATTGAGAACCATGGTTTCTCATTGGAGTCATAGGACCCACATCTTCATTGCTGCCTAGGGTGAATTCACCATCACCCTGGAGGATGTGTGGGACCTCCTTGGTTTGGAAGCGGCTGGGATTGATACCTATTATGAGGAAGCCATTACAAAGGAAGAAGCTGCTTAGTGTGAGGAATTGAAGGGTGTGATAAAGAGGTGTATGAATACTTATAATAAGTGTAGTTGTTTGGATATTATCAGGTATTTCTTCGACATAGAGGATAAAGTGAGTGCCTTTTCTCATAAGCAGGACAAGAAAGACCCAAAGGGAATTTTTTTTATGGAAATGCCTTCCAATGGATAAGGATATGAGAGCATGATTGAGCTCTCTGGGTGCATTTGGATTGTCCTCTTAAGGTTTTATTTGCCCGGGAAACCCCACGACTATCTGAGGTGGGATCACATAAATCTAGTTGTTCGCCTTACGTCTGGGGTGAATGTCCCTTTAGCTGCTATAACCCTCGATTCACTTTACACCTGGTTTGATAGAGTTCAAATCGTTCTGCTCGATCTCTTGGCCATTTTTATGTGTCCAATTATGATAACCACATCCATCTCATAGCATTCGTCTATGCTCAATTTCCTGAATATGCCCTAGCAGACTTACTTCCTACCACTCATGAGGTTAAGGTCGCCTAAATTTTCTCTTGGAACCACAAGCAATCCAGGAAGTCTTTACATTCTTTTATTGACAATGTCAAATGTTTTAACGTTCATCCTTACTCTGTCACCGACTAATTCTTTTCCAATGCCTTTTTAGGATGTTGTTCGGCTAGTCTAGATAGTCGATCATTCTTTTGCTCTCAGTATCCCCTCTCATACTGTTCTATTGGTTCTTACTCCCTCATACCTTCCCTCATGTACAGAATGGTCGAACTACTACACAACCTATTCACCCCATCGGGTGGCCATGCCGTTTGGTTTCGATTAAGGGGTTACCCTTCTCAATCACAATACTATCAAAAAATCTTCAAACTTCCTAAAAGAGTGCAACTATTTCCTAGCTGAGATAGTAGCCTCATTTTCTATCCAGTTACAAGGCCAAGTTCTTATCCCTGCCCAACGTTCACGAGGTAGTATATCTGCCGAACACCTTAATGAATTCTGACCCAACACCCAAGGTCGTTTCCTTAAGGTTATTAAGCGAGAACCCATATACCCTGTTATTGAAAGTTTTCCCCCATTTGAGTTGGGATTGTGATCTTGTACTATCAATCAAGTCCAATTTCCCCAGAGCAAAACCAATACCAGCACTCCAAAAGAGCTTCCAATTTGGAACCTTTAAGTGAAGCTATTTTGAATAAGAAGAAAGGGGTTTCTAGTTCTTAGTAAGTTGAGGAGGCAATAAATCCTCCTGCTACCTATCGACCTTCTATTAAAGAGGAAACTTTCATTGATGTTTCAAGTGTTATTATGGCTAAGGCCAAGAAAAGAACTCCGACCAAAAAGATAAAGGTTGACACTTCTACCCCTTCCCAAACATCTCAATCGCAATCTCACTCTTCTCCAGACACACGGTTGGTCAATCAATACACAAAGTTGCTTGATAGTTTGTTGAGGAAGAATGTGCTAATATGCGGTGTATTTTGGCCAAGAAGATGGCTGAAAGAGGTATCTTCTTCACCCCTACCCCTATTACTGGTCGTAAAAGGATGCAATCTAATCTTGAGGTCCAACTTCCTCTTGACGATATTGAGTTTGAGCTCTTTCCTGAAAAGGGTAAAGAGGTGGAGTTAGAGGAATAAGAGGATGATAAGGAGTAATCCCTTTTGGTTCTACCATCTCGGAGGCTTTGTCATATGTATTCTACTGAGAAGCCTGATTCTATTCCCATGAATTATACAATCCTTGATGATTATAGCGATGACCTAGTACATGATAAGTTTAAGGCAACGTTCCTAATGTTAAAGGCCATTAATATTAGCATACTCCTAATGTTGACCCTCAATCATCATCCCCTCAGCGTGAATTAAATATACCCTTTATCTTATAGCGCAGTCCTTCTTTGGTAGTTACTTCTTAGGATAAAGAGGTGGCTGAAGTTGCATCCACAACAACTTCCGGTCCTATAACTATGGTAAATGTGTATTGATTTTTTGCACTTTGTGTACCTCATTCATGTGTACATTACACTTACATTTTATGATGCCTTTCGTAGGTTTCCCCCATCGAAGGGGTTAATATCAACACTTATCGAGATCTTGTGACTATTCCCCCCAAAGCCACCATCACTAACCAATTTTTGGTGGTATTGTTTGGGCCCTCCATACTAGAACTAAAAGTAGCCACTCCTCAGGAGGGACAAGTTAGAGAAGAAGCCAAACCCTGGAGAAGACAGTTATTTCCCCTGTCGTGGTTTCTAAGGTTGCTTGTGATCCAGTGGTTAGTAGGGAATCACGTCCTGATGAGGTATTCCTATTATCAATTTCCTTATTCATGCCATCCTTTATTTCAACTGATGTATTAAAAATGCTCAATCTTACTTAGTCGAGCAACCTTAAAGGTGCTTTAAGTAAAATTGGGACTTTTAAAGCGATAATAATTTACCTAGTCGAGTATCCGTCAAGGTGATTTAGGCAAATCGAGGCTTAAGAATGACCAGTCTTACTTAGTTAAGCAACCATTAAGGTGATTTAAGCAACACTGGGACTTTTGAAGAGACAACAGTTTACCTAGTCAAGCAACCATAAAGGTGCTTTAGGCAAACTAAAGCTTAAGAATGCCGAATCTTACTTAGTCGAGCAACCATAAAGGTGCCTTAAGCAAAATTGGGACTTTTGAAGTTACAATAGTTTACCTAGCCGAGCAACCATAAAGGTTCTTTATGCAAACTAAGGATAAAAAATGCCCAATCTTACTTAGTCGAGCAACCATAAAGGTTCTTTGAGTAAAATCGAGACTTTTGAAGCAACACCAATTTACCTAGTCGAGCAATCATAAAGGTGTTTTAGGAAAACTGAAGCTTAAGAATACTTGTCATGCCCATACTCTGTTTTCTTCCCATTTGACTTATTTCTTCTTTTCTCAGGTTGAAATGAGCCAACCCAAGACTTTAGGGGATGCTATTTCCCCTATCGAGAAAATATGTGCTGAGAATGTCCCTCTTGAGTCTGTTGGGAACTTTACTGAACCCATCATTGTACCTATGTCAGGCCAAAACATGGAGGGAGGGGTACGAGACCCAACTCTCCTTTCGCAAGAAGATGATAGGGCATCAAATTTTGTCTTTCCCTTAGCCAGTGACATCGATTTTAGTATGCATCCTCCAGAATTGGCTCCTGTTGATATTGTGAGGAAAACTTTAAAGGATTGTACCTATATCATAACCCCTCCTTATAATTAATTGGTTGCGCGATTGTTGGAATGCCACCCTTTCACCTTTACTTCTCATTGTATTCAAGCCATTCCTGTCATGATGGCTTATAGGCTTTTGGGATTTTCCATGGTTTTAGCAGATGTACTCCCCTGCCCTCTTTAAGTCCCAAGAACATCAAGGAAATGATGGGGAAAATCAATGTCCTTATAAGCGAGGGTTATGCCCTAAAATGGCTCATTTATCTGCTGAAGTCCTTCAAGAAAGTTTCCCTGCCCTCCTATTATGCAAAAATCCAGGCCACTACCCGTTCGCAGAATGCATTAGCTTAGAAGATGGCCACTTTGAATTCTAAACTTTCCAAAGCTGAGGAACAGGTTGTTGTTGATAAGGAGTCTTTGTCTAAGGCTGAGACGAAGGTTGATGGGCTTCAGCATGAGATGGATTGTTATCAGCAAGAGAGGGAAGACTTGTCCAACGAGGAGGTTTCTTTAGCCTCTCTTCTACCTCATCATCACCACTGAATGTTGGACTCTTCTAGCTTGTGGTTTATTGTATATGGCCCAATGATTATTAAAGGGACTTTGGAGTTTGTTTTAAAAAAAAATGTGCTGCCTTATATTGCTTGTTCCTTTTTTTTTTATGTATCTCAAGGTAGTAGATCCTCTTTTATTTCTGAATTGAATTTTTTTTGGAATGCATAAGATTGAATTTCCATTTACCTTGATGAAAATTGTCTATGAAAACTGAAAAACAAACTTGTGGTTGGATCAACATTACCCCATTTTATCTATATAATTAGCCAAAAGTATTTTAATAAGTTGTGAGAACATGCACTCTCTCTAACGTACTCCTATCTACAACTTACAATAAAAAAAAACATGCTAGGATAAATCATCAACTTAAACAAAATAAATTTTGAGACATTTGTTGTTAAGTTTAAAAGTCTCTTTATCCTCAACCATCGAAATTTCACAATATCCAAAATCATGGGCTTTTCGAACAGTATAACACCCTTCCCAATTTTCTTCAAACATAGGCAGTGAGAGACCCCTAATATGTCTTGTACAAGCCTTCAACACTAAATTACCTTCTTAGAATTTTCTTGGCTTCACTATTTAGTTATACGATCTGGACAGCTTCTTTCTATACATCTCAAAATGCCTTTTTGCATTATCTTTGTGCTCTTCCAATGCTTCCATTTGTACATGATGACTGTGAGGAAGCATTGCACTTCGTAGGTTGTAGCGCGCAGAAGGTACCTCGATTTCTACAGGGAGAATTGCTTCAGGGCTAAACACCAACGATAAAGGGGTGTACACTATAGGTTTCCTCTTTGTGGTTCTATATGCGCATAAGACCTTTAGTATTTTATCATCCCAAGTTCCTGGGAAATCTTCTAACATCTTCGAGAGGATATTTACCTAAGTCTTGTTCGTGGCTTCAACCTGTGCATTGCACTTAGGGTAGGCCACTGTTGATTTGTGGTGAATAATGGAGTATTTTTCTATGAGCAACCACACATTGTAATTAACAAATAGGGTTCCATTATCTCATAGGAACACCTTCAGGATGCTGAATATGCAAATAATATACCCCTTCATAAAGCACGCCACTACCCCGACCGTAGCCTTCTTCAAAGGTATAGTCTCTGCCTATTTGGTAAAGCACTCTGTAGCTACCAATATCTAGATCTTGCCCTCGAGGAGGGGTTGATTGCCCCTACTATATTGAATGCCCATGTGTGGAATGGAAAAGGGGTGGAAAGGGAATGTAAGTCCACCGAAGGAGCATGAATCATATTCCCATAGAGCTGACACGCTTTGAATTTTTGAATAAATTTCGCTGAGTCTTTTTCCAAGGTGGGCCAAAAATACCCCAACGTCATTAGTTGGTCGTAGAGTTTTTCTCCCCGCTGTGGCTTGGCTCATATGCTTGCTTTTGTGCCTCATTTTCTTCCTCCAGTCTGGTGCATCTTAGGGGCCTATCGTGGTAACCTTTTTGGTATAGCTGCCCTCCTGGACATAATATCTGGACACTCGTCATTTCAGTCTTGTGGCATCATGTTTATCCAAGGGGACAATCCCTTAAACCATCATGTCCAAGTATGGATGCCTTTAATCTAATAGCGGATATATTAAGTTACGTTCCGCAACTTGGTAATATAGTAGGCATTTCCCACAATCTCTCTATAGTAATGCATCATCTTGTTTCATCGCTGGCCAAAAGTATCATGTCCTCTTAATTCTTTGATACAAAGATATTTCTGTTGTCTCACAGTTTTTGTCATGTATCTCTATCAACCTCTGATAAGTTTCTTCAGGTCCCATGCACTTAGATAGTCACCCTCCTTTATTTTTGAAGTATAGATTATCCGAGGTGGTAAAGTATTATGCCATCTCGACTAACGTCAGTTGCCCTTGCCCCATTTCCAGTTGTTTTCGTGTTTCCCCATCTATTCATTTATATAATTAGAAGGAAACATTTATAATATAATTGAGGGTGTTATTTTCTTTGTGATTCGAATAATCGTCGACTCTCCATCAAATGAATTTTTTGGGGCTATCTTGGCATAAGCATCCTCATGTTCATTCATTGTTCTTCGATGTCTCTTGATCTTCACTTTATGGAATTGATCGAGAAACCTCTATACAATTGTTCGATAAGGTGCTAAGGCAATGTGCTTCAAAGAATACTCACCATTCACTTGCTGTACCACCAGATTGGAATCCACTTTTATCGTCAACACCTGTATACCCCTTTGTAAAGCCTTTAATAGCCCCAATACTAAAGCCTCATACTCAGCTTCTTTGATTGACCATTTAAAATATATCTTAAAGGATAATCAAAATTCTTCTTCCCATTGACGTAAAATCACTCCTGCTCCTCCTGTGTTTTCAATCGATGAGCCATCAAACTGTATGCTCCATTTTTCTAGATTTTCTTTGAGATAGTTGTCTTTAAGATCATCTCCAGGCAGCTCCTCAATAGGTGGATCAAACATTCCCAAAGGGATAGATCTTCATAAGCTTGACTTTTTATCTCTCTAGGAATGACGCACTTGAGATTATACTCCAAAAGAATTAAGAAGCATCGAGCAGCCCTGCCTATTATTATAGTTCTAGCAAGAAAAAATTTATGGGGTCATATTTAGTAATGATATGAACCATGAAAGTTAACATGTAATGTCTAAAATTATAAGCAACAAACACTAGAGCTATCAATGTATCTCAATGCTTGTATATCTAGCCTCAGGCCCGTGTATGAATCAGCTTAGATAATACACAGGTTTTTCCATGCCCTCCACTTCTAGAGCCAATAATGCCCCTATTGATTGTTTAGTGGATGTGAGGTACAAATGTAAAGGAATACCTTCTCAAGGGGGAACCATCATTTGGGGATATGTCAATAACTTCTTTAACTGGTTCAAAGCTGCCTCATGTGGTTGCACCCATATAAACTTTGCCTTTGCTCACAGAAGCTCCATCAGTGGGTGAGTGACTTCGGCCAGCCTAGGCATGAATCTCCTCAAGTAAGAAATTTTCCCGAAATAATCTTCAACTCTTTCATAGTCTTTGGTTTTGGCATGTTGAGGATACCTTCTCGCTTGTCTAGATTTATCTTCACCCCTTGTCTCTTCACTACAAATCCCAAAAACTTACCACTAGTTATTCCGAATGCCCACTGTAAGGGATTCATCTTTAACTTGTACTTCTAGTACCTTTAGAACACTCTCCTCAAATATGCTCAGTGGTTATCCTCTACCATGGACTTTATCACCAAATCATCCACACAAAACTCTATAATCTCGTGAAAGAGATCATGGAATATGGCCATCATGGTCCTTTGGTATGTAGTCTTTGCATTCTTTAGACCAAAAGGCATAGCAGTTTACTTAAATTTACTTAACGGGGTGCAAAAGGCTATCTTCTCAGCATCTTCTAGTTTCATTTTAATCTGTTTATATCCCACATAGCTATCCATAAATATATACATCTCGTGCCCTGGTGTTGCATCTATGAGTCTATTAATGGAAGATACGGGGGACTCATCTTTCGAACATACTCAATTCAGATATCTAAAGTCCAGATAAATTTGGACTTGGTTCTTATCCTTCTTCCCTACAGTCAAAATATTGGACAAACTAATGGGGTGTTACATGGTGGTAATAAAACATGTTGTGAGTAACCTCTGGACCTATCCCTTTATCTTCAAGTCTAGCTACGGCTTATACATTTAAGTGGCATTCTTTACCGCTATTGCTGATGGTATAACATTCAACCTTTGGCAGCTTACCTCTTGGTCTACCCTGGGCGTCTCAGTATATTTCCACGTGAATACATCCTTGAATTCCCTCAATAGCTCCACCAGCACTCCTTTGGCAGTGGCATCAAGGTCTTTCAAGATAAACATTGGTCTTGAATCATCCCCTTCATTATCTAAATTTATCTGCTCTATCTCTTGGACTTGGGATCTTGGACTATCCTTTATGCACTCAGGTTATTCCTCAACCTCCTCCACAAATTCTTGGATGTTGGAGTTATCAATCACCAATCATTAACCTAAACCTTCCACCAAAAAGCATTCATAGACCAGGTCAGCCTCATCATCCAGGCCTTCGACTGTCCAATCACACCTTCAGAGTTTGTAAATAATCTTTCCATTAGCTAAAACCACTCTTTGTATTGGCATGGGTTCTCCTCCTAGTGAGGTCTTTTGCATGCATTCTCTTTTAACACCCTCACTGAAACTCTACTGAGCACACTTTACTACGGACTTGATGTTCGATTGGATCAATTCGTGGCATCATTCGATCACGAATCCGTCTCGAAAGGCTTTGAGGCCAAACTATCTTGCACGCCCTTTCATGATCCTCATACGCCACTCCCGAGTGAGGAGGTGCGTGTACCCTTTCCCTAGTACTTGGGATCATAATCCCCCTTGTATACCGAGTGAGCATAGTAGATTCTGTAGCTAATTCTGTATAGAAGGCTACATCCACCAAGTGATCTTCCTCCCTTGCGAAAGGATTTTTGGATGCTCGAATGACTGCTTCCTTTCCTTTAACATTGGCCTTTGCACACTAGTGATATGTGGAAGGCACCAAACCATCATTGTGCATCCATACCCTCCCCATAAGAAACTGGTAGGATGGATCACAATCCATGAGGTGTAATATAATATGGGAAGTGATTTTCCCCATTATGATCCCTATATTTATATAACCTATCGACTTGCTCGACTGGTTACCGTACCCTGCTATGGACAATGGACTTTTCACAATCCTTGTCTCAAAGATATTACAGGCATCGAATGACACCATAGTCATAATGTTGATAGATGCTCCCCTGTCCATCAAGACATGACTAAAGCTACACCCATTCATGCTCGTTGTCACATAAAGTGGCATGTTATGGGGATATCTAACCAACCGATCTACTTCCAAAAAAGTAACCTCTCACTACACCAAAACTGGCGATTGGTCACGGCCAAAATCCCTGACCAAACCTGTGGGTCGCGGACTTGGGCCGTGACCATTTCGGGCGTGACCATTTTCGTGGGTCGCGGCCCAAGTCCGTGACCAAAAAATGGTCACGGCCGAGAGGGGTCACGGCAGATGGTCGCGGACTTAGGCCGTGACCCATGCCGTGATGGGTCGCGGCTCTAATCCGTGACCCATAACCGTGACAAATTGGTCGCGGCCAAAGTCCGCGACCCATGTGCGTGACAAAAAAAAATTAAAAAAATTGGTCGCGGCCCTTGTCCATGACCCACAACCGTGACAAATTGGTCGCGGCCAAAGTCCGCGACCCATGTGCGTGACAAAAAAAAATTAAAAAAATTGGTCACGGTCCTTGTCCATGACCCACGACCGTGACAAATTGGTCGCGGACTTTGGCCGCGACCCATGTGTGTGACAAAAAAAAATTAAAAAAAATTGGTCGCGGCCCTAGTCCGCGACCCATTACCGTGACAAAAAATAAAAAAAATGGTCGCGGACTTTGGCCGCGACCATTTTTAAGCGCGACAAAAAAAAGTAAAAATGGTCATGGACAAAGTCCATGACCATATTTATCTGTAATTTAAAAAAAATGTATTTTTTTTTGCCCAATCCTAAAATTGGGGTTCCTGTGAGTGCATCATCGGTTGCTACGAGGTGTTACAAATATTTATTATAGGCAAAACAATAAAAAAAAATCACAAATTGCGAATTGAGAATGTTGTTAATAAACAAATATATATACAAACATAAAAATATTACACGTCTTAATAATTCACAGACCAAAAAAAAATTGGGCAGAGTTTCCTCTATTTTCTTGACATTCCAAAACCTGTAAATGAAAAACCTGCTTATTATAAAGCCCGCACGGCTATAAAATTCAACAATCAAATTATAAAAGCCCGCACGGCCATAAAACTAAACAATAAAAGCCTGCACGGCTATAACACATAAAAAACATTATCCTGAATGTCCACAACATATAAATAATCATCATGTTGTAAAACATTGCCTCCTTCATTTGATCCACGCGCAAAAATCCTACAAATGATAGGATACAAAAAATAAAAGTATCAGTAACCAAGTAATTTTACAAAAAAATTAATTAAGCTGAAAAATTGCATATATGAGTTAAAATTATCCGTAACCAAGTAGAAATATAAAAATTAAGTGTGGAAATAAGCAAATTATCATCGTACTCTCAAACCGGGACACCCGCGGCTGCGGGGTCAGTTCCTACGAGTTACGTTGGTCCCGTGGGAGGTGTTGGTGCCACCCACGGGGCCGTTCGGGGGCTGTTTCGAGTTCTCACCCTCTAACGCCATGTTTTTAAGCCTAAGTGTGGAAATAAGCAAATTACCGTCGTACTCTCAAACCGGGACACCCGCGGCTGCGGGGTCCGTTCCCACGAGTTACGTTGGTCCCGTGGGAGGTGTTGGTGCCACCCACGGGGCCGTTCGGGGGCTGTTTCGAGTTCTCACCCTCTAACGCCATGTTTTTAAGCCTAAGTGTGGAAATAAGCAAATTACCGTCGTACTCTCAAACCGGGACACCCGCGGCTGCGGGGTCCGTTCCCACGAGTTACGTTGGTCCCGTGGGAGGTGTTAGTGCCACCCACGGGGCCGTTCGGGGGCTGTTTCGAGTTTTCACCCTCTAACGCCATGTTAAGCCTAAGTGTAGAAATAAGCAAATTACCGTCGTACTCTCAAACCGGGACACCCGTGGCTGCGGGGTCAGTTCCTACGAGTTACGTTGGTCCCGTGGGAGGTGTTGGTGCCACCCACGGGGCCGTTCGGGGGCTGTTTCGAGTTCTCACCCTCTAACGCCATGTTTTTAAGCCTAAGTGTGGAAATAAGCAAATTACCGTCGTACTCTCAAACCGGGACACCCGCGGCTGCGGGGTCCGTTCCCACGAGTTACGTTGGTCCCGTGGGAGGTGTTAGTGCCACCCACGGGGCCGTTCGGGGGCTGTTTCGAGCTCTCACCCTCTAACGCCATGTTTTTAAGCCTAAGTGTGGAAATAAGCAAATTACCGTCGTACTCTCAAACCGGGACACCCGCGGCTGCGGGGTCCGTTCCCACGAGTTACGTTGGTCCCGTGGGAGGTGTTGGTGCCACCCACTGGGCCGTTCGGGGGCTGTTTCGAGTTCTCACCCTCTAACACCATGTTTTTAAGCCTAAGTGTGGAAATAAGCAAATTACCGTCGTACTCTCAAACCGGGACACCCGCGGCTGCGGGGTCCGTTCCCACGAGTTACGTTGGTCCCGTGGGAGGTGTTAGTGCCACCCACGGGGCCGTTCGGGGGCTGTTTCGAGTTTTCACCCTCTAACGCCATGTTAAGCCTAAGTGTAGAAATAAGCAAATTACCGTCGTACTCTCAAACCGGGACACCCGCGGCTGCGGGGTCAGTTCCTACGAGTTACGTTGGTCCCGTGGGAGGTGTTGGTGCCACCCACGGGGCCGTTCGGGGGCTGTTTCGAGTTCTCACCCTCTAACGCCATGTTTTTAAGCCTAAGTGTGGAAATAAGCAAATTATCGTCGTACTCTCAAACCGGGACACCCGCGGCTGCAGGGTTCGTTCCCACGAGTTACGTTGGTCCCGTGGGAGGTGTTGGTGCCACCCACGGGGCCGTTCGGGGGCTGTTTCGCGTTCTCACCCTCTAACGCCATGTTTTTAAGCCTAAGTGTGGAAATAAGCAAATTATCATCGTACTCTCAAACCGGGACACCCGCGGCTGCGGGGTCAGTTCCTACGAGTTACGTTGGTCCCGTGGGAGGTGTTGGTGCCACCCACGGGGCCGTTCGGGGGCTGTTTCGAGTTCTCACCCTCTAACCCCATGTTTTTAAGCCTAAGTGTGGAAATAAGCAAATTACCGTCGTACTCTCAAACCGGGACACCCGCGGCTGCGGCGTCCGTTCCCACGAGTTACGTTGGTCCCGTGGGAGGTGTTAGTGCCACCCACGGGGCCGTTCGGGGGCTGTTTCGAGTTTTCACCCTCTAACGCCATGTTAAGCCTAAGTGTAGAAATAAGCAAATTACCGTCGTACTCTCAAACCGGGACACCCGCGGCTGCGGGGTCAGTTCCTACGAGTTACGTTGGTCCCGTGGGAGGTGTTGGTGCCACCCACGGGGCCGTTCGGGGGCTGTTTCGAGTTCTCACCCTCTAACGCCAAGTTTTTAAGCCTAAGTGTGGAAATAAGCAAATTACCGTCGTACTCTCAAACCGGGACACCCGCGGCTGCGGGGTCCGTTCCCACGAGTTACGTTGGTCCCGTGGGAGGTGTTGGTGCCACCCACGGGGCCGTTCGGGGGCTGTTTCGAGTTCTCACCCTCTAACGCCATGTTTTTAAGCCTAAGTGTGGAAATAAGCAAATTACCGTCGTACTCTCAAACCGGGACACCCGCGGCTGCGGGGTCCGTTCCCACGAGTTACGTTGGTCCCGTGGGAGGTGTTAGTGCCACCCACGGGGCCGTTCGGGGGCTGTTTCGAGTTTTCACCCTCTAACGCCATGTTAAGCCTAAGTGTAGAAATAAGCAAATTACCGTCGTACTCTCAAACCGGGACACCCGCGGCTGCGGGGTCAGTTCCTACGAGTTACGTTGGTCCCGTGGGAGGTGTTGGTGCCACCCACGGGGCCGTTCGGGGGCTGTTTCGAGTTCTCACCCTCTAACGCCATGTTTTTAAGCCTAAGTGTGGAAATAAGCAAATTACCGTCGTACTCTCAAACCGGGACACCCGCGGCTGCGGGGTCCGTTCCCACGAGTTACGTTGGTCCCGTGGGAGATGTTAGTGCCACCCACGGGGCCGTTCGGGGGCTGTTTCGAGTTCTCACCCTCTAACGCCATGTTTTTAAGCCTAAGTGTGGAAATAAGCAAATTACCGTCGTACTCTCAAACCGGGACACCCGCGGCTGCGGGGTTCGTTCCCACGAGTTACGTTGGTCCCGTGGGAGGTGTTGGTGCCACCCACGGGGCCGTTCGGGGGCTGTTTCGAGTTCTCACCCTCTAACGCCATGTTTTTAAGCCTAAGTGTGGAAATAAGCAAATTACCGTCGTACTCTCAAACCGGGACACCCGCGGCTGCGGGGTCCGTTCCCACGAGTTACGTTGGTCCCGTGGGAGGTGTTAGTGCCACCCACGGGGCCGTTCGGGGGCTGTTTCGAGTTTTCACCCTCTAACGCCATGTTAAGCCTAAGTGTAGAAATAAGCAAATTACCGTCGTACTCTCAAACCGGGACACCCGCGGCTGCGGGGTCAGTTCCTACGAGTTACGTTGGTCCCGTGGGAGGTGTTGGTGCCACCCACGGGGCCGTTCGGGGGCTGTTTCGAGTTCTCACCCTCTAACGCCATGTTTTTAAGCCTAAGTGTGGAAATAAGCAAATTACCGTCGTACTCTCAAACCGGGACACCCGCGGCTGCGGGGTCCGTTCCCACGAGTTACGTTGGTCCCGTGGGAGATGTTAGTGCCACCCACGGGGCCGTTCGGGGGCTGTTTCGAGTTCTCACCCTCTAACGCCATGTTTTTAAGCCTAAGTGTGGAAATAAGCAAATTACCGTCGTACTCTCAAACCGGGACACCCGCGGCTGCGGGGTCCGTTCCCACGAGTTACGTTGGTCCCGTGGGAGGTGTTAGTGCCACCCACGGGGCCGTTCGGGGGCTGTTTCGAGTTTTCACCCTCTAACGCCATGTTAAGCCTAAGTGTAGAAATAAGCAAATTACCGTCGTACTCTCAAACCGGGACACCCGCGGCTGCGGGGTCAGTTCCTACGAGTTACGTTGGTCCCGTGGGAGGTGTTGGTGCCACCCACGGGGCCGTTCGGGTGCTGTTTCGAGTTCTCACCCTCTAACGCCATGTTTTTAAGCCTAAGTGTGGAAATAAGCAAATTACCGTCGTACTCTCAAACCGGGACACCCGCGGCTGCGGGGTCCGTTCCCACGAGTTACGTTGGTCCCGTGGGAGGTGTTGGTGCCACCCACGGGGCCGTTCGGGGGCTGTTTCGCGTTCTCACCCTCTAACGCCATGTTTTTAAGCCTAAGTGTGGAAATAAGCAAATTATCATCGTACTCTCAAACCGGGACACCCGCGGCTGCGGGGTCAGTTCCTACGAGTTACGTTGGTCCCGTGGGAGGTGTTGGTGCCACCCACGGGGCCGTTCGGGGGCTGTTTCGAGTTCTCACCCTCTAACGCCATGTTTTTAAGCTTAAGTGTGGAAATAAGAAAATTACCGTCGTACTCTCAAACCGGGACACCCGCGGCTGCGGCGTCCGTTCCCACGAGTTACGTTGGTCCCGTGGGAGGTGTTAGTGCCACCCACGGGGCCGTTCGGGGGCTGTTTCGAGTTTTCACCCTCTAACGCCATGTTAAGCCTAAGTGTAGAAATAAGCAAATTACCGTCGTACTCTCAAAACGGGACACCTGCGGCTGCGGGGTCAGTTCCTACGAGTTACGTTGGTCCCGTGGGAGGTGTTGGTGCCACCCACGGGGCCGTTCGGGGGCTGTTTCGAGTTCTCACCCTCTAACGCCATGTTTTTAAGCCTAAGTGTGGAAATAAGCAAATTACCGTCGTACTCTCAAACCGGGACACCCGCGGCTGCGGGGTCCGTTCCCACGAGTTACGTTGGTCCCGTGGGAGGTGTTAGTGCCACCCACGGGGCCGTTCGGGGGCTGTTTCGAGTTCTCACCCTCTAACGCCATGTTTTTAAGCCTAAGTGTGGAAATAAGCAAATTACCGTCGTACTCTCAAACCGGGACACCCGCGGCTGCGGGGTCCGTTCCCACGAGTTACGTTGGTCCCGTGGGAGGTGTTGGTGCCACCCACGGGGCCGTTCGGGGGCTGTTTCGAGTTCTCACCCTCTAACGCCATGTTTTTAAGCCTAAGTGTGGAAATAAGCAAATTACCGTCGTACTCTCAAACCGGGACACCCGCGGCTGCGGGGTCCGTTCCCACGAGTTACGTTGGTCCCGTGGGAGGTGTTAGTGCCACCCACGGGGCCGTTCGGGGGCTGTTTCGAGTTTTCGCCCTCTAACGCCATGTTAAGCCTAAGTGTAGAAATAAGCAAATTACCGTCGTACTCTCAAACCGGGACACCCGCGGCTGCGGGGTCAGTTCCTACGAGTTACGTTGGTCCCGTGGGAGGTGTTGGTGCCACCCACGGGGCCGTTCGGGGGCTGTTTCGAGTTCTCACCCTCTAACGCCATGTTTTTAAGCCTAAGTGTGGAAATAAGCAAATTACCGTCGTACTCTCAAACCGGGACACCCGCGGCTGCGGCGTCCGTTCCCACGATTTACGTTGGTCCCGTGGGAGGTGTTGGTGCCACCCACGGGGACGTTCGGGGGCTGTTTCGAGTTCTCACCCTCTAACGCCATGTTTTTAAGCCTAAGTGTGGAAATAAGCAAATTATCATCGTACTCTCAAACCGGGACACCCGCGGCTGCGGGGTCAGTTCCTACGAGTTACGTTGGTCCCGTGGGAGGTGTTGGTGCCACCCACGGGGCCGTTCGGGGGCTGTTTCGAGTTCTCACCCTCTAACGCCATGTTTTTAAGCCTAAGTGTGGAAATAAGCAAATTACCGTCGTACTCTCAAACCGGGACACCCGCGGCTGCGGCGTCCGTTCCCACGATTTACGTTGGTCCCGTGGGAGGTGTTAGTGCCACCCACGGGGCCGTTCGGGGGCTGTTTCGAGTTTTCACCCTCTAACGCCATGTTAAGCCTAAGTGTAGAAATAAGCAAATTACCGTCGTACTCTCAAACCGGGACACCCGCGGCTGCGGGGTCAGTTCCTACGAGTTACGTTGGTCCCGTGGGAGGTGTTGGTGCCACCCACGGGGCCGTTCGGGGGCTGTTTCGAGTTCTCACCCTCTAACGCCATGTTTGTAAGCCTAAGTGTGGAAATAAGCAAATTACCGTCGTACTCTCAAACCGGGACACCCGCGGCTGCGGGGTCCGTTCCCACGAGTTACGTTGGTCCCGTGGGAGGTGTTGGTGCCACCCACGGGGCCGTTCGGGGGCTGTTTCGAGTTCTCACCCTCTAACGCCATGTTTTTAAGCCTAAGTGTGGAAATAAGCAAATTACCGTCGTACTCTCAAACCGGGACACCCGCGGCTGCGGGGTCCGTTCCCACGAGTTACGTTGGTCCCGTGGGAGGTGTTAGTGCCACCCACGGGGCCGTTCGGGGGCTGTTTCGAGTTTTCACCCTCTAACGCCATGTTAAGCCTAAGTGTAGAAATAAGCAAATTACCGTCGTACTCTCAAACCGGGACACCCGCGGCTGCGGGGTCAGTTCCTACGAGTTACGTTGGTCCCGTGGGAGGTGTTGGTGCCACCCACGGGGCCGTTCGGGGGCTGTTTCGAGTTCTCACCCTCTAACGCCATGTTTTTAAGCCTAAGTGTGGAAATAAGCAAATTACCGTCGTACTCTCAAACCGGGACACCCGCGGCTGCGGGGTCCGTTCCCACGAGTTACGTTGGTCCCGTGGGAGGTGTTAGTGCCACCCACGGGGCCGTTCAGGGGCTGTTTCGAGTTCTCACCCTCTAACGCCATGTTTTTAAGCCTAAGTGTGGAAATAAGCAAATTACCGTCCTACTCTCAAACCGGGAGACCCGCGGCTGCGGGGTCACTTCCTACGAGTTACGTTGGTCCCGTGGGAGGTGTTGGTGCCACCCACGGGGCCGTTCGGGGGCTGTATCGACTTCTCACCCTCTAACGCCATGTTTTCAAGCCTAAGTGTGGAAATAAGCAAATTACCGTCGTACTCTCAAACCGGGAGACCCGCGGCTGCGGGGTCAGTTCCTACGAGTTACGTTGGTCCCGTGGGAGGTGTTAGTGCCACCCACGGGGCCGTTCGGGGGCTGTTTCGAGTTTTCACCCTCTAACGCCATGTTAAGCCTAAGGGTAGAAATAAGCAAATTACCGTCGTACTCTCAAACCGGGAGACCCGCGGCTGCGGGGTCAGTTCCTACGTGTTACGTTGGTCCCGTGGGAGGTGTTGGTGCCACCCACGGTGCCGTTCGAGGGCTGTTTCGAGTTCTCACCCTCTAACGCCATGTTTTTAAGCCTAAGTGTGGAAATAAGCAAATTACCGTCGTACTCTCAAACCGGGAGACCCGCGGCTGCGGGGTCAGCTCCTACGAGTTACGTTGGTCCCGTGGGAGGTGTTGGTGCCACCCACGGGGCCGTTCGGGGGCTGTTTCGAGTTCTCACCCTCTAACGCCATGTTTTTAAGCCTAAGTGTGGAAATAAGCAAATTACCGTCTTAGTCTCAAACCGGGAGACCCGCGGCTGCGGGGTCAGTTCCTATGAGTTACGTTGGTCCCGTGGGAGGTGTTGGTGCCACCCACGGGGACGTTCGGGGGCTGTATCGAGTTCTCACCCTCTAACGCCATGTTTTCAAGCCTAAGTGTGGAAATAAGCAAATTACCGCCGTAGTCTCAAACCGGGACACCCGCGGCTGCGGGGTCAGTTCCTACGAGTTACGTTGGTCCCGTGGGAGGTGTTGGTGCCACCCACGGGGCCGTTCGGGGGCTGTTTCGAGTTCTCACCCTCTAACGCCATGTTTTCAAGCCTAAGTGTGGAAATAAGCAAATTACCGTCCTACTCTCAAACCGGGAGACCCGCGGCTGCGGGGTCAGTTCCTACGAGTTACGTTGGTCCCGTGGGAGGTGTTGGTGCCACCCACGGGGCCGTTCGGGGGCTGCATCGACTTCTCACCCTCTAACGCCATGTTTTCAAGCCTAAGTGTGGAAATAAGCAAATTACCGTCGTACTCTCAAACCGGGAGACCCGCGGCTGCGGGGTCAGTTCCTACGAGTTACGTTGGTCCCGTGGGAGGTGTTGGTGCCACCCACGGGGCCGTTCGGGGGCTGTTTCGAGTTCTCACCCTCTAACGCCATGTTTTCAAGCCTAAGTGTGGAAATAAGCAAATTACCGTCCTACTCTCAAACCGGGAGACCCGCGGCTGCGGGGTCAGTTCCTACGAGTTACGTTGGTCCCGTGGGTGGTGTTGGTGCCACCCAAGGGGCCGTTCGGGGGCTGTTTCGAGTTCTCACCCTCTAACGCCATGTTTTTAAGCCTAAGTGTGGAAAAAAGCAAATTACCGCCGTACTCTCAAACCGGGAGACCCGCGGCTGCGGGGTCAGTTCCTACGAGTTACTTTGGTCCCGTGCGAGGGGTTCGTGACTCTTACGGGACCGTTTAAAGGCTGTTTTACGTTTTCACCCTTTGATGGCATGTTTTTAGGCTTAAGTCTATTTTTTATCAAATTTCCGTCATACACTCAAACCGGGAGCCCCATGACTACGCGGTTCATTCCTATGAGTGACATTGGTCCCGTGCGAGGTGTTCGTGACTCTTACGGGACCGTTTTGTGTTTGTTTTACGTTTTCACCCTTTGATGGCATGTTTTTATGCTTTAAGTCTAATTTTTTTTCAAATTTACGTCGTACACTCCAACTGGGAGCCTCATGACTATGCGGTCGGTTCCTACGAGTTACATTGGTCCCGTACGAGGTGTTTGTGACTCTTACCGGACCGTTTTAAGGCTATTTTACATTTTCACCCTTCGATGGCATTTTTTATGCTTAAGTTCATTTTTTTGCAAATTTACGCCGTACACTCACCCGGGAGCCCCGTCCCTACGCGGTCGGTTCCTACGAGTCACATTGGTCCCGTGCGAGGTGTTCGTGATTCTTACCAGACCATTTTTTGATTTTTTTACGTTTTCACCCTTCGATGGCATGTTTTTATGCTTAAGTCTAATTTTTTGCAAATTTACGTCATACACTCAAATCGCGACTCCCGTGACTACGCGGTCTGTTCCTATGAGTCGCATTGATCCCGTGCGAGGTGTTCGTGACTCTTACGGGACCGTTTGGTCTTTGTTTTAGGTTTTCATCCTTCGATGGCATGTTTTTATAATTAAGTCTAACTTTTTGCAAATTTACGTCGTACACTCAAACCGGGAGCCCCGTGAATACGCGGTCGGTTCCTATGAGTTGCATTGGTCCCGTGCGAGGTGTTCATGACTCTTACGGGACCGTTTTGTGTTTGTTTTACGTTTTCACCCTTCGATGGCATGTTTTTATGCTTATCGTCGTATTATGAAATCGGGAGTCTAAAATATTTTCAACATATTATCCAACAATCAAACCAATAATTATCCCGTACTCCTTCTAATTATCACATATTCCTTCAAACATACTATCCAACAACAAGCCAACAACCAATAATTATCCCGTACTCCTTCTATCATCTAAAAGATTTAATAAATAATGCATATCAATTATATAACTACTTTAGTTAAAGTAAAGAGTACCTGGCGTGTAATGAAGAACTGGTATGTAATGAAGAAGTGGTATCTAATTGGTATGTAATAATGTATGTGAGCATTCAATTTCTATAAAATTGGATAAACAAATAAAAAATATCATAAAGTTTACCATGATATGTGTAGGTAGTAGCGTTGCACCTCTATCCGGATGCTCACTTACTGTGAAATACCAAATCTGAAAAAATATTTACACTCCGTTAAAATAATGGGTTAATTTAAACACGCCGTTAATTTCAGGGACAATATGCCGTTAAAATATGAGGGTCACCCAAAGTCGATTAATATTAACATCCGAAAATCTAAATATGTGATATAAATTGGCTTACCCAAAGTTTTTTTTACTAATATTAACAACCTAATAGGTTGTAAGACTAAAGTTTCAAAAACATTATCTCACACTATTTATACTTTTACATTAAATTATCTATATATACTATATATATAGATAAAAAATATTATCCCAAATTCAAATCATATAAATTATCTATATATACTATAAATACTGTGTATAAATTGTAAAGACATGTAAACTATATATACATATATTAATGGAATCTACATAAATTAATGGAGAAAAAGAATAAAATTTACTTGGGAGAGAGCTGGGGTTGGGGCGGAGCTGGGGCTGGGGCTGGGGCTGGGCTGGAGCTAGGGCGGAGCTAGGGCTGGAGCTAGGGCGGAGCTAGGGCTGGAGCTAGGGCTGCTGCTGCTAGTAGGTTGAAGCTGAGGAATACTCCAACTGATTGACGAGAGAGAATCGCTAGGTCATCAACATCTGACGAGAGAGAGAGAGAAGCGGGCAAATGAAAAAAAGAAATAGCGCGCCTCTTTATTTTTTAGGAATGACCTGGTCACGGCTTTAGGCCGTGACCCACCATCGCAACACACCACACCCTTAGAGCTCTGCCTGCGACCTGATTGATGAATAATGGTCACGGCCTACAGCCGTGACCCCCTTGCGCGACCTACAGCAGCTACCAAATGAGGTATGGTCACGGCCCATAGCCGTGACCCATACCAAGACATGGTCGCGGCCCAAAGCCGTGACCCTCGATCTGTGATGCGCGGCCATTGTCATCCAACCTATAGTGCTTGAATAAGGTATGGTCACGGCCCATAGCCGTGACCCACGCCCAGAAATGGTCACGGCCCTAAGCCGTGACCCTCAATGTGTGTACTCACTTCTTCCTCATGCCATGGGTCACGGACTTGGGCCGTGACCCATCCGCGACCAAGCTTGGAGGGAATTTTGGCGCGAGTTTGGCGCCAAGATGGTCACGACCTGGTCACGGCCCAAGTCCGCGACCACTGTGGTCACGGCCCAAGTCCGTGACCACTTCCAGAGCATCGATAATTTAGTGTGGTAATTAATATGGTCACGCCAAATATGGAGTGGGTCACGGCCCAAGTCCGCGACCAGCTGGTCGCGGACTTGGGCCGTGACCCACTGGGCGTGACCATTCGCAGGATTTGGTGTAGTGTCTGAAAGGAATTTCTTTACTATCTTGGCCATTGTCCCTTTCCATTGTACGTTTGGGGCCATATTTTTCTTGGCGATTTTCAAGATTTCTCGAGTAACCTCCAGTCGAGAATCCTTCGGTAGTCCGACTTGGTCGAAACACCAGCTGATTTTTTACGATCTTACTACTGCAGAACATTCCACCCAAGGGTCATCTTGCTCCTATTTTATCTTGTAGACCTCCTCCAAATATCTATAAGCTAACTTGTCGTATGTTATCACCACATTTACTCTCCTAATGATAAAGCCTCCAGTTGTCTGCTGAAATCATCGATCGGACTCCACTCACCTCCTATTTCTTCTTTTATCGTCAAACAAGGCATTTGGAATAAACACTCTTCCAAAGAATATGCAAAGCTCCTCCTGAAATCTATTATCCACCATCACCCGTTCTGCCTCCTCATCATAAGCACTGGCCATGTTTTCTCTGTGTGTTAGTAAAGGATTGTTGTTGATGTTGGCTTGCGACAGCTCGATATCTCCTCTCTTGACGTGTCTGTCTATTATCTTCCTGAGAGAAAAGCACTTTCTCATTAGATGTACCACCCTGTTGTGTACCATGAAAAACTTCAGGCCCTCTATATCTTATCAAGTGATGGGTGTTGTATCGATCACAATGGGCCAACACATGTTATCTCAAATCATGCGATCATAGGTTTTAATAGCCTGCTCTACTGAGCAAGGAAACTTTAGGGGGGTCATCTTTTTTTAACTTTCTTGCTTCCCCTTCCCATTTGGCCACAATTTCCTCCCTCGTGCTTTCCATCTTCATCATTAGCATAGTTCACACGAGGAGGTATCCCTCTCCCCCAAGATACCTGACGTCTTCAGTAACAAGATTGACAAGGCTGACGAGGGTGTTGGCAGTGGCTTCACCACCATGGCAATGTTCCTTGCCGATTTAAGGAATGAAGAAAAGGTACCCTCACAAGTTTCACTTATCAAATAGCATATATACTCAGGAAATAATCCTTCTATATAAACCTGCAAGAGTTTAGCTTCTCGTGTCTCCTCTATCACATTCAGAGAGCGCTCACGAAATCTCCTGATGTATGTCACTACATCCTCATCGGGCTTCTATTTCCCTCAAGCCAGTTATGTAAGAGGAAATTCATCTTCAGCCACGAAGAATTTCTGTACGATATGAAGATGAATATCCTCCCACATGGCCACACTTCCTGGAGCCAGATGGGAGTACCACGTGTAAGCTTTCTCAGTTAGAGACTTAGAAAATTCTCTTAACCTCAACTTCTTGTTATTATAGTGGGCCCCAAGGTTCTCCACAAAACTTTTAATATGCTCCTTGTGATTCCTATATACTTCTAAAAGTAGGCGGAATATACCCCACTGGGTAGGGTTCATTATTGTACTCCTCTGGATACGGAGTACAAAAATCATTGTATCCTCCCACCTTAGAGGCCACCATCATTTTAAAAATCTCTTGGGCTCATTGTTGGTGGTGCGATAGGCATGCCATTTCGTTGATACACAGTCAGGGGGGTAATTTGGCATAGTAGTGCTATGTGTTCCTCCTCCTACACCAGAGGGAGCGTTCAAAGGGGGTGTTGGCGGGTCCATACTGTTAGTAGTTGCCTAAGTCACTCCCCCTGAGATAAAGAGAGCTTCTAAAGTCATCGGTGGGGTCACGAATGAACTGGGCCCCGCTACAGCCCCTAACACCGCCAGAGCTACCGGAGTCTTAATGAACATAGCCAACAAGATCATTAGCCCTACCATCTATGCAGAACCTGCGTCGGTCATTCCACTAATAGTGGGCAGAGTAGTCCTCGTTCACTCTACTCACTCTTTTCTGGCAAGTTGGTGAGATTCTCTTCCTCCTCACGCTATATAACATCGTCATCAAAGATCTTTGACACATCGTCGTTAGTACGGAGTGAGTTCTTAAAATGATATTAATGTCAAGGGAGGCATAACCCCTTATCAAGATGGTAATTATGGCCTTAGAAAAATCATTGAAAACAATAAATGCAAGTCTCAAGTCGTCGCATTCAATATACAAAATTATTGTATTAAATGAGTTCTTTCATCATAATTATTATAAAAAAAAACAATCAATGAGGGAGATCCCATAGTTGGCTTGGTCAGATGGAGTGAGCATAAGCACGTGTAAGGCAATAAAGGTAAGGTAGTAACCTTAAACACAAATGGAGTAAATGGGGTTGGTCTCTCAATAAATGTTCTCACAATAAACTCTCTTGTATGGGAGTATTTTGGCAGCAATTCTAGGCTAGAAAAGTGCGATCCCCAAATAGTATAACTTTAGAGGTTTTTATGGGAGAGCAAGATCGTTCTAGTGACCTTCCTGTAATAAATGTGTTTGACCCCTCTTGATGTTAATATTCTTGTGAATTTAATGATAAAGGTACTGCATTAAATGAGCCAGACTTGATATTTTGGCGGGAACACTATTTAGACTCTCGGAGTCATGAACACATTAAATAAGATGTGATGTGTCAGCTATGGACCTACCATCCTAGGAATATCTTCACTTGAGTGCTATTTTATTGAGTTCGTGAACGTCAGACATGTTAACATCAGACTGTTGACGTCAAAGAGTTGGTAAACAGTAACCTGTGAAGATGTGTGTGTAACCTTAGAGGTTATTCTTTTGGACAACTATTTAGGATTTAGGGCCCTCGAATGGGTTCCCAGAGATGGTATCTCGAGATGCTACTTGTCCATGTTGTGTATAAACCAAGGTTTTTCCTAAATACCCTAAAATGGGTTGGTCTCTTCTAACGTTTTCTTACACTCAATCCTCCAAACCAAATCCCTACGAGATACCCAGAATGAGGTTATTAGACAGAGCATGTAAGCTCTCCCATGTACTTCCAGACAAGGTCCCTCGAGGATACTGAGCAACCTCAAAGCTTTACAAAGTAATCTTTATATGTACAAAGAGGGCTAAATATAAGTAAATCAAACTTCCTATTATAATTTGTGTTTTCCAAGTTTATCTCCTAGTCTTGTTATTTGTCGGAGATCCTTTGAGCATCTTATCTTTGTGCGAGCAGCCTTCTTTACATGATCGTTTAAGCAACTTGCCTTTGTGTGACCCACCTTCTTTACATGATCGTTCGAGCAGCTTCATCTTTATGAGAGTAACCATCCCTAATCTTTCTTATGAAGTGTTGGCGCTGTTTTAATCAACTTTAATCCTGGACCTCCCTCTACAACTATATCTCTCTTTGTAATTTCCGTATCATAGTGATTATCTATCTTGACCGTCTGAGGTTTTTTCCCTTAGTGGTTTCCTCATACATCGGTGTGTCATGTGTTGATTTATTTACTTTATTTGCTTAATCATGTAGATGCATGTTATAGCGTTAACAGGATAAAATCGGTAAATCAAATTTGGTTTGAATAAGATAAGTTTAAGTTCGCTAAATGATAAAATTTGAAAATTTTGAAAATATTGCACTTGCCTAAAGATAACTGTTTAGGGGCCTTCTCAAATTAGTATAAGAGCTAGAACACTAATTTACTATGTCTGTGATCCCTAATCTTTAGGCATGAATCCAGGAGGGTTTAAGGTTATTATAACTCCTATGCTTTATGGGACTAATTACGCTTGCTAAAAAATGCGTATGAAGTCAGCACTTAAGGCCATAGAAGAGCGTGTGTGGTTAGCCATTGTTAAGGGGTGGACACCACCAGTCACAAGAGATGGAGATTTTATTCAATTAAAACCTGTTGAGTCATGGATTGATGTCGAACATAAACTAGCACAATATAATTCTAAGGGTTTGAATGCACTCTTTTGTTCCATGTCCCCGAAAAAATTTTGTCGTATCATGACGTGTGAGATGTCTAAAGAGGCTTGGGATATACCCAAACTTACCCATGAAGAAACCAATATTGTTAAGGCTTCTAACTCCAAAACCTCACCACCCAGTTTGAGATAATTAAGATATTAAAGAGAGATATTTTATGAGTTATACGATTGATTGTCTGATATAGTTAACTTGTCGTTTAACTTATGAGAGAAGATACCCGACAACTGAGTCATAAAGAAAATCTTAAGTCCGTTGCCTGATAGATTTAATCCACAAGTGACCATTTTAAACTCTTTGCGTATGCTTGAATTTACAATATTAGAAGAGCTTGTAGGTGACCGAAAATTTTATGAGTTTGATATATTTACCTCCAAGATAGTGTCAAAGAGAGAAAATGGTTATTACTTTGAAAACCTTGAAGGAGGAAACTAAAGTTTTGTATGATGAGTTCAAAATCGAGTTCGAAGATGTGGACATGTTGGCAAAAAAGTTCAAAAAGTTTCTTAAGTTCCGAAAGCAATCGAAAGGTACAAAAAGACTCGAGACATCCAAGAACAGCAAGGCCGATCGCTTCCCTAAAAATCAGAGTGAGAATGTTAAAAGGAATGAGTCAGATATGTGTTATGGTTATGAGGGTTATGGCCATAGGGTAGCGAAGTGCCTGTTTGACTTAAGTATGAGGCAAGAAACCGATAGCATTTAATGCCACCCTTAGTGATAATGATCTGGAAGAGGGATAAGATTCCCCTAATGTGAGAAACTACACCGCGTTCATGATTTTTCATTTGAGCGATGACGAGAAATCTTCCAATAAAGATTCTCATTTGAATGACACTTTCTAGGCCATAGTGAGCGAACCCCAAGTGAGTGAGGGTGAAGCAAATGAGGATGAGGAGATAGAGGAGAGTGAGATGCAAGTTGCATTCTATATATGGAAACATTAAAGGTAAAGAAGACAAACTTGAAATTAGATGCTAAGTTGAAAGATCATGCCTTAGAAAATAAAGATGCATTGATTGAGGGTATTAGGGAATGGGAGAAGACTCTTCGGGAGAAACTAGAATACGTTGAGGGTGAGGGAGATAGTTTTCATGGCTTGATAGGGGTTATGAAGAAATATATTCTAGAGTTTGAGGATTTTAGGAGTCTACTTGAGTCTATGATAGGAGAACTTAAGGAAAAATTAAGAGATTCGAGTAGAGTTATATTTGATTTGGAGTCTATATCAGAAAAGTTGGATAGGATGTTAGACACCATCCATATCGAAGATGAAGTGTGGTATTGGCTTCGATGATCATGTTTCTCCCATTCCCAAAGTCAAAACCATGCATACAATATATCCTCCTAGGAACGTTAGAAAAGGTCAACATTTAAGTTACACTCCCCGTCGTATTTACACTCACACACATTGCAGTAGTAAGGGTAATCTTAAGCATTATTACTATGATCTAAGAACGATCGAAAAGTCTAAGAACATAGTTATTTTGGTTCCCAAAGCCCCCATTCATTGGTACACACCTAATTGGGTTAGAAAATCGGATCTAGAGGCTTTAGGCATTAAACTGGGTGATTCTCGTACCATTGCATGAGGTTCTTTCCATTTTAGATCTTATAGTTGAGCGTGTTTGCTAGTTTATAATACTCTAGTCGTGTCGTCTAGAAACATCTTTTCTAGGGTTATGACGTGTATATTTGGTATTTTATCCTTTTCTTTTCTTGAGTCATTTTGAGAAAAATAAAAAACCATTTTTGGTTTCATATATTTTTTTCAAAAAAAAATTATTTTGAGCCAAAAATATTTTAAAAACCCCAAAAAGATTTTCGATTTTTGTGTCTTGAGTTTACACTTAAGATATGGCATTTGGTGTGGTTAGACCCCCTTCACTTTATTATTTCCATGTGGATAGTTCATTTGGTCATGATTTTAGATGCTAAGGTTGATGTTAACCATGTGTTTAATGGAGTTGTTTTGAACTTGATTTTGCATTTAGATTCGACTATGTATTTGTCATTGCACACACATGCACGAGCTTATTTGAACGCTTGACTTCTCATGTACATTTGAGTTTGGTGAGATGTTATCCTCTCAATATTATATATATGCACATATATGACTTAGAGGGAGTTTTTAATATAAGAACCATTATCCGTGACAATATTTAATGTATATGAAAAATTATGAGTGTGCACGGGAAAGGGCTGCGAGAGACAAGTCGACTCGTCATGAAAGCCACCATTTGAAAGATCCGAAGAAAAAATTAAGGCATTAAAAAGTGCATATTTTGAGAAAAAGGGCTACTAAAATATCTCTTAAAGTAGAAAGTAGAACTTCAAAAGAAGAATTGCATTATAAGAAGATAGTTATATATGTTTATCTTTTGAGGGAGTATAGTTGAAGATCAGCGGGTTTGCACAATGAGTCCTTGGCTAAAAAAATCGGTCATGTTTAGGCACATCTATGTGTTTAGATTATGATTCAATTAAGTTAGTTCACCGTTCATCCCATTCTATGTTTAGGCACATCGATAATGTACTAAAGTGTAACTCTTTTTGTTTTTGAGTTAGTATTTTACTTGTTTTGAAGTGTTAGGTGTTTATCTCAGTGGTTCACCATTTTGGATTATTCTTACATATTTTTCTGAGGAGGAATCAAATTTTGTCTATGCTCTTAGAACGAGATACTATCATCATTTGAATGACATTAGCATGTCGTTCGAAGTATGGGTTCCAACGAGGTTCAAGCGATATTTGAAGGTTAGATAGTGAGGAGTCATTAGTTCATCGTTAGAAAGGTGCTTCAATTGAAGGTTTTCTATTTTAGGTCGCCAAAAGTGAGACTTTCACTGGTTCTCACTAGATGTGTATGACGTTAGAATGACATTTTGTGTGGTTCGAATGATAGGTCATTATCGTTCGAGCAATGTTTCTCTTTCGTTCGAGCGACGGAACGATTCGATTATAGGGTTTTATTTCTCATTTCTGTCATTTTACCCCCATTTACCTCTTCGTCTTACCTTCGTCCATCCTCCATTGCTGGTATTCCAAAGCTTTCAAAAGCCTCGTCTTTCACTCATTTTTTATCCGGATTGTTGCTTGATCTATCTACTCACTTCATAGTTCAGGTATCCTCCACTGTTTTACATTTTTGTTTAGGATTTTCGATTTTATCTTGAGTTTTGAGTCCAAAAATTGAGTGAAAAATTTCTACATACACACACACGATTTTTATAGCAGTGATTTTATTTTTGTATGTACGAGTTATCTCATTTGATTTTTGGATCAAAAATTATTTTTTTTAGGAGGCTGTAAGTATATATTTCGTTTTTATTTTTTAATTTTCTGTCTTTTTTCGGTGTTGAGTTTCCCCTATTTAATGCGTGTATCCCATTGATTAAAAAAACTTATTTTTTCCATAAAAGATCTTTTATATATTTTTTTGGGATTTTTGAGCTATGCACACCATACTTTGTTGCATATTATTCCCTGCTTGTCGAGTTTTTGGTTTCATACTGATCATATATATCTGTGTTGCTGCTGTTTGGTTGGTATTTTTAGTTTTTGTGGTGGTTCGATTGGATGATTGTACGAAGATAGGATTTTAGCACTTGTGAGTTTGTTTGGGTTAGGATGGTTCATATACACTTTACCCATTCCTTTTCTATGTCCGATTTTTATATATAGATAGGGGTCAGTGACTTCGTTCTGTCCACTCTAGACATTTGGATGAGCATCTGACCTTGGCTCGCTCTCGGTCCGCTCAGGAAAATCGCCCCCGATATTCTGAGGACAGTCGATCTACTAGGATTGAGTATGAGCACTATTGTGTTCTTGGATTGCACATACGTGCAGTCATTAGAGAGAGAGTTTTTAGAGTTAATGAGTTTGGGTTATACCATGTCCCTGAGTGGCTAGCGGGTATAGGCTAAGGGTCTATTTTTTACTTGTATGGACTTATTTACCCTAATCTTATCCCTGAGTTCTACTTCCATGATATTTGCACTTCAGACCTCCATTCGTGGTGTTACTGTGGTCCTCACTGCCGACCTTATTTCTCAGCTCCTACCGATTCCTTGCGTTCCTGGCTTGATTTTTCATGGTCTTGTCCCCAATGGTCCTGATACTGACGAGGTTCTTCATCACTATTTTTGAGATATTCCCCACCGTTTTAGAATACTGTTTCATCAGAATCTTCATCCCGACTATCATCTGCTTAATTGGTTTATGACGTCTACTATTTATCCCAGGATTAATCAGACCCAGATTTCCTTCGACATTGTTTATTTTATGTATACCGTGAGCCACAGGTGGGACATAGATTTACCTACCATCCTATTACTGGTCATGTCATAAGTTCCTCCTATCCATCATACTCCAGTTCGATCTTCTTTACCCTATGGTATTCTGGTTACTCGCATCTCTCAATCTACCTCAGTCCCTCTCCTTTAGGATGAGGTTGAGCAGGCAATTATTTCGTCGGTTGATGCGAACACCATACGTAGGTCGGAGAGTAACTTACGTGACATATCATGTTTTATTCCTTCTGTAGCTGTATCTTCTTCAGATGATGGTTTCACGTCACACTGTTCATGTCCCTCTCATTCAAAGCCCCCTTCCACAGAGATTAGAGACAGCTCACACACCACTACTGAGCGCAGGTATGAGGAGGATAAGTTATTTATGCAGGCTCAACTATAGGACCACAGGAGATTGACTACATCCATGATGGATCGTTTGGATGCGAAGTCCTAGGCGAGAGTGCTTCAGCAGTCCTAGATATCAGTGTTCTTTGATGATGAGATGTGCCGTCGTGAGCAGAGCCGCGGTGCAGGATCTTCTTGGAGACGTAGAGACGCTGGCACTGGCATATATACTAATGAGGAAGAATACTTTGACTGCTCAGATTCAGTTGTTACATTATATTCTGAGACACTTATATATTCCTGATGTATTTATTTATGGTGTATATAGATGTGATTTACTTATTGACATATTTTTAAGTCTTTGGAGTATATAATTATTATGTTTAATATTTGGGATAGGGCTAACTATCTTGTTAGTCTTATTTAATCCACCATTTATGATTCTTCTAGTTATGTTATTTCCTTTCTTAGTTCATATATAAGGAGATTCTTTAAATTTACTCGTGGTTACGTATTTTTGTTGAATAATCCTTTTGTCTTTTTATTTGGTTAAGGATTTCTCCTTTAAATGTCTTATTCTCTTTTTTCTATTATTGTTAATGTTTTCATTATGTTTAGCAAGAGTATTAACAAGAGAATTAGCAACCTTAGTAATATAGTCTTTTACCTCATCTTCTTTTTCTTGTTTTTACACAGATTCGTGTGTCATTCTAGTTTCTATTGTTTTTACAGTTTTTCTATTTTATCTAAACGTGTTAAGATAAACAGAGACTCTAATTTGTCTTGGGAGGGTTTATTATATATAAAATTAACTCCCTTTATAATTTTTTCCTGTTTTTCTTCTACTTGTGCCATATTTAGTCTAAGTTCATTAACAATATTATCCATTTTGGATAGGTTATGGCTTTTCACATTGTTAAGATAAATTGCTAAATTTTGTTGGAATTTAATAATATCTATATAGAAGGTGGTTAATCCTTGTGTCTTAGCCTTTAAATCTAATTGTAAGTCTTTAGCAAAGCTATTGTTATAGTCTTGGGTAGCTACTATATATGTAGAGATTAAAAATCTTTCTAATATGAGTCTAGTTGCTTTAGCAGCGTTGACAATCTCATTTTCATTTATCTTACAATAAAATCTATCATCATTTATCTTTTCTAGAATTCTTTGGTAAAAATCTGCTAAAGTCTAAATGGAGAGGTTTCTAGGTACCTCATTTCAGTCTGATCTAACTATTTTCATTGGGTAGATAATTGTCTAATCTAGGAATAAGCTTAGCTTGTTGTTTGGTATGTGTAATTAACTCACTATCTTGATTTTTTTATCAAAGTTTTAATTTCTAAAATGTCTTTGTTTAGGACTTCTATATGATTAGTCTTATTATTTATTTCTTGTAGTACTTATACAAGGTCTATTGAGATTTGGCTATCTATTTCTTGTATTCTTTTAGAGATATTTTTTATCTTTGTTTCTGGGGTTTGAGTCTCTTTAATTAATTGTCATAAAATAAGGAATATACATTTATCTTGGTCTATTATGTTATTAATAGCACTGGAAGTAACTTGTCTACTATTTGCGTGTTTGGTTGGGATGTGTTCAGTGTGTGAAGAACTGTCCATGTGTGAGGTTAAGCAACCTTCTGGGTCTAAATCGGTAAAAGGTATAGGTTGGTAATCTGGATTAGTTCAAAAAATATCTTTGTAAATGCGAGGGATAAATCCCAAGGGCATTAAAGTCTTTTTACTATAAGTCTAAATGGAGCGTCTTGGCTCTGATACCAAAAAAGGGGTTTCGATGGAATTTAGAGGATTTTTATTTCTAAGGTGTTAAAGTTCTGATAATCTAAAATATTTTCTTAAGGATTTGGGATCTAAAATAGAATTTTACTACAGGTATTAAGTTTTGTCTTATTATGGACCTCATTTAAGAACCTCGTGTAAGGACCTCATACGAGCCTATTCCTATATATATATATATATATATATATATATATGTGTGTGTGTGTGTGTGTGTGTGTGTGTGTGTGTGTGTGAATAATATATATATAGTAAATCCATACCAATAATAATGCTATCATAGGAGGTTGCGCGATGTGGGTGAGTCCCCTGGCTAGCGAATGCAGGGTTAGTATATTCCCCAGGCCATAGCGTCTATGACTTAGGGGTGGGACCATTATGGTATGGAGCGAACACTTTTAACGGGAACTATGGTCGCCTCCTATGCATTCGGTGATAGCATTTATATCCGACATGTGTCTGAATGTTGAGATATGATACGTATATATAGTGCAGAATTATATACGGGAATTTATATATATACCTGGTGTGAAATGTATAAATAATATAACTTGTGAAATGGTTATATGGTATCAAGTTGGATATGGATATAAATAAGTTAGTGTGAAACATAACTTATAACTCGTATACTGTGACAACCCGCTTCAAATAATAACAGGTGGCCAGCCCTATACTATAATAAATCAGGTATCTCAGATGGCACAGTCTCAACATCAACTGACAATACTAAATAATATAAGGCTAACTACCCGAAATTCGTAAAAAGCGAATTGCCAAAAATTTAAAACTTTTATTTAACATCGACTAAAACTAACCATACAACAAACAACCAACAATACTACATCTAACTATGATAAGTGATACAACAAACTCTACAATATGTAAAGAATTAATACAAGAGTACAACAAATTATACAAAGTAAATTACCCGAATATGCTGTCGGGTCACAGACAATACATATAATCTGAAAGAGAAATGAAAAAGGGATATTCTATAACCCTTGAGTCTAAATTCAATATACAAACTGAATCCTAATCTAGATATACAATAAATAGGAATTGACTAAAGCAAAGAGCCGCAACAGTCCGCTACTTCCACAGCTCCACGAATACACTGAATGGGAGAACATCAATGGCGTCCTTGTGGGTGAACACCTAAAGTAATACAATATATACAGAGGAGGAGAAAATATAAACGAGTCAGAGCCTGAGTTGAAAACATTTTATAGCAAGTGCATTAAAATGCATAATAATTATAAATGCATTATGACATGATTTAATGGAATCGTCCTCTCCATAATAATCCAACTCACCTCTCAACTAGACCGCGCACTAAACGTATGCACGTGGTCTCCAAATGAATGCCCAAATATAAATTAGGCAATAAAATCTAACTAGATCCCAAAATGAAGATTCAATTAAGATTTTCTAACTTATCTCGCAATCTACCCTTATCTAAGATCCATCTACAACATTACTTTATTTTAAATGTTATAGTTCTCTTTATATTGGTTCATTTATTCAACATATAAAGTTTACATAACCATCCTCATAACAACAACATCACAATACATTAACATTCTCTTACTAGAATTTCATATATTCTAGTTATGCCCTCATTTGGCATGTAATCATATATATATGTGAGTTATTATCATCAAGTGCTAAGGACAAAACTTCTCCCGGTTCTCAACACTGCACTGTGTTTCGTGCGTGGGACGTCTCGCCGAAGCGAAATCCAAACAAGGAACCCCCCCCCCCCCCCCCCCCCCGCCCATTACACTACTTCTGAAAGTATTCATCTTCGAAGTTCATTATTCCCTCAATGCATGATGCATGTAGCCCAAATTATTACTCAAATTTTAATTAATTAATATTCACAATTCTCAACAGTACACGGCATTTCAGGCGTGGGACGTCTCGCCAAAGCGAAATCTAAACCCCGTTACACTATTCCTGGCACTGTCGATCGTTGGGATGTATATATATATATATATATATATATATATATATATAAATATGAGAATTAAGGACTAACTTCTCCTCACTCCCAACATTACACTGAGCTTCGTGCGTGGGACGCTTCGCCGAAGAGCAATCCAAACAAGGAAGCCCCCCCCCCCCCCCCCGGTTACACTACTTATTGGCAATGTTGGTCGTTAAGGTCCATTAAGCCCTCGATACCCAAATACCAATCACATCCATAACGTAATAACCATCCAACTGAGCTATAACTCATGGACGCAGGCTCACATGCTATCATCTTCAACAGCCAATACACGTAGCAAACTGGGGCCACCTGGTGGGGTTCAACGACACCCACCTCGTGATCAACTCACGCACACAATGTCCCGGGAAGCGGTCATATCTCCTAACCGGCAAGTGAGAACGTCACATACCCCCGACTTCTCACCCCCAAAAGAATGCATATATATATATATATATATATATATATATATATATATATATATCGCATAATAATCACAATGGACGGCTATGACCTGGGGAATATCCACAGCCTGCTCTTTGAGCCAGGATGCTCACCCTCATCGCACGCAACTTCCTAATGATAGCAAGGAGGGGGTATGCTTCACTATATATATATATATATATATAAGGTATACCTGTCACATTGTTTTCATATTTATTATACGCCCTTAGGCACAAATCTGATTAATCATCATTGTTTAGTATATTTTTCTCTTGATGTACTAATCGTCAATTCTCACACATCTTCCCCACTTAGTATACACTATACTATTTCTCGCTTGAATCTCACATGTCGCTTCTAGTTATGAATTGTTTCTCAATTTTATTCATGTTAAGGATATTCTTTTATCCTAATGCACTACAATTAGCATTTCTCATTGTGTGAGACATCTCCCAAATCAATCATCAATAGGGATATTTCTATATTCGTATGCTCATTAATTAGCATTTATAATCCTCCATCCATAATAGGGTTCAATTTATTTCGTGAACGTTTTAAAGTTATGCCATTCGGGATTGGATCCTAATATCCATTATCTCTAAACTCATTCTCATTCTTTCAAATGAATTTAATTATTATCTCCAAATAGAACCTCCAATCAAGGTGGGCTTCCCCACTTAGTATATACCAAAATCTCTAATCGGTATTCCTCAATTTAAGTCTATATGACTCCAATGATTCCTTATAAGGGAAACTCTCTTAAAGTCTCCAAAACATACTCCCAACAATTCCTATAGAGGTTCCCAATCAATAACCTCGAACGAAATGGGACGAAAATCTCCATAGAAAAACATCCGTCAAAAAGCCCTGTTTCCGAATCGATTCGGGCCAATTATGAATCGATTCGGCCCAGCGAATCGATTCGGCCTCCAAAGCGAATCGATTCGGGTCATCAGACATGGGACTCTGTCTCAGGACGAATTGATTCGGCTGGGGTCCGAACCGATTCAGTCACTCAGACCTGGGCACCTGCATATTTCCGAATCGATTCGGCTAGGGGGCCGAATCGATTCGGCCTACCTGGAGGCTCGAAAATGGCTACTTTTTAGTAAGCCAAAAATCCCAAAATTCATATTTATCATCTTCTCTTCATTTCTTTTTAACCCAATCACATATATAACATTAATATTCATCCTATAATACATTTAAAATAATTTATATCATCAAATCCAAGATCTACATAACAAATCTAAGATTATACCCAAAAGTTAGGTTTTAATAAACTAAACCTAAAACCCATAAATTTTATCCACAAATCATGAAATAAATGTACACAATAATTATTTAGCAAGTTTAATCACTTGCCTCGGGTTCGAAGGGTATGATCCGTCCTCGAAATCGCGTAGATCCCGGGAAAACTCCACTTTCTCTCTCTTTCTCTTCTTCTTTCTTCTTCTCTCTTTCTTTATTTCTTTCTATTTCTATTTATCTCTTCGGAGAAATAAATCTCTCGTAGGATTTTAATCCCTAACTCCCAAGATACACATCTTTAAATAATAATACACACTTTAAATGACTCGATAACTTTAATTCGAGTCAAACGATCTTAAAATAATACGGAACCTAAAGAGATCCCAAGTACAATCATTTTGACTTTCTCGACCCTTACGGACACAACTACACCCTCAGAATCGCCATCCGAAACACTTTCTAACGACCCCAAATTTTGACTTCAAGTGCCAAATTAATAATTCTCCAAATAAAATATTATTTATTTCTTCCAGAATAAATAAATCATCGTCCTAAAACCTCGGGTTGTTAGAAACTTCCCCATTTACAAAAATTTCGTTCTCGAAATTTAGCTAAGCCTTATTCTCCAAAGCTCAACTAGTTCCTATGTCACTCATCCTCACTAAAACTATACCCAACTTCTAACTTCCCATGACGAATTTATTTTAATTTGTTTTAAGTTTTATAAAATCAATCCATTAACCACTTGGGCGCCCATACACCCTTTTATATTCGAGCTTTCTGCTCGTACCAATCATAATGAGGCTTCATTTGCCTCCAAAGTTCCACAATTCCATAAATATAACTAATACTATCATATTAATTAGTGTAAAAATTTTGAATGGTCCCAAGAAATAACTCCTCTCAAATACACTACTATGAGGCGACGTCGGGGATTGAGAGTTTATTAAATCCGGACTAGAGTTTGAAAATATTTTGGGGAAAAATCATTTTGATATGGCCCAAGGCCTACAAAAAGTTTTGTTTTGAAAAATAGTTATAAAAATATTTTGGTTTATGTCTTATAATATTTACATAAAGTGCCTTATGTCCAACACGAGGTCTTTTCAATCATCATACATATAACAACATATAGCTCACAAAAATTAGCATAATTATGAGCTAAAATTTTCCTGCGTCCCATCAATCCACAAATTCTGAACTCTTTTCAGAAACAACATCTTATATCATATTAACATATAGCCATTTATAAGGCTCATCCATATCTGGAATATAACAATTATATAAGTCTATCATGACTATATAAAAAGAAGTAGTTTTATCATTACTACTTATCACACATAACAATTCTTACATTCACCACAAGGTTTATAGCTCTTTTTAGCGCATTACAAAATTATCTATTCTTTCAAAAGATAATAACATGAGAGCCTAACTTGCTCAAAATTCCCCTTGAGGGTCAAAACATACAAGTAGGGCTATAGCACTACCCATTCACAAATATCTCTCATACGATATTCCCAAAACTTCATATAGTAATTATCCTATTCATAAAGGAAAATAGCTTACATCATCCATCTCTAGTCCGATTGCACTTCCTCATCAATGGGCTCCCAAATAAAGTCCCTCGGTCTAAAATGACCTCGAAACTGTTGTAGGGGTTGCACTTCCAAAACTTCATCAAAACATGGTCATTTTCCTCTTATAGGACAATCTCTCTTTCTATCGCCTATTTCTTTACAAAAGAAACATCTACCCGAAATTCTTCTCGACCCATCTTGAGGAACAAAACGTCGTTGTGACTCTCTATGGTCTGACTTATACCAACTAGCATTACTGGCACTCTCTTTGCCAAACCTACTTGATGAACTCGAATCTCCTAAGTTCTTACCCTCTTGCGCACGAAGACGATATTCATGACACTTTAATAGTGCCACATTCACTACCTCGACGAAAGTCATTATCTTGGGACTCTCTAACAAATGTTACCGAATTCTCCAATCTAAACCTCGAACAAACTTCGATATACGTTTATCTTCCATATTTACCTCATCAGGTACTAATTTCGCCCATCTAGAAAAGTCTTCCTCAAATTCTGCTACCTATTTATTACTTTGAAAAATCTTCGTATTCTGAGTCGGGGAAGGAAAATACCTTCGATCAAAAAGTTCCCAAAATTCTATTATAGGTAAAGTATCTCTCTGTTCAGATGTGGTGACAGACTCCCACCATTGGAGAGCCGCACCCGCTAGCTTAAAGGTGGCTAAAAATTGCTTTTGCCCCTCACTACACTCAACCATACGGAGGTGCCTCTGCATACTATTCTTCCATTGACTTGCAGCCATTCCATCAACTCCCCCTACAAACTCGGGAGGATGCCCCTTACTAAAATATTCCTTTACTCTTTCCCATAAAGACAGTCCTAAATTGGTTTGGGCTGCTTGAACGGCAGATTGTTGTGCCATCATGGAAATGGTAGCAGTTACTACTTCTGCCATTATATTGGGAACTTCATCTATAGTCATGTTCCTTTGAGGCATTTGGGGTTGAACATTTTTAGCCCCTTTGTTTACCCTGAATAAACGACCTCCCTTCGATGGCATCTGAAACAAGAACAATTGTATCAGAACCTCTTTCAAATATTTACAAATCACAGAAGAGTTATGGGCGTATAAATGCAACTGTCCTAATAATAAGGCTCTACATCAAGAACGCTTACGGAAGATAGTAGTAACCCGCACAGATCCTAAAGACACTAGAACCTGATGCTCTGATACCATCTGTGACAACCCGCTCCAAATAATAACGGATGGCCAGCCCTATACTATAATAAATTAGGTATCTCAGATGGCACAGTCTCAAAATCAACTAACAATACTAAATAATATAAGGCTAACTACCCGAAATTCGTAAAAAGCGAATTGCCAAAAATTTAAAACTTTTATTTAACATCGACTAAAACCAACCATACAACAAACAACCAACAATACTACATCTAACTATGATGAGTGATACAACAAACTCTACAATATGTAAAGAATGAATACAAGAGTACAACAAATTGTATAAAGTAAATTACCCGAATATGCTGTCGGGTCACAGACAATACAAATAATCTGAAAGAGAAATGAAAAAGGGATATTCTACAACCTTTGAGTCTAAACTCAATATACAAACTAAATCCTAATCTAGATATACAATAGATAAGAATCGACTAAAACAAAGTATCCCAACAGTCCGCTACTGCCACAGCTCCATGAATACACTAAATGGGAGAACATCAATGGCGTCCTTGCGGGAGAACACCTAAATTAATACAATATATACAGAGGAGTAGAAAATATAAAAGGGTCAGAGCCCGAGTTGAAAACATTTTACAGCAAGTGCATTAAAATGTAATAATTATAAATGCATTTTGATATGATTTAATGGAATCGTCCTCTCCATAATATTCCAACTCACCTCTCAACTAGAGCACGCACTAAACGTACGCACGTGGTCTCCAAATGAATGCCGAAATATAAATTAGGCAATAAAATCTAACTAGATCCCAAAATGAAGATTTGATTAAGATTTTCTAACTTATCTCGCAATCTACCCTTATCTAAGTTCCATCTACAACATTACTTTATTTTAAATGTTATAATTCTCTTTATATTTGTTCATTTATTGAACATATAAAGTTTACATAACCATCCTCATAACAACAACATCACAATACATTGACATTCTCTTACTAGAATTTCATATATTCTAGTTATGCCCTCGTTTAGTATGTAATCATATATATATATATATGTGTGTGTGTGTGTGTGTGTGTGTGTGTGTGTGTGTGTGTGTGAGTTATTAGCATCAAGTGTTAAGGACAAAACTTCTCCCGGTTCTCAACACTGCACTGCGTTTCGTGCGTGGGACGTCTCGCCGAAGCAAAATCCAAATAAGGAACCCCCCACTACACTACTTCTGACAGTATTGATCTTTGAGGTTCATTATGCCCTCAATGCATGATGCATGTAACCCAAATTATTACTCAAATTTTAATTAATTAATATTCTCAATTCTCAACAGTACACGGCGTTTCATGCGTGGGACGTCTCGCCGAAGCGAAATCCAAACAAGGAACCCCCCCGGTTACACTACTCCTGGCACTGTCGATCGTTGGGATAGGTGATATATATACATACATATATATAATTAAGTACTAACTTCTCCTCACTCCCAACATTACACTGAGCTTCGTATACACTATACTATTTCTCGCTTGAAGCTCACATGTCGCTTCTAGTTATGAATTGTTTCTCAATTCTATTCATGTTAAGGATATTCTTTTATCCTAATGCACTACAATTAGCATTTCTCATTGTGTGAGACAAATCCCAAATCAATCATCAATAGGGATATTTCTATATCCGTATGCTCATTAATTAGCATTTATAATCCTCCATCCATAATAGGGTTCAATATATTTCGTGAACCTTTTAAAGTTATCCCATTCGGGATTGGATCCTAAAATCCATTATCTCTAAATTCATTCTCATTCTTTCATGTGAATTTAATTATTATCTCCAAATAGAACCTCCAATCAAGGTGGGCTTCCCCATTTAGTATATACCAAAATCTCTAATCGGTATTCTTCAATTTAAGTCTATATGACTCCAATGATTCCTTATAAGAGAAAATATCTAAAAGTCTCCAAAACATACTCCTAATAATTCCTATAGAGGTTACCAATCGATAACCTCGAACGAAACGGGACGAAATTCTCCATAGAAAAACATCCGTCAAAAAGCCCTGTTTTAGAATCGATTCGGGCGAATTCCGAATCGATTCGGCCCAGCGAATCGATCCGGCCTCCAAGGCGAATCGATTCGGGTCATCAGACCTGGGACTCTGTCTCAGGCCAAATTGATTCGGCTGGGGTCCGAATCGATTTGGTCACTCAGACTTGGGCACCTATATATTTCTGAATCGATTCGACCTACCTGGAGACTCGAAAATGGCTACTTTTTACTAAGCCAAAAATCCAAAAATTCATATTTATCATCTTCTCTTCATTTCTCTTCAACCCAATCACATATATAACATTAATATTCATACTAGAATACATTAAAACTAATTTTTATCATCAAATCCAAGATCTACATAACAAATCTAAGATTATACCCAAAAGTTAGGTTTTGATAAACTAAACCTAAAACCCATAAATTTGATCCACAAATCATGAAATAAATGTACACAACAATTATTTAGCAAGTTTAATCACTTGCCTCTGGTTCGAAGGGTCTGATCCGTCCTCGAAATCACGTAGATGCCGGGAAAACTCCACTTTCTCTCCCTTTCTCTTCTTCTTTCTTCTTGTCTCTTTCTTTCTTTGTATTTCTCTTTCTCTCTTTGGAGAAATAAATCTCCCGTAGGCTTTTAAGCCCTAAATCCAAATATACACATCTTTAAATGATAATACACACTTTAAATGACTCGGTAACTTTAATTCGAGTCAAATGAGCTTAAAATAATTCGGAACCTAAAGAGACCCCAAGTACAGTCATTTTGACTTTCTCGACCCTTACGGACACAACTACACCCTCAGAATCACCATTCGAAACACTTTCTAACGACCCCAAATTTTGACTTCAAGTGCCAAATTAATAATTCTCCAAAAAAAATATTATTTATTTCTCCCAGAATAAATAAATCATCATCCTAAAACCTCGGGTTATTACATATACATGATGTGAATTGTATAAATGATATAAATCGTGAGAATGTTATATGTCATTAATTGAGAAATGATTTAAGTAAGTTAATGCGATTAATAACCCATAAAATGTATATGATGCTCACTCGAGTTGGGATAGTGGGAAATAGTGAGGTATATAAGACAAGACTAGTTATGGAGGGTTAGTTAGATGGGTCATTTATAGTTTCAGTAGGCATGCACATTAGTTGAGGGGTGAGGTAAACTCAAGGGAGTGCGCGACACTAATTTAAATATGAAGAGCATTTGAATTTTAATTTCATGCATTTAAATACACTTGCCAAATATTTTCAAATGTTTTTGGGTTCTAACCCTTGCTATAAAATATTTTCAAAACACTTTTAGGTGCCCTACCACAAGGGCTACAGTCTTGATCTTTGTTACAGGGTGCGCAGCTGTAGCTTATGTGGATTGCTGCTAAATCTTTGTTTAGACGCCTCTACCATTATATCTTTAGAGAGGGACTTTTTCAGTTGTACTATTGATTTTGTACTTTCATATTCAGTCTTGGCATGTATCAGTATTCTTTTGTACTTGCACTTTGTGGATTGCTTGTAATCAATGTTGCTCGACAAACACTTGTACTTATTTTTTGGTATGATTAGTTTCTTTCTTGTAACAGTTAATTTGAATTCCTAGTATGTTGGTTGAGTTTGAATTAATTCATAAGATAAAATTTGACATCAGCTTAATTTAAGACTAGGTGATTAGTAATTAAAAAGTTTTTCGACAGGGATGCTAAGAATGAACTAGATGAGATTCCTGTTTAATTTGGTATAGGACTGATCACTCGGTATTATATTAGGCGGGGTGTCACATATGGTATCAGAGCATCATGTTCTAGTGTCCTTAGGATCTGTGCGGCTTTTCACATTTCTGCGCAACGTTATTTGATATAGAGCCTCATTATAGGATTGTTGTACTCCTTTACGTATGCGATTTACGTTCTCCTGCTATAGGGTATAGTTCATGTGATTCATATACAGTTTCGATCGAGCCTGATAGATCGAACATTTTAGAACAACCAACGTGGGATATTAAAAGGATTGCCGGAGGGAGGACTCAACAGCAGCCATGGGGTATTCTAGAAATAGTGACGCGATAGGAGTCACCATGATAATTGTTCGAATAATTGAAGTTGAAGAATCGCTGGGGTGAAGTAGTTGCCCCAAGAATCGTCGGGAAGGACGATGGTGCAAAGTTAAAATCCCAACTGTAGACGACAAGGGGTGAGGGTCGAATAAAGTTTTATTTTAAAATAATAATCCTCTAGGATTCGAGGGAGGTCTGGAAGAGTGATTTACTAGAGGGTAGAGAACATCCAATTGGGATGACATGTTGGGGGATTGTAGTGCCGCTCAAGTCAAAATTTCGGGCAATGAAGTTTGCTTTTAGAAGCACTATGGGGTGATGGAACCAATCACCACATTCGTGGGAGATACTGCGAATAACGGGGAATTTGGGGTGCGTATTATTATGAATCCTCTCACTCAAGGTTAAATAGAGAGGCAGGGAAATTTTTAGAAATCCCCCCCCCCCCCCCCCACCCAAAAAAAAAGGGGGTCGGACAGTGGCCCGATGGGAAGGAAAATTAAAGGAATTCGCAAACTTCGTAACTGATGAGAAGGATACGAATAATCAAATAGGGTGTGTAAGTTGATATTAGACCCAATGGGTAGAGTATACAAGCATGGATAGGAGATCTGGCTAGGATGATAGATGTCGTTGTCGTCAAAGTGGTACAATTACAATTGGCATCAATGCTCCAGAGAGAGAGGAGCTAAGGGATATGGAAAATATATTAGAGGAGTAAGGTTGGATTTGTAGTGCAAGTAAGGTCCCAAGGGAAGGATTACTCAGATGGGGACCCCAATTAATGATTGAGATTAATAAAATTTCTACCGAGTGACAGTGAGTTTTGTTAGGACCATCAACACCAGCAACTAGTCTATTGGACCAGTGGATCCAAAGGGACATTTGGGTACACAATTAGGGTCAAGACTACCAGGTCTGTGAGAAAGGTAACCCCGACATGGTCGGTGGGGCCAGAGAAAGGGGGATGACACAGAGAGGTGTCATGTGTGTAAAAACGTAGAAACACATGGGTGGATTTTTGTCCGCAGCGAGTCAATGTACCGGAGCTAGATGCATGTTGGAGAAGTTTTTGGTTTCGTTAGGACACGGGTGTTATGTCTATTAACCGTTGAGCCAAAAGTATTGTGAGTAACTAAAACTGTAAGTCTTATTACGAGATGATTGGGTTATGTTTTATGTGATGCAAGCGGGTCACAATAATATATTAGTATTAGATTCGCGTGAGAATTGGATTTAATGGAAGTATCGTTAATGTCACTAGTATGTGTATTTTTATCATGGAGTAATGGGGTACTCTTCGGCTCCACCTAATAGGAATGGGTGGGGTACATTGAGATGGTGTATATCTTGAGGACTAGATCCTTTGTGAGGTGATGATTGAGGTATGGTTTGATCTTGGGTACGAATGAGATCGCAATGGGGGAGGCAGTCATAACAAGGCTATCGTGTTCATTGTTTCATTATCGGATGTATATTCTCTTAAGATGTCTCGCCTGGAAGAGGGTTGATAAATATCATTACGGCAACATTGTGTGATGTAGGATTTATAGGGTGTTTTCTAGTTATGTTGGATCTTGGTGCGTAGGATTTTTACTGAGGAGATTCAAGGGATGTAGGGTTTTCGTGGAGTGGAGAGATTTAGCTCGTTATTAATAATTAGCGCTGAGGGCTTAGTGATAGTACGAGCGCAATGCAGGAGTCCATGAGGTTATTCTTTGGGTTCGGTGGAAATCAAGGACCGACGATGCTGAGGAATTGTGCATTGGAAAAAAAAAGGTTCTTTTGGGCTTTACTAGGAAGTCTTATACGCATAAGCCTGGATAAATGTCCAGAAGTGTGGAGACATCATTGGCTTTTAGGTCATCGGATTTAATGATAATTATCGAACATGTGGAGAAAATACGTTGAGTGGAAAGCCACTAAGTGATAGGGTTAGTGGAGCCGAAAAATGTTGCGAAAAAAATAGTACGAGGTTTTGGCCCCACAAGTTGCTATATTGTGCATATTGAAATGTGTTTTGGGTGATTAATTTTAGCCGCTTTCGCCATTGCAGGGGCCCTTAGGTATGGGACTAAGGGAGTATTTTGAGGATCTCGCATCGATAATAAAGGTGGGGTAATATCGGGGAGAATCAAATGGTAATGAGTAAGTCATCGAAAATATTTGGAGGATATAGCCACGCTGAAAATGCGAGGGCCAAAATTGGGACGAACAATGGTTACATAATTATTGATAGGAGGTTTGTACAATTAGGCTCGAGTTAGAGGGTGTATGGGCACCCTAGGAGGATCCAGAGCCTCTACGGTGAAGATACTTAGCAGATTTGGGGAGAAGACACAAAGATAATGATTTTGGGTATATTCCGGAGGAATGGGAATAAGTTGTCCCCCTAATCATAGGATGATTAATCATGGTTGTGTTTGGAAGTGACAGTGAGTGCGTCACAACCTACAATTTTCTATCACTAGGATTCGTGAGTGAGATGGATATTAATGGATGTGTTGGCCGTAATAGCCATAATATATATATATATATATACCGTGGGATAGCGAGGATTCTTGGTGTTAACCCCCTGAGAGTGGGGGTTACACAAAGATGATGGTTGTATAATACGAGAGATTTATACTTTAGAGGATTATAGGAGTAGTGTGGATGTCTTTCCAAGTTCCAACGGTGTAGCTATAGTTAGGGCTGTAGTGAATAGCTATTGTAAGGCTGGGTGTTAGTAGTACCAGGGTATGAATTATCGTAAATAGGTTTCACCTGAGATAAGTCCTAGCATATATATATATACGGTACTGTATGTTAAAATGTGTTGCATGTTAATGTACTAATATTGTTAAATTGAAATCCCGGGGAGTATGGACATTTCTGATGTAATTCAGGGTGGTTGGACTTATTGTCGAGCGGGAAGATATAGCGCGGGTTTTACTTTCGCGCAAGGAAACTATTGATAGTAAGGGTGTGGTAATAGGTATTGTATTTTTACATAAGAGTGGTTATATATACGTTCATGCCAAGATAAGGGTATTGGGAATGTTATAACTGTGGGATTAAACTTATATTACGGACTAAGGACTAGTAAATGTCGTGCTTTATTTAATGCGATTAAGCACGGGTATAGGGTGGATGGGCGCTCTGGTTAATTACATTCGTTCAATAACTTTGTGTAGCAATGCTAAGAGTAAGTGATTGCAGGGCTAGTTGAAACCAGGAGTATTAGACTTATCCGAATTTTGAGGATGAAATTCCATTGTAAGGGGGGAAGTATGTAACACCTCGTAATTTATGGGTTATAATTTTTATTTAATTAATTTGGTAATTCATTCGTGTCGTAAATTAATGAGAATTAATTAATGAAAATATTTCAAAGTGAATATATAAATAAGTTAGCAGGTGAGAGTTAATTTTAGAAATTTATTCCGGATGGCGATTTGAAGCACGCGGTTGAGTCCAGTGGGGTCGAAATAGCCCGAAATGAGTGGTTATATGCATATATTGGGGATTGGGGCCTAATTAAACATATGTGAGCTCCATATAGAGAGTATGAACCCTTTTAATAAGGCCCATAGGCCCAAAAACGTGAATAGGACTTTTAACCCAAAATGGGTAAGGGGTAGACAACATTAAATTACATTAGAAGATTAAAAAGGAAAAAAGCTTAAAGGGAGAGACAAAAAGAAGAGGAACTTGGGGATATTGGAGAGATTGCTTCAATTTCAATTCAACACCTTCATTCAAAGCTTTAAATCTTCATTTGAGGCAAGTGGTTTAAATTGTGATTATTACATCTGCATTTTCATATTAAAAGAGGTGGAATCCATTGAATTCTAGAGTTTGTTCTTGAGTAAATTGGGGATTTTCTTTTAATGAGAGTTATAAATCTGTAAGGGTTTTGAGAATTGATAAAATTGATGATTGGATTGATGAAATTGTTAGGGCTAGATTTGTGATAACAAAAGAATGGATTTATTATAAATCTTGAAAAGTTTTGGTGGACAAATCTGTACAGAATTGAGGTATTTACTGCTCTACTAGCAATTCTATTCGCTTGTCCCTATAAAAAATCGTGTTTTCTAACTTTTGTTCTCTGATACGTTTTCTCCAACAACGGCTCCAAAATGCCCCAAAATGGCATTTTAAAAATCTGGGCAGATTTGTGGGGCAAATTTTAAGAAATATTTTTTTAGTTGTTATTCCATTGGAGATTGCCAATATTGATAGGTGTGACTAATTAACCTTGGATTAATTATAGGATTCATTAAATTGGAGAGATTAAGGTTTATGATTTAGTGATTGAAACCTTGTTAATTAAGTGGGAAAAACTTAATTGGATGAAATTGAACATTGAATTGGGAATATTGAATTTCGAGCCGTGAGATAGAGATTTCGGGTACACGTGAAAGGGTTATACCAAAATAATGAGAATTCATTAGTGTGTAAATAATCAAAATGAAGTCGGACCATAGACTTAAATACTTTAGGCTTGGGTATGGGCATAATACTCTGGTAGCCTGGATTTTTATATATATGTTGATGTGTAGTACATATATATATATATATATATATATAGAGAGAGAGAGAGAGAGAGAGTAAAGCCATACCAATATTAGTGCTATCATAGGAGGTTGCGCGAGGTGGGTGAGTCCCCAGACTAGCGAATGCAGGGTGAGTATATTCCCCAGGCCATAGCGTCTGTGACTTAGGGATGGGACCGTTATGGTATGGAGCGGACACTTTCGGATGGAACTATGGTCGCCTCCTATGCATTCGGTGATAGCATTTATATCTGACATGTGTGTGAATGTTGAGATATGATACGTATATATAGTGCAGAATTATATACGAGAATTTATATATATACCTGGTGTGAAATGTATAAATAATATAACTTGTGAAATGGTTATATGTTATCAAGTTAGATATGGATATAAATAAGTTAGTGTGAAATATAACTTATAACTCGTATACATAATGTGAATTGTATAAAGGATATAACTCGTGAGAATGTTATATGGCATTAAATAAGAAATGATTTAAGTAAGTTAATGTGATTAATAACCCATAAAATGTATACGATACTCACTCGCATGGGGATAGTGAGAAATAGTGAGGTATATAAGACAAGACTAGTTACAGAGGGTTAGCTAAATGGGTTATTTATAGTTTCGATAGGCGTGCACATTATTTGAGGGGTGAGGTAAACTCAAGGGAGTGCGCGACACTAATTTAAATATGAAGAGAATTTACATTTTAATTTTGTGCATTTAAATACACTTTCTAAATATTTTCAAATATTTTTGGGTTCTAACCCTTACTATAAGATATTTTCAAAAACTTTTTGGATGTCCTACCACAAGGGCCCCATTCTGGATCTTTCCTATAGAGTGCACAGCTACAGCTTATGTGGATTGCTGCGAGATCTTTGTTTAGATGCTTCTCCCATTCTATCTTTAGATAGGTACTTTTATGTTGTACTATTGAGTTTGTACTTTCATATTCAGTCTTGGCATGTATCGGTATTCTTTTATACTTGCACTTTGTGGATTGCTTGTAGTCGACGTTGCTCGATAAGCACTTGTACTTATTTTGTGGCATGTTTAGTTTCTTTCTTGTAATAGTTAATTTGGTTTCCTAGTATGTTGGATGAGTTTGAATTAATTCATGAGACAAAATTTGACATCATCTTAATTTAAGACTAGGTGATTAGTAATTAAAAAGTTTTTCTATAGTGATGCTAAGAACGAACTAGATGCGATTCCTGTTTAATTTTATATAGGACTGATCACCCGATATTTTATTAAGCGGGGTGTCACAAGGAAATTATACAAAGTCAGACGTTATAGATCCGGCTATGTCGCATGGTCAATTCGTGTACATCAAAAGTCCATAAGGTATGATCTACTACAACACATTTTAATGGCAACAAGGCACATATTATCTAAACAATATAATATACAAGGTCAACTCATGAACCAAAATCAAATCTAAACTATTAACATATTTTATATATATATATATATATATATATATATATATATATATAATAGTGCACAGAGAATTGAATTTCATTCACACAAATCAGTTATCAAAAAAATATTTAGAGTTCCAATTTAATTCTAAAATTTATTTTTATTAAAATATCTAATCACATTAATAAAAATTAAACTAATGTTAAACTGTTTTAAAAATTCATTTTAATTGAAATTCAAACACAAACATGATATATAATAAAATTAAATGTAGTGTCGTGTGGTGTCCTACGTGACAAAAAAAATAATCCTATGAGCTAATTATAATAGGTGTGAGACGACCTGAGTATGGTTATATTTTGAATTTGATGTAGGCTCGAGTAAAGAGCATCGAGAGCTTAGCGTAGGCATCTAGACGCGACATAATTAAACAAAAAATCTTGTTAAAATTTAAGTCCAACTAGATGAAGGTCTATATAGCTACAACACGAAAAACAAACCCTAGGAGTGCTCTGTATAGGCTCTTTCACTTCATCAAGAGAATAGCAAAGCTTGTCCCATTTCATCCAATGATGCTTGAACCCAAACTCTTAAATATATCCTTATAAAAAATTATTCAGCATCCCATAAATCTTATTAATTGTTCTTTGAGAAGGATTTAGGACTGCTATAATATAAAGAGGTATAGAGTCTAAAACTGAAGAAATTAAAGTTATTTTCTTGTAATGGAGAGGAATTTGGTTTGCTATCCTTTAACTATAGCTAAATTTTTTGGAAGAGATCTTCATAGTAGGAGTGTTTTCTTCTTCCATAAAAGATAGGATATAACAAATATTTGATTGGGATTTTCTTTTTCTTGAAAGAAGTGTCACCTTCAACATCTTTGATTCTTCTTCTACTCAAGGAATGATGAATAACAAAGCTGCATTTGTTGATATTGATCATTTTGCCATATGTCTTTTCAATTTTTTTCAAAAAAGCAAGGAGGGATTTCAAACTTTGTTTACTCCCATTACAAAAATTAATGAAGTCATATGCAAAACTCAAATTTGAAATTTGAGGACAGTTTTTAGGATGAGAAAAAGGCTTCATTTTACAATATATAGTTAGATTATGGATGCCCTGATTAGGCACTTCAGCTATAAGAACAACCAGGAGATAAAGGATTTCCTTGTTTGAGACCTTTTGAGGATTTAAAGTAACCAATTGATTCTCCATTAATAATGATTGAAATCCAATCATTCGAAATAAGTCTCCAAATTCTATTAGTCCAAACTTCTAAGAATCTAAATCTTCTGAGAATTTTAATCATAGAAAGCCAAGAAAACTTATCATATGTTGCTTCATACTTAGTACTTCACTTGTTGTATTTTTATTTGTTTCGTGTGTGTAGTTATTTTTAGAGATTCAAATATTGTGGCTACATCGAATTCAGACATTAATTCATCGGATATTTTATAGAGATTTGTTGAATTCTGTATTTTCATTTTTTGGGGATTTTGGGATGGGATAGATTATTATTATTTTCATCTTGACAGCTTGACTTAGCATTTCACTAGTTTAAGTTTTGTCCCGAAATATCCAATGGGGGAGATTTATTAGGGAAAATAACTAATTGAGTCAATTTTTTTGTAATTGGCTTAATTTCGGACAAAACTATTTGACTATAGGCTAGTTATTGAGTTGTGATCCCATAAAGCCTATGACTTTTTGTGTTGAAGAATTTGCGGTTAAAGCTTTGAAGATGATATTGTGTTGTGTTAAGTACGTTCATACTTCTTCACACTTGGTTGATTATAGATCACACAGGTATGAATGTTTAGTGAATTATGAGGTTTACAAACTTGTTTAATGATGGATGTTTTAAATTGAAATTATGTTGGGAATTTGAAAATTAATTTTTGGAAACATATATTAAATATTTTCTACGTTAATTTTTTTTAAAACATTCGAGGATGATTTTAAAAAGAAAATAAATTTTTCATGTCGTTTAAAAGACATGTGTGCTCATTCTAACAAGATTTGTGTCTCATTCGAACGATATGTGTGTGTAATTCGAACAATGCACCGCCTTAAATTCCGTTTTCATATTTAAGGACTCCGTTTTCTCTTAAAATCAGAGAGAATTTTTATCAAAACGTTTCTGCACTTGTTTCCAAAAAGTTCCCAAGTGTTTTCCACCATCTAGATTTTTCAAGATCAAACCTCATATTTCCATAGTCTGTGATCTTGAGTTTGGCATCAAAAAATTATTCGATCTCTTTGAATAATCTTTTCATACGGTGGATTCCGTGCGTGCTGATTATGAAGAAGAAGGGGTGGTTTTTATGTTCGGATTTGTAGACATTATTGAGGCTACATCGGTGGATACCGAGGTGCACGTGGAGTCGTGTATATTGGACACTTGCATGGATAGACTCCTACGTGGCACCGTGGAGGAGTGGTAGGAGAGAAGAAGGGGTATAAAGTCTTTTGGATGATCGAGTCATTGAGTAAGACTATTTCTATATTTATAATTTTTGTATCATAGTGATTGTCTAGCCGGGCCATCCGAGATTTTTTCCCTCAATGGTTTCCTCGTACATCGGTGTGTCTTGTGTTGATTTATTTACATTATCTGCTTTGTCACGTATATGCATGTTATAGGGTTAAGAAGATAAAATTAGTAAATTAAATTTGGATTTCACAAGATAAGTTCAAGTTTGCTAAAAGATAAAATTTTTAAAATTAAAAAATGATGCACTTGCCTAAAGATAATTGTTTAAGGGGCCTTCTCAACTTACAACCAATAGGTTTTATCCTATTTTTAAAGTATGTAAGTTCCTAGACTTGATTATAATACATCATATCCATCTCGGTATTCATAGCATTTAGCCAAAGCTCAGCATCCTTATCTTGTAGTTCTTCGTCGTAGTTGTCGATATCCAGTTTGAGTTTCCTTGGGACTTCACTGTATTACTCACCCATATACGCTAACCTATTAGGTTGACGCTTGATTCTGCTATTACTATGTGGCATCACTTGTGGTCCATTATAAGTGACACGTGTATCTTGATCATCAGTAATACTCCCACTATCATTAGGCACTTTGATATTGACATTAGGTTGTATTTTATCATGTACGAGTGGTCCCAAAGTAGTTACTAGGACTTGTACTCTTATTTATTAGAAGAAAATCTTGCTTTTAATCTTGTGGTTTATCATATAATCTTCCTCTAAATATCGGGCATTGGTGTTAACTATACTAATCTACCTAAATTAAGAATGAATGATGATTTGAAACTTTTTGTGATGAGAAAAATAGGACGGGAATACAATCCCCTAACCCTAGTGTAGTGAAGTTATAATATTAATCATAAATTTATCTGATTGATCTGACCCGGAATTTAGTACTCCCAAGCATTATGTATACGAGGTTCAAGCCCGCATAATACCTAATCTGAGGATGAGTAAATCAGTATCGCGATAGTGACACTCAAATTGCATTCTAAATCATCACGAGTACCCAGAGGCAAACGAGATATAAAGATCTACAATTATTGTGTAACTAGGCAATACAATCATAATCAAATCACTAAATTCATCGGATTAATTTTATACACACACACTAACACATCAGGCTGGGTTCATGTACCCCGGCCTTGGAAAATCTAGCCTAACATGTTGAATTTAATGAAAACAATGATTGATGTGCAGGAATTCATAATTAATCTAAGGAAAATGGTAATTAGATGTAAAAAGGAATTGGAAATAAGAAATACTTACAAAAATTACCCAAGCAATAAGTGTAACAATGAATGAAACTGGTACTCACAAAAATCACTGAATAAATCTTCAATCTTTGAATTAAAACTGAAATTGTTACTTAAACTAGGGTTTCTGGAAAAGGAGAGGAAAAATCCTACTAATTCTCCGTACCAATAACAATAATAAATCGGGTTTTTATACCCTACAACAATTTCGGAGTTCAGCTTCACTAGGAGTCTTTTTAGGAAGAGATAGGATTTGCAAATCTCGAAGCCCGGACTGGTCCGGGCCTTAGGCGGAACGATCTGCCTCCAAGGCAGATCGGTTATTTTTATTTTGGGGCGGATCGGTCCGGGGGTGGACCGGTTCCTTTTATTTTTGCCTTCTTCGATTCGCTTGTGGTCCGGGGACTTCTGGAGTTTGGCAAAGCGGACCGGTCCGGGGTAGGGGAGGATCGGTCCTGCTATTTGACCTTTTGGCTCAACTTTGACTGCTCATAACTTTTGTTCTGGGACTCCGATTGAGATACCATTTCTTCCTATGTACTCGTGAATGAGATGTCTTGAACTTCTTTTAGGTACCTCATCTGAATTTTGGGTGGAAATTCCAATTTTTCCCTTTTGACTTTTCCTTCTTTCTTTTTTGATTCTTCCGGTTTCTTTCTTCCGTTTCTTGACATCAAATACCTGTAAAATCACTACAAAATACTAGAAACTCGGTGTACTCATTAGGATCAGTCAGTAGCACGATTATGAGATAAAGCCAACTCAATTACATTGTTCGAGGTGCTAAAAGTAACTAAATTAAGGGATAAATTAGGAAGAATATATGCCTAACCAAACCCCCCTAACTTAGAACTTTGCGCATCCCGAGCAATGTAAAAGAATCCTAGCAAGGCTCAACTCTTGAAAATCATTTTATTGGGATAAAATACATTTTTCACGGGCAAGCGATTGCATTTAGCGTATGCAACAAGCCTTTAAACCCATAGGTTACCCTAGTAAGACGAGTGTTGTCTCGTGAGGGTTTGTAGAGAATATACCCACAAAATTCGACTCAAAGAAAAATCAAAATACCTAAAAATTGTATAAATCAAACTTTCCCAGAAAATAGTCATCATCAAGTCATGTTCAATAGTCTCAAATTATAGTACGTGTGTGCGAAGCTGGAAATATGACCTCCAATTTTCATTGATTGATCATTACGTTACTTATCCGAAAATTCATTTTAATTTCAAGTTCTCACAGGATGCTCTCACAAACGAATCTCTCGGATTATGGCTATTCTCTCGGTATGCGTGATATAAAGAGTAAATGTTGATGGAAGAAAAATCACGCATACAATTAGAAAGACGGAATTTTTATGGTGAGAGGATATTATCAAGGGATTACGGTATTAAAAACGGGAACATTGCCTCTATTTCGCGCATTTAATCTCCTGTATTATCTTTTGGTGTCTTAGCTTTCCGCGCAGTAATCAATTTTCGCAATTTGGACTCAGTTAGGACTTTTTCGGGTGTTTAAGGTATATTGGGTATAATGAAGGAGGTAGGGAAGGGGTTTGGAATTGGAAAAGTCATTAATGATGACCATTTGTGCTCTTTTCGGGCTATTGCTCAATTTATTTATTTTTCTATTTTTTCTGTTTTTCACTATTTTTCTTTTCTTGCTATTTTTGTTAAGCATAACTATATTTTTTTCTTGCCCCTTTATATGCACTTTTTGGACTAAATTCTAAATTTTTTTTGTTGTTGTTGGAAATTCCGGGTTATTTGGGTTTTTCGGGTTGTCAAACGAAAGGAAAAATTATTCGGCTCAAATTTGGGTTACAAAAGGGATGATTTTTTTCACAACTTTTTATGGCCAATATTTTTGGGTAATAAACGATGGCCAACCTCATTGTCCAAAATTCCAATTGCGTTACCATATGCGTTTCGAGATGAATTTACGTTTAGAGATTAAACTGGCACGTTTTTCAAAGCAATATTACATACATTTTGTCAAAATGAAAAACTTGAGATCTTTGACAACTTTTTAGGCGCTGAAAAGAACTTTGATTTAACCATTAACTCGGATTGATTTAAAAACTCGCAAAAAGTGATAGGCTCGAATCTCACCGGGTTTGTTAATCTCCACACTTATTCGTTAAGTCGTCAATTTTCGCTCAATTTCCATCTTTGGTCAATTTCGACTTTGTGTACGTTGAATGTTTACAACTTGAGACTTTAAACCGACTTTTAATGATATTTTTGAAAAATTTGAATTCCAATTTTTATTTATTTTGAATAAAAATATTTTTGGATTTTTCAAAATTTTATGATTTTTTTTTTTGGAAATTTCTGGGCATTTTTGACAATTTGTGAAGTTTTAGAGATACGCACTTGTGACCCCCCCCCCCCTAACTTAGACTTTTGCATTGTCCTCAAGAAAAAAGGACCAAAATCTAAATAAGGCAAAATAATAAGTGCAATAAATAAAAAAAACAAATGGAGAAAATGCAGTTTTTATTACAACAGGACTGTGTTACATGTGCAGGGAAAAAAACATACAACTATGAATAGGGAAAAACAAATAAAAAGCTGCCAACACCATATAAAGCTTCACCGGGGTGGGGGGTGGGAGGAACCGGGCGCGTTGGGGTCATAGGGATTATGGTAGTAAGAAGGCAGTGGCTCATTAGGATCCCCTATGTGGCGATAGATGTCTGCTTGGAAGCGGAGAACAATGCTCATGTCGCGCTCGTAGTTGGTCTGAAAGGTGTTGAAGTTTGTTTCAAGTGCCGACATACGCGTGGATAGGTCCGTTCCCGCCCACTCGAAATCTGGGTCGTCCTCCTCGTCCTCCGACTCCTCGTCCGCGCCGAGATCTCCCATATCGACATCCTCACCGGCTGTCCCTACTTCTTCCTCGCCCTCGCTCGAAGCATCCTCTTCTTCACCATCATCACCCCACCTAGCCCGGAGGACAGCTATCTATTTGGTGCTTTTGGTGCGGGTCCCTTGTCCGAAAGGACCGGGGATGCGAGTGTGGTTGACCGGGGGTGTTATGCCAGCATCCTTAAGGATGGAAGTGATCAAACGGACATAGGGAAGTGGGGTGGCGCCCTTCTCATCCAAGGATGCGTTAATGATATCTGCGTATAAAATGCGTCCCAAATGGATGGAAGTTTGGGGGTTGAAGAGATGATATGTCAAAGTATCTTGCCGAGGCCGCATGGCGGAATCGTTGGACGTTTACAATATGTTGGCGCACACAATCTGAAATGTGAGGCGCGCCTTCCCGTTTAGGCGCCCAACGGCGACGGTTTGCCCCGTCCAAGCCACATTCGGCGCAATTCGGGCCATGATTGTATCTTTGTCGATCGGGGGGATGTTTCGGGGATATGTAAATTTGGGAACATCCGAGACGTCATACTCGGCCAACTTGGCCGTGAGACGGGTCAAGGAAAATGGGATGACATTCCCATCCACGAAAGCTTCGGCCTCAAATTGGGTCGTCCGAACTAGAGTGACATAGAATGAGCGGACCTCGGTGGCCCAAACTGCCTCGTAGGGTTGGTTGAGGAACCGGCATCAGCTCCGAGCCATGAATAGGGCGGTGACGGAGTTGGGCAGCTGTTCCTATTGGACAGCTCGCTCCATATGGAGTTTGCGGCCCAAATCAAAGAATTGATTGCACCATCGCTCCTCTTGGCGGGAGCGGAACTCGCCGTGACCGGAGGGTTGGATCTCGGTGGAGTCATATTTGGTGGGGGCAACCAACATGGGGAGCCATTAAAAGAGAAGGTATTTTTTTTGTTAGGAAAGCTAGAGAGGGAGAAGAGAGGATTTGGGTTGAAGGTGTGAGGATAAAGGGAGGGGTTGGGTTGTATTTATAGTGGAAAGGGTGAAAAATGCGTTACTAAAGCCGTTTATGAAAATAAACTATTTAAGTAACTCCGAGTTGTTTTTTGAAGAAACTCTTTTCTTAAATAAAAAAGGATTAATCACAAGATGTGTTTAATAAAATAGTATGGACGATATTTATTCAAGATTTAAGCAACAAGTTTAAAAAATAATTTAAACTAGTTTTAAACACAGCAAAACCAAGAATGAGATGAGAAAATGTAGAAGGCTTCTGTTCACAATTTTAAAGAGGTAAAATCTCACCTATTGAGGAAACATCCACGACTCCCTCTACGGAGTAAAAAGAAAAATCCACTAAAACAAATATATGAGTTACAAACTATATAACTAACATGCAGACAACTAAGACCTATATAAGTTTAAGAATGTACCCTCTGGTGTCCTTAAACTTCTCTTCAGTTCTGATTGTAGATGTAGTTCTCCCAGTTTGTCATCTTTTGATTTGTTCCAGCACTTTACGTCGACTTATGTTCTCAAGATCTTATCACCAACACTTTTCGTGTTGTAGGGTGTAAGTGTTTGTGAAGGTTCTCTCTAACACATGCATGCACACACACACACACACTTATTAAGTACAAACAGTCCTAAAAAATTACAGTTTACACTATATGCAGTGATCTTTTCTTTTTCTTTCTTCTTAGAAAACTTTGAACCTTTTTGACCTTTCAAACTATCCCAGAATCCACGAATACCTTGCTAGGAAGACAGACAAGGTCTTAATCAATCTCAGAATTTAAAACAAAAACTTTTTGAGATTGAAAACCTCCAAGTGAGATTCCAAACTAGGTCAAAGGTTTAGTTTACAAGAACAAGAAACAGAAAGCATTTTATTGTTGATTTCAAAGTAAGAAAACGTTTTAGAGAAAACAATCAACAATATATTTCTCAAGATGAGAAATAAAATGAAACTAACTGTAATGTAACATGAATAACTCAGATCTGAGATTTCTATGGAAACAGAAACTAGATCTAAGTAAAAGTCTAGGTTGGAAACAAGATCTCACGAACACAAGGTTACAGCAACCAAAATAACTCAACTCAAACTCTCAAACACTCAAGAACACTCAGGATGGTGTTTTTGGCTATGGTGTTTTGGAGAAGTGTTTGGGTTAGGTTTGAAGAGGATTTGGACGAAGTTAGGGTTTCTAACTTTCTTCTCTCTCTGGTTTCTCTCTTCTCTCTCAAAACTTAGAGGAAATAAAATGGCAAAAATCTTCGAAGTCTGAGAGAAGGCCCATTTTTATAGGGTGAGAGGAAGGTTCGAGATATCTGATCCAAACGAAGGGCTGAGATTGAGTCAATTTAGATTGACTTGAATCTAATGGCTCACACAAGGCGCTGCTTAAACGAACGTTGATTGGCTTAAAAAGATACACGGGGATCCATCAAGGCAACATGAAGACCATTGATAATAAATGATCCAAGGGCTGATAACACACGCTCCTGTTGTCTCATTAAAGAAACACAAATCTAACCAATCACAGGCAGATAGGTGTTGGCCAGTTATGGGATGTTAAACGCGGGTCAAAACTAATTACAAAGACTAACCTGAAGTCTCTGCCACTTTCGAATTCTACCCAAGGTAACTTTAGGCCATAAAATACAACAAGTCATATTAAGAGATTGACCCCAAAGCTTTTTTAAACAAGTTTTAATTATTAAAAACATGATTTAAAAATGTTTAAAAAATCCCAAAAAATTATTAAAAATCAAACTTAGGGATTTAAATACACACAACACATGTACACACATACTTATGCAATATGATGTGCAAAAGATGAATTCTAAGTGTGTGAGTGTTGGTAATAGTCTCTTGATCATAATAAGAAAGAGAGATGAATAGGAAATCCAACTTCTGAGGCACTTTGGTTTCTAGGTAGACACAATTTTGTCACAATTTCCAAACTAGATGAGCACTTATACAATGTAGACTCAAGTGAGTCAAAGGTATAAGGGCTTCAATCTCCCCCTTTGGAAATATGAAAGAAAATCTCCTTTGAGTCATATTGGACTCGTAGGGCAATAAAAAAAATAAAAACATATTCCTATCAAAATTCTATCTACCCAAATCCTAGAAATCAAAAAGTACATAACTCAACTAAGTACATTTGAATACCCTATTACAACTGTAAAGAGTAACTGTACAACCTGCAATAATTCACTAAGATCAAGCTATTTAGAATATGCAAGAGTTGAATAGACTCAAATTTCTCCCCCATTTTGTCTCAAATGGACAAAGGGAAAAACTTAGATAAACAGCAAAAAGATTAATCAGCATAAACCATACCAATAGATTTAAGTAATGAAATGAATCAATTATAATCTAGAGGTTTGGTAAACATATCTGCGAGTTGTAGATTAGTGTAATACCCCGTACTTTTGTCTATATTTATTTTTGGGATTAATTAATTAAATGCGTATTAATTGGAAATTAATCCGGGTTATAAATACTAATGAAATGCGAATTGGTATTTGATTAGGTGCATATATGATTATATATGTATTTGGTATTATAAAATTTATCGTGAGATTTATATACGGCATTTTAGAAATTTTGTTGAGACGCGTGGGACCGCCGCGTCACGGTATAATATTTTGTTAATAAAAGTGAATTTAAAATCTATAATCCGTATGGTCGTTTTGAGTGCGCCAACGCGTCCGGAAGGGTCGAGATAGTCAGAAAACACTAGCCGGGGGTATAGTTTGGGTCCCGGGGTATTTTTAGGCCATACCAGTAACTTAAAGGGTATTTTGGTAATTTTACATTTTTAGGAATTAAAAGTGACGAAAATTAGAGATGTAAATCTTATGTGGATTAAACCCATTAAGCCCATTAACCAACCCATATTAACCTAGAAGGCTACGTAGGTTGTCATTTAGGTTTTCTAAGTTTCCCCAAATCAAACCCTAGCCACCTTGAGCCACCATTGGAGAAGGAACTTAGGGAGAGAGGAAACTCTGCAGAATCTTCACCAAACCTACACCAAATCATAAATCAAACCAAGGCAAGTGGTTTAATTATGTTTAATTTCAGCAAATGTTCTTTCCATGTTAGAAAATTCGGATTTATGGTTTGTTCTTGATAAATATGAAAACCCATGTAGATTAGATCATAGAACTTGAGAAATTGTGAAGAGAATTGCATGTAGAATAGTTTGGAGACAATTAATCTGATGTTAATACATGATTGGGTGAAAGAAAAACGAATTAAATTCTAGAATTTGATGTTGATATATATCTAAGGTTCATGTTCTTGATGATATTGGGGAAAAGTATAAAATCTTGGGATTTAATGATGTTTAGGATGCCTTATTGCCTTAAAAGACGTTAGTTATGACCTAAGCATGTTTTAGTATGATTAGAGGACTTAAATCATTGTTAGAACAAACTTTGGAGAAGGATTGAAGTGATAAAAATGGTGTAAAAACGAGATGGGAAAAATCTGGGCCGAAACTGGTAGCTCGTTAGAAGCAGCCCCCAGGTCGTTCGAACGAACTCGTTCGAACGAGCTTCTAACGAGTTGACTAGTCGTTACTAACGAGAAGGGATCTCGTTCGATATCTCGTTCGAACGAGATATCGTTAGAAGGAACAGTTCGTTCGAACGAACTGGGATCTCGTTCGAACGAGACTTCTAACGAGTTGACAGAAGGATCTCGTTCGAACCTTCTCGTTCGAACGAAACTTCTAACGAGTTGACAGTTTGGTCCTTTTAGAACTGTTTTGACTTTTGGAGTCCCGGAAACTGGTTCAAGGGTAGAGTTAGCATTCCTTTGATGATATAGTGATAGAATTGGGACTTTTGGGCAATTATGAAGAGTAAATTATATACGAGAGTTGTATTACATGGACGGTTTGGGATGAGACGTGAGTGTCTATTACGACGTGAGAAATTATAGCGCGTATAATCACAAATCGGATTAGTATAAATTATTATACTTATAGTTAGTACGAGAATGCGATACGTACTACGATTAAAATACGGTATTACTAAGATGTGTGTTTACTTAGTATTAATATATGGATTGTGTGTATGACATACCTACCATACTTGCTATCACGGGAGGTTGCATTCGCTTAGGACCCTCTAATCCTTGTGTGCCTACGGGGGGGATATAGACTGGTACCTCGATGAACATAGGTCATAGAAAGACTTATTGTGATATTAATAAGTCCGCTGATCATGGGAGCGTAGGTATGTGCGTGACCCATGTGATGGTGACTGTGTTCGCCTCCATTATTTGTGATGTTGTTATCGGTAAACTATTCCTGAGAGATTCGGAATATGTAATCCTTATGTACGTGATGTACCGGGATGGATAGCAGAGTATGTGTGCACCATAGCTTAGATTGCGGGGTGCTTGTATCGTATATTTATGTTGTGAATAATATACATTTAATTAATGGAAATCCTCCTGTTAATGTTGTAAAAATATTACGGTATTGTTTCGAGATATATAATGAGTTAACTGATAGTTATATCAATGGCATATTTAGTAACTGAGTTTACGTTAAACCTCTATTTAATTACGAGCATTATATGTTAATAGAACCGGGTAAAAAGGGTAGGAACTATTACAGTCTAGCTAGTTATGATGTCACTTAGCTAGTGGTTATATTATTGTAGATGGGTACTTGCGTTAGGAGTGCACAGTTAGACGAGAGGTGAGAATATCATGTGAGTGCACGTCCTAACATGTATTTTGCATTTAATGTTTTAAATGTTTTTAAAGCACTTGCAGGTTTTTAAAATATAACTCCACATTCGGACTCTGACCCGTTTGCTTTTCAAATCTCTTTTTCTTTGTAAAACCATTTTTAGGTGCCCAGCCACAAGAACACCAAGCATAGGATACTCATTCAGGTGATGAGCTGTAGATGCTTGTGGAAGCTACAGGGATTTGCATGTAGACGCTTCTATCTTTTGGATTCCAGGGTCACCATCTATCAGTTGTAGGGCATGTTGCCCATTTCTTTAGAGACATCTTTTATATTTCAGTTTTCAGACTTCAGCATGTTTTATTTCAGTTTCGGTTATTCATTTCAGTTATGGGATTGTAGTGAGGAGTTTTCCTCCAGACTTTATTTACTCTATTGTGATGGTTATTCATTTTACTTCAGTATGGAATGGTGTTATTTACTTCTTCTTTACAATGTTGCATGTTAATCAGATTTAAATTAAAATTTGGCAACTTGATTTTTAAATACTAGGTGGTTAGTAATAATAAAATGTTTTCGACAGTGATGCTATTAACTGAGCCAACTTGGCATTTTGAATTAATTTTATAAAGGAGTAGCTACCCGGTATTTAATTAGTCGGGGTGTCACAATTAGTAGGAAGATAAATGATTTCTTACTCCTTAGATTCAACCAATTCACGTATAAAATGATGTCTTATTTTAATAGGCTTTGTTCGCGAGTGTTGAACAGGATTTTTAGAAATATTAATCGCACTTTGATTATCACAATAGAGATGTAATTGTTTTTCTTGAATACCATAATCACTTAGAATTTGTTTAAGCCACATTAATTGAGCACAACAGCTGCCAGCGGCTATGTATTCAGATTCAGCTGTTGAGAGTGATGTGCAGTTTTGTTTTTTACTACTCCATCCTACCAAGTTATTACCTATATAATAACATGCTCCTGAAGTTCTTTTACTATCATCAGTACACCCAGCCCAGTCAGCATCAGTGTACCCAATTATAGTGCTTGGTGTGTTATTTGTGTACCCAAGATCTAGATTTAGAGTGCCATTTACATATTTAATGATACGTTTAACAACATTCAAGTGGCTCTCTTTAGGGTTACTTTGATATCTAGCACATACACACACAGCATACATAGTATAAGGACGCGAGGCAGTAAGATATAGTAAGGTGCCTATCATACTACGATATAGAGTAGGATCTACAGATATTCCATTGTCATCTTTAAAAAGTTTTAGCGTACTACTCATGGGAGTTTTAGCATTTTTAGCACTCTCAAGGCCGAATTTCTCAACGATCTCTAAAGCATACTTAGATTGCGAAACAAATAATCCTTCTGGATTTTGTTTGACTTGGATACCTAGAAAGAAATGTAACTCCCCCATAAGGGACATCTAAAATTCCTTACTCATAATTTCAGAGAAGGATTTTACTTTTGAGGTAGAAGTTGATCCAAATATAATATCGTCTACATAAACTTGAGCAATCGTAATGTGTTTGTCAAAATGTTTGACAAATAAATTTTGGTCATTTCCACCTCTTTTGAACCCTTTATCCAAAAGAAAATTGGAAAGTCACTCATACCAAGCTCTAGGAGCTTGTTTAAGGCCATATAAAGCCTTTTTCAGACGAAATACATGATTTGGATGCTTAGGGTCAATGAACCCCTTAGGTTGTTCTACATAAGTTTCCTCAGCCAGTATACCATTAAGGAACGCAGATTTGACATCCATTTGATATAATGTAAAACCCATGTGACAAGCTATAGCGAAAAGCAGACGAACTGATTCTAAACGAGTAACAAGCGCAAAGTCCTCGTTAAAATCAATTCCTTCTATTTGGGAGTATCCTTGAGCAACTAATCTAGATTTATTTCTAATTATCATCCCATTTTCATCAGATTTTTTTTTTTGAAAATCCAACGAGTACCAACAACCTTTTTGTGATTAGGACATGGAACAAGATATCATACATCATGAATGACAAATTGTAAAAGTTCATCCTGCATAGCAGAAATCCAGTAAGAGTCATTCAATGCCTCATCTACATTCTTTGCTTCCACAAGGGAAACAAAACATGCATAATGTGCATAATTTCTAAGTTGGGATCTTGTACGCACTAGCTCACTAGGGTTGCCAACAATGTTGTTTATGGGATGATCTTTAGAAACCCAGTTAGGTACATCAGGTGTCTCAATAGGTAATGAATTATCTATTGCAGAAGGGTCATTTTCTAAAATATTTGAGGACTCTTCCTCAATAGGTAATTCACTAGTCTTGCTTTCTACAGTAGTGTCACTAACAATTACATTTATGGATTCCATCATGGTTTTAGTACGAAGATTATACACTCGATAAGCTCTACTGTTAGGCGAGTATCCTAGAAATATGGCTTTATCTCCCCGGCTCTCAAATTTAGATAAGTGTTCCCTATCTTTGCATACATAACAAGTACTGCCAAAGGTTATAAGATATTTGAGATTAGGCTTCTTATTGTACCAAAGTTCATAAGGGGTTTGTTTAGAATTCTTTCTAAGATAGACCCTATTAATGATGTGACACGCAGTCCGAATAGATTCTACCTAAAAATATTTAGGTAAGTTCTTAGCATGTAACATGATACGTGCCATCTCTTGCAAGGTACGATTCTTTCTCTCGGCGAATCCATTTTGTTGAGGAGTCTTAGGAGCACTGAACTCATGTTTGTAACCATTATAGTCACAGTATTCTACAATACCGGTGTCTTTGAATTCACCACCTCTATCACTACGGATTCGATTTACTTGAATGTCCTTTTCATTTTCAATCCTGAGAAGAATTTTTAGAAAGGTCTGAAAAGTGTCAGACTTTTGTTTTAGAAAGGCTACCCAAGTCAATCTAGTGAAGTCATCAACCATAACTAGGATGTATCAGTGTCCACAAAGACTAACAGTTTGGGAGGGACCCATTAGGTCCATATGGATGAGTTCTAAGGGATTAGAGGTGAGAATGTCTTTGACTTTCTTATGAGGGGCCTTAACAATTTTACCTTCTTGACAGGAACCACAAACAATATTATGAATGGGTTTAATTTTTGGAATTCCTCTTACTATGTCTTGAGTAGACAATTTACTAAGATTATCGTAATTTATGTGACCCATTCTGTTATGCCATATCTCGTTGTCATCCATTCTGGCAACATTACAAGTTTCAGAATTGTTCTTGACAGTGTAACAGTTGTCAGGAGTTCTGAATCCAGTAATTATGCATTCACCTTTTTCATTTAAAATCTTACAATTGTTCTTTGAAAAGGTAACAGTATGGTCTGAGTCACAAAATTGCGAAATGATAAGTAAGTTGGCCTTTAGACCTTTAACTAGAAGAACATCTTTAAGAGTAGGAAGCCCATCTTCTTGGAGAGTTCCTTTGCCTATGATTTGAGATGAAGCTCCATCACCAAAAATGACTTTACCACCAGCATATCTCGTTTTGTTTAAAAGTTTAGTTTCATCTCCTGTCATATGCTTAGAACATCCAGAGTCTAAATACCAACTAGATGATTTGTGTTCGGCTTTTAAAGCAGTAACAACAATATTACACTTCATCGGAGGTAATAGATCATCTTTTCTAATCCAAATTGCTCTAGTTTTCAACTTGTGCTTATTAGCTCTCAACTCATAGAAATTGCGAGCATTAGATTTTTGCTGAAACATGTTTTGCGCATGATTTTGAATTTTGTGAAAGACTTGAGCATTTGGTTTAGGAAAATGCTTAGGATTCCTTCTAAGAAATGTTCTTTTAGGTTTGGTCTTTCTCTTTCTATAGTTAGAGTTTTTATCTGGCTGTCTAGGAAGTATATAATTGTTTCGACTCCTCCTAGAATAGTTATAGTTATGGTAAGTACGAGGATTATAAATAGGTTTGAGAAGTCTCCTAGCATAGCAACCATCGAAAGAATGACCATATATGTCACAGTAGGAGCAATAAAGATTGCTCAAGATGGGGGTCTCCTTAGAAAAGTCTCTAAACAAAGGTTTAATAGAGTTTTGAGGCTGAACTCTATTTCTAGGTGGTACAGGTTTGAATGCAGACTCATTCTTCCTAATAGAAGGACAGATGTATTTAGCCTTAGGTGAACTTTTAAGCTTAGAGCAACTTGATTCCCCAATGTTAAAACTTTGATTTTTCGAATCAAAATCAGTTTTTATGGAATGAAAATCTGGGCATATTTTAATAGGTCTTTTGCCCCCTGACACAAACTTGATAGGTTCAAAATGTTTTGTTTATGTTTTTAAATTGGGACAAAATCCTATACCAGTTCGATCATCAGAATTGGTTTTAGATTCAGCAACAAATTCATCAAAACAGTTAGAATTATTTTCAAATTTGGTAAATTTTTTAAAAATAGTTGTTGTCTTTTCTTTGGTTTGTTCCAATTCTAACAATGTCTCTTTGTATTTTTTCTCCAGAATTTCATTTGTCTCAGTCAAATTTTTCAGTTTTTCATCAAAAACTTTGATTTCACTTTCATGAGTTAAACATTGGGTAGTGTACTCTTCAGCATTCAGTTTAACCATCAGACTTAAATCTTCCAATTTCCTGGTAAGATCTTTAACAGTCTTCTCTAGTCTAGCGCTTTTCTTGAGAGTCTTAGTGTAAAGTGTGTGAATGTCTGGGAGGTCTTCATTATCCGAATCACCAAGTGTGGTGTGTGGAGTGACCCCTAACGATTCATTTGTTAAACTCACACACCCATTGACATCGTCATTATCGCCATCCCTTTGACTCACACACCCCGAGGTAGTACATGCAACATTCTCAGTAATCAAAGCATCTAAACCAGTAATAACCACATTCGAAGTATCAGTCATAGAATTATTTGGTTCATCCTCATTAACAAACATGGACATGTCATCATTATAAATAATCTTGGCAAAGAAGGACATGCAAGGATCAAAAGCATCTGATGACTCAGGTTCCTCATTTTCAGAGTCACTTAAATCATCCCATGTTTTGCAGATGTTAGCTCTAGTGTGTTTGTTTTGAGTGTTCAAATTAACTCTATAATCTTTTGCAATGTGTCCCAGTTTACCACATCTATAGCATTCAGTCTTCTTAAGATCTCTATTAGGTCTAGCGTGAGAGTCCTTGTGATTTTTATCATTATTTTTCTCATGAGGTCTGTGACTAGAGGGAGTTGGATAATTTGACTTTCCTTGTTTATTTGCCACTTTGTTTCTAAACTTAATGATTTTCTTGAACTGTTTAGTCATTAAGGCAATCTGATTGTCCAAGCTCTCTATATCGCAGTCCTCATCAGATTCAACAATGGAATTATTAAACTCAGGTTTAATCAATTTAGAAGAGAAGCTTAGATTGGAACTAGTCTGTTTCCTATGAGATTGGGTTAACTGTTTCTTAAATTCCAGTTCCATTTCCACAGTTCTTAATTTACTACTGAGTAATTCAGGAGTGAGATTTATATCACACATTTCCTCAATAGCATATCTTTTATTATCAAACTTCTGTGGTAATGATCTCTGAATTTTAGATACAATTTCTTGTCTATCATAGGTTATACCATTAGCATGCAGTTTGGTCACAATATCAGTCAGGTTCATATAGAAGTCATCAAATGATTCAGTTTCAGACATAATTAAGGAGTTATACTACTGGATAAGCATTTGGGTTTTAGCAGCCTTAACTATAGTGTCTCCTTCATGAGCAGTGACTAAGGTGTCCCAAGCTTCCTTAGAAGTGGTACAGGATGAGATTCTTTTGAACTCATGTTCATTTATAGACATAAATATAGCATTCTTTCCTTTATTGTTATTTCGAGAAACTTGTTTCTCTTCTTGAGTGAACTCACTTAGAGCTTTCTTAACCCTCTCATTACTTCCTTCGTTGGCTGATTTAGTAGGAAAAGTATAACCATTTTCAACAATGTCCCAGACATCATCTCCCAAAGTTCCTTGAATGAAAGCAATCATCCTTACTTTCCAGTAAGAAAAATTGGTTCCATCAAAGATTGGAGGTCTGGTCAAGCTACCAAATCTTTCATTTTTCTCCTCCATATTTGAATTTCAGAAACACGGGATCTTTTAAAAGCAGTTTACAAAGCTCTGATACCAATTGAAAAATGCGTTACTAAATCCGTTTATGAAAATAAACTATTAAAGTAACTCCGAGTTATTTTTTGAAGAAACTCTTTTCTTGAATCAAAAAGGATTAATCACAAGATGTGTTTAATAAAATAGTATGTACGAAATTTATTCAAGATTTAAGCAACAAGTTTAAAAAATAATTTAAACCAGTTTTAAACACAGCACAACCAAGAATGAGATGAGAAAATGTAGAAGGCTTATGTTCACAATTTTTACGTGGTAAAACCTCACCAATTGAGGAAACATCCACGACTCCCTCTACGGAGTAAAAAGAAAAATCCATTAAAATAAATATATGAGTTACAAACTATATAACTAACATGCAGACAACTCAGACCTATATAAGTTTAGGAATGTACCCTCTGGTGTCCTTAAACTTCTCTGCATTTCTGATTGTAGATGTAGTTCTCCCAGTTTGTCAACTTTTGATTTGTTCCAGCACTTTACGTCGACTTATGTTCTCAAGATCTTATCACCCGACACTTTTCGTGTTGTAGGGTGTAAGTGTTAGTGAAGGTGCTCTCTAACACGTGCATGAACACACACACACACTTATTAAGTACAAACAGTCCTAACAAATTATAGTTTACACTATATGCAGTGATCTTTTCTTTTTCTTTCTTAGAAAACTTTGAACCTTTTTGACCTTTCAAACCATCCCAGAATCCACGGATACCTTGCTAGGAAGACTGACAAGGTCTTAATCAATCTCGGAATTTAAAACAAAAACTTTTTGAGATTGAAAAACTCCAAGTGAGATTCCAAACTAGGGCAAAGGTTTAGTTTACAAGAACAAGAAACAGAAAGCATTTTACTGTTGATTTCATAGTAAGAAAACGTTTTAGAGAAAATAATCAATAATATATTTCTCAAGATGAGAAATAAAATGAAACTAAGTGTAATGTAACATGAATAACTCAGATCTGAGATTTCTATGGAAACAGAAACTAGATCTAAGTAAAATTCTAAGTTGGAAACAAGATCTCACGAATACAAGGTTACAGCAACCAAAATAACTCAATTCAAACTCTCAAACACTCAAGAACACTCCAGATGGTGTTTTTGGCTATGGTGTTTTGGAGAAGTGTTTGGGTTAGGTTTAAAGAGGATTTGGACGAAGTTAGGGTTTCTAAATTTATTCTCTCTCTGGTTTCTCTCTTCTCTCTCTTCTCTCTCAAAACTTAGAGGAAATGAAATGGCAAAAATCTTTGAAGTCTGAGAAAAGGCCCCTTTTTATAGGGTGAGAGGAAGGTTCGAGATATCTGATCCAAACGAAGGGCTGAGATTGAGTCAATTTAGATTGACTTGAATCTAATGGCTCACACAAGGCGGTGCTTAAACGAGCGCTGATTGGCTTAAAAAGATACACGGGGATCCATCAAGGCAACATGCAGACCATTGATAAGAAATGATCCAAGGGCTGATAACACACGCTCCTGTTGTCTCAGTAAAGAAACACAAATCTAACCAATCAAAGGCAGACAAGTGTTGGCCAGTTATGTTTATGTTAAACGCGCGTCAAAGCTAATTACAAAGACTACCCTGAAGTCTCTGCCGCTTTCGGATTCTACCCAAGGTAACTTTAGGCCATAAAATACAACAAGTCATATTAAGAGATTGACCCCAAAACTTTTTAAAACAAGTTTTAATTATTAAAAACATGATTTAAAAATGTTTAAAAAATCCCAAAAAATTATTAAAAATCAAACTTAGGGATTTAAACACACACACAACACATGTACACACATACTTATGCAATATGATGTGCAAAAGATGAATTCTAAGTGTGTGAGTGTTGGAAATAGTCTCTTGATCATAACAAGAAAGGGAGATGAATAGATAATCCAACTTCTAAGGCACTTTGGTTTCTAGGTAGACACAATTTTGTCACAATTTCCAAACTAGATGAGCACTTATACAATGTAGACTCAAGTGAGTCAAAGGTATAAGGGCTTCAAAGGGTGAGGGTAGGGGTTGGTTTTGGAGGGAAGGGGTTTGGAGGGAAAAAGGGATGGATTTGGGAGGGAAAGGTTGGGGTTGGGAAGAGGGAAAACGGATTGGAGGGAATGAATGAGATTGGGGGAAAAGGGTGGTGAATCTTGGGAAGGGGAGAAGACAGATCTGCAGAAGGCGGACCGGTCTGGGGTATAGGCGGACCGATCCGGGCCTTTGACTTTTTAACACTCGACAGGCAGACCGGTTCCTTTTAAAATTAAAGGAACCGATCCGGGGTCGGACCGGTCCGGCCTTAAAAAGGAACCGGTCCTCCCCAGGGCTTTTGGATTGGAATTCTCCTAACTTGGTTTCGAGCTCTCTTCTTCAAAAAAATTCACTTTCCTGACATACTCTCTATCCAACTGGACTAAGAACCCTCTCGATTCCACTAGTCAACACCCTTTGACTCGAAATTCCCAAAATACACGAATGCTTCTCCTGAACGAAACCTAGTCCTAACGACTTTCAAAACACACACGACTCTCACCCCATACGCGTCGGGGGTACGACGACCTCACTTTATTTCAGTTCAATCTACCCCATAAACGGGGTCTGACAACCAGACGATGTCGACTTCTTCTGCACATGCCTCTAGATATGGCTTTAGGCGTTGTCCATTCACTTTTAATGTATTTCCCCCTTTTAAATCGTCCAATTTAACAGCTCCATGGGGGAAAACATTCTTCACAACGAACGGGCCAGACCATCGTGACCGCAACTTGCCCAGAAAGAGGTGAAGCCGAGAGTTGTAGAGGAGAACTTTTTACCCGGGGAGAAACTCTTTTCGTCGAATGATGCTATCATGAGTGAGTTTCATCCTCTATTTTGAAATTTTGGCATTCTCATACGCATCATTGCGTAGTTCTTCTAACTCATTCAATTGAAGCTTGCGGGCTTCACCGGCCTTGTCCATGGCATAATTCAATTGCTTAATCGCCCAATACGCTTTGTGTTCGAGCTCAACGGGAAGATGGCAAGGTTTTCCATATACAAAGTGGAAAGGGGACATGCCGAGTTGATTCTTAAATGCGGTACGATAAGCCCATAGCGAATCGTTCAACCTAAGTGACTAATCTTTCCGGGTAGGATTGACGGTCTTTTCGAGAATATTCTTGATTTCTCAATTCGCTAGTTTGACCTGCCCATTCGTTTGTGGGTGATAAGTCGTTCCCACCTTGTGAACGACGCCATACTTTCTCATGAGCTTTGCGAATGGCCTATTGCAAAAGTGCGTGCCATTATTACTAGTTATTGCTTTCGATGCACCGAAGCGGGAAAGTATGTGTTCCTGCAGGAACTTTATCACCACTTTGTTATCATTAGTCTTTGTAGCTATAGCTTCTACCTATTTAGATTCGTAGTCTACCGCGACAAGGATGTATAGGAAACCAAAGGACGGGGGGAAGGGTCCCATGAAGTCAATACCCCAATAGTCGAATATCTCAATGATGAGTATGGGGGTAAGAGGCATCATGTCTCGTCGAGTAATGGCTCCCATTCGTTGGCACCTATTGCACGATTTGCAAGCATCGTTCACATCCCGGAATATTATGGGCCAATAGAGGTCGCATTGCAGAATTTTAGCGGCCGTCTTTTTTATCGAAAAGTGTCCTCCACAAGCTTCTGCATGACAAAACTGGATGACTTTCGGGATCTCGTCATCCGGTACACATCGTCGGATGATTTGGTCGGCGCAATATTTAAAAAGGAAGGGATCATCATAGAAGAACATGCGCGACCAAGTAATAAACCTCTTCTTATCTTGCGGTGTCCAGTCGGGAGGGATGACTCACGTGATAAGATAGTTTACTATATCCGCAAACCAGGGATACGAAGAGGTAGTAAAAATTTACTCATCCGGAAAGTATTCGTCTATGGGTATGGGATCACTAGGTACGTCGGACAAAATCCGAGATAAATGGTCGGCATCGACGTTTTCTACTCCTTTATTATCTTTGATGGAGATATTGAACTCTTGTAGAAGTAGGATCCACCTTATGAGGCGCGGCTTGGAATCTTTCTTTTCAAGTAGGTATTTCAAGGTCGCGTGGTCGGTGAAGACAGTAATAGGAGAACCAATGAAATATGACCGGAATTTATCAAGGGCAAAGACTACCGCTAACAACCCCTTCTCCGTGGTAGAGTAGTTGAGTTGAGGTCCGGTAAGGGTCCGGCTAGCGTAGTAGATGACATGAGCTTGCTTATCTTTTCGTTGGCCCAAAACAGCCCCGATCACGTAATCGCTTGCATCACACATAAGTTCGAATGGTAAGGACCAATACGGAACTTGCATGATGGGAGCGGACACAAGCATGTTTTTTAATTTTTCAAAAGAGCTTTGTCATGCTTTCATCCACTCGAATGGGGTGTCCTTCATGAGTAGGTTGCTTAAGGGCCTAGCGATGGCGCTAAAGTCCTTAATGAACCTTCGATAAAACCCCGCGTGGCCCAAGAATGAGCGCACGTCCTTCAGTGATTTTGGTGGGGGGAGATCATCTATGACATCTATCTTTGCCATATCAACCTCTATTCCTTTGGATGATACTATGTGGCCAAGAACTATTCCTTCGGTGACCATGAAATGGAACTTCTCCCAATTCAGCACTAAGTTCTTTTACACACATCGGGTAAGTACTTTTTGCAGCTTTTCTAAATAATGATCGAAAGAGGTGACAAAAATGCTGAAGTCGTCCATGAACACTTCGAGTCCTCTCTCGACCATGTCACTAAATAAGCTCAACATGCACCTTTGAAAGGTCGCGGGTGCATTACACAAGCCAAATGGCATACATTTGTGGGTAAACATACCAAAAGGGCAAGTGAAGGTTGTCTTCTCCTCGTTAAGTACATCTACCTCAATTTGGTTATATCCAGAATAACCATCAAGGAAGCAATAGTAAGGGTGGCCCACCACTCTTTCAATCATTTGATCAATAAATGGCAAGGGGAAATGGTCTTTCCTAGTTCCCGCATTAAGTTTCTGGTAATCAATGCAAACGCGCCACCCGGTGGTGGTACGTTAGGGGACTAGCTCTCCCTTGGCATTCTCAATCACAGTCATACCTGACTTCTTTGGGACGACTTGAATAGGGCTTACCCAATTGCTATCAGAGATTGGGTAAATGATCCCGACATCCAATAATTTGATAATTTCGGTTCTCACAACTTCTTTCATGTTGGGATTCAGTCTTCTCGGCATTTCTCTAGAGGGTTTGACATCCTCTTCGAGATGGATCTTATGAGTGCAAATCAAAGGACTTATCCCCTTCAAATAAGCAATGCACCAACCAAAAGCACTTTGGTGCTTCCTCAGAATTTTTAATAATTTACCCTCCTGCCCTTCATCTAGGCTAGAGGAGATAACAATATAAAATGTCTCATCCTCTCCTAGGTATGCATATTTAATATGGGAGGGGAGTTTCTTTAATTCGAGAGTTAGAATTTTTTCACTGGAGGGAACCATGTGTGTATCCCTCGAATGTAATTCATCAAATCTAGAAACCCAATTAACCTCTCTCACGTCCTCGTCCGACGCACTCTCATCGAGTAGCTCTCTCAATACCCCAACCTCCCTCTCGAAGTCGGTATATGTCCCCTCACTCTCGTATCTTGCCGCTAAACAGGACTCTAAATCATCGCCATAGTAATTCTCCTCAAAGTACTACTCTACTATCTCATCTATGAGGCTTACCGCGTGAAGATCGTCTTCCTCCCCTGCATTTTGGGCTATGTGGAAGATGTTGGTTTCCAAGGTCATGTTACCAAAGGTGAGTTGCATTCGCCCATTCCTATTATTGATGATTGCGTTAGCCGTAGCTAAGAATGGATGCCCAAGGATGATGGGAACATGGTTACTTGAGTTAAAGGAGGGCTCCGTGTCCCAAATGACAAAGTCTATCGAGAAGTACAAAGTGTCGACTTGGATGATCACGTCCTCGACTATGCCTTGTGGAATCTTCACTGTTCGATCCGCTAATTGGAGAGTAACCTTTGTGGGCTTGAGGTCGCCCAAGTCTAGTTGCCTATAGATGGAGTAAGGGGGATATTAACGTTTTCCCCCAAGTCAAGTGAGGCTTTTTTTTTTATTTTATTCTCTCCAATGATGCAGGATATGGTGGGTGCATCGGGATCTTTGAATTTAGGTGGGAGGTCATTTAATAGAATGGAGCTCACGTTCTGGGCTAGAAAGACATTCTTCTTTACCTTCATCTTCCTTTTTACCTTTAACAAATCTTTGATGACTTTTGCCATAAGCTGGAATTTTCTTAATGGCATCAAGAAAAGGTAAATTCAGCTTGACCTGCTTTAGCACTTCTAGCACGTCTTCACGTGGGTTTCCTCTATGGGAGGGAATCAACCTTTGAGGAAATGATGCTGCGGAGGGCGGTTTCACTACTACCTCTGGATCACTAGCATCTTCTTGGTCACTCTCATTCAAGGGGACATCTTCGGCCTCTTTCGTGCCGGGCGAAATCTCCTTGTCTTTTATTGTCTCGTGTGGGGGAGGTGATAAATCAACGACTCTCCCACTACGAAGAGTGGTCACAACTTGACATTGCTCCTGATGTTCAGTGGAGGCGGAGCTAACACTAGTTTGACCTTGGGTAGATCTTTGGCCTTGGGCAAGAAACTTACCCTTCTCTTGAACACTCAATGAGGATTGTATTTTTGACAGATTCACATTTATGTCGCCAATCAGACGATCATATTTGGCATTGGTTATGGTCTGTCTTGCGATGAATTGATTCACGGTATCCTCGAGAGTTCTCTTCTGTGGCGGGATATAATTTCCTTGAGGTGGTGGTGCTTGCACATGTCCTTGCATGTGTGGAGCTTATTGAAAATGTTGTGGTGGAGGAGGGCAACATGCGAAGGAGGGTGCATTGCGGCATGTTGTTGCCCATAGATAAAATCGGGATGATTTTTCCATGAAGGGTTGTAGGAATTCCCGTGCGGGGCACCGAAATTACCCTTAAATCCTCCTATACCACTAACTTGCTCCTGAAGCATTACTTTGTAGGCGAGTATCGTCGGACATTCCTCAGTTGAATGGCCCACCTCATAAATATCACACACCTTCTCGACGGGGTTCGGTATGGATCCAGTTAATCCTCTCCCACATATCCCTCGTAGGTCTCGCATCTCTTTCTCAAGTATATCAATCCGACTGTCTGCTATAGAATTATTTTCTACATGATATAGGCCGGACGCTGACGGAGTGGTGGTCACTTGATGATTTCGATTTTGAACATTAGGGTCAGAGGTATCCCAGGATTGGGTAGTTTCGGCGACATACCTCAAATGAAGCTCCGCATCTTGGGCGTCTAAGTCGACAAAGGGACCACTTCCCATGGTTTCAACAAGTTGCTTAGAATTGAGATTCAGCCCATTATAGAGAAAAGAGATGATTTGCGCTGCATCAAATCCGTGATGGGGGCATGAAGTAACTAACTCATTGAAACGCTCATGACATCGATGAAATGGCTCATTTTCAGGTTGTCTGAACGCTTGAATTTGAGACTTTATAGAAATTGTTCGATGTGGCGGGAAGAATTTCTTGAGAAACCTCGATTGTCACTCGTTCCAAGATGGAATCGATCTCGGAGGTAAAGACCATATCCAGGTCTTAGCTTTATCTTTGAGCGAGAAAGGGAAGAGTTTGAGGCGGATCACATCTTGGGTGCAGGTTTGATCATTGAGCGTATCGCACACATCCTCAAATCCCTAATATGGAGGTATGGCTTTTCAGAATCCATATCGTGGTAATGTGGTAGCATCTGGATCATTCCATTTTTAAAACAGAATTGCCCGGCATTATACGGGAGTATAATACATCTCGGAGTGACAGTGCGCTCGAGATATAGGAATTCTCTTAGCGGATGATATGGGGGCTCTTCCTCACCAATGGGTGCATTACTGTGTTGTGACATCTCTCTCTCTCGTTTAACGACTCGGTGCTCTCACTGGGTGTGCCCGAAGTGTGCTCGGACGTGTGTCCTAAGAAGGAAAACGGAGTGTTATTGGAGATTGAGTGTGATGGTGTGGAAGGCGGGATCCAGAACTATAGGGAATTTGGAGTGTGGGGACTATCTGGATTATACTCAACTATTGGATTTTCTTGAATGATGGTTGGATTATTATGGGGAGTGGGATTTTACATTAAAAGCTTGTGAGATATGGTGGTGAATCTTTTTGTGCTTTTTTTTTATAATTTTTTTTTATGTTTTTGGAATTTTTGGAGATTTTTGGTCAAAGCTTTGGATTGACTCGATCTAATCCTAAGTCTACCTAGTTCCCCGGCAACGGCGCCAAAAACTTGACGCGACTGAAAATGTGTCTCAGGAATGCGTTCACTCTAGGCTCAAGTTCAGCCTTCGCTCAAGTAATAATCCCAGTAAGTCAGGTATCGATCCTCAGGGAAAAAGGACAACAGAGTTATGACGATGGGAAGAGACGAAGAGACCCTAACTTTGACTCTAAAAAGAAAAGGAAAAATTTATTTGGTTTTGAGATTGATTACAGCTAAATGCGATAATGAAATTATTAAGAAATGCAACTATACTAATCTACCTAAATTAAGAATTAACGATGATTTGAAACTTTTTGTTTAAATGATGAGAAAAATAGGACGGGAATACAATCCCCCAACCCTAGTGCAGTGCAGTTATAATATTAATCATAAATTTATCTGATTGATCTGACCCGGAATTTAGTACTCCCAAGCATTATGTATACGAGGTTCAAGCCCGCGTCATACCTAATCTGAGGATGAGTAAATCAATATCGCGATAGTGACACTCAAATTGCATTCTAAATCATCACAAGTACCCAGAGGCAAACGAGATATAAAGATCTATAATTATTGTGTAACTACACAATACAATCATAATCAATCACTAAATTCATTGGATTAATTTTATACACACACATTAACACATCAGGTTGGGTTCATGTACCCCGGCCTTCGAAAATCTAGCCTAACATGTTGAATTTAATGAAAACAATGATTGATGTGCATGAATTATTAATTAATCTAAGGAAAATGGTAATTAGATGTAGAAAGGAATTGGAAATAAGAAATACTTACTAAAATTACCCAAGCAATAAGTGTAATAAAGAATGAAAATTGTACTCACAAAAATCACTGAATAAATCTTCAATCTTTGAATTAAAACTGAAATTGTTAGCTAAACTAGGGTTTCTGGAAAAGGAGAGGAAAAATCCTGCTAATTCTCCGTACCAATAACAATAATAAATAGGGTTTTTATACCCTACAACAATTTCGGAGTTCAGCTGCACTAGGAGTCTTTTTAGGAAGAGATAGGATTTGCAAATCTCGAAGCTCGGACCGGTTCGGGCCTTAGATGGACCGGTCTACCTCCAAGGCAGATCGATTCTTTTTATTTTGGGGCGAACCGATTCCTTTTATTTTTGCCTTCTTCGGTTTGCTTGTGGTCCGGGGTCTTCTGGAGTTTGGCAAAGCGGACCGGTCCGGCTATTTGACTTTTTGGCTCAACTTTGACTGCTCATAACTTTTGTTCCGGGATTTAGATTGAGGTGTCGTTTCTTCCTATGTACTCGTGAATGAGATGTCTTCAACTTCTCTTTAGGTACCTTATCTGAATTCCGGGTGGAAATTCCACTTTTTCCCTTTTGACTTTTCCTTCTTTCTTTTTTGATTCTTCCGGTTTATTTCTTCCGTTTATTGACATCAAATACCTGTAAAATCACTATAAAATACTAGAAACTCGGTGTACTCATTATGATCAATCAGTATCACGATTATGAGATAAAGCCAACTCAATTACGTTGTTCGAGGTGCTAAAAGTAACTAAATCAAGGGATAAATTAGGAAGAATATATGCCTAATCACACCACAACAATCAAAAAATAAATCTCTTCTTGAATCAAAACCTTCCACACTTTTATAAACTATAGGGGTGAGAGAAAAACTCAATAGACTCGTATAAATGCTCCAAGTGAACTAGACCTACCCATGCATGAACTTATATAAGACTATGCTTATGAACACTCACTATCATCTAAAGAATAAATATTACATCCTAGGATCTCATCGTGACACTGCACATCCCAAGTCTATCATATATTAAATCCTCAATGTACTTCCCTCTGTACGGTGTAGACTCTTGATCACCTCTCTTATTGAGAAGTCCTTGTAAAGCAGTGCAACCTTGTCAGATGTTCCTTAGAAGGGGTTCCAACAAAATACCTTTTTCATCTGAACGAGATTCCATCTTGTTATAAAGAGGTCAAAAAATAATTTTTTTTTAAATCTTTTAAAAAATTCAGCCTCGATTTTTCAAAAACACATCCCATATTTAATTATGGATAATTTTGAACTCCTAAAATATGTATACCTTCATGAGATGTAGAGGAGTCTTGAACTTTGATATGTTAGAGTTCGATTCGATGTGTCGAAGCATGTCGGTTTGTAATTGGGTATGCCAAATGCGCCAAAAAGAAAATAAATACAAATAAAAAGCCTAAGCTAAAATATTTTCCCTTACAAATCTCCCCCTTTGGGTATTTTGGTACAAAACAAAATCAAAACCCAAATTACAATAAAAAAACCTCTATGACAAAAAAAATCCTAATACCCTACCAAACCCTAGAAATGGAATGGCATAGTGAAACTTTGTCTTCAATCTCATCTTATTCCTCCCTTGGGCAACTTTGTCATCATCCAATGTAATTTATTCATCCTCTTAAATACTAATACACATTAAGCAAAGGAAATACCATGATGCACAGAGTTTGAAATAGAAAATAAAAACTCGTAATGCGTCCTCCCCCGTAAATGAAACTCCTCAAATGTCCCCTGAATCCCTCAATTTGTTCTCTCGTTTTTTGTCCAAAATAGACAAAAGAGTAGAATATAAACACAAAATATAAAGAATCACACATAATAAGTAACATATCATCACAAAGATATATAAATAACGCACGTGTAATGATGTCAAAGGTCTACACAACCAACTACTTTTGAAAATTTTCAATTTTTTAAATAAAAGCATGAAATGTATAAAGTACAACACACCATGAATTAACACTAAAATAATCGAATCATGAAAGTGTAAGATAGGGGTGTGAACATATTCCATAGGTTAATCAATATATACAATTATAACGCACGTGCACGAAGTTTTGAGATACTTTTAACAAAAGATCTCAAAGTCTACCTTAGGTATAAAAATGGTGAACTCAAGTGAAATTGACTTAACCTAATCAACATATAAAGAACTAAAGTCATTCTCACACCAATGATGCCATAACTATTTAATATTTTACGAGATTGATGTAGTTTGAGAAAACTCATTGATCTTCAACTTAACACACTCAAAACCTCACATAATTAATAATACTCTCAATTATTTTTGAAGAAATTGAGGCTCATATGTAGTGAAGCATCAATGATCAAAAATTGGCCTGACACTTCTGTTTTTATGTGCCTCTGATTTTTTTGGGCTCTTTTATGCAAATGGTGGATTTTAACGCAAAGACCTTTGATCTTGTGTAGCCCATTTTCATTGCTTAATATATAACAAATTTTTTAGAAAAATGATGTAAATCCGGGCAATGGTTCTTACATACACAACTTTTTATCTCGTTTTTACATTTGATTCGTTTTGAAGAAAAATTGAGATAAGAGCACTATGTTCAACAAGTGATAGGCAATGTAGAAATAAGCTTGTGCACACGTGCATTAAAGGAGACAAGGAGTTAAACATATAGCAAGTAAATATCAAATCACAACGTAATGACTTCACTCAATATTAAGTACATAAATGAAATGATTGCATGTCTCAAAAAACTATAAAACAGCCACATGAATATGGAATGAATGGGTGATTCGAAAATCTTAAATGTTCATTCATATATGGTTAACAAAAAAATACAAAACTCTTTTTGTCTTTTTTAAAAATTTTATCAAAAGAATATTTTTTTCCTTTTTCTTAAAAATCAAAAATCTTTAAGTGTGTTTCAAAAAAAATTCAGAAAAATAAACCTCTTTTCGTTATTTTCAAAAAATATCTGGAACAAAAAATATGAATATACAATGGTTCATAATAGGAACAGGGAAAAAGATATGATCATGATAAGAACCCTAGTCTGGTAACAAGTCTCAATCGGAATCATTAGGCCCGAAGGAGTTCTCAAAAGGAGAATACGTCCTAAGAAATTCATCCATCAAACTTTGTTAAGTCTTGACTAAATACTCTACCTGCTCATGAAAACTCTCAAAGTATCTATGGTAATGTAAGGGAGAATGTGGAGTAACATGTGTGGGAGTGCATATGGGAACTCATGTGGGACAAAACTGGGGAACATACCTATAAGACACTCTCCCTAGCTTAAAACAAAACTCTCTAAGGTGACCTCTTAGTTTGTAATGGGAACAAATATACACGGTCTTAGATCCACCTTTCTCAAAATGTTTAGGATGAGCTCTCCTAAGTGGATTAGGTTGAGGGCCATAACAATCAATCATAAACTCGAGAACCATCTTGGGTGCGACATGGGACGTGGATGCACCGTTATAACCTATTCCTTTCCTCTCAATATTGCCTAACGTGGGATGGAGGATAATCTTTCCAACCTTCTTAGATGTGTCCTCTAAAGTGACCTTGATCTCCTAGGCACATTCAAGATCAATCTCGAGTTGGGATACATGGGCTTGAAGCTTCTCACGAGTCTCCAATGAATATTGAAGATCTCCCGTAAGACTAGCCACGATCTTGGTTAAATAAATATTTTCTCTGTCTAAAATGATCAACTATTCACATATAGAAATCGTCACCCTCTCGAGTTAACTCACTGACACCTCACACTCTCTCAAAATTTTCTCCTCTTTCTCCAAATCTAAGACCCTAAGAAACAAATCTTTATTAAGCTTTTTCGTTTTCAAGGTCTCGGTGCCTCCCTCACAATCTCATCCTCATTCTCTTCATAATGATTTGAAACATCATCAAGGATTTCATGTTTAAATATGTTCTCATCGGCGTAGGAGAAGTACTAACGTTACTAGCCATGAACGCAACACACGATTCAAGTGGTGATTCACCCTTGAATCAAACGGCTCAACGTCACTATCACTAAGAGTGGCCTTATTAGCAACTTCTTTTCCATTTCTCTTATGCCTAGTGGGACACTAATATGCCTTGTGCCCTTTCCCCTCGCACTCATAACACCTTATCTCTTCCTCTTTCTCTCCCCCGCTCGTGCCCTCATTCTTATTTTTTATTTTTCTCAAAAATCTTTTATTTGGAAGAATTTTCTTTTAAAAATTTGAGAAAATTTTTGAAAATTTTCTCAAATAGCATTAAGTCATCAAAATCAAAATCGACTTTAGATTTGAAATCACAAACTTTCTCTTTCTTATTTTTCTTAGTTTGAGTCTTTAAAGCAATCCCTATTTCATTCGGTATAATAGTTTTAGGAAACATATAAATCTCAATATGTTTAAAGATCTCCTACAAGTTCTTCAAACCTAAGAGTATATAGGATTCCTAATGAATTTAGCATGGTGACATTAGGAATAAAACGGGAAGGGAGTTACCTTAAAACTTTCTTAACAACTCTCATCTCAGTAATCTTCTCACCCAAATTAAAACTAGTATTAACTATGTTCGACAAACGTGCATAAAATTCATCAAAAGACTCAGACTATAGCATGGTAATGGTCTCATATTGGGGGTTAAATTTTGAAGTTTAGAAGCCTTTACAATGTTGGTACCCTCATGAGTGAGCTAGAGGGTATCCTAAGCTTCTTTAGACATAGTGCACATCATAATACCGCGGAACTAGTCAGGACTGACGACTCCAAAAATAGCACTTAAACCGTGAGATATAAAATTAGTCCACTTAAAGTTGTCTTCTATCCATGAAGATATATGTTTAGGTCCAAAGACATTATCTATAGTCACTGTGGGTAGATTCCACCTTCTTTCACAAACTAACCGAACACGTTCATCAATGGCTTTTAAGCAGACCTCATCCTAGCTTTCCAATATGCATAGTTTGAACCATAAAAAATGGGCGTTCGATTATACAAATTATCCATTAAATTCCGGCCTTTTTAAAGATTAACAAATTTTAAAAAAATGATATAAAAAATTGCGAAAAAGAGTTACACTATAAATTAGTGCAACTGGTTCTGATACCAATTTGAGAGTGCGTAGTGCGAACTTAATGGAATGCTTTATATAATTAGATGCTCCAACACAGAAATCCAATTTTTATCAAATTTTAATCTTTAATTAAATATGGTGTGCATACGATCAATGTTCCAATCCCAGAAAAATTCTAAACATGCAATCACATAAATATGAGGAGAAATCCCTTTTTAGAGCAAGACCTATATTCGACACTTTAGAATGTTTTACAAGACTATCGACTTATAAACTCTTTAGACCGAAAAAGTATAATGTGCAGTGTCTTCAAAAACCTTCATTAAGAAAATGGTCGAGTCCAGAGTCATCCACAAGAAGTAGTTTACTCATGGTATCCACCAATCAACCCTTTTCCTTCTTCAGTAGTGAACCCTTAGTTTACAAGTCAGTCGTAGAGAATTCTCCCCCAAGGTGTATGCAACATACGAACATTTCTAGGGTTTCAAAAGGATTCACAAAAAATATTTAGGGAGGTAAATTTTGAAAGTGTTTTGTAAACACAAAATATGAAAACCTTACATAAAGATATGCAATTTTCATTCTTTCAAAAGTCCCATGCAAAAAGGGATCAAAATAGGTATTTGTAGTTCTGACGTAAATTTTTAGGCGGTAGATCGTTCAAACGAAAATCAATGTCATTCAAACAAGAATAGGTCTTCGTTCAAACAAGCATAAGGTTTTATTTCAAAGAAAAGCAAGTTTATTCGAAGTCTATATCTACCCATCTTCTAACAAGAACTCCCTGTAAAGCAATGCAACCTCATTAAATGTTCGTTAGAAGGGGGTTCTAATGAAATCCTTTTTTCGTTCGAACGAGATTCCATCTCATTAGAACGAGGCCAAAAAATAAAATTTTATTTTTAAATCTTTAAAAAATCCAGCCTCATCTTTTCAAAAACACATCCCAAATATAATTATGAATAAAGTTGAACTCTTAAAAGATTTATACCTTCATGATATGTAGAGGAGTCTTGAAGATGGGAATGTTGGAGTTAGGTTCGACGTGTCAGAGCATTTCGATTTGTAACGAGATACACCAAAAAGAAAATAAATACAAATAAAAAGCCTAAGCTAAAATATTTTCCCTTACAAATTTAATTCACCATAATAAATGATGTTATGTAATCATATTTATAATATTTTTTCCCTCATTACTTAAAGTGATGTTCAAGGGATGATCCCCCCTCTCGGCGTTATTGGAAGGATATGTTGGAGCCAAGACTCATAAATCGTTGTCGTATTATCAGGAGAGATTTATAAATTATTTCATCATAATATATTGTGTTCTTTGGCTAGGTGTCGTACAAACCACGTAAGAAATGGGGACAAAATAGAAGGAATATGATACAACACTTGAATTTTCATTATATCATAACATTGATTCCTTACAACATATAACATTGACAAAAAAATTTAGCAGAACTAGAAACAATACATTGGACTTTTAGGATACAGGATATTGGTAGGCTATTTTTAATATCTTTTTAGGTGATTCGCATTCCAAAGCCTGGAAAGCGGTTCTCCTTCAAGATTGCCTGAACGTTCCTGGCACTACTTCTTCTGTCACCTTATAGGGCACATGCCAATTCCGGTGAAACTTATTATATTTTCCCAAACTTTTTTCAAGATGAGGTCTCCAACAACTATAGGCCACGACTTCACCCTCTCGTTATAGAATCTGGTTGCTCTCTACTAGTAGGCTCACTATCTCACTGCATCATCCATTTTCCTTTCTTCGATTAGGTCCAAATCTAACCTCCTTTCTTCCAAGTTAGCCTCTAAGTCATAGGTCTGGACCCTATGGATGGTGAGTCGAAGCTCTGTCAGGACAACTGTAACGCCCCAACCCGAATTTAAGGGTTACCCATGAGTCAACCCGTCCCGAATCGAGTCATTATGTGTGAAGTGCAATAAGACAACCTAAATAACGTTTCTAGTTCGATTTTATTTTAGTTAACGTTCCACTTGTTAGCATGTGATCCCAGATTCAAGATAAACTACGTGTGAGACCCAAGGGGAATAACCTGAAGTCCCTGTAAACAGAGCTTGCTAACGCAAAATAAATAAAGCATACTTACCTGTGTAACACCCTCAAAATACGAAACCACACCCAACCTGCCATAACAAAGCGAGGGTGTGAGCCAATGCCTAGTGGGAATATACAAACAGTATAGAAATGAACGACAGAAAGGAATACTCACACGTTACATCACATACAAACAAATATATATATACACACACACACACACACACACACACACACACACACATACAAGTATACCTTTGAAAACACATATCCAATTCATTAATCATTTTACTTTCAAAAATCCTACTTACCCAGATTAATTTGCCATAATCTTGTGAAACACTTTCTTACATTATACTTAGCATTTCTCAAGCTATTTTACAAACCCGGTTCATCACTTGAAACCATTCTATTTTACTCACCCAAATGCATTCGTTTGTCGGAATTACTCCCTTAAACTCATTTATGTACACTTTAGTGATTTCATTGAAATTACCACTTCAAAACACGCGTTCATCATATTAGAAAATATTCCTTTCTTTTGAAAGCCTCATGTAACACACACTTGTGTTTATTATGATTCAAACCTCATTAGGTAGCTTAAGCATCATTAAGTCATCTTATTCAACCATTCCATGTTATCACATGAACATTAGACATTTAATTTGTTTTTCTTGCATTATTAATTTATTGGATCAATACGATCCATTGATGCCACTTTCATGAATATTCATTTCATTACTTATCATTATCTTTAGGGATTCCGCCAACACACACACCCACCACAATGCACGGACACCCACGGTTTCACGGAATTTCACCGTCCGGCACCGAGCGCCAAGTAAACTGCAATTGGTTTGGGGTCTTTCACCACTAGGGACAGCATAGCACTGCTTAATTATTTAACCCGACATCATCCAATATCATTCTTGTCAACGTGTTCAACATTTTCATAGTGTTTACATTAATTTACCCTTTTCATGCCGAAGCCCAAATCCGGACTTAACCGTCCATTTTTCCATTAATACTGGAAAAATTGTTTCTTTCCTTATTTAAGTCCCTTACTTACACACACGTGATTTATACTAAATTCATTCACGCTTAGGACTTGATTTGCTTTCACACACACACACACTAGTGTAAATACCTTCATTAACACTTTTATTCCATAAAAATGTTCTACTTTAAGTAAATTACCAATTTACCCCTTTTTTGCCAAACTTGCGATTTAGTCATCAAACAAGCGTATTATTCTCAAATGGTTATTAAGTCTCCAACTGAACGTTTCAAACACTTTAGCCATTTTGACACACAAATAACACCCAAATTTACTTTTTATTTATAAAGTTTCCATTTTACATGGAACTTAAAATATTTATTCCATAAATATTTTAACAACATGAACATTACTCAACATTTCGTTTTACAAATGCTTAATATTTTCTTTTACTAGAAAGCATGCTAGAATGACACTTCCAAACTTTTTATTACACGAAATGCTCATTTCTTGTCTTAATAGAAAATACACACAAATAATATGTTCTACACATTTTTATTCCATAAAAATGTCTATTTTCATAAATAACATATTCTACACACTTTTATTCCATTGAACTCTCTATTTTCACAAATAATATAACCACGCATTTCTATTCCATAAAAATGTCTATTTTCACAAATAAAATAGGGTAGAGCTATTGGCACTACACCCAATTCCTCTAGCACTCCAAAACGTCTAATAATTACCATCTTAACCCCATGTCTCTTAAGGCTCTCTAAATAAAATACAAACCTTCATCTCCCTCCTCATTCAACCTTTGTTTTTTTTCTACAAACATTACTAGAAATCTGCATAAATATCAACATTTCAACAAAAATATTCCAACAAAAATTTATTAAATTAAAAAATTTCAGGAAGCATAAAAAAACAGAAAACGTAAAACGTAAAAAAAAATCTAAACTCCCAACAAATAAAAAAAGCAGCAAAAGTAAAAAAAGTACGTCAACAAATAATCCCAACAAATAAAAAAATAGCAAAAGTAAAAAAAAATCTCAACAGATAACCCCATTTATCAAGCGGAAAACAATTTTTTTTTGCTGAAAATCATTTTATTATTTAGAGTTTATTAAAAGAATTTTAATGAGTGTTAATTGAGTATATTAACAGTAATTTAAAAAATATATATATATGGCGTGAAATTTTTATTTTATATAAAAATATTTTATTTAATATTTAAATAGAAAACTATTTATAAAATGTTTTTTAAGAAATAAACAGATAACAATTTTTTTTTAAATAGTTATGAAAAGTAATTTTTTTTTTTTTATAAATAAAAGCATTAAAAATCCGCTAAGGGAGCGGAATCCGTATATAAGGAGTATACAAACATGCCCATAAGTAATTTCATTATAGGATTTTTTGTAATTTCATGATTTTTTTTACCAAACCCAAACCCATATATATTTTTTTAAATTATTGTTAATATACTCAATTAACACTCATTAAAATTCTTTTAATAAATTCTACATAATAAAATGATTTTCAACAAAAAAATTGTTTTCCGATCATTTTATTTTGGGAAAATAGTTTTTTTTTCATTTTACTTGGAAACTCGTACGCTTGATAAATAGGATTATTTGTTGAGATTTTTTTTTACTTTTGCTGTTTTTTTATTTGTCGGGATTATTTGTTGACGTTCTTTTTTACTTTTGCTGCTTTTTTTATTTGTTTAGATTTTTTTTTTACTTTTTCTGTTTTTTTATGCTTCGTGAAAATATTTAATTTAATAAATTTTTGCTTAAATATTTTTGTTGAAATGTTGATATTTATGCAGATATTTAGTAATGTTTGTAGAAAAAAAAATCAGGGAGATGAAGGTTTGTATTTTTCATTAGAGAGATGAGGGTAAGGTGGTAATTATCAAATGTTTTGGAGTGCCAGAGGAATTGGGTGGAGCGCCAATAGCTCCACCCATAAAATATTCTATACATTTTTATTCCATAAAAATGTCTATTTTCACAAATAATATAACCCACACACTTTTATTCCATAAAAATGTCTATTTTCACAAATAATATATTCTATACATTTCTATACACAAATAATATATTATTCACAAATAATATATTCACAAATAACATATTGTACACACTTTTTATTCCATAAAAATGTTCATTTTCAGATTTATTGGATAATACACACGAACAATATTTTTCTACATTTTTATTCCATTAATGTCTATTTCAGATTATTACCAACACACTATTATTTCATGATATCCTACTCTCAATATTTGGCAAATATAAGACTAAAAAACATACACACCAAATTCCAAATGAAAGATTAGAATATCCCACCTTAATGAAGTCTAAATCCTTGTAATAGCATTAAAGAACAATGAAGATGATAACTCCCACCTCCTAAAATTGATCTTAAAGGGATTGTTTAGCACCTCCAAGTTTGACTCCATGGGACACCATTAAGAAAACCCCTTACAAAAAACTTCATCAAATATCCTGGTATGCCACTCTTAATCAGATTTATTTATTTATTTTATTTGGGCGGGGGAGAGTCCAACACTGTTTTTATTTGGCCGAAATATTGTCGGAGTAAGAAGTCTTTGTTGTTGAATATATATATATATACCCTAAACGAACAAACGGTTAGAGATGATTTTTAATGCCACGTTTCGAAAGATTATTAAGACACGTCCCACCCCCTTCGTTTATTCCCTCGTACGTCTCATACATAAAACACTCATGCGTTAACTATTATACCCTACGAGTTCTTAAATGATATTATCGCAGATACTTGTTGACACAAGACTTTAACACACCAAACCTCATAACAGCTAGGGACCCACATCAATAAATGAAACCATCATTAAGGCTCAAATCAAGAAATTTATCACCTGCCAAAATCGCCTACCGTTGTTAACTAAAGGTACCATTCCTATTTTTTTCCTCTTTACAAACCAATGCATGGCATCATATTTGTTGTTTAAGGTTTTTGTTCCGTCAACTTCTAATGGGTTTTGTCCTACTCACATGCCTTGGCTAACTAAGTCGTACCAACCCCTTCCTTCTTAACAAACCAACGAATGACATCCCTTGTAATTACTTGGTTGGAACATACCCTTAAATAATAATTTTTCGTACCTGTTATACTCATGCCGATGTCGCCTATATTTATTTCTTTTTTTTGTTGCTTCTTAGTCTTTTATATATTTATCTCACTTTAATTCGTTCCAAATACACAGTTTAAACAAACTAATGTCACTTGACATTTATTTAAAAGATCCATAATCGCTTAAATTGATACGGACACATAAACTCATAAATTTTGAATGTCGCACACTAAGTTATTTTCAAATTAATTGACTTATTAATATTCACATAATTACCTCCTTTTTGCTAGTAGTGTCAATTAATTACCATGCAACGTCATGCGTGTTACATGTAATCCTACGCATGAACTTTAAAATATGTGTAAGGTCCCCTTGTTTGTGCATATTTTACATAAACGTTTCATAGTTATTCTACCCACACTACGTAGATTTTGTTTTAACTATTGAATCAAAGGTTGGGGTATTACAAACTTCCCTCCTTAGGGAATTTCATCCCAAAAATTCTCGATTTATTACAACCTATAATTCAGTCCCCTACGACTAGTTTATAACCTTAGGCATCGTCAACACTGTGGTCTAACCCAACGATTCCACTTTAATCAATCATCATTGTCAATCCATTCACGAAGAACCCTAAGGTCTATTGCTAGTCCTCAAGCATGCGTAACGTGTCTATTTAAACAAACCTCGAAATTGTTGCTACTTGTCAACATTGTAGTGTCACTAATGAATTTATTAGCATGGGTCATTCCTACGTTAGGATTCACAACCTATGTTTCCTCAAATAGATTTTTTTGGATCACGCTTAGCCTAGGGGGATATAATTTCAACACTTCTCGCTACACATGTTAATGACTTATCACCTTATTACATTGTCCTACCTGACAGATATCTCCTACGGGATTCTTATGTCAACCTAGGTTCACCCTGAGTACGACTACAAGAACACATACAAATGATCATCTCCTTAATCCCTAACATCATAATATTCTCATGTCACAACTTTGGGATGCACGACCAGGTTGTGACTAGTTATACCAGCTAATTAACAACATGTTAACCTAAAGTAATCAAGTAACACATGCAAACTATATGTAAGGGTGGGGTGCGAGAGCACGCGTACACCCAGACTGGTGTAGAATAAAGGTGCACCCGAAGAAGAGTGCACCCATGTACCGTGTTGCATCAATCAGAACTGGCCTAACCCGTATCATTACTGAGCTTACGCGATGCCACACCCGAATTCAAACGAATCAACAACTCCCCATTACTGGGATCAAGGAAGTCAAATGAATGAAACGAATTAGGCAACCACCACATCGAAGGAAACAATCAAATTCTGATAATGATTTGACCCACACGAAGTGCATACCACAACATATACTTGGAGTCTCAAATTCTTACCGATACTTGTTAAGAACCTTAGCCTTGCCATGTATCCTGGCTTAGCCTATTACCATGACAGATTTTAACCACAAAATATCCATATGTGTCAGACGGGTGGGATATGCAAACCAATTTCTTCGGGAAGTTGAAACGCTAGGTTCCCTCCTTAGGATTAATGCCACATTCATATTATTGGTGAGTACGACCAACTAAAATAATGAATTTTACATTCCTTCATCACTTATCGCTAATCACTGACCTACCACACCAAGGTCTTCATAATTCTTACTCGTGATAACTGACTTCATCTTCCAAAGTCACTTCCATTAAGTGAAACACCACGCTCGCTTGATTACATACACTTAACTCGCAGACCATTACAACAACTCTCAGCCTAGTATACATGATTCCAAACCATAACCATTCTAACAGCATCTCAACTAAGCGTTGTCCATACCTAAGGCCTAATAATTTCGCTCACTAGAAACATACCAAACCATACGAGTAGAACACGTGGGTGATATGATTAAACCTAACACGTCATCCTGAGTGCTATCTCAAAATACCTTAACAAACATCATCGTACTCTAAGTCTCCCAGGCACACCTTCTAGCATTATTCAACCTATTTTCGAGATTATCCTTGAAGGCCCTATCGTAGAACATATCTGTAAATAGATCCATAGAACTAACTCCAAGACACTGCCACCAATTGGTATGATATAATCATACTGTAGTCATCAATGGTCTACCATCACTCATGTACACTTCAATATAACAATGACTCTCATTGATTCATAGGTGGAAACATCAAAGTCAATTATTTCTCTAAACAACATACACGTTTATTTTAAGAAACCACAAGTCATGTCATGACCTATGCTACACATCCTTGAGTTTTATCATTATGAAATGTACACTAGTACATGAACCTCAATGCAATGATGAATCCCAAATGTAATACACGGTACCCAACCCCAAGCTTCACTATTGCTAAGGAATGTGTACCATTCGCATTAATCAATTCGCTAGATAAACCTTAGTATACACCTCGAACGAATTTTTGATGCAATTTCCCGTGCCTAACCATGTTACTAATCCGAAGTCAATCTTACTAGACCACATCCTTTGAACTCCTATGAGTGTTAAATCATTACTACTAAATTTCCTCACTATGTAAACATTATATCCCGTTCTAACTAACCAAATAACATAACTATATATTTAGTAGGATAAGGGACGTCGGGCATTGCCTATAATCACCAAGGCTCATGCCTACGAATGCCACAAGGGGTAATATCTCTCAATGACACACTATAGTTGCCTAACCATATATTAATACAGTCCTGATCCTGGTAAGACACAAAATGTCGGGTGTTGTCCAAGTGGAGGCCCACCCTAATGACGCCACAAGGGTACTATCCTAAAACATTACATTTATCAAGATTATCTAATTACACATTATAGTCCAGGAACATAATCTAGGATACGTTAAACTCAAGTCCCCAACCAAGGGACCTAGTAGTTCCTTGTCCATGTTCACAAACACGTTTTTCATTCACCTAATTTCAGGATTTCCAGATGGTTGTGGCGAACACAACCCGATGTTGCCACTACTATTAAGTCTCTTGGTAGGATACAAGACACTATGTATAACTCAAAAATTCTCAAGCATACACTACCGGTGTCACTTCAGATCATATTAATCAAATGTTGCATCACTATAGCAGTTACTACTCCAAGGAGCTACTTAATGCCATTACAACTAATCTTTGTCACTTACGTGACCCTTTGCCCTAGATGGCTAGTAACTCTAATCACAGCTCGTAAGATACATTCACCGGCTAACGACCACTAAGGCACTCACCCACAAGAAAAACATCGTATATAACTAAGGTTAAATGCACACATTTCTAAGTGTTAACCCACACAAATTTACATGCTCAACAATTTAGCTATCAATCACGATTTCACTTTTACATAATTTTAACACTCTACTAATCAATCCTTACCACTGATTATTCAAAATTTGGTACCACTTGCCCAATGGGCGATATTCCCTTCTCTTAAGATCTCCAAAGACTTCATGTCATCTATGGTTGAGACAACACATCACACTACAAACCACGACATTCCCACATACTAGCCTACATGGACACCCGTGAATTATTTTCACACTTAATCGAAAATGCATAAGAGATTCGTAACAATTAACTTTAATCGTGTATCACTCGCTAATAGCTTACTCATCGATCTAACCCCTTTGACCTTATCGTCGAGGACACAAACTAAATTGTCATCAACTAGTATGATCGACCCAAACCTCACCGACGTCGAAATATCCAATACCAACTTCACCACGTCACATCCGAAAGGAACCTTGAATCTAGAGCTCTAATACCATTTGTAATGCTCCGACTCAGATTTAAGGGTTACCCGTGAGTCAACCCTTCCCAAATCGAGTCGTTATGTGTGAAGTGCAATAAGACAAGCAAAATAACGTTTCTAGTTCAATTTTATTTTAGTTAACGCTCCACTTATTAGCATGTGATCCCAGTTTCAAGATAAACTACGTGTGAGACCAAAGGGGAATAACCCGAACTCCAAGTAAACAGAGGTTACTGACGCAAAATAAATAAAGCATACTTACATGTATAACGCCCTCAAAATACGAAATCACACCCAACCTATCGTAACAAAGCGAGGGTGTGAGCCAATGCCCAGTGGGAATATACAAACAATATAAAAACGAACGACAGAAAGGAATACTTACACGTTACATCACATACATGCGAAAATATATATATACACATACACGTATACCTTTGAAAACACATATCCAATGCATTAATCATTTTACTTTCGAAAATCCTACTTACCCAGATTAATTTGCCATAATCTTGTAAAACACTTTCTTACATTATACTTAGCATTTTTCAAGCTATTTGACAAACCCGCTTCATCACTTTAAACCATTCTATTTTACTTACCCAAATACATTCATTTGTCAAAATTACTCCCTTAAACTCATTTATATACACTTTAGTAATTTCATTGAAATTACCACTTCAAAACATGCATTCATCATATTAGAAAATATTCCTCTCTTTTGAAAGCCTCATGTAACACACGCTTGTGTTTATTATGATTCAAACCTTATTAGGTAGCTTAATCATCATTAAGTCACCTTATTCAACCATTCCATGTTATCACATGAACATTTGACATTTAATGCGTTGTTCATGCATTATTAATTTATTGGATCAATACCATCCATTGAAGACTCTTTAATGAATATTAAATTCATTACTTAGCATTATCTTTAGGGATTCCACCGACACACACACCCGTCACAATGCACGCACACCCACGGTTTTACAAAATTTCACCGTCCGACACCGAGCGCCAAGTAAACTTCAGTTGGTTTGGGGTCTTTCACCACTAGGGACAGCATAGCCCTACTTAATTATTTAACCCGGCATCATCCAATATCATTATCTTGCCAACGTGTTCAACATTTTCATAATGTTTACATTAATTTACCCTTTTCGGGCCAAAGCCCAAACCCGAACTTAACCGTCCATTTTGCCATTAATACTGGAAAAATTATTTATTTCCTTGTTTAAGTCCCTTACTTATATACACATGATTTATAATAAATTCATTCACACTTAGGACTTGATTTTCTTTCACACACACACGCACACACACACTAGTGTAAAGACCTTCATTAACATTTTTATTCCATAAAAATATTCTACTTTAAGTAAATTACCAATTTACCCCTTGCTTGCCAAACTTGCGATTTATTTATTAAACAAGCGTATTATTCTCAAATGGTTATTAAGTCTCCAACTCAACATTTCAAACACTTTAGCCATTTTGACACATAAATAACACCCAAATTTACTTTTTATTCATAAAGTTCCCATTTTACATGGAACTTAAAATATTTATTTCATAAATATTTCAACAACATGAACATTACTCAACATTTCGTTTTACAAATGCTTATTATTTTCTTTTAGTAGAAAGCATGCTAGAATGACACTTCCAAACTTTTTATTCCACGAAATGCTCATTTCCTGTCTTAATAGAAAATACACACAAATAATATGTTCTACACATTTTTATTCCATAAAAATGTCTATTTTCATAAATAACATATTCTACACACTTTTATTCCATTGAACTCTCTATTTTCACAAATAATATAACCCACGCATTTCTATTCCATAAAAATGTCTATTTTCACAAATAATATATTCTACACACTTTTATTCCATAAAAATGTCTATTTTCACAAATAATATAGCCCACACATTTTTATTCCATAGAAATGTCTATTTTCACAAATAACATAGTGTATACACTTTTATTCCATAAAAATGTTCATTTTCAGATTTATTGGGTAATACACACAAACAATATTTTCCTACATTTTTATTTCATAAAAATGTCTATTTCAGATTATTATCAACACATTATTATTTCATGATATCCCACTCTCAATATTTGGCAAGCATAAGACTAAAACATACACACCAAATTCAAAATAAAAGAGTAGAATATCCCACCTCAATGAAGCCCAAATCCTTGTAATGGCATGCAAGAATGAATGAAGATGACAACTCCCACCTCCTAAGGTGACCTTAAAGAGATTGTCAGCACCTCCAAATTTGACTCCATGATACACCATTAAGAAAAACCCTCATAAAACTCCATCAAATATCTTGGTATGCCACTCTTAATCAGATTTTTTTAATTTATTTATTTTGAGAGTCCAACACTATTTTTATTTAGCCGAAATATCATCGGAGTAAGAAGTCTTTGTTATTGAATATATATATATATATATATATATATATATATAAACCCTAAACGAACCAATGGTTAGAGATGATTTGTCATGCCACGTTTCGACAGATTATTATGACACGTCCCACCCCCTTCGTTTAGTCCCTCGTACGTTTCATACATAAAACACTCATCTATAGTATATAATTAAAATTGTTGCCTAAAAGCCTTAACTTGACACGTGGCAAAGCCTTTACTTGACAAGTGGCATATCATAAATGAAATTGTTGCGTGCATTAACACCAAGACGTCTAAAACGTTTGCACCCTAAGTATTTTATATTTAAGGTAAGTTAAGTGAATATGGTCACTTTCTTAAATCTCTCTCTTCAAATTTTAAAAGAAGAAAAAAACGTTTAGAAATTCTCAATGTGGCCTTTCTCTCTCATCTCGAATACAGTGTTCTTGAAAACTAAAATAACAAAACCAAAAGACCACAAGTCCCACGGTCTTTTATTCCCTATTTCGTTTCTCTCTCAAAGTGAGTTATCTAACTTCTCTCCCTCTACCAAGTCCTTAAACTTCCATTTTTTTATTCGTATTCTCTCCCTCTACCAAGCCCGGGTTTCATGTTCTTCCACTTCAACAATTTCGAAGTCGGGGACTAGAAATCATAAACAACTTAGATCATTAAAATGGTACATACATTCTGGGTTTTAAAAGAATATTTATTCAAATCGGTCACCTGTGAAACCAGCAAAGCCATTAACAGGAAGGAGACGTTGTTTTTATCCAGCCTAGAGAAGGTCCGTGGTGAGGCCGAAAAGAATTACTGCTATATTCCTTTCAGTTAACTAACTAAATTCATTTACCTTTTTCATTTCAATACACTGGTATGGTATGCAGGAGACGGATCTTATCATTTGAACTCCAATTCTCTTTCGTAGATCTTAATTAGTGAACTTTAAGTATTACTTCGATTATTTTGAGAACTAATATCTATAAAAGTATTTGTTCATTTTCCTGTATCAATGAATGCCCATGTATCGCTTCCATTCTTTGAGATATAATCTTTATTTGTATCCTCTTGAAATGAAATACCAGTTGCCTTTTTTCTTCTAGATATTATGAAAAGATTTACCAGTCACTTCATAATATTTGGGAGAAAATAATGGAAGGTCATAACATCATTGCACTCAAACAGGTAACTTATTTCTATATTGTTTTTTTCTGAAGAATGTACTGTTATTTTACGAATATTACATATATTTTTATTTAATTAGAGGAGAAAATGATACCTATTTTTATAAAAAAAAGTAGTATTTATCTTTGCTATTAAGATTGAAATATTATGGCCACTTTCTTTTAAAAAAAATCAACACATATATGTGTTGTATGTGTATTTCACAATTTTTATGATTTCACTGAGCTACTTTTTTTTATTTAGTTGGTTAAACTATTTGTATATTTGGATAAAAAATTATTATAAAAGTATTTAAACAACAAAAATATTGATACACTGAGTGAACAATACATGCCCTGATTGATTTGTTGGTTTATAAAAATATTTTATTTAAAAAAATACACCTACCATTTAAGTCACTTGCACATTACATCTTATGTTTATTCTAATGATATATCACTCTTTTTTATTTATTGGTTCTTTAAATTTAATTTAAAAAAACAAAATTAGATGTGCTAAATAATTATGTTATTTCAATTGACGATTTTAAATTAATTTACTAACAATTAATTTTTATAATTAAATATATATATTCAATCACGCATCGCATAACATTCATCCTAGTGGGTTAACTATAATACCTTACGGTTTCTTCAATGATATTATGTCAAATGTTTGTTGACACAAAACTCTAACACACCAAACCTCATAACAGCTAGGGGACCCACATGAATAAATGAAACCATCGTTAAGGCTCAAATCAAGAATTTCATCACGTGCCAAAATCGCCTACCATTGTTGACTAAAGGTACCATTCCTATTTTTTTTCCTCTTTACAAACCAATGCATGGCATCATATTTGTTGTTTAAGGTTTTTGTTCCGTTAACTTCTAATGGGTTTTGTTGTATGCACATGCCTTGGCCAACTAAGTCGCACCTACCCCTTCCTTCTTAACAATCCAACGAATGACATCCCTTATAATTACTTGGTTGGAACATACCCTTAAATAATAATTTATCGTACCTGTTATACTCATGCCAACGTCGCTTATATTTATTTCTCTCTTTTTTTTGCTTCTTAGTCTCGTTATATTTATCTCTCATTTTGATTCGTTCCAAATTCACAGTTTAAACAAACTAATGTCACTTGAAATTTATTTAAAACATCCATAGTCACTTAAATCAATATGCACACATAAACTCATAAATTTTCAATGTCGTACACTAAGTTATTCTCAAATTAATTGACTTATTAATATTCACATAATTACCTCATTTTTGCTAATAGTGTCAATTAATTACCTTGCAACGCCATGCGTTCGACATGTAACCCTATGCATGAACTCTAAAATATGTATAAGGTCCAAGTGACCCCTTATTTGTGCATATTTTACGTAAACGTTTCGTAGTTATTCTACCCACACTACGTAGCTTTTGTTTCAATTATTGAATCAAAGGTTGGGGTATTACAACGACGGCCTCAGACACACATGAATGGTGTCTCGCCTGTTAAAGTTCTCTCGGTAGTTCTATAGGCCCATAGTAGTCCATATAGCTCGCCAGTCCACTTACCTTAACATCTTTAATATTTTTCTTTGTTCCATCAAGGATGGTCCTGTTTGTGACCTCCGTTTGGTTTTTGGTTGATGTCTGTCCGGCGCAGTAAAGAACTCCTTAATGTCGACCCTTATACAATACGCTTCCAAAGACTTATACTTGAAGTGTTTGCCATTATCTGATATCATGGTGTTGGGAAAGCCGTACCGGTAGATGATCTTTTTCCATATAAACTTGAAAGCGTCATTATGACTATATTATCCTCAAGAGAACTGTTGAATTTCCACCTTGGCAAAGTCTTCCATGATACCTCTTACTATGGAAAGGTACACTTCCATTCGATAATCTTTGGCGTTAAAGTCCTCGCTTACCTGCTTGGAGATCAGTTTGGAATCACCGAATACTTGCAGGCGCTTTTCCCCCAGTAGTTTGGCTTTTCGCAAACCAACGATCAGTGCTTTGAACTCAACTTCGTTATTGAAGGCCTAAATTCCTAACCTAATTCCTTACTCAATTACGATGTCTTCGGGGGTGATAGGAACAATACTTACTCTTGCCCCCTTGGAATTGGAAGCTTCATCAACACACAAGGTCGAGTCTTTGGACTGTGTTTACCGTGTCATCGACTACTCATTGTTCAGTTTGTCAACTGGTTGATCTCCTGTGGACTCAGTAATGAAACCTCCTAGGACCTGTCCCTTGATCATCGTTCTAGGATGAAAGTGGATATCAAATCTTTCAAGTTCGACCAACCACTTTGAGAGTCGTCCATAGAGGTCGACTTTTCATAAAGCAACCTTGAGTGGGTAAGAAGTGATTGCAGTTATGGAATGGGCTTCAAAGTAATGCTTTAACTTCCTTGAAGAGGCTACCAGTGCATAGGCAAGATTTTACAGAGGTAGGTACCATCGTTCAACGTCTAGGAGGGTCTTACTGACATAGTAAATCGGGTGATGTCCTTTTTCCTTTTCGCATACTAAGGCAGAGCTCACAGCATGGTCTGATACTTTTAGGTAAATATATAATGGGTCTCCCTTATTTGGAATTACCAGTAGTGGCGTCTTGCTAAGGTAAGACTTGTTTTCTTCCAGAGCTTGTGAATAGTCATCATCTCATATAGGGCCTTTGCCCTTTTTAAGAAGCTAAAAGAATCATCGGCAGCTTTTCAAAGACTCGAAGATGAAGTGATTGAGCACCATGAGCATTACAGTAAGCTTCTGAACATTTTTCAACATCTAAGGGGGCAGGACTCTAGTTATAGCATCGATTTGATTTGGGTTAGCCTTAATTCCTCTCTTACCTACTAGATAGCCTAAGAATTTTCCAGACTGGACACCTAATGAACACTTACTGGCATTAAGCTTCCTTCGATACTTCCTATGGATCTCAAAGGTTATCGCAAAATCTAATTGGTGATCATTCTTTTCCTTGCTCTTAATTAACATATTGTCGATGAATACTTCCATCGTTTCTCCCATCTGTTTGCTGAACATCCTAATGACTAAACTTCGGTAAGTTCCCCCTGCATTCTTAAGGTTAAATGGAATAACCTTGTGATAGTACAACTCGATTGAGGTTATAAAGAAGGTTTTATCCTGGTTGGGTCCGTATAGGGGGGATCTGGTGATAGACAAAGTAGGCGTCTAAGAAGCTCATCCTCTCATGTGTCGTTGTAGCATCAACCAACTGATCTATTTTTAGGAGAGGAAAGCTATCCTTGGGTCATGCCCTGTTGAGATCAGTGACATCGATATAAACCATCTAACTTTTGTTACTCTTGGGTACCACCACTTGGTTGGATTACTATGTAGGGAACTGAACCTCCATGATGGATTCTATATCAGGTCGCCTCTCTAATTCTTTCTCCACTTCCTTATCCTTATTAGGGGCTATTCAACAAGACTTTTGAGTGATTTTCTTGAAGGTTGGATCAACATTCAGGTGATGGAAGGCCACGTTGGGTTCAATCCGTGGTAACTCGTACATCTCCCAAGAGAAAAAATCTAGGTTACTTTTGAGAAATACAACAAACTCTTTTTTTCTCTTAATCGGCGAGAGTAATTCCAATCAGAAACTTCCTCTCGGTCAAGTTATCATCAGCTATAACTTCTTTTAATATTTATACGACCCTATCGGCGAGGTGGACCCTAGTCTCTTCCACCCCTAGTTAACCATACTGAAGTTTCTATTTGATGAGTATAGCCCCCTCCTGGGCTTTCTCCTGGGAATTTTTTTAACTCCTTCTTATTTTATTTCATCAGGAAGATAGCTGCAATAAATCACCTTCACGTCATAGCCAAGTCTCCATGCATTTCAGCTTTTAATGATAGGTGGATGGTACGACCTTCATTGCATAGAGCTAACCTTTGCCTAAAATAGCATGATATGGGGACTCAATATCCACCACTTAAAACTTAAGTAGCTTTGATATGTTTCCTACTCTGATCGGTAAGATTACTTCACTATTGGCATAGTGATCCTCCTTGTAAAGCTGACCAGTAGAATGGTGGCCTCTTTAAGGTAGACAATATTGTAACAACCCGCGTAAGTTTGGGGTGTTTAAAATTAATTTTAAAAATAGAGGAAAATAAAGTTTTGGATTTAAATATTTTTCTTGATTAAAAATGTTGGATTTTATTTTTGAAAATTGGAAATTCAAACGGAATCGAAATTGGATTTAAAATGAAGTTTTTATGAGAGTTTTAAGTTTAGCCCTTTATAAAAAAAAAGTTGCTGTTAGATTTTTCAAAATTCCTTCTTGATCAATCGATCTTCCCTTTTCATCGATCGATCGGTTGTGCCCAGATTTGAGTTGGTAGATCAGTTTTTGAAGAGTTTTTGTTGGTTTAAATTCCTATTCTTGCCTCATAAAAAGGGGTCGTGGGAGACCTTTTCTAAACCAACTTTTGGCACAACAAAATATAGAAAAACATATTTTATTTCCTCTCTTTTTATATATACAAAGCCCCTTTATAATTATGCATTCAACCATTTTTTGAGGTGTTCTTGGGGTTGTTTTGGTGTTGGATCTTGGAGATGATTTGTGGATCTTTGTGGGATGATCTTAATGGTTTAATGTGATTTTCTAGGCAGAATTACATTAGATTCTTTTATCGGTTTAAGGTATGGGGTTTTACACAATATGCTTTTCAATCCCGCGAGTGTTATTCCCTTTGAATTCATGTTTAATTGAACTCATATTTGAATTGTTAAATTCTTGGAAATCTGGAAAAATAATTATTAAAATGATTTTGATTCATGTGGTATTATTCATGTTGTTATTGAGCACATTGTCATGAGATTTTATTATGGCACGGATGTTGCGCACCTGCCAAAAGTCCTGCTTCCCGAGCAATGGCTTGCTAAAGCATATGCTGATGGATCGGATTGTGTACTTCCCCATATTTTTTCTTAAGGTGAGCACGGATTTGAGTGCTATGGACCTATAGGGATGATTTTAGCTTGAATATTTGGGAAAAATATTCAAGAATACAATATGGAACATTTTATTTAGTTTTGATGTATAGAGAATTTTATTCGAGATAGACAGTTGTTTTATTTCGAGAGAATTAGTTGTATTGAATTTGAAGAATCGAGATTAATGGAATTTATTTTTATTGTGGGATTTTTAGATACTCTATACCCTGTTGTTTGTGAATTTAATTTAGTTTTTGAAGTACTGCTCCGCTTTCTCCTGGCGGGGCATTACAAATGGTATCACAGCTTAGGTTTCGGCTACCCTCGGGCCATGGGTTTTGGTATTGTTGCGTAACTGTCGCGATTTTTTTGGAGTTGGATTAATTTTTTGTGGTAATGCCTTTAGGCATCGAGATTAGATGTCCGAAATTTATTTTTGGAAGACGAGATTATGTTTGGAGATTGTTGTGGTGGACTGATTTTTTAGAGTTAGGCTTTCGACGAATTTCGAGGGCGAAATTCCATTGTTTGTGGGGAAGTGTAACAATCCGCGTAATTTTGGGGTATTTAAAATTAATTTCAAAATTGAGGAAAAATAAAGTTTTAGATTTAAATATTTTTCTTGATTAAAAATGTTGGATTTTATTTTTGAAAAGTGGAACTTCAAACGGAATCAAAATCGGATTTAAAATGAAGTTTTTATGAGAGTTTTAAATTTAGCCTTTTATAAAAAAAAGAAATTGCTGTTAGATTTTTCAAAATTCCTTCTTGATCGATCGATCTTCCCTTTTTATCGATCGATCGACTGTGCCCAGATTTGAGTCGACAACTCATTTTTTGAAGAGTTTTTATTGGTTTAAATTCCTATTCTTGCCTTATAATAAGGGGTCGTGGGAGACCTTTTCTAAACCAACTTTTGGCACAACAAAATATAGAAAAACATATTATATTTCCTCTCTTTTAATATATATAAATCCCCTTTATATTTATGCATTCAACCTTAGTTTTGGAGGTGTTCTTGGGGCTGTTTTGGTGTTGGATCTAGGAGATGATTTGTGGATCTTTGTGGGATGATCTTGATTGTTTGATCTGATTTTCTGGGAAGAATTACGTTGTATTCTTTTATCGGTTTAAGGTATGGAGTTTTACACAATATTCTCTTAAATCTCGCGAGTGTTATTCCCTTCGAATTCATGTTTAATCGAACTCATATTTGAATTGTTAAATTCATGAAAATCTGGAAAAATAATAATTGAAATTATTTTGATTCATGTGGTATAATTCATGTTGTTATTGAGCACGTTGTTATGAGATTTTAATGTGGCACGGATGTTGGGCCCCCGCCAAAAGTCCTGCTTCCCGGGCTATGGCTTGATAAAGCATATGCGGATGGGGTGAGGCTTGGTTACCCATTGAGGTGTTGTTGAGAAATTTATTGATAAATGATATTCAGATTTGCATATGATTTGAATATTTGTACTCGTGATGTTATGTTTTATTCATCACTAATATATTTGTTAAGCATCTTTTCTGTAGTATTGTGTACTTCCCCATCTTTTTTCTTACTTGCCAGGTGAGCACAGGTTTGAGTGTTATGGACCAATTAGGATGATTTTAGCTTGGATATTTGGGGAAAATATTCGAGAATACAATATGGAAGATTTTATTTAGTTTTGATCTATAGACCATTTTATTCGAGATAGATAGCTGTTTTATTTCGAGAGACTTTATTGTATTGAATTTGAAGAATTGAGATTGATGGAATTTATTTTTATTGTGGGATTTTTAGATGCTCTATACCCTGATGTTTTTGGATTTAATTTAGTTTTTCGAGTACCGCTCTGCTCTCTCCGGCCGGGGTGTTATAAATATTCAGCTTCAGTTTATGGAACAGTTTTAAGTACATCACTTCGGATGAACTCCCCTGGTCCACAAGTAGCTTATCAACATCCCAAATAGCGATTATGAGTGTTATCACCAACGCTTCGTGATGTGTAGTCCTTACCCCAACTAAGTCTTCTTCGGTGAACATGATGTTCTTGGTGTAGTCGATGCCTTCTCGTTATCGGTGCTTTTTTATTCGGGACTAAGCAGAGTTAATTTGAAAAACTTCCATCACGACAGTTACCTTCTTGAGTTCTTTTCGAACAGCGTTGTCCTAGATCTACTTAAGGTCTAATAGGCCATGGATTACTCCAAATTCGTGTCCTGTATCATCGTCAAGGGCTTTGTTTGGCTTTTGGTCCCCACTGGTTGTGACTTTCTCTATTTTCTTTTCGATGTACTCGATGAAGTGTTCTACTTGAACCAACTCCTCCAAATTTGACTTTAGAGATTTGTAGTTCTCAGTTCGGTGATTGCCCTCTTTATAAAATGCGCATCTTAATGTGTTATTTCTTTTAGTTGGGTCGCGACCCATATTCTTTGGCCATTTGATTAACGACTCATCTTTGATCTTCCTGAGAATCTTGTAAGTAGTTTCCATGAAGACTCTATTAACCGGCTGGAACGCTTCGAAGAGGTTAGTCTTGTTTCCATTCTTTTCGCTATTCTCATTTCCCTTATTCTGGGTATCATTTTTCTCTATTCCCTTGTTGTCATTTGCTCGACCATCGTCTCCTCCATTGAGATGAACCACGTCTTCCACCTTGGCATACTTCTCGATATGATCCATAAGATCATCGATGGTACTGGCCTCCTTCTTAGTAAAGGACTAGTGTAGCAAAGATATGGTCAGCAAGCTGTTTTTGAAGGATGTTACGAAAACTTTCTAGGAGTAATCGATCTCATTGAAAAATTCCTAAGATATTTTGGCATAGTCTCGAAGGCTTTTATGTGGCTTATTTTTTATTGTGAGCAGTGCATTCATCCACTTGGAGTGGGAGATGATAGTTATGAATTGACTTATGAAGGCCTGCACCTGAGCTGAAAATTTTTTGATCGACATGTGTCGAAGCCTCTCAAAGAAGTTTTGTGCTACGTCATGTAGGCTAAAAGGGAAAATCTTGCACATAAGTGCGTTATTGTGACTCCACAAGGTAATTGCTTGTCGATATTGACTGACATGGTCTATGGGGTCTATTTTCCCATCGTAGACCTTGAACCTAAGGAAAGTGAATTTCTTCGAGGGTTCCTTCTGCTCGATTGTCCTTAAAAAGGGACTTCATTTGAGTGTTGATAGCTCTCCTTGCTAGTTCTCTAGTAGATCTGGATCCTCGATGAGCTAGATGTTGGTCCATCTCCCTACGGACCAGAATCCTTATGTATTTGTTCTATCGATCATTGCTTCTGTGGCACCTCCCCCGCTTGACAGGCTTTGATCGCACTCATTCTGACCTGTCACGTTCAATTCTTTCCTAGTCACGTCTGTAGATCCTTCCTCAGCTATGAGCGTTGTTCGCCTGAGGTCTAGGAGTCCTCGTACGTCATTTTTTAATGACCCTTTAGAGGTATCACTTCATTCCTTCAATTCGCCTTTGTAGAGGCACGTAACCTCCTCTTATTCATGAAACCTATCTTCATAAGCATCGACCAACCTCGAAATCTAGTTAGACCTAGGTGGCCTATGGCTTTCTTCACAGGATTGCCTATTTTGGCGAAACCTGGGGTCTATATGCTGGAGAATCTCAGACCTGACCCTAGGAGGGACGTCGGCGGCTCGGGGGATGTTGCTAATATTATGAGATATTATGGGATTTCTAGTAATTAATGTTTTCTTAGGAATACAAGTTGTTTCCCACAAACTGCATCAATTGTGATTGCATAAATTATCATAATAAGGGAATTTATAAAAATAATAACGAAGGATAGAAAGTAAAGGACAACGCACGCACAAGAATGATATACGTGGCTCGACGAGTTGCCTATATCCACGGAGAGGTTACTTGTTCTTATTAAGTGTCTCTCAAATATCAAGTTTCAATCCCTTTGCCCCGGGTCGGGGTTTACAAATTATAGATCTTATTTCATAGAGGTTGAGTTGTGTAAGGTCAATTAGTCTCGTTGGATATATCATAAACCACCTGAATATCTCTAATGAGATTATTTGAGATTGATTTGAGTATATCTCTAAGTTTTTTATCGCTTATTAAATATACGTGTACTAGTTGATCAATAGATTTGGGTCCAGAAGCCCTTTGAGTGGCTTGGGCATATTATGCTACTTTCATTGATCATAAAAAATGGGCCCCAACAATAATATATCGTATTAAAAGTGGATCTCATCAACTATTAGTTTATCAACCAATACAAGTTATCACACAAACTTCAACTTATAATATCATTAAAGGCCCTTTATCCAAGCTTCGCTTTAATGTTATATTAATTACATCATTCTAATAGCATTTAGTTACATCTTTTCACATTTCATTTACAAACTAGTCAATTGGCCTAAAATTTTAACCTAAATCACTCCATAATCTATTTCTCTATCTCTAAAACTAGCTCTAGCTTCCAAAAGATAAATAATCAATAATGTGTAGGAGTCCCCTTGAAATGTATGCATTTTTGGTATAAATATGAGGAGAGGAGGGGATGGGTAAGAAAGGGACAGTTGTAGAGAGATGAGTGGGCTATCAAGGGAATAAAATATAATGTTGGGTATGTGTAGGCCCTTTTTTCTATGTGTGCTTTAGGTGAAAACAATTTTTCCAAAAATAAACTTTTTCCAATTTTAATTTGGACCAATTTTGTGAACCAATTTTACTTAACCCAATTTTATCTTGTTAATCCTAAACATACATCTAGGTGATTAAGCAAGTAAAATATAATAAAGTCCACAATATCTGATGAACGAGGAAACCACTAAGGGAAAAAACCTTGGACGGCCCAAGCTAGATAATCACTGTGATACGGTTTTACAAAGTGCAGACAGTAAACTTACTCAACGACTCGATACCCCCCCAAGTCTTGGCACTCTTATACACTTCAAGCGCTTCTCCACAATGCAACGTCTTCCACGCCAGGTCCACAACACAGGAGTCCACATGTTCCGCAATATCCATTGATGTAGCTTTGACAACTGCCTACGATTTATAACATGGATTCCTCCTCTTCTTCACCACAAAGCTCGACGAAACAAATGTTCAAAGTATAAAAAAAAACTCCAGATGGTGCTAAACACAAGATCTCTATAGCATATGTATATGAAAGATTGGATCTTAAAACACAAAGGATGTTTTTATCTTTGAAAACCTTTTTAAACAAGGCATAAGTCGTTAAGTCATCAAGTCATTAGAACGAGATGTGTATGTCATTAGAATGATATAGCCATCTCGTTAGAATGAGATGTTCATGTCATTTGAACGACTGTTAAAGTTGTTTGATCCTTCTAAACATAAGGGAAAAGATTTACACGACTCTAAAATGAGGTTATCTCATAATAAACGAAGTGAAAACCTTTTAAAAACATTAAACATTATAAAATCATTTTTAAACAAAATAACATCCTTAAAACATTTTTCAAGTCCCATAAATATTATGCGCTCATACCTGAGAGTATCTCAAAATGCAATGTGATATGAAGACGTGAAATGTGCACCACTAAACATGGCATGATATATCTTGAAGCATGGTCGCTACGTTTTCAAAACAACATGTCATAGACTATGTGGGTATCATAACAAGTAAAAATGTATCTATGAGTCAAATTGGTTTTTGTCCGGAATAATGCCAATATATACAAATTGACACTACTTGGAAATTTGTCCTTACAAATATCCCCCTTTATCTATTCCATGACAAAACCAAAATAGTGAAATCCCTAAGTCGGGACATCGAGCCAAATGACCTAAATCCTATCTCATAATCCCAAAAAGAAAATGCAGGACACGATCTAGTAAATAAATGTCGGACCGGTAGCATAAACTTGCCTTCATATGATGTAGTCACAAAATATCCAATCTCTGTATAATTACTACACACACTAAACCATAAATACCATGTGAAGTATGGAGGTACAAATGATATAAAATATTATAATACCAATTTATAATTAAAATAATTTGTTAAACATGTGACCAAATCCAATGATATCAATTTGTAAATTAATACCAAAAAACATGATAAACAAATGTGCTCGTCAAACAAAACTCCACTTTCATCATATATCAAGCATGATAAACAAATTTTCTCATGAAACAAAACTCCCCCTACATCATATATCATCTCTCCCCTTTTTTTTCTGGAATAGACAACCAGAGAAAAAGATAAACTACTGAATATCTATCATGAAAAAAATTAGATGAAGCGTATCTAGATAAACATGGATAGACATCTAAAAATAATTAAAAGATACTAAATCGTATCTAGCTAATAGTTAAAAAAATAAAATCATCAATATCAGTAATGATGTGACCACACACTGTTTTGGGTCATTTATTGCATAGATCGAACGAGATCTTATCACATTCAAACGACAGTGTATTGTCATTCGAATGACCTGAGTTAACTAGAGTTGATTTTTTGACTTTTTTTATCTATTTTTGTATTGATTTCGTATATGTGACTAAAGGAATAAATGCAATATAATAATCAAGCATGAATAATAAGTATAGTCTGCATGTAAACTGACCAGATGTACCAAAATAGTGTAATATCATCACATATACGAAATCAATACAAAAATAGATAAAAAAAAAGTCAAAAAATCAACTCTCGTTAACTCAGGTCATTCGAATGACAATACACTGTCGTTTGAATGTGATAAGATCTCGTTCGATCTATGCAATAAATGACCCAAAACAGTGTGTGGTCACGTGAAGCATCTATCTAACGACCCTAAAAACGACCATACCCGATACTTTTAAAATCTCATTTCTAGTGTTGCGCGATCCTTCCTTCGGACGACATCTAAAAGTCGTTTGAACGACTTTAAAAACTTCACATTCCAGCTAGTATTACTCATTATTAAATAGTGATTTGGTATACTATACTTTTTACTATAAATAGGGGTGATACCCCTTGAGTATACAATGATAATGAAATACAAAGTTTATACTCTCTATTAATTATCCTTGCCCCTTTTATTTTATAACACATTATTAGCATTAAAGGCTTCTTTATTTTCCTAGCCGGCGTCCTACCTCGAGCTTGTTCATTGTCTGGATATAAATCAAGGATAGTTCTAATATTCAAAGCTTGTAGAAGTATGTGTGGAATGGGGATATTTTTTAGCTCGTAAATTACCCCATACCAGTGACCTTGATGTCAGACATGAAGCCTATAGTGACATCTCTACTAGACCTCCTCGCGATAATTAAACAGCGAGCGGTGGGTACGTAGCAACTAACAAAGTCAATCCTCTCTATGATGAACTAGGTTGGAGCAGATCAACTTAGGTTAGGAGCTTTGTGAATTTTTGGAATTTAACTCTTAAGGATTTTGGGGTATTTAAGTAAGGTTTTGGTCAATTCTAGAGCATTTCAATCAGATTTCTCTCTCTCTCTCTCTCTCTCTCTCTCTATCTATCTATCTATCTATCTATCTATCTATCTATCTCTATCACTAACACTTGAGCCTCACCACCACCAAGCCACCTTCTACCACCCTTCTTTTAGGTGTAAAACTTTAATCTTTGTGTTTAAGAACACTATTTCCCTGGTATTCGGTCTTATGTGGAGTTTTAAGAGTAAAATGTATACATGTGTCAAGATAGTTATTTTCTCATGTTCTTTGTAAAATGGTTTACAAGTGATCTTCAAATATTCAAGTTTTTTAGAACAAAAATGTCTTTTAGTCTCGAAAAGCATGTTTTTACAAGTATTATGAAATTTCTTGAATAAATCATGTGTTAAACTCATTTTCTTGGATTTTTTGGACTTAAAATTCCTCTTCCAGTGTACATAAACTTATAGTAATATGACAATGAGTATACAGACAAGTTTAGTGAAGGTTTTAGTGAGTTCAAACATAAAACAAACAAAAAAAATAGAATTTTCATCCCCTAAAGTGAATTAATAAGTGTGGAAATTGTGATAAGTGAATGTTTTCAACATTACATGTGATGATAAAGGAAAATGGTACTTTTCTTGTAAAGTAGTCTTTGACATGTAAAATGATTTCTTTAATAAAGAAAGTAATGAGATAAAAAAATTCCAACTGGAAAGGTGTGTTAACTCCAATGTGTACAATGAGTGTTAATGAGTAAAAAGGTTCAAGAAGTTTGTATGTGTAACACAATAATGTTTTAGGAAATAACACTTCTGAAAATGGAGGAAAAGACAAGTTTGAAAATAAATGGGTAAAATGGTAATTTAACAGAAGTGATACACAAAATAGATCGAAATGAAAGTGAATTTTGGAACGAATTCAACGTTAAAGTGAAAAGGGCAAGAAATGGTGATTTTCAAAGTGTAACACAAATATGGGGAAGTAGTCGCCGAGTTTGGACTTAGACTGATAAAAGTGGAATAATGTGGACACATAAAAATGTTAAAATACATGAAAAAGGAAACTCGAAAGAATCTGAAAAAATTAAGAAGAGACCAGAGCCCTAAGGTGAAAGACCTAAATCACTTGCCAGAGCATATTATAGTGTAGCCGACAGTGTGGAGCCCGTTAAAGTATGCAGTTATGTGGGAAATTCTGTGAAAAAGATAATGAGAAAAGTGAAATATGATAAGAAAATTGGTTGTGCTGTGAATATAAGCAAAGGCAACTTAACGTGAAATGAAATTCGTAAGTATTCTTGTTAAAAAGATAATATGGACAAGAAATATAAGAAATTTACTAATGTCCATGTGAAGTGAAAGGAATGATAAAGTGAGGTGACTAATGGGTAGTTAAGCAACCTAATATGGTTTAACCCGTAATTAATACAATTTTGTGTTGTGAAAGGTCTTAAAAAGGAAAACAAGTATTTTCAAACACCGAGTGTGCGTGTGTTGAAAGGTGGCCTTCAAGAAAAATACTAAAGTGGATTTAGCATGAGTAAATGGAAAATTTTAGCAAATGAAGTGCTTTTCCTAAACAAATGCTATTTTGTTTAAGCATTTAACCGGATGCATTAAATTGGGAAATCAATGTTAAGCCAAGTAAAAAAAGGACAAAAAGGGATCTTTTATAAGATTTGTGTGATTTAATCAACTCAAGTAACGTTTTTGAATAAACGTATTTTTGCATTAATATATGTATATGTATATATACGGTATTTATATGTGCAGGTAGGTGATACGTTATAGAGTCTCTTTTGTGTCAATTGATTCTATGTTACATTACTGTATTTCCCACTGGGTATTCGGCTCATCCCCTTTTATTAGTTACGATTGGTTGTACGCGATTCCATACTCTCTTTCTAACTTGTGGTTGAATCAACATTATCCCCATGCTATTTATATAATTCTCAAAAATTATTTTAACAAGTTGTGAGAACATGCTCTCTTTCCATCTTACTTGTACCTATAACTTAGAACCCCAGTTAAATGCTAGGATAAATTAATAATATAAAAAAATTAGATTTTGAGACTTTTTTTTAAGATTAAAAGTCTCTATATCCTCAACCTTGGAGATTTTACAATATCCCGAATCATAGGCTTTTCGAACAACATAAGGTCCTTCCCAATTTTCTTAGAACTTAGGTAGCGAGAGACCCCAGGTGTGTCTTGTACAAGACTTCAAAACTAGATTACCTTCCTGGAATCATCTGGGCTTTACCATTTGGTCATAAGATATTGACAGCTACTTTCTATACATCTCAAAATGCCTTTTCGCGCTATATCTGTACTCTTCCAATGCTTTCAGTTGTACATGATGAGTGTGAGGAAGATTTCACTTCGTAGTTTGTAGCGCGTAGAAAGTACCTCGAGTTCCACTAGGATAATTGCCTCAGTGCTAAACACTAACGAGAAATGGGTGTACCCTATAGGTTTCCTCTTTGTGGTTTTATATGCCCACAAGACCTCTAGTATTTTATCATCTCAAGTTCCAAGTAAATCTTATAACATCATCGAGAGGATGTTCACCAGAGTCTTGTTCGTGGCTTCAGCCTGTCCATTGCACTTAAGGTAGGCCACTTTTGATTTGTGGTGAATAATGGAGTATTTTTTTGTGAGGAACTGGATGTCGCTACTAACAAATGGGGTTCCATTATCTGATAGAAATTCCTTTAGGGTACCAAATATATAAATAATATACTCCTTCATAAATTGCACCACTACCCCGGTTGTAGCCTTCTTCAATGGTATAGCTTCTGCACATTTGGTGAAGCACTCCGTCGCAACCAATATCCAGATCTTGCCCCTCTAGGAGGGGTTGATTGCCCCTAATAGATCGAATGCCCATGTATGAACTGGAAAAGGAATGGAACTGGAATGTAAGTCCACCGAGCGAGCATGAATCATATACCCATGGAGCTTACACGCTTTGCATTTTTAGAAAAATTCCGCTGAGTCTTTTTCCATAGTGGGCCAAAATACCCCAACGCCAGTAGTTGGTCGTAGAGTTTTTTTCCCTCAATGTGGTATGTCTCATGTTCTTGATTTAGTACCTCATCCCCTATTTTGATGCATCTTAGGGGCCTATCGTGGTAACCTTTTCGATATAACTATCCCTCATGGACATAATATATCGGCACTCGCCATTTCAGTCTTATGGCATCGTCTTTATCCATGGGGATAATCCCATCGATTAGCATGTCTTGGTATGGTTGCCTCCAATCTGATGGATGATCTATGAAGTTACAATCCGTAGCTTAGTAATACAATAGTCATTTCCCCCAATCTCTCTATAGTAATGCAACATCTTGTTTTATCGTTGGCCAAAAGTATCCTGCCCTATAAATTCTTCAATACAAAGAGGTTTTTGTTGTCTCACAACTTTTGTCATGTATATCTAGAAGCCTCCTCCTAGCTTCTTCAAGGCCCACACACTTAGATTGACACCCCCTTTGTTTTAATAATATAGATTACTCGAGGTGGTAAATTATTGTGCCAGCTCGACCAACGTCAATGGCACTTCAGTCATTGTTATTTTCCAGTCATTGTTGTATTTCTCCCTCCAGTCATTATTATCATTAGAAGGCTAAATTTCTATTACAATTGAGGGTTCTTTCCCCTTTATGATTCGAACAACAGCTGAAATAGTTTTTTTTTTAACAATCGTGGAGTAAGCCTCGGTATGTCTGTACAATTGTTCGATAAGGTGCTAAGGTTATGTTCTTGAGATAATACTCTCCATTCATCTACTGTACCACCAGATTGGAATCCCCTTTTCACATCATCATATGGTTACCTCTTCGTAGAGCCTCTAGCATTCCCAATACTAAAGCCTCGTACTCATCTGAGTTATCTAAACATTTGAAGTCTAACATGAAGGACAATCGAACTTTTCTTCCCCTTAGCATAAAATCACTTTGCCCTTCCCGTGCCTTTAGCCGAAGAGCCATCAAACTGCATGCTCCATTATTTTAGATTTGCCTCGAGATAGTTGTCTTAGAGATCATATCTAGACATCTCCTCAATAGGTGGCCCAAACGTTACCGAAGGGAAGATGGCCAGTAGATCTGCATAAACTTGACTTTTGATCTCTCAAGGAACCACGCACTTAAGATCATACTCCGAAAGAATTAAGAACCATCAAGCAACCCTGCCTATTAACGCAATTCTATCCAGTAAAAAATTTATGGGGTCACATCTAGTAATGATATGAACCATAAAGGATAACATATAATGCCTAACCTTCTGAGCAATAAATACCAAAGCTAAATAATGTCTCTCAATGCTTGTATATCTAGTCTCAGGCCCATGTATGATTCGTCTTAGATAACACACAAGTTTCTCCATGCCCTACACTTCTTGAGATAATAATGCCCCTATTGATCTTTTAGTGGATGTGAGGTAGAGGTGTAAAGGAATACCTTCTTAAGAGGGAACCATCGTTTAGGGAGATGTCAATAACTTCTTCACTTGGTCCAGAGTTGCCTCATGCGGCTGATCCTATATGAACTTTTCCTTTTCTCACAGATTTTCCATTAGTGGGTGAGTGACTTTATCCACCTCAGGGATGAACCTCCTTAAGTAAGAAACATTCCCCAGAAAACTCTTCAACTCTTTCGTTATCTTTGGTCTTGGCATGTTGAGAACCCTCTAGCTTATCTAGATCCATTTTCACCCATTTCCTATTCACTACAAATCCCAGGAATTTTCTAGTAGTTACTCCAAATGCACACTTCAAGGGATTCATCTTTAATTTAAACTTCTTATACCTCTAGAACACTCTCCTCAAATCTTCTCTGTGGGTGGCCTCCATTTTGGACTTTATCACCAGATCATCTACATAAAACTCTACAATCTCATGAAAGAGATCATGAAATATAGCCATCATGGTCCTTTGGTTGGTAGCCCTACATTCTTTATACCGAAATGCATAATAGTATACATAAAGTGCAAAAGGCTATCTTCTCAGCATTTTTCAAGTCCATTTTAATCTGGTTGTATTCCACATAGTCATCCATACAACTATACATCTTGTGCCTACTATTGCATCTATCAGTCTATCAATAGAAGGTAAGGGGAACTCATATTTTGGACATTCTCGATCTAAATCCTTAAAGTCCACACAAATCTAAATTCAGTTCTTGTCCTTCTTCCCTACAGGAACAATGCTAGACAAACAAATGAGGTGTTGGATGGGGTTAATAAAACCTACAGCGATTAACCTCTAGACTTCTTCCTTTATCTTCAAGTCTAGCTCCAGTTTATACGTTTGAGTGGCATGTTTCACCGGTATTGCAGATGGTATAACATTCAACCTATGGCATCTTACCTCTTGGTCTACCACGGGCATTTTAGAATATTTCCATCAGAACACATCTTTGAATTCTCTTAGCAGATCCAGTAGAGATCCTTTGGCGATGGCATCAAGGTCTTTAGAAAAAAACATTATTCTAGGGTCATCCCCATCATCAACTAAGTCTATCTGCTCTAACTCTTAAACTTGGGACCTTGGCATATCCCTCATGCATTCCTATTCTTCCTCAACCTCCTCCACAAATTCCTTAATGTTGGAGTTGTCAATCACCAAACACTGGCCTAATTTGTCCACTAACAATCATTCATAGACTGGGTAAACCTCATCATACAATCCTTGGGCATCTCGATCGCACCTTCAGAGTTTGTAGATAATCTTGCCACTGGCTAACACCTCTCTTTTGCATTACCGTGGTTTCTCCTCCTGGAGAGGTCTTTTGCGTGCATTTTCTTCTGACTTTCTCGCTAAAACTATACTGAGCAAACTTTTCTGATGTACTTAATGTTTGATTGGATCAATTCATAGCGTCATCTAGTCATAAAGTTGTCTCAAAAGGCTAGGAGGACTAACTGTCTCGCGCACCCTTTCTTGCCCCTCATAAGCCACTATCGAGCGAGATGGTACACATTCCCGTTCCCTAGTACTGGGGATCTTAATCCTCCTATGTATGGAGTGATCACAGTATATTATGTAGCTAACTCTGTATAGAAGTATGCATCTACCAAGTGAGCTTCCTCCCTCGCAAAAGGCTTATTGGATGCTCGAATGACTTTTTCCTTACCTTTGACATTTGCCTTTGCACACTGGTGATATGTGGAAGGCACCAAACCATGATTCTGCATCCATACCCTCCCCATAAGCAACCAGTAGGACGGCTCACAATCCATGAGGTGGAATTTAATATGGGAAGTGATTTTCCCCATTGTGATCCCCATATTCACATAGCCTATCGACTTGCCCGACTGGTTATCATATCCTGCTATGGACAATGGACTTTGCACAATCCTTGTCTCAGAGATATTGCAGGCATAGAATGACCCCATAGGCATAATGTTGATAGAGGTTCCCCCGTCCATTAATACATGATTAAAGATACACCCATTCATGTCGTCTTCACATAAAGTGGCCCATTTTGGGGGAATCTAACCAACTGATCTACATCTGAAAAAGTAACCTCCGAAAGGATTTTTTTTTACAAGCTTGGCCATTAGCCCTTTCCCTCACAGGTTTGGGGCCATGTTCTTATTAGAAATTTCTAAGATTGCTTGAGTAACCTCCAGTCCAAAATCCTTCGATAGTCCAACTTGCTAGAAAAACTAGTTAAACTTCTACGATTTTGTTACTGCAATGCATCCCACCTAAGGGCCGGGTTGCTCCTCTTCTAGCTCATATACCTACTCCACATATTTGTATGTTGATTCGTCATATGATATCACCACATTTACTCCCCCTAAGGAGCAAGCCTCCAGTTTCCTGCTCAAATCATCGATCGGACTCCACTCGTCTTCCATTTCTTCTTCCAACATCAAACAAGACAATTGAGATAAACACTCTTCCAAGGAATCTTTAAAATATTCCTCCTAGAATATACTCTCCATCATCAGCTATTATGCCTCCTCATCAAAATCACTAGCCATGTTTGCTCTATGTGTTGGCAAAGGATTATTGTTGACGTTGGCTTGCGACAACTCGATATATCCTTTCTTGAGAGAAAAACACTTTCTCGTTGGGCGTCCCACCCTGTTGTGTACTATGCAATACTTCAGTCCTTCTCAAGTTATGGGTGTTGTATCGGCTACAATGGGCTAACACATGTTATCTCAAATCATGAGATCGTAGGTTTCAATATCCTGCTCCACTGCTCAAGGCATCTCCGGGGAGTGCTTTTTGTCAAATTTCCTCTTATTTCACCTTCCCCTTTGACCACGATTTCCTCCCTCATGATTTCCACTTTCATCATTGGCATAGTTCACACGAGGAAGTAATCCCCTCCCTGAGCTACCTGACGACTTCATTAATAATCTTGACAAGGCTGGAGAGGGTGTTGGCTGTGGCCTCAAAACCAAGGCAATGTTCCTCGCAGATTTAAGAAATGAAGATAGTGTACCCTCCCGAGTTTCATTCATCAAATGGAATATATATTCGGGGAATAAGCCTTTTGTACAAACTTATAAAATCTTATATTCTTATGTTTCCTCCCTCACATCCATAGAGAGCTCATGAAACCTCGTGATGTATGACACTACATCCTTGTCGGGCATCTCTTTCTCTCGATCCAATTTCGTAAAAGTGAATTCATCTTCAACCAAGAAGAATTTATATACAAACTAAACATGAAGATCTTCCCACATGGTCACACTACTTAGAGACAGATGGGAGTACCACGGGTAAGCCTTCTCGATTAGAGACTTAGAAAATTATCTCAACCTCAATTTCTTGTTGTTATAATGTGCCCCAAGGTTCTCTAAAAACTATTTAATATGTTCCTTGGGATTAATCCCTTTTCCTGTATACTTTTCAAAGATAGGGGAAACATACCCCACCGGGTAGGGTTCGTTATTGTACTCCTTTAGGTACGGAGTAAAAAAATAATTGTATACTGAAGAAGCTTCACCTCCCACTTTAGTGGCTACCATCATTTTTAAATGCTCCTTTTCATTTCCTCCATTGCAGGTGGATCTGAGTTATGATGCATAGGGATCATCACCACTGGGTTCGTCGTTGGTGGTGCGATCGGTGTGCCACTACCTAGACATGCATCATGGGTAAAAGTTAGCCCAGTGGTGCTATGCATCCCTCCTCCTATAGTGGAGGGAGAGTTAGGTGGTGGCGTTGGCGAGGCAGCACTGTTGGTAGTTGTCTGAACTAGTCCCCCTAATATAAATGGATCTTGTAGAGCCGTTAGTGGTGTCATGAATGAACTAAGCCCCAATATAGCCCCAAACACTGCCTGAGCTGCCGGAGTCTCGATGAACTCAGTGAATAAGCTCATTAGTCCTTTCATTTAAGCAAGAGCCACGTCGTCCGCCCCACTAACAGTGGGCATAGAAGTCTCCTTTCTCCCTACTCGCTTTTTATCCGGTAAGTTGGTGATATCCTTCTCTTCCTCATGATGTGTAGCATCGAAATCAATGTTCCTTGCCACTCCATCATTAGCCCCAGCGGAGTCGCCAAATGTAGGAGGTGAGTTCTTGAAATGATAGTAATGTCAATAGAGGCATAACCCCTTATCAAGATGGTGATTAGGGACTTTTAACAATCATCAATGATAATAAATACAAGTACCAAGCTGGTACATTCAATGTATAAAACTCTTGTATTAAATAAGTTCTTACAACAAAGATGTTATAACGAAATAATCAATAAGAAAAAGGGGAATCCCACAGTTGACTTGATTGGAAGGAGTAGGAGCAAGAACCTTTAGTGAAATAAAGGCAAGGTAATAACTTTAAACATGAATGTATTAAATGAGGTTGGTCACACATTAAATGTTCTCACGATAAACTCTCTTGTCTGGAAGTATTTTGGCAGCAGTTTTGGCCTAGAAAAGTGTGATACCTAAATAGAATAGCTTTAAAGGTATTTATAGGAGAGAAAAATAATTTGAGTGACCTTCCTATAATAAATGCGTGTGACCCCTCTTGATGTCAAAAGTCTTGTGCATTTAATTCCAAATATATTTCATTAAATGAGATAGATATGATATTTTAGCGGGAATATTGTTTGGACTCTCAAAGTTGTGAACACATTAAATAGGACGTGATGTGTCAGCTATGGACTTACCATCCTAGGAATATATTCACTTGAGTGATATTTTATCGAGTTCCTAAATGTCAGACATGGTGATGTTAAAGAGTTAGTAAACAATAACCTGCGAAGGATATGCAGTCACATCACTCAAAAAGGTAGTTAATCGAATTGAAGGTTGCTCGACTAGTGATTGTTCGAGAAAATTATGGTGTATGTAAACATTAGAGGTTAACCTTTTGGACAACTGTTTAGGACTGGATACCCTTGAGTGGGTTCCCATAGATGGTATATCGAGGTAATACTGAGCCATGTTATGTATAAACCAAGGTTTTTCCTAAGTACCCTAAAAGGTTTGGTCTCTTCTAACACTGCCTTGCCCCTAATTCTACAAACCAAATCCCCACGAGATACCCAGAATGAGGTTGTTTAATAGGGAATGTAATCTCTCCTCTTCCTTGTCAGACATGGTCCATCGAGGGTAACGAGCAACTTCACAACTTTACAGAGTGAACCTTATATTTACAAAGAGAACTAAATATAAGTACATTAAAGTTCCTATTACAATTTGTGTTTTCTATGTTTATCTCTCGGGCTTGATATTTGTGAGGGGTCCTTTAAGAATCTTCATCTTTGTGCGAGTGACCATCTATACAGGAGATCCTTCGAGTAGCTTCATCTTTGTGCAAGAAACTATCCCTAATCTTTCTTGTGAAGTTGTTTTAATCAAATTTAAGCCTAGACCTCCATCTAAAAGTGTCCTATACCTTCTTGAACAAATCAATTTACTTTGAATCGACTTTAACCAACATCTAATCAATTTTCTTAGTTCTTAGACTTAACTTATTTGCTACACCACCAAGTAATCCACCAGTTGGGTTTTACTTAGTGGAAACAGAACATATAAGTATATTAGGAGTATCACAATCCACGGTATCTCCTTCACATAGATTCCTCTTACTTATGATCTCAGACCTACTTACATAACTATCATCCAATGTACGGGGAGCATGTGACTTGATATAAAATTATATCGCACCCAAAGCAATCAAAGTGACATTTGTGTAAGCATTTCAATCCTCATAATTCTCATAATTAAGAATCTAAGAACCCTTTGAAGATGGTGTGAGATTTTTTAAGTCTCATTAAGATATCACTTAGAGTTTAATCTCACAGATGGCCCTCTTCACTACATTCCTGGGATGTACCGATCATAATCCTTTATCGAACTATCCAATAAGTTCTTGAACCACCAAACAGGTTCTCGTAGTTTGAGATAAATTCCTATAATTGCATCGCAACCATTTCGATAAGAAGTAAACTTGTTATCTAGGTTTTGAATATTTTAATAGTGCCAGAACTGGAATCCCAATCTTATAATGATCAACCTGAATCTGACCCACCGGAATTCCTACAAAGTTCTATTGATTGACATGTCTACAATATATATAGACCAAATATAAGGCATTCTCTTAACCATGATTCTGACTTCAAAATGAACAGAAATACCTTAACATAAAACAAAATGTCATACATGGTTTTAAGAATAAAACCCCAACAATAATACATTATTTTTGTATACCACACTGTGTACTATAAATAGGGGAGATACTCCTTTAGTATACAATGGCCATGAAAATAGGTTTGGGAAAAGATATGTCAAAGGATGGATTTATCGGGTATTTTATGTTTGTCGCGGGTCATATAAAATTGGCTTAGACGCCATTGACTGCATTTTTGACGTAATTGAATATAAGTAAGCCTTTGAATCAAAATCATGCACATTGACCTACGAAATGAACATTTTCGCGTATAAGGCCAATTTTAATGAGAACTAACACATAAATTAGTTTATTTAAGTTATAACAATTTTTATTCTTATCAAACTCCATCTTCAGTCAATATTATGCCCAATACCTAGAGACAAAATAATTATAACCTTCTACAAGAATTTAAACATCCTAAGCTCCCAACTTGCAACCTTTCCTTGACTCCATGAGTGGGAAATCTCATAAATGAAATCCAATCGAGCAACCCCCAATACATTTATGTATAGGTTAGGCAGTCGTCAAGACTATATTGTAATCATATATCATTTGAACACATACTTAAGCACTACTATACAACTTACACCCTCTAAAATCCTAAATTTTAGGCTTTTCTAGACTCCATACATGGGACGTCTCATAAATAAATACCAAACAAGTACCTCCATACATACACCCCATTTTAGTACCCACGTACACCTCCACGGGGTCCAAAATAATATTTTCAACCCTCGGATCCCTGGTCCTCCTAGAATCCCTAAAACTAGAGGTCATCGATGTTTTTCGAGTTTCATTTTACTTTAGTCAACTCTCAGACCTGAGGGTAAGTCAACACACTTTCATAGGGCTCTGAATTTCCTTTACAACATTCCTGTCTGTATGCAAATTAAGCGTACAGTCTGCGTTTAGCAGCCTTTTTACCTTAAAATCCTAAAATCGAACGTCACCGAAAGCTCCTGTGCTCCATTTAACTTTGGTTGAATCTAGGATCCGAGAGTATATCACACATATCTATAGAGTTTTGAATCCTCTTTCCAACGGTCTCTGTCGTGCGAGAATCATACTTATGGTTTGTATTTTATGACAATTTTTCTAAAAAAAATATTTTTAGAATACCTATAGGAACCCATTCCCCCTGCCTGCAGGCAAGGCATACTTTACTTGGTCTCCAATTCTAGCAAGCCTACCTATCGGTAGGCCAAAGTCCATGTGATATGGTAACACACACACACACACACACCCCTCCAGAGGCAACCTAGGCTTTTATCACCTTTAGGGTTTCCTAAATAGGGAAGCCCTAACCTCATTTCTCTTAAAAAAAAATTAAATCAGTGCGACAGATTTTTAAAACATACTCTCCACATTCCCTTACCTCATCCACACCTAACATTTTCCACCATTTTGTAACCATTCCAGCACCATCAAAATTAGCTCACATCACATAAAAAATCATAATCCAATTTCTTTAGAAGGTTTACATTCCACCCATGCATGCTTATAAATTTAGTGTCATGTCTTATATCTTATTTCTTTTAGTGAATTATTTAATCAATTCTTTTTTTCCCACCACTGATCACATTTTCATTATTTATACATTCAAAAATATTATTTTCATAAACTCATAAAACCCACAAGAGGGTTAACTCATAAACCCCAAATTTTAGTTTTCTTCCATTTTTCTACATTCTCACCACTCGTGCACGATTTTCCACAAATTAAAATAAAAAAACTCTAGTTTCAAAATTGTAAGGATATTATTGTCCATTATCAATTTGTACGTCGTACGCCGTTACACCATTGAAGAAACTCAAGATCGCACCTACATCAACGGATCCGAATATCAAAGCGTCTTCAACATCATAGCCTCTGCGAGAATGAACTTGGTAAAGTTTTGTTTTTCAGTTCCTTATAGTTCATACTTAGTATTGGGAAATTTGCATAAAATGGTTTTTATAAAAATAAGAATTAAGTTTTTTCAAGCAAAATGAGGTTTTTTAACGTTTTTTTATTTTTCTGGGAAGTCGGACCGGTCCGCCTCCCTACCGGACCAATTCTCCCCTGGACCGGTCTGCCTATCTACCGGACCGATCCGCCTTGCACCAGAATACCCCAGATCAAATGCAAACCGATGGAGCCATTTTGAAAAACGAACCGATTCGAGGTCGGACCGATCCGCCTCCAAGTCGGACCGGTCCGCCTGGGATAATTTCGAACAGTTCTGTGTGATATTTATTCACCACCTCATATTTCCTATATATATAACTATTCCGATGGTGTATTTCTTTAAGTCTTTGAGAAAACGTTTCTAAGAGTACAAACACAACAAGACTTCAATTTTTGATGTGCCAAACATCTTTTTGATTTACACACAAAAATCCCAATTACTTTTGTGAATCTTTTGGAGCCCTAGAACACAACCTTTGTTGTTGTTCATCTTTGTGGAGAGATCTTTGCAACCGAGGGTTGAGTGTCATTGATAAGGGAGTCTCTACAAAGTGTTATGGCTGCGTGTCATTAAGGGGAGCTGCGATTCTTCCTTTGTTGTTTGGGCTGCAAGTCCTTGGAGGGTACTGCGTGTATTCTCTTGCTGAGTTCAAGACTGCGTGTCTTTGTGGGTTGGCTGCGCATTGATGCATTGCAGATTTCTCTATGTAATTGTAAGTTGCGCCTTGTATATTCATAGTGAAATAAAGGTTTTACCCGAAAGGGTTTTTTTCCTAAAATCTGTGTCTCAACATATTTTTGTGTCACATGCTTTATTTATTTATGGGTTGATACACACACCTTAGATGCATGTTTAGGGTCTCTAATTAAATAAGGGGTTCTTGGAAACTTGCGAATCTAGTTTAATCAATTATCACACAGTTCGTACTTTTCAGAAATTATGGGTTAAACCTCACCCTTATTTTCCCTTGAACTATGTGGACTTGGATGTCGATTTTGGCTACGAAGGGGTCTCGGGTTCACCTTAGGATTCAAATCCTTATTTTTCTTATTTTACTCTTCTCACTTTATGTTTTATTAGCATGTTATATATATATATATATATATATATATATATATATATATTAGTTTATCTATTTTCACCTTTTTTAGAGATCCCGTTGGCATGCATATTCGCATGTTTATAGTGAGTCATAATTCAGAGTGTTGCTAATAGTTTATCTATTATTATCCATTTTTATCTATATAATTTCCTTTTTAGTGATCCATTTAGACACGCGTATTCACTTTTTTATAGCGAGTCAAGATTCGATGCATTGCTTATAGTATAGTCTTTTTTTTTTCATTTTTAAGAAGTCTCGTTAGACACGCGGCTACATCTTTTGCATGTTTTGGGTAAAATTAGTTGGCGACTCCAACTTCTACATTTACGTACACCCCTTTATGAAAGAATCTTTATGTCCGTGGGAGCCCGCGAATATCGAGCAAGTGGTGAAAAGGAAAATTTATTCCTAGACCCATTCTTTGCACATCTCAGAGCAAACCCATCACCTGGGGGGCCAAGGGGAAACTCCGTTGGGCAATTTTTTTTTAAAGGACTAGAATATATTCTACATGGCCTTCATTTTCCTTTTCTCCATACTTTTATACATGTGCGTATCTTCTTCCACTTGTAAATTTTTCTTACTCTCGGGCTCACATGTTATATATATGCCATTCTTATGTCACACTATCCATGTATATTTTTTTCTCCATCATGATCATTTTCTCATCACATATATGTACAATAATTTATAACACATGTTTCATGATTTACTCACTCGTATATATCTCATGCTTCGCATTCAATTATAGATATCTTCCCTGTTTCACTCAACGCATCCACATTTACAGATACTCCATGTTAATTGTAGGTATCCATACTTATTTTCACTTGTATATATTCACATGCCTCACATCACTTTTATATATCACATGTTTCCTTGTATACATTTCATATTGCTTGCGCACATATCACTACGTTCTCTTTACTTTCACATATCACTACGTCACTCTCACTGTATACCTATATCCATCTCACTTTCATATATCCACATCATAATGCCCCAACCTCGATTTATGGATTACCCTTGGTCAACCCGGTTCGACCAGAACGTTAGGTGTGAAGTGCGATGAAAAAACCTAAATAATGTCGCTAGTCCATCTTTATTTAATTAACATTATATTTATTTAGCATGCGATTCCAACTTAAATCAATCTACGTGATGGACCCAAGGGAAGTATCCCTGGAATCCAAGTATACAAAGTTGCTAACATAAAATAAAAGATTACTATATCTAGTTTCATTCTAGTTCATAAATATTAAAATCTACACTTTTATTAGTATATTTCACATACTCTATTTTTCATAAAAAAAAATCAAAAATAAATAAAAGAGGGTTACACCCGTAAATTCCGAACGAAATTATACACCACACTTTTTTCAAAACTAGAAACACATTTTCTACTCACACACACATAATAAAATTCCGTTTGGATCTAGGGGATAAACCCCACCCCTATTCTATATTCGAACTACGTGGACTTTGATGCCTTTATAGGCTACGTAGGCATCTCGGATTAAAATCCGAGACTAGAGTCCAACTTTTCAATTTTCCAACTTCTCCTATTTTTGCAAATTTCTCAAATCCCTCATTTTTATCACACATATACATATATCATATTCTTGTTAGCATTTCATCCCACATATATTATCGTTTCCCAATAACGATCAATATTGTGATGAACGCTCATATTCTATCTTTTACATTTATTATTATTTTGGAATATTCCTATGGATGACCTCACCCTATCTTTTCCATGGTATGGGTCGAACGATTCCAGTCTCCATTATATAAACACATGCATACACTTCACGGGGATAAAAAGGAAAATATTAACATTTGCCCAAGAGAGATCGAAAGGGAGGGATGGGTGCCCCCCGGACCTCCGATCTATTGGTTTCGCATGCATCAGTTTTGTCCTTGATGCCACTCTCTTGAAGTGGAAACATATTCTTTTGCCTGTTTTGAGTAAAATAGGTTGGCGACTCTATCTATTTAAATTCACCCCACACCGACGACGACCGAAGGCCCCTTTTCGAAGAGAAGGGTGCGAGATCGTGACGCAGTTTATTCCCCGGGGGATACTCTTTGTTTCCTTTCCCACCAGAATGAACGTCGCACCGATCGGGATGGCCACAGTGGCGACTCCACTGGGACTATTTTTAAGAGGGCAAGACTCTATTCACATGGGTGTTTTATTTTCTTGTATATTCCCTTATTTGCATGTTCCCCTTTATTATTCATGTGTACCTCATGCTTATGCTACTATTCACATACTTGTAGAAGATTCTCCATGTACACTTCACACTACGTGCACCTAGGATCACGTATATCCACATGTTGCATGCACTCTCACAATAAGATACTAATAAGAGAATCATGCATGATTCACACGACATCACCCAAGAGCATTGTTATTTACCAAATTTTGTCCTGTAACTGGAAAGTCACTTCATGATGGGCACTGGTCTGGCAGGTCACAGTTAGCCTAAGTGATATGACTCTCACCTTCCATTGGCCAAGTAGCTTTGACATATATCAAACGGTTACCCTGCATCATATCGCCTGACCGAAGTCATGACGGGAGGTATATCGCAAGGAACTCGTTCACGTACGTTGAGTATATCGAATTCATTCTCACACGTACCATCCCCACGAGGTATATAGTGAGGCAATTCATGTACACTCAGGTATATCAAATGGCTTGTCCACACGTACCGATTTCCCTCAAAAGCAAGACGTATATTGTGGAAGTCACGCCAAAGGGGGGAACCTTTTACAATTCACCCAACCAACTTCATACCCGCATATAGGTGTCAAGCCTAGGACACACATGTTAGATTTTTGGTTTTCACCCGAAATTTTGGGTTGGCCTATCGCCCAAATTTTAGTGCATTTTTTTAATTGAGACCCTACCCGTGATCCTGGTTACAAGTCCAACCATAGCTTTACATATGTTGCGAACCCAATTTTTCCAGGTTCAGGTCCCGTCCGACATTTCATTTTGCATTTAGGATAACTTAATACAAGTGGGAACCTAATAAACATAATAATCCTGCAGAGACCCATATCTAGTCGTTTCCTCTCTACTTTTCCCAAAAATGTCCAAAAACATTTTTCATGTCTTTAATCAAAAATACCAAATGCATTTCGTTCTCATCTTTTCCAAAAAATGTCAAAAACCTTTTTTCCCAAAATAATGAATCTCCCTATCTCTCTTCCAGAAATGAATTTTAATTTTTTCTACTTCTCAGGTCGACCACGTACTCTTTTCCTGGCTCCCTATTAGTTTCGGTCTTCAGTCGAACCGCCCCTATGTTCTGTCAGTCCCTTTGCTTCCTGCGAGTCTGAAACTCACCCGCCTTCTATGGAGAATATAGATCATGTATTGGATGTACATTCGGATTTGTTAACGGTTCTGGCTCAGTTCACTGTCAAAATTGACAACCTTCAAATCGAAGTTCACAAGATGCAAAGAAATAAGGTCCTTATCCCTGAAGATCCTGAAGTCATTTTCCCTCGCGCTATGGGTCCGCTTGCACCTGAGCCTGTCTGGGTTCCTGAAGAATGCCATCATGCTCCACTTGCTCCTCCTGCTAAGGGGCCGCCACCAGCCCAGCTTCTTATGCCAAACCTTGCTCAGATTGGGCTAATTTACCTGTAACTATTGATTCGAAAGAGGAAGAATTAAACAAGGTCACGAAAGACCTCAAGATATTAACAAAGAAACTCTACCAAGTCAGAATCTCTGGGAACCACATGGACTACACCCACATGTCTCCTTATCCTAAAGACAGGTTACCAGCAAAATTCAAGATGCCCAATATTGAGAAGTTTGGAGGTAGTAGACCCCCGATCGTTCATCTCCATATTTATCACCGAGCCATGACTCTCCTAGGGGCTTTCAAAGAAATAATGGTTCAGATGTTCCAGTAGACTTTGAAATATAGCTCCCTCTGTTGGTTCCTATCCCTTGAAGAATCTAGAATCCGTAGTTGGGAAGATGTTACCCGTCAGTTCATGTCACAGTACAAGTATAACGAGTAGCTAGAGGTTACCCTCCTTGACTTAAAGCTACTCAAATAGAATCCTAGAGAATCAGTTAGCAACTTCATAGAAAGATAGAGAGAAAAAGTAGCTACCATGACCAATTGGCCTTTTGAAGAAGAATAAGTTAGCATTGTGAAGAAGAACTTCCTACCATATGTCCGAGAAATAATCGAAGGACAGTATTACCCTTACTTCTGAGGATTTCGATAAGCAGGAGTAAAAATAGAATAAGGTTTTGCCAAGACCGAAGTTGAACCGAAGAAAATCTCAAGACAGTTTTCTCCTAGGAAATTTGAGAAGCCTGCTAGTTCGCAATCTCTACTATCAATAATATCTCTCGGCCTGCCGCTTTATGGGCACTATAAAGTCGCCCAAACCCAATCCAAAAAGAATATACTGAGATTCACGCTCCTCTCTCCAAAGTCTACCCGACTCTCTTGAATCGAAACCTGATCAAACCATTGGACCCTCGTCCGTTACCAAACCCACTTCCAAAGAATTTCAATCCTGATGCCCATTGCGTCTATCACCAAACTGCTGGCCATACCACCGAATAATGTTTCCATCTCTGAAACATAATCCAAAGCCCGACTGATCAGGGTATCATCGCCCCACCAGCTAATCCCAAACCAAACACTACCCATAATCCACTCCCAAGTCATACAAACGCCATCTTCCTAGAAGAAGACTCAAAACTCGACCCATCTACCCAAATCACGCCAAGTAAATCACCAATCATACCCACATACTCTCTTAAATATCTCCAAACATGCCCATATTTCCTCTTACACCCTACCAACCTTGACGATTAAACCTTATCACTCCTCACCAGAGCCTACATCGTTGTTCACACTTGTTCTAAAGGTTAAGACCTAGAATTATCATAAGTGTTGAACCAAATCCTAGAGTTCGGGCTGAAATTGCCCTCCCAAATGACCACCGACTGTTAGAGATTCAGTGGGAATTTTTTAGAAGATCAAAAATAGGCCCAAGAGTTAGACAACTGGCTAGTGCCAACCGACGAAGTCAATTACTTAACCTGGTCCGGATCGTGGCAGATTTATTTTGACAGACTAGTGATTTTTGTAGCATATTCGAGCAGCTCGACGCTTTGAAATTACAAGGTCACCTGGTCCCCTCTGTCTCACATTTCCCTGTCGGATGGGAGGAATTATACGAAGAGGACATAGAAGTTGTAGAGTGTGTTGACTTTACATAGAAAGATAATATCGTTACCACCGGAAGGGGAGATGATTCTGAAGACTCGGATAAAAAGCTAGATTTAGGAAAGACTAGTCTGATAGACAACCTATGTGGAGTAATATCATTTGAGGAGATGCTAGGAGAGGTCAACCAGTTAACTGAGCAACCCGACAACGATGAAGAAATAGGGCTTCTATTTTTCCCCTCTTCCGTGAACCACATGACTAGGTCAAGGAGACATTACCAGAATCCAAACCTACAACCATTAGCAAGCGATAAAGGGAAAGGTGTTAAGAATCTCCCTATGATAGAAATGACCCTTGAAGAAAGCAAGGTCCTTAATCAACTGAAGAAAACCCAAGCTAACATCACTTTATGGGGAATTTTCATGTCTTCCCAACTGCACTAAAATGCCCTAATCAAGATACTCACAGGACCCACAGTTCCTCCCTTAACCACACCAGAAGAAGTAGTGAACCTAATTAGATCCTTGACCTTTACTCGAATGCTCTCATTTTCTAAAGAAGAAATACCTAAGAATGGTCCCAACCATAATTATGCTCTCAATATCTCTGTTGAAGTTATGAGGAAAACTATTCCCCTCTCACTCGTCGACAATGGATCATCTCTGAATGTTTGACCGTTAAGAACCCTCAATTATTTGGGACTGAAGGTGAGAGACCTTGATCCAACCTCTGTGAATGTGCGTTCCTATGACAACACCCGTCGAGAAGTAATGGGATCTATAAATCTTGCAATAGGGGATGGCCCTATAAATCCTGTTATTGAATTCCAAGTCATCGACATCCCAACATGTTTCAATCTGCTGCTCGGATGATTGTGGCTCCATAACTTCAAAGGGGGTCTTCTTACCTTCATCGGAAATTAAAGTTCTTTACCAATGGACAAGTTATCACCATATTAGGAGATAATGACAACACCAAGAATGCAATAACTAGTAATCATGTACACAAGATATAACACGGGGTGAACGATATGTTGTTATCAGGATTCCAAGTCGAACCACTCCTACTCTCAGTAGGGGACGACTTCAAAGATAGGGTTTGTTCATAATATAACCCCCATGGAAACGTCAATGTAATACAAATGTTCAAGAATATGCACTTAATGCCTGAACTGGGGCTAGGGCAAAGAGAATAAGGGATAACTGAAGCTATTGTGTTAAAGGAGGCCTTCCCTCCCCGTGGCTTAGGCTATCAACTCTCAGAAGAAGAACTCAGATTGATCTGTCAGCCTCGACTGAAGAGAAAGTTAGAATGTCCCAAGACTATCTTGAGAGATTCCCTGAAAAAAGATTCATCAAAACGGTCGAAGATTTCCCCTTCTACGTCTTCCCTGAACCTTGGTATGACCCTGTAGATAAGAGGATGAAACCAAGAATGGAGATATTTTTCCAAAACAGCTACTCAGGGAGTGAGAGTTCCCAACACTATGTACAACCACTTACTGAGAAGACCATAGTTGATATCAGGGATTCTGAGGACAACGATATTGAGGACTCTTTCAACTTGCAGATACTGGGGCTGTCACTCTGCATGATCCACTCAGGGACTAGATCATCCAATCCATCTTACCTCATTAAAGATATTGATGCACCTCTTATCAACTGGCATGCTGCACTTATGCCACCTGTTGATATTCAACCTAACCCTGATGTTTACCCCCTTTCCCCTGTAGTTGTTTCCTCTCACTCTAACGTAAACGAGTCCTCCTTCAATGAGGTTCTCAATGTTATTTTTTCAATTAATGAAAAATGAATATTTTGAGTATCTTACTGTGCCTTACATTAATTGTCTTGATTATAATCAAACTCTTAATGATGATGACTTTACAAATGAACAATTCTTAACTGGTCTAAATAAGGTTAATAACAAATAACATAACTGCGTTTAAGTTAATGAAGGTGAAATTGTTGTTATTAATCTCAGTTCTACTAACTAAATGCACGAGATCAGGATAGGGGCTACCCTTGATGAGCACGAATGCACGCAACTCGAAGAGCTACTGAAGGATTTTATGGATGTCTTCACATGGTCCAAGGATGATATGCTCAGCATTGACCCTGAGATAGCACAGCATGAGATTCTAACTCTCCCAAAATTTAAACCAGTCAGATAGAAGATGCAAAAGCTTCGTACCGAATGGTCACTCAAAGTAAAAGAAAAATTAGTCAAGCAACTGAATGTGGGCTTCATTCGTGTGATTTAATATCTCACATATCTAGTCAATATCGTACATGTGCCAAAATCAGGAGGAAAGGTTCGTATGTGTGTCGGCTACCGAGACTTAAACAAGTCATCTCCGAAGGATGATTACTCGCTACCCAACATCGATATGATTGTGAATAACATAGCCAGTTATGATCTTAAGTCATTCATTAACGGATTTTCAAGATATAACCAGATCAAGATTCACCCTGATCATCATGAGAAAATTGCATTCACAACCCTTAAGGAACCTTTTACTATACTGTCATGCCATTTGGCCTAAAAAACGTAAGGGCTACCTACCAAAGGGCTACCACAACCATTATTCATGATCTTATACACAAGGAAGTCTAGGTCTATATGGATGACATGATTAACAAGTCCAAGACTGGAGAAGGTCATGTTCCCACTCTTCGGAAATTATTTGAATGACTGCGACAGTACCAAATACGGCTTAACCCACAGAAATGTGTCTTCGGTGTTACCAAAGGGAAACTCTTGGTATTCATGGTTAGTGAGAAAGGTATAGAAGAAGATTCTGCTAAGCTGAAAGCTATACTTGAGATTCCCCCTCCCGAACGGATAAAGAAGTTCAAGGATTCCTTGGTAAATTACAGTATATCGGTCGATTCATCAGCCAATTGACTTCCATCTGTGAACCCATCTTCAAATTCCTCTGAAAGGATTCAACCAGAGTTTGGAATGAATCTTGCTAAGAAGCCTTCGATCAAATTAAGAAATACCTAACCCAACATCTAGTACTCATGCCACCGCAGCCTGGTCATCCCTTACTCCTCTACCTAACCATGACCGATACTGTAGCTGGGGCTTTGCTAGCCCAATACCTTATACAAACCCATAAATAGAAATCCATCTACTATGCCAATCAGAAATTTGTCGATTACGATGTTAACTACACCTCCTTGGAGAAGTCATGTGTTGCTCTTGTCTGAGTTACCCAAAAATTATGGCATTACATGCTCATCTTCCCCATCAGACTCATATCCTGAATGGATCCCATAAAATACCTACTTGAGAAGCCCACCTTATCCAACTGAATTTCCCATCGGTTGATGCTTCTAGTCGAGTTTGATATCACCTATTTCACACCAAATTCCATGAAAGGAAGATCTATCTCTAACTACCTTGCTAACTACCCTATGGAAGATGCCGATGTATGAATTTCTAATTTTCCAAATGAGAATATCCTTTGCGCCTCCCATGAAGATCTTTGATGGAAAATATTCTTTAATGGCGTTGCCAACAAAAAAGGATTGGCATTGGGATTCTCCTAATTTCCCCTGATGACTCCCATACCCCCATTGCCATCAAATTGGATTTCCCCTACACTAACAACATGACTGAATACGAGGCATGAACGGTAGGCCTCAAGAAAGGAATTTGATACCTTGATGTCTACGGGGATTCATCCCTCATCATCGATCAAGTATGTAGGAAATGGAAAGGTAAGGACAAGAAACTCTTACCCTTTCATGCCCACCTTGAATAACTGGCTTCCTAATTCCAAGAAATCACCTTCCACTACCTACCCCGAATAATGAAAAACATAGATGATGCCCTTTCCACCTTATCCTCCATGATTGGCATGCCGAAGGAATAAACATAGCTCCCTTTCTTGTCCAAAAATAAGATAAACCAACCCACTGCTACCACGTCGAGCTCTGCGCAGAGGAAGAATCCGAAATAGATGACTGCTGGTACTATGATATTTGGCACCTCCTCAGACATGGTAGGTATCCCCACAGAGTTGACAATAAATACCCAATAAATATCCTCAGACTGGCCACCCAGTAATATTCTGTCATAAATCACTGCTTAAGAGAAACTTCGATGGAACCCATTTTCACTGCATCGCAGGGGTTGACGTTGAAGAGATGATGCAAAAAATCCACAATGGGGAATGAGAATCCCATATGAACGGCCATATGCTCGCCAAAAAGATCACCTGACAGGGCTACTACTGGACTACCATATTATAGGATTGCATAACCTACGTGTGGAGATGTCTCAAATCCCAATAATTCTCCAACTTACAGCATCTGGCTCCACGAGAACTGTACAACATGACCTCTCCCTGGCCATTTTCCACATGGGGCTTCGATATCATAGGGAACGTCACACTGAAGTCATCCAATGGGCATGAGTTCATCCTAGTCTCTATTGACTACTTCATCAAATGGGTCGAAGATGAGTCATACGCAATTCTGAATGCCAAGAAATTGGCCAAATTCATTAAGAAAAACATCATCTGCTGATATGGAGTCCCACGCAAACTAGTATCAGACAATGGGTTACATTTTGAGGCAGAGGTTATGAAATTGGTCGATGAGTATGGAATTCAGAGACATAAATCCTCTCCACACCGACCTCAAACCAACGGAGCCAATAATATCTCAAAGCCATCATCAGCAAGATAATTGAGAGTTATCGTGATTGGGCCGAGATTGGGCCGATAGGATCCCTTACGCCCTCTAGGGCTATTGCACATCTGTTCGAACCTCAACTGGGGCTACCCCTAACTCTCTAGTTTATGGCATGGAAGCAGTCATACCCATGGGGCTGGAAATACCCTCCCCGCATGCCATGCTTGAAAGAAAGGTCAACGAAGAAGACTGGTACCAAATCCATCTTGACGAGCTAACCCTCCTAGATGAATGGAAATTTAAAGCTCTATATCACATACAAGGGTACCATCACCGTATAGCATGATATTTCAATAAGAGACTCAAAGACCGCGGTGTTCAAGAGGGGGACTTAACCCTCAAAGAAACAGTAGAGCCTATCTGGGACCCAGATGGAAATTTAAGTCCAATTGGAGCGACCCCTAAATTATGAAGAAGATCTTTTCGAGCGGCGCTGCTGTGCTCACCAACCTCTATGGGGAAGAAATGGCATGTCCAGTCAACCTGTACTATCTCAAGAAATTCTACCCCTAGTCCGAAATCTCGGCGCGCTATGACACTTCTCATCTCCCTTTTAATAAAAAAAACTCTCCATTTCCCTTTACCCAGAACTACGTGGGCCTGATCCTCTAAAAACATTTTCAAAATTAAATTTCAAAATTTTTCGAAAACCCTCAGAGGTACGTAGGCAGATCATTCACTTCACATGAGCGCGACCACCTTCTTTTTCAAAGAATGTTATTCTTTTCTTATCCCAGTGAACGACAGTTCATTTTAACATAAACATGAGCAAAAGGATTATGTCTGCCTTAGCGATTCGTATAGATAATTCAAAATTCAAAAAGTCATCAAAAGGCATAACTAGGTGATCAAAAACTTATTTATTTCATTATCTGAAATTTTCATACATTTACATCGGCGTAAGGAGTCAAACGACTTCCCTGGCCAAAAAACTCCAGATAACAACAAGCCCCCACTACTCCTGAAATCACTCCAATTATTCCCACAAAACACAAAACAACACCCTTTAACAAGAAGCTTCCCAAAACCCTACCCACAGCAGACAGAGGAACCAGCACTATCATCACCTACATCCTGGACTCCCCAAGCCTCCCCTTCATGAATGGAGTATCGTAGACGCTCCAGGGAGCGATAATCCCGAACCAACTTGGGGTAGACCACAACGCCCCCCCCCCCCCCCCTTCCATGGTGTCAGATATGGCAAACCAACTTTGACCCGTCTCCATAGCAAGCATCCTGACCACTACATTCTTTCACAACCACTTCATGTAGTCCCCAGAGATGTGCCAGACTCGCCCAGTTGACTGAGAAGGACGGGTCGACGGATGATGATTCTCCCATAAAGAAACAAGTCGCATGCACATACGCTCTATCAAGTCATCCACGGGAAAGAAGTTTAGTGTCTGCGGTGGCACAATTTATCCCAACCATATTAGCGCAGCAGCCGCCAGGGAAAGTAGAAAGAGGTCTGCCTTAGGCCAACCAGTTTAACGTACTGGTACTCTCCAAGCTCCAGAATGGGTTGCAGCTCCCCCCACCAATGCGTAGACCAGGATAAGCCTCGAACCCCGTGCTCTACAAACCAATTCCCCTAACTCCCAATGTTCAGGCCTACACTAATGAAATAGCACGAGAAGAAGTTTGGCACCGCCAACAAAGGATAATCAGGTGGGACCGCCATATGAATCCTCTCTGACAGACACATAAATAGCATTACAAGGATCCCTCCCAGAAACTCAGAACGACCCTCCCACCAAGCATCCATTCCATTCAAGGTCTCCGCCAGTATCACCACTACGGGATTGTAATGGTACGATATCTAAGAAATAATAGCAGCCAGTTGGGGGTCCACTAGCGTCTCCTTGGTCACCAATTGAACTTTTGAAATAATTGTAAGGACATAAATTTCCAATTGAATTCTTGTATTATTTTGACTTAACTTCGTGAACAAAACTGTGTTTGTAATATGTCATAGGGAGAATTTTATTTTGTCACGATCCCACTCGGTCTATGACGTATTGAAGAAATTGAAGACGTTGCGACAATGCTTCAAAGAATTAATCATGTTGATGTTTAATTGGTGCAAGTTTAATCGCTTTCAAAGATAATTTCATTCTGAGATCACTCAGGTATGAATGCGTATAATTAATGGTGCTCGAAATTATTTTATAAAAGATAAGGATGTAATTTTTATAAAGAAAAATGTTTTAAATGTTTTAAAAGTGTTTTAAAGGTTTAAAATACGTTTTATGATGATAAGAATGTAAAAGAGTTTGACATTTTTGGATCTCTCATTGGAAGAGACGTTTTAGACAAAAAAGTCAAAAGGTCAAACTTTCGCGCTGTTGTTCAAACGACATCCAATCTCGTTCGAACAAGATGGGATGTCGATTGAACAAGTTCCTCAAGTCATTTGAATGACACATTTTTCGAGGCGGCGTTTAAATCCTATTTAAACAGTATTTTCATCATAATTTCGTAAGTGTGCTTTCTGGAAAAGAGTTTTACGAATCAGAACATTGTTTGCACACATTTTCTAAGGTTTACAAAGCATAAACACATCCTTAGAGTTTTCAAATATCCAAATTATCATTCTTATATGTTTACGTGATCTTGCTGCACCAAAGCTGTTTGTTCTACACATTGAACATTAAAGGGATTTGTGGTGAAGAAGCGATGGAAATCGTGTTCGACATCGGTAGATGAATCAAAGCCATATCGTAGGACACCGAGATATACATGGACGCGTGTGTTGTGGACAGGTATCGTGGAAGATGGAATTTCTGCGTGGGCACTATTAAAGAACGGTTGAAGATCAGAAGGAGCGTCAAGACCCGTGGGGATCGAGTCTTAGTGTAAGGCTAATCTGTCTTTGTAAAACCATTGTTCATAGTGATTGTCTAGCTTGGGTCGTCCGAGGTTGTTTTCCCGTTTTGGGTTTTTTCCTCGTACATCCGGCGTTGTGAGTATTCTTTACTTTACTTTACTTGCTTTAATCACTAGATGCATGTTTAGGATTAATCAAGATAAAACTGGTTTAAAGTGAGAATTGGGTTTTCACAACTCGATTTGGTGCATAATTAAAAGTTGGATCTTTATCGAAAAAAAAATTATTTTGAAAGAGAACACACATATTGGGCACTCTTAAAATTGGTATCAAAGATAGAAAACATTTTTATTTGTTATGTGATCCCGTGTGTTTTCAAAGATGAATTCTGGATATAATGAATTTTCTCGAACAACTGTTTTTGATGGCACTAATTACACATATTGGAAGATAAGAATGAGATGTGCTTTAAAATCTATTGATGAGCGTATTTGGATTGCTGTTGAGAAAGGTTGGACATCCCCTATCACTATTGTAGGTGAGGTAACTAGTTTAAAGCCTGTTGAGTCATGGACCGAAACTGAACAAAGACTTGCACAATATAATTCTAAGGGTCTGTACGTTGTTTCTTCACCTGTCACAGAGGAATATTATAATAGAATTATGACTTGTGAAACATCAAAAGAGGCTTGGGATATTTTGGCACTCACTCACGAGGGCACTAGCACGGTTAGGGCTTCAAAACGTCAAAATCTCACTACACAGTTTGAGACCATTAGGATGTTAGAGAGTGAGACCTTTGATGAGTGTTATGCAAGGTTGTCCAATATTGTCAACTCGTCGTTTAACCTAGGTGAGAAAATTCCCGACAACTGTGTCATTAAGAAAATACTTAGGTCATTGCCTAGTAGGTTTGATGCGTAAGTGAACATTTTAAACTCCTTGGGTAGGTTAGAGTCAACGAAACTAGGAGAGATTGTAGGTGACTTACAAACCTATGAAATTGACATGATTGCCTCCAAGCAAGTGCTTAAGAAAGAAAAGGGTATTGCTTTGAAAACCCGAAAGGAGGAAATTAAAGTTTCAGATTCCGATTCCGATTACGATTTTGAGGATGTTTCTTTGTTGGCAAAGAAATTTAAAAAAATTATTAAGTTTCAAAAGCAATCGAAAGATGCCAAGAAATTTGAAAAATTCAAGAACAACAAAGTAGATCCCACCTCTAAGGATAAGTTTGAAAAGCCTAAGAGAGATGATTCGAATAAGTATTTTGGGTGTGAGGGGTACGATCAAAAGGTTAAGGAGTATCCCACTAGACTTAAGAAAGAGGGCAAGCAACCCATTGACTATAATGCCACCTTAAGTGATAGTGATCCGGAAGAGGGAGAGAGTTCCCCCATTGAGCGTAACTTTGTTGCGTTTATGGCATGTCATGTGAGCGACGACGATACAATTCATATGAATGACACTTTCGAGGAGGTTTTGAGTGAATCCCATATTAGTGATGGGGAAGAGAGTGACGAGGAGTAGGTTGATGTGAAAGAATTACAAAATGCGTTTAATGAGTTGTATGCCGAAACGGTGAAGGTGAAAAAGGTTAACTCAAAATTGCAATCTAAGTTGAATGAACGTTCCATAGAAAATAATGATAGTTTGATTGAGGATCTTAGAGCATGAGAGAAGAAGTTTAGGGAGAAATTAGAGTTTGTGGAGAAAGAGAGAGATAATCTCCGTGGTTTGATGGAGTCCTTAAAAAAGGAGATTTTAGTGGTTGAGGAGTCTAGACGTTTGCTCGAGTCTAGGATTCACGAGTTGGAGGAGAGATTGATAGACTCATCTAGAGTCAAGTTTGATTTGGAGGCTAGGTCAGAAAAGTTAGATAAGATCCTAGGCACCGTCCAGATTAAGGAAGATAGGGGAGGTATAGGTTTTGGTGAGAGAGTTGTTCCCCTTTCCCCACGCACGTGTAAGAAACACTAGGATGGTTAGAAAAGGTCCACATAAAGGTAATCATTCCCACCACCGCTACACTTGTTCATTTTGTGGTAGGAAAGGTCACCTTAGTCGTTATTGTTACGATCTTAGACAAGCTCCTAGGAAGTTTAAGAATAAAGTTGCACCAGTTACCCTAACCCCCATTCGTCATTTTGCACCTACTTGGGTTAGGAAATCAGATTTAGTGACCTTAGGACTTAAACTTCCTGATTCTCGTTTGGGTGCACTTGATTTTTCCCATTCTAAATCTAAAGGATAATAGTGTTGCCATGTTTGTCATATGCTAGTTTGCTTCATGATATATTCATTGCTAGTATTATGACATGTGTATCATTTTGTGTTTTCATTTGTTTGAGTCTTATTTGAAAAAATACAAAAAGATTTTGTTTTTTTTGAGAAAACTTTTGAAAATCCAAAAAGATTTTGCTTTTCTTTAAGTCAAAATATGTTTGAAAAGCCAAAAATATTTTTAGTTTTTATTTTTGAGTTTACATGTTTGATGTGGCATATTGGTGTGCTTGGACCCACCACCCCCCCCCCCCCCCCAATCGTTTCATTATCCATGTGGCTAGGACATTTGGTCATTATTATCGATACTTAGAATGATCTCAACCATTGTTTATATGGGGTTGTTTCGAAGTTGATATGCATTTTGATTCGACTTTGTATATATGACAACATTGCACACATGCACGAGTTTATATGGATGTTTGACTTCTCTTGCATATTTGAATTTGGTGAGGCGTTCTTATCTCAATATTGTCATCTATGCATAAGTAGACTTAAGGAGAAGTGTGCATGTAATAACCGTTTACCGTGAGGATTTAAAATTGGTAAAAATGATGAGTGATTCAAGGGAAAGTGCTGCGAGAGTTCAAAATTAACTCGTCGTGAAATCCACCGTTTAAAAGAGCCCAAAAGAAAAGAAAAATGCTAAGAAAAGGACCAATAAGATTTTCTCTAAGTTGAGAATGCTAGAAACCACAAAAGAACTAGAAAAAGTATATATTTATGAGGGTGTTTTAGGTTGGAGAAAATTTAAATGGGTTTGCACAACTAATCATAATGTCGAAACATTGCAATTTGACACTATTGTTTGTAGAATCGTCAAAATTCTGGATTTGTGTGCATGTAGTATGTTTAGTTCATTAAGCTCACACTTTAATTGTCATATGGCTATGATAAAGTTTGATGATTTATATTTATCAATTAGAGCTTCTTGATCATTTCAATATGTTGGAATTGTGACTCATTTGTTGTAGTTTCACGCCCATTCATTCCATATTCATGTTTGAGCACATCGGTACTATGTTTGCATCTAACTCACATTTTTAGCTTTTATGAGTTTTTGCGTTTTGTGCGAAAAGCCTACTATTTTTGCATTGTTTTGCATTTGTCAGGCCCTTCCTGGAATATTTTTGTAGAAATTTTTTCACTGGGCAATACTTTATAATATTTCTGGGAAACTGGGAAATTTTGGCAGGTCGGGCGAAGTCGTTCAAATGACATCTCATCTCGCGCGAACAACTTTTGTACTTCGTTCGAGCGACCTCCTCATCTCATTTGAGCGATGTCCCTGGCTCGTTCGAACGACAAGTTGAAAAATGGACTCTGGTTGGTTTGTAGTCCTCAGGTTCAATTTGGTATATTTTTTGTACTGCGGGAAGCATTTCTAGACAATTTGGTTTATATGAAGGTTCTTTTATGTTCCAAATTCGTATTTTGCATATGATACCATTTATCACACTTGATTTGATTGGTATACTCTTTGTGTGATTCCTTGGTTTACTAGCTACTGATTTATCATTGCTTGATCATATTTAGCTGGTTGTTTTATAATTATCTAGCGTTTTTCATTCTTTAAAATTGGTATCAACTTGATCCAAATTGGTTTCATATTCTCATGCTAGATATTTCAAATTGGTTTACCTTTTCACCGAATTGTCTATTCGAGATAAAAAAAAACGGGGGAGAGATGTATGTGATGTATGGGAGAGATTTTTTTGAGCGCTTCTATTGATATCTGGGTTTACATAATATTTGATTATATCTGTTTCAAATTGGTATCAAATAATTTCTCACATGTTTCAAATGATTTGTTCATATTAGAAATATAAATTGGTATCATTTGTTCCTCCATACTTCACTGGGTATCTGTTTGTCTGTTTCATGTGTGTACGTATGCTTTCAGGGATTCTAGATTTTAAATATACATCACATTCAGACAGTTCATGCTTGCCGGTGCTACATATTCTAGTCTGTGTCCTGTATTTTTTTATTTTAGGTTTATGGGATGGGATTTAGGCATCATACGGCTTGACGGCCCGATTAGGCATGGTTTAGTTTTGTCCCGGAATAGTAAGGACATAAATTTCCAATTGAGTCCCTGTATTGTTTTGACTTAATTTCGTGAACAAAACTGTGTTTGTAATATGTCATAGGGAGAATTTTATTTTGTCACGATCCCACTCGGTCTATGACGTATTGAAGAAATTGAAGACATTGCGGCAAAGCTTCAAAGAATTAATCATGTTGACGTTTAATTGGTGCAAGTTTAATCGTCGTCAAAGATAATTTCATTTCGAGATCACTCAGGTATGAATACGTGTAATTAATGGTGCTCAGAATTATTTTATAAAAGATAAGGATGTAATTTTTATAAAGAAAAATGTTTTTAAATGTTTTAAAATTGTTTTAAAGTTTTAAAATACGTTTTATGATGATAAGCTCGTAAAAGAGTTTGACATTTTTGGATCTCTCATTGGAAGAGACGTTTTAAACAAAAAAGTAAAAAAGCTAAACTTTCGCATTGTCGTTCAAACGACATCCAATCTCATTCGAACGAGATGGGATGTCGCTCGAACGAGTTCCTCAAGTCGTTCAAACGACACGTTTTTTAAGGCGACGTTTAAATCCTATTTTAATAGTATTTTCATCATAATTTCGTAAGTGTGCTTTCTGGAAAAGAGTTTTACGAATCAGAACACTGTTTGCACATGTTTTCTAAGGTTTACAAAGCATAAACACATCCTTAGAGTTTGCAAAGATCCGAGTTTTCATTCTTATATGTTTACGTGATTTTGCTGCACCAAAATTGTTTGTTTTACACATTGAATATTAAAGGGTTTTGCGGTGAAGAAGCGACGGACATCGTGTTCGAAATCGTAGACGAATCAAAGCCATATCAAAGGACACCGAGACATACGTGGACGCGTGTGTTGTGGATATTTAACGTGGATGACAGAATTTCTTTGTGGGCACTATTAAAGAACGGTTGAAGATCAGAAGGAGCATCAAGACCCGTGGGGATCGATTCTTAGTGTAAGGCTAATCTGTCTTTGTAAAACCATTGTTCATAGTGATTGTCTGGCTTAGGACGTCCGAGGTTGTTTTCCCATTTTGGGTTTTTTCCTCGTACATCCGACGTTGTGAGTATTCTTTACTTTACTTTACTTGCTTTAATCACTAGATTCATATTTAGGATTAATCAAGATAAAACTGGTTTAAAGTGAGAATTGGGTTTTCACAACTTGGTTTGGTGCATAGTTAAAAGTTGGATCTTTATCGGAGAAAAATTGGTTTTGAAAAAGAACACACATATTGGGCACTCTTTAACAATGCCTATGATGACGACCCCGACGTATCCAGCATCACCCACATCCTCCAAATGCATGGACTGTAACACCACCGGGAGGGAAATCATTCCCCTCGTAACCAATCGCCTGGACGTCGAAGGCAAAATATGAAGAAGTTCAGCCAACAATTCCTTAGGAGAATGGGTAACTCAGGTAGCGCCGCAGCAACACTGGGATTTATCCCCAGCATGGAAGAAAATTCCACGTATCTAGGACAAATCTCCTCTAACCTAAAGTGAAAGACGTGATCCTAGGGATACCAAAACTAGACATCCACCATTAGCATGTTCCACTCAATGGGCCGGTTGCGCCACAAAGAGACTCGTCGCATGTGAAAGGCGTCATAGTCAAAATTTTAAGAACACATTGCTTCCAAGGCTTCGAGGTAATTAGAAAACTCAATACTATAAGGGAGAGCCATCTTACAAGAATAAGAGATAGTAAGCAAGTAAGAATGTGGAAAAGAAAGAAAGTGAAAGTATGAGGAGGAAATCCCATCCACACCCCCTTTTATACCTGGAAATGCTCAAGCCAAGACAAGGAACCATGTAGAAATCGAAGTAAAACTTACCCAATCAAGTACCAAGCAATTGAAGAAAGTGCAATCAAAGCCTTGGATTTATTGTATTGGACAAACATGCCGATAGGCAAGACAGGGGTCATGCCGATCGACGACCCCCCATTTCAGGAAATTTCCCTTTTTCCTCCTTTGTCAAAAACAAAAAACCAACAAAAATAATTTTTATCTTAAGGGAATTTCAAATTTTCTTTATACTTATGCTTTACTAATCTCATTTCAAATAAAATCCTTCTCAAATCAATTTTCAAAATTCTTTTCACGGTCTCAGCAACAAAGTAAAAAGAGCATGTGCATAAATCACTAAATAAGAAAATTAACAAAAAACTTCATTTTTTATTTGCATATATTTTGTTGTGTTACATTAACATTTTGTAGGAAAAAGCAGAAAAACAATGGTACTTAGTTCGAACCTAATCTCTCTCTCTCTCCCCCTCTCTCTCTATCTCTCTCTCTCTTTCTTCTCTCTCTCTAGGATCCCCCATCCTTACGGTGCGCCCTCTTAAGCCTGCGGCTAGACGACGTACCCCCACTGCCAGAGCTCGATCCTTCCCTAGACGAGGCAGATGACACCAAGAAAGAAGGAACCGGAACCGCTTCACGAATATGAGCAGTCACTGAAGAAATTCAGTCCCTGATGTCCTTCAGCCAGGTGGTCGAAACACTAATGTAGCTGCACCACCTGCACTATGAGAAGACCCCACCTTCCGACTAGAGTTCACCTTAGGGAGGGTAATAACATTATGAATTCTAGGGAACATTATCCAACTCGTGACGAAGTCCATATAATCATACATCACCGCTATATTAGTGTATAAGGAGTATGGCTCTCATATCATCGCAGTGACTCGGGCATCATCAGACATCTCCCGCACGCGCCTCATGAATATAGGGGGACTCACCCATGGCACAGCAACCTCATCCTCCACAATCTGAAGGACTACCCTCTCCCCAAGATACTAGGGATAGCCGAACTCATACGACAACAGGCGCCGAATTTGTCCATATCCCCCACACTCCTGTGTGCTAAATAGCCGTCCCCTAGGGATAAAAGGTCACCTACAAATCACCAACGAAAGTGAAGGATTAATATCAATAAAATGGCATCAAAGGAAAAGAACAGTCTCAAGGATAAGAGAATGCTTACCCGCTCACTCGTCAGGCCATTCAAGATCTGACGCACTGCCTCCAGAGAAAGGTTCTTCTTCGATTGCCGATTAGACCTCCTCCATCCGAACATCCGACAAAAGTCCCCAACGGAGTCATCCTTCAAAAAAATCAGTTGGGTGTTCAAACCAATCACCTCATAGAACCACGTCTGCAAAAGATAAGGATCATCATTCAAGAAACCAAAAGTAAGTGCATGAATGGAAAATGAGAATGCGTAATGCGCAAAATATAGAATGCCCCCAGAAGATACGTGGCCCCAGTAAAAATCGATTGGCAACATCGGCTGATGCATCCAAAGAATAACAAAGGGTCTCCAAAGTCAGGTTCCCCCAGTCATAGAGGCAGATGTTCAAAAACATCCTTAGAAATGGCAGAAACCACAAGTGAACAACGTCGCCACTCGTCGCCACCAGAAAACCTCCCAAAACTCGCAAGATAAACAGACGGGACATCTGATACACCTATTGCCCGTCGTTCTCATCAATCATACTCCTAAGCAAAATCTCCCACAAAGAAGACAAACGGAGGTAATCCCAAAAACCACCCTCTCCACAACACAAAGAGCCGCTGTCACCGCCTCCGGCGTCACCCACAGCGACTTATCCACCTCAATCTCGGCACCCTCGCAGTCCATCTCGAGTAACTATTGAACATAAATGGGAGTCACCATCATAAGCCAAAATGGAAGGTGTAGGTAGTGTCCCACCACCTCTCTCCCAAAGCACATAGAACTGCAACAGAGCGGGGAGTCTCATCCAATGTCAATGCTAGCCTCCCAAAACCCGCAGAGGACACTATCTAACACACCAAAGCAGGAAGGTGCTCCTAAACATCCTTCATCCCTGTCGTACCACGAGCATGAATAGTCGACATGGAGACGTCAGACTGTCAAGAAATGAAGAAAATCCTCATCAGATTCAAGAAATAAAGTAATCTCGTCATGAAAAGAAGAAAAGAATACCAAGAATCATGTAAGACTTACATAGTCACCAGGGTTCACCACCATTGAAGAGAGATGATGCAAGGGATCATGCAAAAGAGTCTGATGATCCGCCACAGGCTCAAACGAGTTCAAAGATTTCTCGCAACCCAATGCGAGGGGCACCCTAGACCTCCACTCTAACCCTGCCCAGTCATCGACATTGAGCCACACCATATGGGTTTCACTGCTTGAGAAGTCAGTCATTTCGGATGTTAGGACGATTTGCAGAGGTTTATAGCAGAAGAAAAGAAGTCAGAAAGCTGTGCAAAAATGAGGAGAACTCACCCCCTTTTTATAGGGGGCTAAGGGTCATGCTGATCGGCAGTCCCCTCCACCCACCGATTAGCACTGAGCCTTTCACCTACTTGAGGTACCCTAAAAGTCCTTGCTAATACCAATTGGCACATCCACACCCATGCCAATCAGCACACCCCTTAAAATTTTGTACAAAAAGTTCAAAAAAAATGCTAGAAAATTCTGAATAATTCCCAAAAAATTCATAAAATTTCCAAATCCTTTCTAGCACCTTGCTTACCAAGAAAAATATTTTTTTACATCCCCAGCAGAATTCCAGAGAATCATTCTCCCTAGCAACGTCTCCAAAGGACACTCCAAATTTTCCCCCAAGTAGAAAATCCTCGGATCATTCAGTATTCTCCAGCGGAATCCAAAATCCAATACTCATCTCAGTGGAATCCCTAAATTTTCCAAAGGAAAAGTACACATATCTTAGGTCAGAATTAACCTCAATCTTTTATCATCACCTTAGTTAGGTCAGAATTGACCTCGGTCCTCGATCGTCACCTTTCTTAGGTCATAATTGACCTCGGTCTTGGATCGTCACCTTAGTTAGGTCATAATTGACCTCGATCCTCGATTGTCATCTTTCTTAGGTCAGAATTGACATCGATCTTGGATGGTCACCTTAGTTAGGTTAGAATTGACCTCGATCCTCGATTGTCACCTTTCTTAGATCAGAATTGACCTCGATTTTGGATCATCACCTTAGTTAGGTTAGAATTGACCTCGATCCTCGATCTTCACCTCTCTTAGGTCAGAATTGACCTTGGTCTTGGATCATCACCTTAGTTAGGTCAGAATTGACCTCGGTCCTCGGTCGTCACCTTTCTTAGGTTAAAATTGACTTCAGTCTTGGATCATCACCTTAGTTAGTTCAAAATTGACCTCGGTCCTCAGTCGTCATCTTTCTTAGGTCATAATTGACCTCGGTCTTGGATTATGACTTTAGTTAGGTCAAAATTGACCTCAATCCTTAGTCATTGATACGACATAAATATTACGTATTTCACCTATTAACTTATGTGTTATTAGCCCCCTCGGGTATGTTAATCCCTATATTTATGCTTGTTAACCAAACAACCTCGTATTTTTATAGATATATGTTTTGCAGGGGTTAATTGATCTTTTATAGGTATTTGGATACTTAGTATCAGGTTCAGACGCATTTCGGTGACATTTCGTATAATTCCGCATGCACAAGGGAAATTTAGTGATTCCACAATTTGGGCATCTGGCCCAACTTCTCCGCCAAAATTTTATCCCTTTGAGTAAGCTTTGCATGGACAAAAACGGTGCCGAATTCTATTCTTAACGAAGAGGTTACAATAGTTTTAGTGGAATGAAATTTTAAATAAATCAAAACAGGGGAGACTGCAACTTGGCTGAGACCTGAACCATCGATCGATCGACTAAAGGGGTCGATCGATCGATCAACTCCTCAATTTTTTCCTTATTTCGAAGATGCCGGGCTTTTCCTGAACCATAGATCGATTGACCCTTGGGTTCAATCGATCGATCCCCTATTTTTGACATCACTTTCTTCCTTTTTCTTTTCTTTCTTCTTTATTTCTTTTCCAGCTTACTATATATATGATTTTTGTTGTAATAAGAAGATATACTTAGTTTTAAGAGATATTTTAGGTTAGGGTTTGGGTTTTGATATCTCATCTTCATTTCTCTTTGGGGTGACATCCATTTGGGTTTGTAAGTTGTACTATTCATCATCCTCTCCGTTAATATAGTTGTTTTTCCTTCATTCCTTGCTTTGTAGTTTAATTTCATGCCTTATTAATTAGTTTTAGTGATTTATTTATTGCTTTAATTATTTTAATTAGTGTAATTCATTTTATTTCCATGTCGTTCCCCTTGATAAATAGGGTCGGGGTTGTGTTCCGCCAATAACGGGCCTCGAGCTCCGAAAACTAGATTTCGTGTAAAATTGCATTTAATTGAAATCGCGTATATTAAAGTGGGAATATTATTCATTTAACTTTATTTGTCATGAAACTTTAGTGACAATATGAATTTAATCCTCATGTGACCATTTTTGATTAAATGTTTATTCAAACAACTTTGGGTTAAATTCCTTCTTGCGTGAAGTTTATGCTTAATTAAAATTCTCGTTTAAATATCTTTCGAGCCAAAATTCTGATTAGTAGTTATGTCGATCCATGTGGTAGGATGCGATCCCAATCCATGCTTTACTTTTGTGTAGACTTAACTTTTCTATTTTCCTTTGTAACCATAACACCATATCACCTCTTACACTTTTATTTCTTAAGTAATAAATTAATTACCGATCTAAAATTTAATCACTCCTATGGATTTCTTACGATACCCGACTTACCGTTCTACTTGCCTCGCAAGTATAGTAGTAGCTTAGGTTTTTACATGCAGAGCGGGAGCCGAAATCAATAACAGTGTCCCTACACGAACACTCGATTTCCCTCGCATCAGTCGTCACCTTTCTTAGGTCAGGATTGACCTCAGTTCTCAGTCGTCACCTCTCTTAGGTCATAATTTACCTTTATCTTGGATCGTCAACTTAGTTAGGTCAGAATTGACCTCAGTCCTCAGTTGTCACCTCTCTTAGGTCAGAATTGACCTCGGTCTTAGATCGTCACCTTAGTTAGGTCAGAATTGACCTCGATCCTCGGCCGTCACCTTTTTTAAGTCAAAATTGACCTCGGCCTTGGATCATCACTTTAGTTAGGTCAGAATTGACCTCAATCGTCACCTTTCTTAGGTAAGAATTGACCTTGGTCTTGAATCATCACATAATTGACCTCGGTCCTCGATCGTCACCATCCTTGGGTCAGAATTGACCTTGATCGGGGATCGTCACCTTAGTTAGGTCAGAATTGACCTCGGTCCTCAATCGTCACTTTTTTTAGGTTAGAATTGACCTCGGTCTTGGATCGTCACCTCTCTTAGGTCAAAATTGACGTCGGTCCATGATCGTCACCTTAGTTAGGTCATAATTGACCTCATCCTCGATCTTCACATTTCTTAGGTCATAATTTACCTCGGTCTTGGATCGTCACCTTAGTTAGGTCAGATTTGACCTCAGTCCTCGATCATCACCTCTCCTAGGTCAGAATTGACCTCGATCTTGGATCATCACCTCGGTTAGGTTAAAATTAACCTCGGTCCTCAGTCGTCACAATTTTAAGGATAGAATTTACCACGATTTTGAATCGTCACCTTAGTTAGGTCAGAATTGACTTCGATCGTAGATCGTCACCTTAGTTAGGTCAAAATTGACCTCGATCCTCGATCGTCACCTCTTTTAGGTCAGAATTGAACTCGAACCTTGGTCGTCACCTCCTTTTACGTCAGAGATGACCTCAACCTTATGAATCGGTCATCCACATCCCTTAGGTTTGCAAAACTGGCCTCCTTCCATCATGTGGTGTCAATTCGACGACCATAACTTGTTCCAAGCTCACCCATCAAGGGGATATGTAGACACCACATTCTAGGACCCCTATATCTTTCCTTAGACTCCTAGCACTTACCCCTTCCACCGTAAACCTAAGTCGCACTCCGAGTACCGATCTAGAGAACATCGGGCACCCTCGATCCCCATTTGACTCTCTTCAACTCTTTTTTTAGAGCAAAATCTCTTTGAATCTTAAAAGAGCACCGAAACCCCTTTAGAATGGTCCACCCCATGCAGGAAACAACATAATCGTTCGGAGAAACGTTCAATTTTCCCCGGAAAATCGATCTGGAGGCCACCGGGCACTCCCGAACTCCATTTGACCAAATTCAACTCTTCAGCTTTAACGAGACTGACTGAATCCCTAAAGGGAACTAAATACCCTTTCTAATGATCTACCCCGTGCGTGATTCTTACCTATAGTCCGTACGAATGATTCGATTTACTCCGAGAGGTCATCAGTCATTTTCGAGCCCCGATTGCCAAGGCCAAATTTCCAAAGCAATCAAAACTCTTTGGAATGTCAAAGTACATCTCCTAACCATTCCAACGGTCCGCCATGTGCGCGATTCTGACTTTCCATGCGAACGAATAATCCGTTTCCGTCCGACGATCTCCCATCCAAAGGACTGACGTGAGCTTCCGAGCCATATTTGACCCAAAGTCATCTCCCGAACCCGGGAGCGGTCCCAAGGACTCTCTAAGGCTTCAGAAATAGATTTATAACGGTATTCCCCATTCATAATTCAAATCAATGTGAAAAGTGGTGATCACTTAAATAATCTCTGATACCAATTTGTAGAATCGCTACAGCGAAAATATTGTGACTTCTCGAATAAAATCCTATTTTAATTATTCCCAAATTTTAGTTAAATCCTAAAACATGCATCTAGATGATTTATCCAATAAAATAAAGCATGCAGGATAAAATAAACAATTTCAGAAAAAATCCCCCAAAGGGGCAAAACCTTTTATTTCACTATAATTTGTATGAAAACGACTTACACGGATTACAATGAAATAGTATGACATACGAAATACCCGCAGGTGTTGGTTCCAATGTCTCGGCTGGAACTTTCCCTTTCCAGGAGGGTAGTAGTGAAGAAGAAGATAGCTCCTCCACAAGTTACGCCTGTAATTTTCTCTTTCCAGGAGGACAACAATGAAGAAGAAAGACGGCTTCTCCACAAGAGTGAACTTTATAAGGACTCCCTCCACAATACCATGCAGTTGTCAGTTGTAGAGCTCTCCCCACAAAGTATAAACAAGAGCAAAGTATGTGCTTGAAAACCAAAACAATTCACTAAATCATATGGGAATTTTGCGAATTGAAAACAAAAAGGGATTAAACCCTAAAGGAAGAAGCCAAAAAGGATTCTGCTTTCGCAGTTTTTCTGTTCGTCAAAACGTTGCGACTTCTTAATGAAAATGTTACCAAATAATGAGTATTTATAGGAAAAATACACCGCCTTGAAAACAGAGCTCGTTCCAACGAGATTAGCATGTCGCTCGAACAAAGGACAGCTGTCGTTCAAACGAGATCGCACGACATGCCATCTCACGCGAACGACATGCTATGTCGCTCGAACGACTGTTGTGAAAAAATTATTATTTTAATGTCCGCTTCAACACTTAGAAAAAATACTCATTCTCGAATTTTGACGAAAAAATCCGCTCTAACACTTCAAAAATATTTTGTAAAAATATCCCAAAAGCTCTAAGTGAAAAGTTAAGGTATTAAAAACATAACCTTACCAAAGTAAACTACGCGGATTCTTGAATGATGAAGAACTTGAGTAATTCGGATCCGTCTTTGATGTAGATGGATCTTGAATGCTCTTCGATGGTGTAGCGGTATATGACATAATAAATTGATAACGGACCTATGAAAATATGTCCTTACAAATCTCCTCCTATGTCTATGCCGGTACATACATAAAAAATGCGAATTATCAAAAACCAAAATTCCTATACAAATCTACCCTCCCATGAACCCAAAACTGGAATGATGTCTTCATCGTTTGTTCTTCAAATCTTCAGGAATCTCAAAGCTTTTCTCATTAGGGTGTGCAATTCAATGATCATCAATGTAGTACCTACACACAAGAGATAAATCAAATACCACGTGACGTATCGAGTTTGAAATGAGATAGACATAGATACCAATTTATGATGAAAGCATAAGTCCTATCTTAAAAACTCCCCCATAAAATGATAATTCTTTCTCCCTTTTTCTATTATGTCCCCAAATAGACAAATGAGAAGAATAAATCAAACAAGCAAAGTCGGGGTGTCACGGTATACAAAACAAGGCATCAATCAGATGGCAAACGAGCTCTTGCAAAGAGATACACAAAAAAATCTTCACAAACTATTTTTGAATTTTTCAAATTTTTCGTACAAAAATAAGATACCAAGTTGAAAAATATGATACAAAAATCACACCATGGAATTAAACTCAAACAACCAAGTCATGGAAACGGAATGAATGGGTGTGAACACATTTGATAGGTAAATCAACTCAATCAATCATATGTGCATGATGCATATGTGTACCCCTAACGAATGAACATCAAAAGTATCCTTAGGTGGAAAAATTATTGAATTTAGATGACATCGTCTTATACAAATCAACAAATCAAAGTCAAAGTGATTTCCACCCCAATAACGTCCAAAACTATGTAGCCCATTTTCAAGAATTTCAAGGACGTGCAAACCCGTTATAAAATCTCCAACCAAACTCCCTCATATATATGTTCTTTTAGAGGTAATCTAAATTCTCAAACATTGGAGAATTGGTGCAAAACCCTAATTGGCCCATAATTGGCATGAATTTCTTTTTATTGCCTTTAAATTTTTTCGATCTCTTTTAAACCTCTTTGGACCCCGGATAATAATCTTCCTCAATTTTTTAGGTCCAATTTAAACAGTGGCTTAGTATTCGCAAAGGCTAAATGAACCTTCCGCAACCCTTCCCCGTTTTCAAATAAAGCACACAAACTCAGAAAATGGTTCTTATATGAACAATTTTCTTATCAAATATGATCGCGCTCGGTTCGTTTTAAGGACAGGATTGAAGTGAAAACACCCAACCAACATCTGATAAGACAAGAACAATAATCAAACAAATCCATGCATGTGTGAAATAAAGGAAAACATGAGTCAAACATGTAGGAAGTAACACTTAATTACATCTTAATGACTCCAAACATTGTAAAGCACGTGGATGAATTGACCTATTCTCTCAAAACACTATCAAATAGTCACATGGATAAATGGAATAAAATTGTGACTTGGTCATCCTAAGTGTCTATCCATAAACGGGGTAAACAAAATACAAAAATCTTTTTGGATTTTCAAAAATTTGATCAAAATAAAATCTTTTTGTATTTTTAAAAAAATTTCAAACAGAAAAAATATAACTACAAAATGATACAACCAGTAATAGGCATATAATATCGATATGTGCAACTTCCTATGCTAGCAAACAGTAATCACACAAGAGAATCCACAATGAAAGTATATGTGATAAATGAGCAATGCAGTGTTATCAATTAAGCATGGATACCAAGACTAACTGCATATAAACTGACCAGAAGCAAACCCATCAATACCAAAAACCTAAGCATATGAACACCGGGTACTGAAATCAGAAGGGAAGCAAAAATATAATTTCTAGATAGGTCGCTGAAACGATCTCGCTCTGTCGCTCGAACGGCAAGGGCATGTCGCGAGAAGCGACTTCGCGCGAGACAGGGTTGTCGCTCAAACGACATATAGGTCTCTCTCGAACGAGGAAATAAAAAACTCACAGAATTCCAAGAAAATCATACAGCTTTGCCCAGTGCAAAATTTTCGTGAAAACAGTACCTGTAAGTGGCAAACGGATCCAAAACAGTGCTAAATCAGTAGTAAAATACACAAATGCAACAAATAAATCAATGTGCGCTACGTCAAAGTGAGTCATAACATTATAAAGAATATAACATGATGCATAGCTAGTGTATGACAAACATCCAACACCATCAACCAAAAGATTTCACATGGGCTGAATCACGTGCAAGCAAACGAGAGTTGTGAACAAAAAGACCATATGCCTCAATATCTGATTTTCTAACCCAAATAGATTTGTAACGACACGTGGGGGTTTGAGGAATTGAATTTATTCTTGTATTAACCTTCCTAGATCCATTTAAAATCTTATAGAAAAAGCGCCTAAGATGACTTTGCCTACCGCAATGTGTGCAAGTGTAAATCGAGCGGTGTGTGTTACCTAAAGGTGTCCCTCTCATCAAATTTCTCGGTTGCTCTCTCCGAATTTGCCTAGGTGGAACTCTCCTAATGATCCTAGGAGGCTCTCTCACGATGGCCTAGGTGTATTTCTCCTAACAACCTTCGGAGGCTCTCTCTTAACAAGCCTAGGTTGTTCTCTCACAATGTACCTAGGGGCTCTTTCCTAACAAACTTAGGTGCCACTTTCTTTACAATCCTAGGGGGCTCTCTCACACGTGTGGGAATTTGTGAAACATATTTTTCAAAACCAATCCCACCCCTATCCTTTTTAATCTCGACAGGGACTAAAATCTTATCAAGTTTTTTTGAACGAGATTCCAAGTCAAATTTTACGTTACTTGAATCTTTCAATTTCATCTCAAGTTCACCTGTCCTTGATTCAGGCAAACGTTTAGAATCCTCAAACTCAAGAAGCTCCTTTTTCATCGCTTTCATCACACCACGAAGACTATCTCTCTCACCTTCGACATACTCAAGCTTCTCTCTCAAAATTTTCTCACGTGCCCTAAGTTCTTCAACTAAAACATCATTATTTTTTAGGGCACTCTCTTGTAAATGGGCTTTCAATTTCAAATTTTCTTACTTTGTTTTCAAAGCTTCAGCATAAAGTTCATTGAAAGCCGTTTACGAGTCACACTCATCCTCACTCACCTCACTTTTATCACTAGTCACACGGGTGGGAAACTCTCGCCTAGAAGAATAAAAGACTTCTTCTTCAGACTCACTATCACTAAGGGTAGAAACATGAGAAACCAGTTTATTCAATTTCTTCTTTAAATTTGTGGTACACTCATCTAATGTGTGGCCAACACCCTCACAACAAGGACACCTCTCAGAGCCATTTTTAACAGAGGATATAAAATAAGAATTTGTGTGAACTTTCCAATTAGGATTTTCAAAAAGTTGACATCTAAGATCATCAAAACCACCAAAAGCCATTTTTTATGAAAAACGGGATCAAAACACAATAACTTAGTACAACGGGCTCTGATACTAATTTGAAAAATGGTGATCACTTAAATAAGCTCCGATACCAATTTGTAAAATCGCTACAGTGGAAATACTGCGACTTCTCGAATAAAATCCAATTTTAAATATTCCCAAATTTTAGTTAAACCCTAAAACATGCATCTAGATGATTTATCCAATAAAATAAAGTATGCAGGATAAAACAAACAATTTCAGAAAAAATCTCCCAAAGGGGCAAAACCTTTTATTTCACTATGATTTGTAAGAAAACGGCTTATACAGATTACAATGAAATAGGATGACATACGAAATACCCATAGGTGTTGGTTCTGATATATCGAATAGAACTTTTCCTTTTCAGGAGGGCACCAGTGAAGAAGAAGACAGCTCCTCCACAAGTTACGGCTGTAATTTTCCCTTTCCACGAGGACAGCAATGAAGAAGAAAGACGGCTTCTCCACAAGAGTGAACTTTATAAGGACTCCCTCCACAATAGCATGCAGTTATCAGTTGTAGAGCTCTCCCCACAAAGTATAAACAAGAGCAAAGTATGTTCTTGAAAACCAAAACAATTCACGAAAGCATATGGGAATTTTGCGAATTGAAAACAGAAAGGGATTAAACCCTAAAGAAAGATGCCAAAAAGGATTCTGCTTTTGCAGTTTTTTTGTTCGTCAAAACGTTGTGACTTCTTAATGAAAAATTTACCAAATAATGAGTATTTATAGGAAAAATATGCCGCCTTGAAAACAGAGCTCGTTCGAACGAGATCAGCATGTCGCTCGAACGAAGGACAATTGTTATTTGAACGAGATCGCGCGACATGCCATCTCGCGCGAACGCCATGCTATATCGCTCGAACGACTGTGGCAAAAAAAATATTATTTTAATATCCGCTTCAACACTTAGAAAAAATACTCATTCTCAAATTTTGACGAAAAAGTCCGCTTCAACACTTAGAAAATATTTTGTAAAAATATCCCAAAGGCTCTAAGTCAAAAGTTAAGGTATTAAAAACATAACGTTACCAAAGTAAACTTCGTGTATTCTTGACTGATGAAGAACTTGAGTAATTCAGATCCCTCTTTGATGTAGATGGATCTTGAATTCTCTTCAACGGTGTGGAGGTATATGACATAATAAATTGATAACGTACATATGAAAATATGTCCTTACACAATGGTTTGTGATCTACAGTCATTTTTCCAGAAAAGTCCGCACAAGACTGGCAATTAGCCGGTCCTGAACCCTACCTATCGGCACAATGTTAAGGGTGACCTGTGAATAGGCACCCCTTAGGGTAGGCCGATTGGCACCCCCTGACCCTATAAATAAGGGCCATGAACTCATTCCAAGGGGCAGAGCAAAAACCCATCAGCATCAGTGATCTCAGCAACATTCTCTCAAAGTCAGCGAAGTTCTATATGAGAAATCTCATTCAAGTCTAAATACCCATCCTTTTCACACCCAATTTGAAAAATATCCTTCTCTCTCATCAACATCCATCAACATTCAAAGGAGTTCATCCAAGATCCAAGTTCAAGCTCCAAAAGAGGTCCAATTCCTTCTCCCTCTCTTTCAAATCTCTCGTTTTGCATAAATTACTTTAGATTCATAATCTAGTTTCATTCTAGTTCATACATATTAACATCTACACTTTTATTAGTATATTGCACATACTTTATTTTTCATAAAAAAAACCAAAAATAAATAAAATAGGGTTACACCCATAAATTTCGAAAAAAATTATCCACCACACTTTTTCCGAAACAAGAAACACATTTTACACACACACACACACAATAAAACTTCGTTCAAATCTATGGGATAAACCCTACCCCTATTCTATATTTGAACTACGTGGACTTTGATGCCTTTATAGGCTACGTATGCATCTCGGATTAAAATCCGAGATTTTTCAATTTACCAACTTCTCCTATTTTCCAAATTTCGCAAATCCCTCATTTTTATCACACATATTCATATATCGTATGCTTGTTCGCGTTTCATCCCCATATATTATTGTCTCCCAATAATGATCATTATCGTGATGAGCGCTCATATTCTATCTTCTACATTTATTATTATTTTGGAATATACCTATAGTTTACCTCACCCTATCTTTTCCATGGTATGGGTCGAACGATTCCAACCCCCATTATATAACACATGCATACACTTCACGGGGATAAAAGGGAAAATACTAACATTATGCCCATGAGAGACCGAAAGGGAGAGATGGGTGCCTAACACCTTCCCATTTCGTAACTTAGCCCCTGGACCTCCGATCTATTGGTTTCACATGCATCAGTTTTGTCCTTGATGCCTCTCTCTTGAAGTGGCAACATATTCTTCTACCTGTTTTGAGAAAAATAGGTTGGTGACTCTATCTCTTTACATTCACCCCATACCGACGACGGTCGAAGCCCCCTTTTCAAAAAGAAGGGTGCGAGACCGTGGCACAGTTTCTTCCCCAAGGGATCTTATTTCTTCCCTTTACTCCCCAGATTGAACGTCGCACCAACCGGTATGGCCACAAACACATACCTGAGTAACACTCTCAAAATACAAAACCGCATACAATATGTCGAAACAAATATGAGGAAATGATCCGAATGCCCGATGGGAAAAATACAACAATACAATATGGAACCGAATGGAAGAAAAGAGACTCTAACATATTTATCAACGTGCACATGAAATTTCCTCATATACATATATATACTTTAATGCATGAAACCGTTGTTATGACAGAAACGCTACTTATTAATATATCTTAATCTTGTAAAAGAATCTCTTTTACTTGACTTGACATTCATTTCTTGATTTAAAACACACAGTTAAATATTTTAAACAAATACCCATTGTTTAAGGAAAATCAAATCTTTCAACTCATACCGAATTTACCTTAGTATTTTCCTTGAAAATCACTTTTCAACACACGAAAGTACCGCATTTGAAAATACTTATTTTCTGTTAAAATCCTTTCAAAAACACTCTACTTATATTAATTATGGGATAAACCTCTTTAGGTAGCTTAATTACCCATTTAATCACTTCACTTTACTATCCATTTTTACTTCATGGACATTAGTCAATTTTCTTACATTACTTGTCCACGTTATCCTTTAATTGGAACATTTATTTATATCATTCAAGTTAGGTTATCTTTTCTTATATTCTACCCATAACCCATTTCTTGACATGTTCGACTTTCATTATCCTTTTTCTCAAAATCCTCCAAAAATCAACATACTTTAACGGGCTCCACACCGCCGGCTATGATACCATAAGATCTGGTCAGTGATTTTGGGTCTTTCATCCTAGGGCTTCGGGCCTTTCTTACTTATTCCCGGTGCCATCCAACTCCATGTTGATGTGTTTTAATATTTATCAAATGTTCACATTATTTCACTTTTTATCGGTAGAATTCAAAACACGGGGACTTCGCCCCACCACGTCTCACTATTCTTATTCTTTACACACGTGTGTTAATTTTATCCTAAAATCATTTTGTTTTAGTATTATTTGCGTAACACCATTTCTAATATTTTTATTTCATAAAAATGTTCCACTTTATGTAAAAGTTCCATTTTACCCATATTTCCAAACATGCAATTTCTTCCATTTTCATAATTGTTATTTTCCTAAAAACATTACAAATTTATACACATACCCTTTCAAAATGTTTTTAGTTATCAACATTCATTTGACACTTTGGAGTTAACATCCCTTTAAAGATATAAATCTCTTTATTTCGTTACTTTTTTTTACCAAGGACACGCTTTTGGCATTTTCGAGACTACTTACAAGAAAACACTATTTTCCCTTTATTTCTACATGCAGTATTAAAATATCCATTTATCACCTTTTAACACACATTAAAGGCTGAAATTTCTATTTTCTTTATTTCACGTCAAACCCCAGCAAAACCTTCATTAAACTTGTTTATATGTTTGTCATCATAATACAATAAGTTTATATACATGAAAAGATGGATTTTAAGTCCAAAAATCTCATTAAATGGGTCTAACACATGGTTCATTCTTGAAACTTCATAATATTTGCATAAACATGATTTTCAAGATCAAAGACATTTTTTCCTTCAAAAACTTGAGCAAATGTCTATTTATATAAAAATTCCAATTTTCATAAGAAAACCTTGAGACATTTGTTCATAAAATATTTTTAACAAGAGAAATATTGTTTTAAACATTTTATTCCATAAAATGTTTAGATATCAATACTTCTTGAACTATATCATTTTTCTCAAAGCACTTAGGATATTTTATAAATCATTTTTCACAAATCCATTGAAAATAACTTTCTTAACCATGGATGCATTCTACTCTTACAAACTCAAACTACAAGACCAATACTATGGAAATTAAATTCACTAAGCTAAGGTACGAGTTTTCCACCTCAAAGGATGCTCCCAAAATGGTTGGATGAAGGCTGAAAAAGATGACAGCCTCCCACCTCCTAAGGTGGACTTAAAGAGGTTTCCTAGATCCATCAAGCTTGCCCTTTGAAAGCTTCATGACCTCTTTAAAATCTATAATTTCTCCTACTTTCTTCTTCAAAAACCCTCAACAATATCTCCATGGATTTGTAACTTTTTCCAAAAAATTGTGTAGGTGGGTTTATTAAGATTAAATATAGTGGAAAATGGTTAGACTGTGGTGGTTATGTATCAATGGATGGCGGTGCTAGGGTGGTGTGGGGTGGATGGTGGATAAAGGCCTCCAAGAGCTAGGGTAGAGAGATAAAATCAAACTGGAATACCCCAAATGAGCCAAAGCTTCACTTAAATCCTCCTAAAACCCTTAGGGTTAAATTTCCTAAATGTGCCTACACTCAACCTATCAACCAAAGGTCAATCAAGCCTTTTGTCCCACATTTTGATCTGAGCCGCTGAGAGTTCAACACGTCATCCAATCCAACAATCCAGGTCATGACAGCAAATTAAAAATATATAGAATTTTCAAAGTTCCATTCGATTTTTGTAATGAATTCCACCTCGTTCAAATGAGATCCAATCTCGTTCCTAGATACTTCTAACGAGGTACTAGCGAGGCCAAATCGTAGGGTTGAATGGGATGTGAAAAGAACCTCATTCGAACCAAAAGCATCCCCTCGTTAGAATGGGTCATTTTGACGAGATTCCACCGAGCAAGGGAAATAGACCATTTACTTAGTCGTTCGATCCTTGTTCGAATGATAATTAATCCTCGTTCGAATGACATCAAGAATTCACTATATTACTTTAAGGCATTAAAACTCTAATTCGAGTGCACCAGTGCCACTAAGATACCCAAATTCCCCTCATTATCCACCTTTCCAAGTCCAAAGCTTAAATGGATCATTCCAAGTCACCAAATCATATGAATATGATTAAAGTCATGGGGCGGGTGTTACACTCTTCCCTCTTTAGGGAATTTTGTCCTCGAAGATATTAATCCATCAATTTCTCAAATTACTAGGGTTATTAATTCTTACTCAAAGTCATAGGGATATTTAAAGGATTTATTATCGAAGTCCCAACTACTAGGAAATCATCATACCCTCTTTTACCAGAGCAGTAACCAAATAATTCAATATGCAACATATTCTAATCCTCCCCATTAGGCTAGGCATCAAAATCGTGTGACAGTTCTCGAGTCTTCACTTACCCGGTGGTCATACTCAATCAAGTCCTAAGGTTTCTTTATTAGCACCCAAGGTATTCCGATTACGACTACTAAAGTAACACTCCCAAGTGGTCGCACTCACCTAACTGAATCATAACTAACATTACATCCATCACCGTAAATTAATTCAATTCTTAGGAGTACACACCCTGAATCTCCTCGAATTCTCGGGTCACCCTAACCACACAAGTTCCCTTAAACTCAATACCAACCTCGCATTCCTAGTCTCTCACATTGACGGGTGACATGCCATCTTTTAAGTCCCAAATCATGCGTTCGACTAATACATTTCTATAGGACCCTTTTATGAACCTAGGGTCACTTTAGGCACACTACCATATAACATTCGCCTGAGTATTACACAAATTCACTCACCCTGACAAAATAACACTTCGTGTTATGTTTCTTCAAGTCCCAACACTGTACGATGTCCTCAGATCACAATCCCGCTCTTTATAACTAGAGATGCTAATTTCTACACCGATCGATCCATAAGGTCGCTAATCCTAATAAGAACGTATACTACAAGCAAACCGAGCGACCGAACGTGCAGCCAAAGGTACATAGAACTTTATGAAACATAAAATAATACTTTAAAAAGGGCACACCCAGTTACTGAGTTTCCTTAACCATACCAGTTCCAACCTCACTCTATTGAGCCAACTTGCATTGTATCATTGTTGATGTAAAAAATTAGATTATATCTAATTATTTAATCACAGATAAAATAAAATGAGACAAAGAAATTTTAAAGTGGTTCAGCCTTATAAGAATAGCCTACGTCCACTGTTTCTATTATTGCTGACTGTTTGGGAATTCTTGATTACCAGTTTAGTCAAGAAATTCCCGGTCCCCTTACAATGAGGATGATACAATGTATTTATAGCCCTCGGGCTGTACATGTGAAACGGTAATACATAGCTATCCATTAGGAGTATACATTTGTATGATAATAATAAGCATTTAATGCACAGTCAATCTGTTGGTTATCCTGCTATTAATGCTTTGTTCGAGGTACATCTCGGACTGCCTAAGTACCTCGGTACTCATAAGTTGCTCGTTGTATTAAAGTTCCTCGGAGAACTCTTATTGGTCGAAGCGTCTGAGTTGATCGGGGAAGCAGAGTTCCTCGTTGTAGTATGGTTCCTCGGAGAGCATCTATTGCTCGAAGTATCTCAGTGGGTCAGGGAAGTTGAGTTCCTCGAAGTCAAGGTGTTGTTCGAAAGTTTTTGTTATTTCCACGCAGATTGCCATGTGTCTTCACTCAATTGAGCAATGTCAGCAGACTACATTTGGTATCAACAGAAGCCCCCAATGTTTCACAGTTCAAAATTTGAGGAGTGTGGAACATTCTTTCTCGAAATATGGCGATTTTAAATGGTCATCCTAAAATTTAGGAGTATTTTCTTTTGTATTTATTTCTCCTTCCAAATTCGTAGAATTGGACTTTTTGAATTTTTATAACCGCTTCGATTCCCGCGCCCTTTTTGTCTTTTTAGCCGCTAGTAACGCAACCGTCTCTTTTTGTAATCATTATCTTTACCCATTCCTAAAACAAGGTATTTAAGCGTTGCAGAAAATCCCCTCGTCTTCTACTTTTTCAAATTTGTCTCTTTGAGTTTTTCATTGTCTCTCTCTCCTGTGCGTTCATCCCTTTCCTCATTTGTTGTCAACAAACTCATCCTTTTTCCTGTAAGATCTTCTTCTTTCTCTTTGATTTCCTTTACTCATCATGGTTTACCCTGTAGAGTCGCTTGATAAGTTTCGTTCTGATTTCTCTATTCCTTCATGGGTTATTTTGGAGGAACTTTCTGAGCCTTAAGATTATTTTTGTTTGGCTGAGGGACATTGGTTCCCCAGTTTCTTTGTCGCTGAATGTGGCTTTTCTTTTCCCCCAAACCCTTTATGTCTGTAATTCTGTCAATATTTTGACGTGGTTCCTGCAAGAATAGCCCACAATACGTGGAGAATAGTTAACGGAGTTCATAGATTAAATCAAATACATGGAACTCGTATAGGAATTCTAGAAATTATGTTCTGTTATAGATGGGTTGTTGGTGACAATACTTTTTATTTAAAAATTAGGTTTTTAAATAGGGCTTTAGTGGTCAATCTTCCAGATGCCAATAGGGACTACTTCGAGCACGGGGTTGTTATGAAAAATTGGCAACACCCTCCACTGACTATAAATGATGTGTACCAGGGCCCTAGATGTCCTCCCTATGGCAATGGGATAGGTTATTTTTATTTTATTTTATTTTTGAAATTATTCTTCCTTTGTGTTTGATAAAATGTGTCACTGATATTTTAACTTTCATTTATTTGCAGTTGACAGCAAAAGAAGGTCTCCAAAAGAGACAGAAGTTAATTTAAAACATCTAAAACTTATCTGGGGTTTGCATCAGACTGTTGCTGATGAGCATATCAGGTCAGCTTCATATTTGTTGCAGTATAAGAGTTACACCTCATCTTTTACTGCTCGTCCGGTGATAAGTGAGGTAGAACCAGTACCTGCTTCTGCAAGTTCTTCACCTGAGTCTCATATCCCTCTGAGTGAAAGAATGAAGAAAAGAAGAGCTCCTGTCATCTTCGAGAAATCTACCTCTGTTGCTGGAGAGGCAAAGAGAAGTAAACATGATGTTCCAGAAGAGGGGACAAAGAAGATTGATGCACACCCTACGGCTACTAATGTGAAGGTTTCCGAGAAGACCCTAGTGGCTCCGAGCAAGGCCGTTGTTCCAAGCGAGGTGATTGTTATCTCTTCGACTAAGACTACATCATTAGTCGAGACCATTCCTGTTCCCCCGAGGAAGTTAAAGAAGAGCTCCTCGGACAATTTGACTGAATCCATCTCTCAGCCCCCGATTACTGGAATTGGTGTTCCCACTTTTGTTGCCCCGAGCTCTGCCATCAGCTCGGTGAAGTCTTGGATCATTCCTGAGATCCAAGGTATGGAAGAAAATCTTTCTCAGGACATGGTTACCTCATTAGCTGCTCGTTATATAGCTTCTGTAAGTATCATTGTCCTCAACTTTCATTTTTCCCTTGTTACATCTGTGTACTGACTTAATATCATTTTCTTTTCCCAATTGGTGACCTGTTTTAATACCATTTTAAAGAAAGATGAAGCTATTAAAGCTTCAAGCTCCTTGTCTAGTGTAGAGGAAGTTTGGGGGCCTGACGCGGTCTTTGAAAGATTCTCATCAGAAGTATAATGATGATAAGGCTGCTTGGGAGGAGAAACTTAATTCCACCGAGCAGGAGAGAAACCAAGTTGTTAAAGTCTCCAAAGGTTTGGAGAAGAAAATTAAAAACTTGGAAGAGAAGAATAAAGAGTTTGATGAAAAGCTCAAAAATGATAGGGATCTTGAAAGTAAGCTCAAAAATGTTGAAGAAGAGTTGGGTCGACTTCGTGAAGTAGGTCGTCAAAAGGAAGAAATAGAGAATAAGCTGAAGGTTGCCGAGGATCTTCTTTTCGAGAAGCTTTCCTTGGAGAAAGCGAAAAGTAAGTTGGTTATAAAAAAGTCTTTCATTACTGGCTGGGATAAGGGGTGGAATAAAGGTCTGGCTGCCATGATGTTGCAGGTGGAATATGGTAGCCACAAATACTTTAGGGATGGCTAGGTCACTGCTCTGTAAGATATGAGGGTCGATGAAAATTTTGACCTGTTTCAGCGACACATCCCGGTCCCCCCTCCAACTCCTGAAGAAGAAGAAGAAGAAGAAGAAGAAGAAGAAGAAGAAGAAGAAGAGGACGAAGCCGACTCTGAGGAATCTTCCATGGTGATGGGAAATCAAATTCCTCATTCCCCAGCTATCCAGTCCACCAGCGAGCAACTTCAACCATCCATTATTTCAAACGATCAACTTCCAGCACTCCCCGAGCAACCATCTGTACCATCTGAGCAACCTACCTCCTCGTCCCCACCTCCCAAGAAAGTTTTGGGAGACAAGGAAAAGGTGTAGAGTTGTTCGGATTTTTCTCTCTGTTTATTTTTCTTTATCAAATGTAACTCTGAATTTTGTACTTCTCCTTTATGATGTAATAAAATTTTAAGTTTCGCCTATTCATACTGTTGTTTCTATTCTTCATGCTCTGTTTGAACTCTTATTGATTCTTGCTTTCTCTTCCTTTACTAGTTTATGGCCAGGATGGAGTTATTATCTGCTCATGATACAAAATTGTTGAGGCAATGCAATGAGTACTTCAAAGCTGGTCATACAGATATGAGTGCATCACAAATCGTTAACATCCTCGGTCAAGGTGCTTCAAAGCAAGCAATTTTGGCCTACCAGTATTTGAAGTGCCTGCTTGACCGTGCAGTGGCTAACAATGTAGCATATTATGAAATGATTGAAGATCTCCAAGGAACTCTTGAAGAAATTCAACAATAATATAAGGAATCTACAGCCCTTTTGCACGAAGGATACGAGAAGAAGTATCAGCAACTCAGTGCTGATAAGGGATACGATAAACTGTTCGCTGCTTATGATGTGAGGGAGAGAACTTTGAAGGCTGAGGTCGAAGAGTACAGACAGATAGCTGAGTTATTAGAGCAAGAAAATAATAACCTGCAAAGAGAGGTGTCTCAGTTGAAGTCTGCAACTTCCACCTCAAACGCTTTGGTCCCTGTGAACGACGAGGGATTCTCTTTCTTGGAGGTCAAAAATGCCAACCTGAGGGATAAATTAGAAACCTTGAAGAGAGATGGCCCTTCTACATCTACTCGGGGACGAGCAAGAACTCCTCGGGGATGAGCAAGATCTGCTCGGATTACTGTCGAGGAACAGAGAACTCAATCTTCTCTGGAGAACTAGGCCTTCCAACTGATGGCAAAGAACCAGGCATTGGCTGAGATGTCTATGAAGATCAGGAATTTGGACGAGCAGCTTTCTGCACATAAGTCTGCCTTGGATAATAAAGAACTCTTTATAAAAAGTCTTCACGAGTAGTTGGAAAGGTTGACTTATCAGTTCCACAAGCAGCCCAGGGAATTTTGGATGGCTGGCTACAATGAGGCTCTATACCATTTAGATGATCGGATCCAAAATGCGAATAATGAAGGTTACAAACAAGGGTAGTTGAATGCTCTGGGTGTACTGCAACTGGAACAAGGTCACTACTTGTGGGATTATCATAATCCTAGGTTGCTCGACTTGACAGTGCCACCCTTCAAACTCGACATGAGCTGGATCCCTACCCGGGCAATCCCTCAGTGTTTGATTTCCAAATACCTTGGCGATTATAGTCTCCATTCCAATGCTGAAATATCTAGCCCCGAGCACCTACTCGATCGACCATCTGTGATGAACATCAGGATGCTTAAAGATCTTAATTTCATAAACTCCCCTTATGCTTTAGACGATCCTCCTGCTGGCGAGGAACCTGTTTCAAAAGAAAAGGGGAAGAAACCAATAGAATAGGAATCTTGATGTAATAATTAATTTGTATTTCATTATCAATGTATTCTATTTTTGGATTTAATAAAAGACTTTTATTTTTGTTCGCAATCTTGATTGCCATTGCCTTGTGGTTGTAAAACACTTTATATATGTATATCTATTAAAAAGATAACAACATTGTGTTATTTGTCGATCAACTTATAGTTGATTAAAACTTATTGTCGACTAGTTTGAATTTGTGGTAATCATTTGACAACTAACCAAACTTAATGATGTTTTGTTTCTCGACCAACTTGGTAGTAATTTAAAAAGTTACGAGTATCAAAAATTTTGCTCGATCACTTTCTCGTACTCATAAAATATTTCTGACCAACCAAGGTCGGTAAATTTTCCTTCTCGACCAACTACAGTTAGTGGGTTTTTATTCCCGACCAACTTTGGCACTTTTTGGAATAGTTTTTCTTCCTAACCAACCTTAGTTGGCATTTTTAGGAATATTTTTTCTTCCTAACCAACCTTAGTTGGCCTTTTTAGGAATAGTTTTACTTCGTAACCAACCTTAGTTGGCATTTTTAGGAATAGTTTTTCTTTCTAAATAACCTTAGTTGGCATTTTTAGGAATAGTTTTTCTTCCTAACCAACCTTAGTTGGCATTTTTAGGAAGAGTTTTTTCTTCCTAACCAACCTTAGTTGGCCTTTTTAGGAATAGTTTTGAGTAGTCTGAGTTTTGCTGAGTAGTGTGTAGCACTAGTATTCCGCAAAAAATTTCCAACAAAAGGAGAGAACTGGGCAGAACATTGTCACTTTATTCATACTAGCGAAAATGTATTACGTGAGAGTTTACATCACTGATAATACTTGCGCAAGTGTTCTGCATTCCATGCATTCTTAAACTCCTTCCCTTCTAAAGTTGCTATTTCGTAGGTTCCTGGTCGAACAACTTCTGTAACTCGGTAAGGTCCACACCAGTTTGTTTCCAATTTGTTATTCTTTTGAATCACTTTCTTTAGCACATAGTCTCCTTCTTTCAGGTCGCACTTCGTTACTCTCTTGTTGTAGAACAAAGTTATTCGGTGTTGGTAAGCAGCATTTCTGATGGTTGCTTCTTCTCTAACTTCCTCGAGCATGTCTAAATCCAATCTTCTCATTAAGTCACTGACAGGGGAATTGAAATTCAGTACTCTGTGTGTCGGGAGACCCAACTCGGTAGGTATAACGGCTCCACTTCCAAATGCCAGCATATATGGAGATTCCCCTGTTACTTCTCGGGGAGTAGTTCGGTAAGCCCATAGTACTGATTGTAGCTCGTTGATCCAATTTGATTTCACGTCATTCAGTCTTTTCTTCTAGCCATTCAGTAGCGTTCTGTTTGTTACTTCAGTTTTTCCATTTCTTTGGGGATGGCCTAGTGCTGAGTGGATCTTCAAGATATTTGACTGATGACAATAGGCAGCAAACTCCTCGTTGTCAAATTGTGTTCCATGGTCGGTAATAAATGCATGGGGAAGACCATATCTACAGATGATATTTTTCCAAATAAATTGATACACCTTCTCGTACGTCATGTCGACAAGAGGCTCAGCTTCTACCCACTTAGTAAAATAATCCACTGCGACAACAAGATATTTAAATCTTCCTCTGGTCATTGGAAGTGGTCCGACCAAGTCAATTCCCCACATAGCAAATTGCCAAGGGGAAGTAATGGGTGTCAATAACGCTTGGGGATTTCTTCGGATGGAGGAGGAGCGCTGACACTTATCACATTGCTTAGTATAGGCTATACAATCATCCCACATCATTGGCCAGTAGTATTCTTACGTCATAACCCTTTGCAAAAGTGTCCGACCTGCTATATGGGCTCCATATGACCCTTCATGGATCTCTTCAATCAAGTCTTTCACCTCGGTGGGATGCACACATCTTTGCAAACCTGCTATAATTCATCGTCTGTACAGAATACCATTTTTCAGTACAAAACGAGCAGCTTTAAACTTCAATTTCTTGGCTGCAAAATTATCAGTTGGTAATTCCCCCTCCTCAATATATGCCCTGATGGAATCCATCCAAGATGGTCCTAAATTAAGGATTATAAAATTCATCGTCAAATCTTCATCTATACTTCAACCAGCTAAAACTTCAATTGGGATTGTTCTTCGTAGCTCGGTACAAGTAGCTGGTGCTAATCGAGCTAAGGCGTCTGCCCTCGCATTCTCCATTCTTGGTATTCTGACCAGCTGAATAGCAGAATATTCTGATACCAATTCCCTTGCCTTTGCATGATACATGATCATTAATTCTCCTTTGGCTGCATATACTCCCATCATTTGATTTATGATCAATTGCGAGTCACTGAAGATAATAACCTGCTCTGCCCCCATGGTTTTTGCCAAACTAAGACCTGCAATCATGGCTTCATATTCAGCCTCATTATTCAAAGCTTTGAATTGGAAGCGTAGGACATATTCCATATCGACCTCATCTGGACTATTAAGAACAATCAGTGCCCCCACAGCATGTTGTACAAGATGAGCCATCCACATACAAACTCCATATAGGTAACTCGTCTTCAAATTTCTGATCTGACAGAGTTCCTCGATGGAAAATTTATTGCTTCCTTTCACCCTCTCCTAATATTTCTTGTTGTTCGTCGATCATCACTTCTTGCCCTTTTACCAACCTAAGTTGGTATGGGCTTGAGTTTGATGATTCTGTAACATCTACTTGCCCTTTTAACAACCTAAGTTGGTCTGGGCTTGGGTTTGATGATTCTGTAACATCCACAGGTTGATCGGTGAGTAGATTTTGCTCCTCGGGGGTATCAGGATAGGTGAACTCTGTTATAAAATCTGCTACTACTTGCCCTTTAAGCGATGATCTGGGTTCATAAATTATGTCATATTCACCGAGCTCTATTTCCCAATACATCAATCTTCCTGATTTTTCTGGTTTATGAAGAGCTTGCCTCAATGGCATATTGGTATATACGACTATAGTATGAGCCTAGAAGTATGGCTTCATTCTTCTACTTGCCTCGATCAATGATAGTGCCAATTTTTCTAGCTTTGGATATCTGATCTCTGCTCCTCGGAAGGCTTTGCTAGTGTAATAAATCGGTTTTTGCACTCCATTATCCACTCTTATTAATGCCGAGCTAACTGTATTCTCTGACACTGCCAGATACAAGTATAATTTTTCTCCCATAACTGGCCTGGATAATAGTGGAGGTGCTCCCAGATTTTTCTTCAAGTCTTGAAAAGCCTTGTCACATTCATCATTCCACTCAAAAGTCTTTCAGAGCATTTTGAAGAATGGGAGACATCTATCAGTTGCTCGTGATACAAATCTGTTAAGTGCTTCTACTCGTCCTATAAGACTTTGCACTTCTTTCTTCATCGTTGGAGATCGCAGCTCTAACAGAGCTTTGATCTTTTTAGGGTTTGCTTCAATGCCCCGTTGATTGATAATGTACCCGAGAAACATGCCTTCTCGTACTCCAAATATGCACTTCATCGGGTTCAGCTTCATTTGATATTTATCTAGTTGATCAAAGGTCTGGCCTAAGTCAACTAGATGATCAGCATCTTTCTTGCTCTTTGTCAGCATATCATCAACATAGACTTCCATATTGCAACTGATTTGTTCTGCAACACCTTGTTCATCAGCCGCTGATATGTTGCACCTGCATTTTTCAAACCAAAAGGCATAACATTATAACAGTAAGTTCACCTAGTGGTAAGGAAAGAAGTATTCTCTCTGTCTTCAGGTTTCATCTTAATCTGGTTGTATCCAGAATAAGCGTCCATGAAGCTCAACAGCTCGTGTCCTGAGGTAGCATCTACTAATTGATCAATTCGGGGCAAGGGAAAGTGGTCCTTTGGGCATGCTTTGTTGAGGTCGGTGAAATCTACACACATCCTCCATTTGTTGTTCTTTTTTCTTTACCATCACCACATTTTCTAACCAGTCTGGATATTTAACATCTTCAATAAAGCAAGCTTTCTGGAGTTTCTCGACCTCTTCCTGTATAGCTTGATTCTTCTCAGGACTGAATACTCTTCTTCTCTGCTTTACTGGCTTGATCTCCTTATTCACGTTGAGTTCGTGACATAAGAAATTTGGGTTTATTCCGGGCATATCCTCATGACTCCATCCAAAAGTTTGCTTTCAGCTTCTTAGGAAAGTTATTAATTTCTATTTTAGTGAGGCCTCCAACGACGAACCTATTTGAGTTGTTCGTTCAGGGTGCTCATCGTCCAGAATGATGTTTTCAGTAGCTTCCACCACCTTGCCTTTCACGAGTTAGGACTCATCTCTAGGATCCAATGTTTCAATTTCTGTACCTTCCTCCACTTGATAGGTAGTAGTCTTTTTCCTTGATTCCTCTAGTTCCTCTTACTCGGTAGATGAATAGTAGCATTCCCGAGCTACTTTTTTATCACCCTTCACAACTCCTACTCCAAATTTATTGGAAATTTTAGGCATTGATGTACCGTAGATGGAACTACCTCGAACTTCTTTAATCCTACCCTTCCCATGATGATATTGTAGGTTGATTGAACATTTTTATCCATCACGAAGAAGCGTATTCTTTCTGTTAGACAAGCAGGCCATGTACTAATGAATATATCCAATTTGATCGTCCCAAGTGGAAAAACTTTCTCGCCAACAAAATCGAGGAGGGGTCTATGATAAGGCTCCAGTTGAGATAGCTTTAGATTTAAACTGTCGAAGCACGAGTAGAACATGATGTCTTCTGAGCTACCATTGTCTACTAGTACTCTTAAAATCATTACTTCCTTCATCCTCATTTTGATCACTAATGGGTCATCATGAGGATATATATCACCTCCGAGGTCTTTCTTTGAGAAACCAATAACCAATTTCTCTTTGTTTACCTTTCTCGGGTGATCCTCCTCAGCTAGATTTATTCATTGAATGTATGAGCAAGCTTGAGCCTCACAGAGGTAATATTTTCTCTCTGCAGTAAGGTCTCCTCATCCTGCATCTCCACCTATAATAACATTACAATCAAATAACCCAAAGCGTATTAAAAATACCTCACGTTTCGGCTACCTTGGTCTCTTGGGAAGATCGGGGTCATCTTCTGGATCAACTTCATGGTCTCTTTTCTTATTCTCCTCTGCTCGATGAGGAGATCTAGACCTCTCTCTTGTTCGGTCGTTGTTTCTTCTTTCATTTCTACGATCAACATACTTTGCCAATTTTCCTCGTGTAATAAGTGTTTCAATCTCATTCTGAAGAGCTATGCAATTTTTGGTCATATGGCCATGATCTTTGTGAAAATCGCAATATTTTGCCTTATTCCTCCTGTCAGGGTCTGTCTTCATTTTCTCTTGCCAGTTTAATTCCTCGTTGTTCTTGATTTCTTCTAGAACATGGTTGATGTCTATCTTCAAAGGAGTGTAATTATCAAATTTCTTCAATACCTCCCATGATGACCTTGTTTTTTATTGTTTGTCACCACCATTGTTCTTATGCTCTTTCTTCTTAACTTTATCACCTTCCACCTTAGTTTCTTTGGCGTCCATATTCTTCTTCGCAGCCATAGCCTCCTCGGCATTCATGATCTTGGCCTCTTTTGCCATCAGTTCTGACATGGTTTTGGGTGGATCTTTGGCCAATGTGTAGTACAATTTGTTAGGCAGCAGCCCACTCATCAAGGCGGTAATCGCTGTCTTTTCTTCATTATCAATGACTTGGAGTTTCTCGTTATTAAAACGAGTTATATAACCTCTGATACTCTCACCTGCTTTCTGTCTAACACTTAACAAATGCGCTACTCGTTTAACTGGCTTTGCCCTAAAACAGAAATTTCCAATGAATAACTCGGCCAGTTGAACGAAAGTTGAGATCTTATCCCGAGGAAGATTATTGTACCATATTTGAGCAAATCCGGTAAGAGTTCCTGAGAATGCTCTGCATCTCATCTCATCTGGAACAGCATAGATATCGGTTGCAGCTTGGTATTATTCTACATAAAGAACAGAGTCAGTCTTTCCATCATATTTGGGAGTTACAACAGGTGCTTTGAACTTTGACGGTGTGGGAAAATCCACAATGGCTTGGACAAAGGGTGTCCCTTGAACAAAAGTTCATTGTAGGGGGTTCTTGGCCTTAGCTATTTCCCCTAGTCTGTCTTCCAGACTATGAATAGAGCCTTTCCATGCATTATTTCCTTCCTCGGGCCTGTTGGTTCGAGCAACTGATCACGTTGAGGTGGCTTCCTGTGATTTATCTTGACGAGCAGCTGGTCACAACTGGGAAGATCCTTCCCTTAAGTCTGATGATCATCGAAAGCTCCTCGACACAGTCTTAGGAGGACTTTTGTTCCTCCTAGGACCTAATCGATCAAAAGGAGATACCCTGCTTAACCTTTCTAGCGCACTAGTCCTTTCTGGAGAGAGAGTGATACGTTGTTCAGTATCTGTGGCTCGTACTGACGAAGTTCGTCCAGGTTGATAAGAAAAATCTCCAGACTCCTCAGTACGATATGAATCGATACGCCTAGTACGCGAAAAAAGTAAACGGGTATTTCTTTAAACACTTTGATGTCCTAAATGGGTCGGTACTCCGCCATGAAGGGTTTGTATGAGTTGTCGCATAGTTTCTTGCATGGCTATTTGGCCCTGGGCCAGATTTGTCATTATTCCAGCCAGATCTGGAACGTTTGGCGGAGCAGATGGATTTGGAGGGCTTCCGGTGTTTCGATTGCTGGGTTTTGGATTATCAGCCATTTGTAATGAATTATTTTTGATGAAAAACGATATTACTAGTCGATTCCCACAAATGGCTGATGAGTGCATTATTTTGTATATTTTATACCCAAATTTATACTTTGTTAGTCCCATTTTAGTGTATTTAATAATTTCTTAGGACTATTTTATTAAAAGGAGGAAAAAATGCGAGAATAATTGAATTCATATTGAAAATGGAAATTTTAAGTCAAAAATGGGCACTTCGATAATTTTATAATATTCTTGTGCTAATTTGTGAAAAAAGTTACCTAGTGAAATTTTTGCAGATAATGATGGAATTTGGTGCAAATTGATGATCAATTCAAAAAAGGCGCGAAAATGCTGATTTTTACGGTCGTTCGGAAAAATGTTGTTTTTACAAAAACGTCGGAAATTTTTATTCTCCGATTTGGACGAAATTCGGCATGCGTGTTCAGGAAGAAAAGATAAGAGTTTTCGAGTGGGGGGAAATTCCGTCCCTTATCACGATCCAAAGATTAAAGAGGTGGAGAGATAGCTACCAACACTATTCGGCCAATCAGAAAGAGTCCCACCACAACTCAAATACCTCACCACTTGTCCTATAAAAAGGACCCTTGGGCTCATAATTTCGGAGACAATTAGAGAGGACTTTCGTGGAGGATTTCGGGGAGCAACTTTGAGTGATTGTAATCAATTTGAGGGCCAAGTTTTTATCATTTTTTTAGAGGATTCAAGATTGTTGTGAGAGAACTATTTGTAAGTTTGGTTTATTAATGAAGATCTATACTCATTCTTGCAATTTCTCTTTCATTATGGTAGCTTGATTCTTATATTAGGAGTAGGGTGAAGTTTATCATAGTTAACTAATATTGTCACGTTAATTTTATCGTTGTTTATTCCCTACTTGTTTTAATTGTTATTAAAGATTCGGTATTCATTTTAAAGCGACACGAGAGTGTGTTTTAGAACCTTCAAGATTGTTTTGTCAAATCAAGTTTTGAGATTTAAAAAATAGTAATTTTTGATGGGTTATGCTTGCACTTTGATTGTTTTGATAGTCCATGCTTAAATACATTTGCGAATTTTAAAACTTGTATTTTATAAGGGAATAGGGATTTTAGCCGTCTATTAGAGACGTTAAAAATATTTTGATCATAACCGTCATATTTTCCGAATTAAACACGGCGAGAGTCGGTTTAATTTGAGTTATAAAAAGGGAATGACAACATTAAATTAGTGTGCAATATTAGTTACGTGATAAATAGACCCCGAATCCTAATTATCTCCTAATTGTTTACAAATCTCTTGCATTACTCTCATTTATCGTAGTTGCTTTTATTTTGTATAATTTATAATTATTCTCTACCCCAATTGATCTAGTTGGACAGTTGTAATTCTTTTAATAATTAAAATTGACAAATCCTCGTGGGTTCGACCCGTACTTACACTCGCTATTCTATAAAAACCCCTGCACTTGCGGTATTTTATAAATTGACAACAAGTTTTTGGCGCCGTTGCCGGGAATTTGACAATTTTTTTTCTTAAAAGAAGTTGTGACTTTCGGACTAGTTTGTTTTACTTTTTTGCATTTTTTTAGTAAAAATTTCATAAAAAATAAAAAAAACTCTTAACAAGGCTAGAATTAAAAGCTACTCCAACGCAAACTTGTCAAATCGATTCCGTTTCACCTTGTCTAAGATTGGTGGTTTTTAATGAGTCTTCGTACCGACCACCTACCTGGAGGTGAAATCGAAATTTGAGGTGACAACCGTAGTTGGTCCTCTTTTAAATTCTCCCTTGTCAAAGGGTAGAAGCTATCCAAAATAAATAAACAAATTCATGTGTTGTAAATTGCAATGGGTGATCCTCATATTGTTATCCCGTCATCTTTCTCATATTCCTCAATGCATCCTGTGGACGTGTTTTTACAAAATACTGAAAATCTAGATGACTACGTATTTCAATTTAATTCAGATGGGTCAGTAGTCATTTTAAAAATTAAAGAAGGTATGGATGAGACTCCAACCCCTGTAATTACTATCGGTCCACCAAAGTGTATCAATTGGAGAGAGGTGAACAAACGGTATAAAGATGTTATTTCTAAAAATAACCATGAATTAATTGGGGATAATCAATTTTGTTAAGAGAAAAAAATTGACAATCTTGACACGTGTAATACTTGTGATGATTTGGATGTTTGTCAAGATTTTTCTCCTCATTTAATTGAGCAGAATGTCGCTTCTTTTTATATGTGGGAAAATTTATTTGAGGATTCGTCATCCGATTTTACTGATACTTCAAGTATTTATGACGATCCTCCTATTTTTGATGAAGAAAGTGTATCACCCAGTGATAGATCTTCTTCCCACGCTTTTCATAAAATCTCACATTTAGGAGTAGAGTATGCATCCCCAATTTTACTTGACTATTTTTGAAAAAGGGATAATAAATATTTGGATCCTTATTGCAATTTATTACCTCCATGTGATGCATCGACATATGATTCAGGCGATTCAAATTTATTTAATATTGATGATGTCGGTACTCACCATTATGACCATAGATTTAAGATTGAAATTTGTGTTGTGCGGTCATGCTCTCAAATTTATGATATTTTGGCACTTAGTGCTATAAAGTTTATTAATTATTTCGATTATTAATTTATGGTGAGGATGGTAGGCCTGTTTGGTTTGCAACTATAATTCTGTTTTCTGTGTTTAAATACAATTCTGATAAAAATCTGCGTTTGGCAACCTGTTTTTAAACACAGAATTATAATTTTTCTGTGTTATAATCAAGTTTTTCAGAAAACAGGTTTAGGGTGTTTTATAACTTCTGTTTTTTTATTTTTCAACTCAAAATTATTCATTCTTAATATTTTAATGCGGTTATACCTTAATATATAATATACATACATAATACATTAATGTGTGTAATTCTTATAAATAAAAAATATATATGTACATGTACACAAAATTACGTATGGAATAATATAAAGTTAAATAATATTATCAATAGATATATGATACTTATATATAGTTTTATACATGTATTATTAATGTATAGAATAAACTAAAATATACATATTGTACATATGTATTCAAAAATATTATCAATTCATGAATGTATATAGTTTTATAGTGAATTGTACATGCAATATCATTATATATATATATATATATATATATATATATATATATATATATATAAAAACATATATAAAACTTTCATACATGTATTATGAAAGTATAAAAGTATGTATGTATGAAAGTTTTATGTATGTTTATATATATATATATTTATATACACACACACACACACATAAATCTATGTACAATATAAATATACATGATTGCCAATTTTTTCAAAATTTTAAAAAACTGTATTTAAAAATAAGGTTACCAAACGCATACTAATAATTATAAACATAAAAAACTGAATTTTAAAACTGTTTTTAAAAACATCGTTTAAATCGAGTTTTCTGAGTAGTGAACCAAACAGACCCAATTGTCATGTGTTTGTATATTATTTGTGTGTATATATATATATATATATTTTTTTGTTATTTTTTTTAGTTAACGTGTATCATCTTTCTACTTCGTTACTTTATTTTCTTTGTCCATATTTTTATTTGAGCATACATTGAGGACAATGTAAAATTTAGGTTTGGGGCAAGGATGATATTTTTGAAAAAAAAAATCAGATTTCAAAAATTCAAAAACATTTTCAATATAATTGAGTTTTGGAACGATTTCTTAATATAGAATTAATTCATGGATCTCTCATCTTATGAAATTTTTACACATTAGCCATATAATATGATCGAAAATGGATATTGAGGCGAAAGTTAATATGCTTAACGAATAAATGTGGAGATTTTAACCCGATGAGATTTTGTGCCATTCATCATTTTCCAGAGATTTAAATGAGTCCGAGTTAAAATTACTCAATCTTTCCTTCAGTGATAAATTCGTTGATGATCTCAAATTCTTTGTTTTGTTCGATTACTGAAAACAAAAAGTCAAAATGTGAATCTTAAGCACTAGAAGTCTTAGTAAGTCGTCTTGAGACACAAATCAACTGAACGAAACTTGAGAAATGAGATTAGGCCATCGTTTGAAAGCCCAAAATTAAGCCTAAAATCCAAACTTTTTACATTATTCCGCTACAAGCGCATTTGAGACAAAAAGAAAATATGTCTTTCATTGAAAACCCATTGTCCTACCTAACTCCAACTGAGAGTTTGAAGCCCATAAAAAGAAGTCATACCCATTATCGGAGAATACTGGGGTAACTGTACGGTTGAAAAAAAGGCCAAAAAAAAAAGATTGATGTGTCGGAAAAAAGGGGAAGAAAAAAAAAGGTGAAAAAAAACGAGATTTCGAAAAGAAAAAGAAAAATGGATGTTGGAAGAAAAGTGCCTAAAAGTCAAAATACCGAAAAACCTCTATATTCATAGAAATTTTGAACTCCAAAAACAACCTTTCTTTCTAGCCAAAATTCGAGCCTACAATACAACCAAAGAAAGTCCTAATAGATCTCATGGGAAGTTAGTTATAACGTGGAGAGAAGACGAATAGGATCTATGGTGTGATTCAATGTTTTCAACAAGTAATCGATTTTCTGTTCATATGATCATATTCATCCATTGTATAAAAATCCATTTTTGATTATGTATATGTGAAATTTGTTCATATAAATTTACTCTTTTATTCACATATACCGAGAGAAAATAACCCATTTCCGAGTGTTCGATTGTGAGTGCATTCTGTGAGATTTTGAAATCAAAACGAACTTTCTGATAAGAAATGCAACGATCAAATCTTTTGAAATTGACGGTTATATTGGCTATGCACACACAGACACAATAAGTTGAGATTGAGAAATGAAGTTCTACTATATTTATGAAGTTTGCATTCAAACTTGGTTATATTACTTTTTAGTCATTTGTATTGAGTCAAGCTTTTGAATTTTGTGGGTATATTCACTACAAACCCTCACGAAACAAAACTCATCCACTAGGGTAACCTAGAGGTTAAAAGGCTTGTTGCACATGCTAAGTGCAATCGTGATTCCTACGAAAGTGAGTTAAATTTTAATTTTTAGTTTTGCTCGAGGACTAGCAAAGTTTAGGTTTGGGGGTATTTGATGAGTGCATTATTTTGTATATTTTATACCCAAATTTATACTTTGTTAGTCCCATTTTAGTGTATTTAATAATTTCTTAGGACTATTTTATTAAAAGGAGGAAAAAATGCGAGAATAATTGAATTCATATTGAAAATGGAAATTTTAAGTCAAAAATGGGCACTTCGATAATTTTATAATATTCTTGTGCTAATTTGTGAAAAAAGTTGCCTAGTGAAATTTTTGCAGATAATGATGGAATTTGGTGCAAATTGATGATCAATTCAAAAAAGGCGCGAAAATGCTGATTTTTACGGTCGTTCGAAAAAATGTTGTTTTTACAAAAAAGTCGGAAATTTTTATTCTCCGATTTGGACGAAACTCGGCATGCGTGTTCAGGAAGAAAAGATAAGAGTTTTCGAGTGGGGGGAAATTCCGTACCTTATCACGATCCAAAGATTAAAGAGGTGGAGAGATAGCTACCAACACTATTCGGCCAATCAGAAAGAGTCCCACCACAACTCAAATACCTCACCACTTGTCCTATAAAAAGGACCCTTGGGCTCATAATTTCGGAGACAATTAGAGAGGACTTTCGTGGAGGATTTCGGGGAGTAACTTTGAGTGATTGTAATCAATTTGAGGGTCAAGTTTTTATCATTTTTTTAGAGGATTCAAGATTGTTGTGAGAGAACTATTTGTAAGTTTGGTTTATTAATGAAGATCTCTACTCATTCTTGCAATTTCTCTTTCATTATGGTAGCTTGATTCTTATATAAGGAGTAGGGTGAAGTTTATCATAGTTAACTAATATTGTCACGTTAATTTTATCATTGTTTATTCCCTACTTGTTTTAATTGTTATTAAAGATTCGGTATTCATTTTAAAGCGACACGAGAGTGTGTTTTAGAACCATCAAGATTGTTTTGTCAAATCAAGTTTTGAGATTTAAAAAATAGTAATTTTTGATGGATTATCCTTGCACTTTGATTGTTTTGATAGTCCATGCTTAAATACATTTACGAATTTTAAAACTTGTATTTTCTAAGGGAATAGGGATTTTACCGTCTATTAGAGACGTTAAAAATATTTTGATCATAACCGTCATATTTTCCGAATTAAACACGGCGAGAGTCGGTTTAATTTAAGTTATAAAAAGGGAATGATAACATTAAATTAGTGTGCAATATTAGATACGTGATAAATGGACCCCGAATCCTAATTATTTCCTAATTCTTTACAAATCTCTTGCATTACTCTCATTTATCGTAGTTGCTTTTATTTTGTATAATTTATAATTATTCTCTACCCCATTTGATCTAGTTGGACAGTTGTAATTCTTTTAATAATTAAAAATGAAAAAAATCCTCGTGGGTTCGACCCGTACTTACACTCGCTATTCTATAATAACCCGTGCAATTGCGGTATTTTATAAATTGACAACAAGTTTTTGGCGCCGTTGCCGGGGATTTGACAATTTTTTTCTTAAAAGAAGTTGTGACTTTCGGACTAGTTTGTTTTACATTTTTGCATTTTTTTAGTAAAAATTTCATAAAAAATAAAAAAAATAAAAAAAACTCTTAACAAGGCTAGAATTAAAAGCTACTCCAACGCAAACTTGTCAAATCGATTCTGTTTCACCTTGTCTAGGATTGGTGGTTTTTAATGAGTCTTCGTACCGACCACCTACCTGGAGGTGAAATCAAAATTTGAGGTGACAACCGTAGTTGGTCCTCTTTTAAATTCTCCCTTGTCAAAGGGTAGAAGTTATCCAAAATAAATAAAAAAATTCATGTGTTGAAAATTGCAATGGGTGATCCTCATATTGTTATCCCGTCATCTTTCTCATATTCCTCAATGCATCCTGTGGACGTGTTTTTATAAAATACTGAAAATCTAGATGACTACGTATTTCAATTTAATTCAGATGGGTCAGTAGTCATTTTAAAAATTAAAGAAGGTATGGATGAGACTCCAACCCCTGTAATTACTATCGGTCCACCAAAGTGTATCAATTGGAGAGAGGTGAACAAACGGTATAATGCTGCTATTTCTAAAAATAACCATGAATTAATTGGGGATAATCAATTTTGTGAGGAGAAAAAAATTGACAATCTTGACACGTGTAATACTTGTGATGATTTGGATGTTTGTCAAGATTTTTCTCCTCATTTAATTGAGCAGAATGCCGCTTCTTTTTATATGTGGGAAAATTTATTTGAGGATTCGTCATCCGATTTTAGTGATACTTCAAGTATTTATGACGATCCTCCTATTTTTGATGAAGAAAGTGTATCACCCAGTGATAGATCTTCTTCCCACGCTTTTCATAAAATCTCACATTTAGGAGTAGAGTATGCATCCCCAATTTTACTTGACTATTTTTGAAAAAGGGATAATAAATATTTGGATCCTTATTGCAATTTATTACCTCCATGTGATGCATCGACATATGATTCAGGCGATTCAAATTTATTTAATATTGATGATGTCGGTACTCACCATTATGACCATAGATTTAAGATTGAAATTTGTGTTGTGCGGTCATGCTCTCAAATTTATGATATTTTGGCAGTTAGTGCTATAAAGTTTATTAATTGGAATGACCCACAACTATTTCGATTATAAATTTATGGTGAGGATGGTAATTGTCATGTGTTTGTATATTATTTGTGTGTATATATATATATATATATATATATATATATATATATATTTTTGTTATTTTTTTTAGTTAACGTGTATCATCTTTCTACTTCGTTACTTTATTTTCTTTGTCCATATTTTTATTTGAGCATACATTGAGGACAATGTAAAATTTAGGTTTGGGGGCAAGGATGATATTTTTGAAAAAAAAAATCAGATTTCAAAAATTCAAAAACATTTTCAATATAATTGAGTTTTGGAACAATTTCTTAATATAGAATTAATTCATGGATCTCTCATCTTATGAAAATTTTACACATTAGCCATATAATATGATCGAAAATGGATATTGAGGCGAAAGTTAATATGCTTAACGAATAAATGTGGAGATTTTAACCCGATGAGATTTTGTGCCATTCATCATTTTCCAGAGATTTAAATGAGTCCGAGTTAAAATTACTCAATCTTTCCTTCAGTGATAAATTCGTTGATGATCTCAAATTCTTTGTTTTGTTCGATTACTGAAAACAAAAAGTCAAAACGTGAATCTTAAGCACTAAAAGTCTTAGTAAGTCGTCTTGAGACACAAATCAACTGAACGAAACTTGAGAAATGAGATTAGGCCATCGTTTGAAAGCCCAAAATTAAGCCTAAAATCCAAACTTTTTACATTATTCCGTTGCAAGCGCATTTGAGACAAAAAGAAAATATGTCTTTCATTGAAAACCCATTGTCCTACCTAACTCCAACTGAGAGTTTGAAGCCCATAAAAAGAAGTCATACCCATTATCGGAGAATACTGGGGTAACTGTACGGTTGAAAAAAAGGCCAAAAAAAAAAAGATTGATGTGTCGGAAGAAAGGGGAAGAAAAAAAAGGTGAAAAAAAATGTGATTTCGAAAGAAAAAGCGAAAGAAAAAGAAAAATGGATGTTGGAAGAAAAGTGCCTAAAAGTCAAAATACCGAAAAACCTCTATATTCTCAGAAATTTTGAACTCCTAAAACAGTCATTCTTTCTAGCCAAAATACGAGCCTATAATACAACCAAAGAAAGTCCTAATAGATCTCATGGGAAGTTAGTTATAACGTGGAGAGAAGACGAATAGGATCTATGGTGTGATTCAATGTTTTCAACAAGTAATCGATTTTCTGTTCATGTGATCATATATCCATTGTATAAAAATCCATTTTTGATTATGTATATGTGAAATTTGTTCATATAAATTTACTCTTTTATTCACATATACCGAGAGAAAATAACCCATTTCCGAGTGTTCGATTGTGAGTGCATTCTGTGAGATTTTGAAATCAAAACGAACTTTCTGATAAAAATGCAACGATCAAATCTTTTGAAATTGATGGTTATATTGGCTATGCACACACAGACACAATAAGTTGAGATTGAGAAATGAGGTTCTACTATATTTATGAAGTTTGCATTCAAACTTGGTTATATTACTTTTTAGTCATTTGTATTGAGTCAAGCTTTTGAATTTTTTGGGTATATTCACTACAAACCCTCACGAGACAAAACTCGTCCACTAGGGTAACCTAGAGGTTTAACGGCTTGTTGCACATGCTAAGTGCAATCGTGATTCTTACGAAAGTGAGTTAAATTTTAATTTTTAGTTTTGCTCGAGGACTAGCAAAGTTTAGGTTTGGGGGTATTTGATGAGTGCATTATTTTGTATATTTTATACCCAAATTTATACTTTGTTAGTCCCATTTTAGTGTATTTAATAATTTCTTAGGACTATTTTATTAAAAGGAGGAAAAAATGCGAGAATAATTGAATTCATATTGAAAATGGAAATTTTAAGTCAAAAATGGGCACTTCGATAATTTTATAATATTCTTGTGCTAATTTGTGAAAAAAGTTGCCTAGTGAAATTTTTGCAGATAATGATGGAATTTGGTGCAAATTGATGATCAATTCAAAAAAGGCGCGAAAATGCGGATTTTTACGGTCGTTCGAAAAAATGTTGTTTTTACAAAAAAGTCGGAAATTTTTATTCTCCGATTTGGACGAAACTCGGCATGCGTGTTCAGGAAGAAAAGATAAGAGTTTTCGAGTGGGGGGAAATTTCGTCCCTTATCACGATCCAAAGATTAAAGAGGTGGAGAGATAGCTACCAACACTATTCGGCCAATCAGAAAGAGTCCCACCACAACTCAAATACCTCACTACTTGTCCTATAAAAAGGACTCTTGGGCTCATAATTTCGGAGACAATTAGAGAGGACTTTCGTGGAGGATTTCGGGGAGCAACTTTGAGTGATTGTAATCAATTTGAGGGCCAAGTTTCTATCATTTTTTTAGAGGATTCAAGATTGTTGTGAGAGAACTATTTGTAAGTTTGGTTTATTAATGAAGATCTCTACTCATTCTTGCAATTTCTCTTTCATTATGGTAGCTTGATTCTTATATTAGGAGTACGATGAAGTTTATCATAGTTAACTAATATTGTCACGTTAATTTTATCGTTGTTTATTCCCTACTTGTTTTAATTGTTATTAAAGATTCGGTATTCATTTTAAAGCGACACGAGAGTGTGTTTTAGAACCTTTAAGATTGTTTTGTCAAATCAAGTTTTGAGATTTAAAAAATAGTAATTTTTGATGGATTATGCTTGCACTTTGATTGTTTTGATAGTCCATGCTTAAATACATTTGCGAATTTTAAAACTTGTATTTTCTAACGGAATAGGGATTTTAGCCGTCTATTAGAGACGTTAAAAATATTTTGATCATAACCGTCATATTTTCCGAATTAAACACGGCGAGAGTCGGTTTAATTTGAGTTATAAAAAGGGAATGACAACATTAAATTAGTGTGCAATATTAGTTACGTGATAAATGGACCCCGAATCCTAATTATTTCCTAATTGTTTACAAATCTCTTGCATTACTCTCATTTATCGTAGTTGCTTTTATTTTGTATAATTTATAATTATTCTCTACCCCATTTGATCTAGTTGGACAATTGTAATTCTTTTAATAATTAAAATTGACAAATCCTCGTGGGTTCGACCCGTACTTACACTCGCTATTCTATAATAACCCGTGCACTTGCGGTATTTTATAAATTGACAACAAGTTTTTGGCGCCGTTGCTGGGAATTTGACAATTTTTTTTCTTAAAAGAAGTTGTGACTTTCGGACTAGTTTGTTTTACATTTTTGCATTTTTTTAGTAAAAATTTCATAAAAAATAAAAAAAATAAAAAAAACTCTTAACAAGGCTAGAATTAAAAGCTACTCCAACGCGAACTTGTCAAATCGATTTCGGTTCACCTTGTCTAGGATTGGTGGTTTTTAATGACTCTTCGTACCGACCACCTACCTGGAGGTGAAATCGAAATTTGAGGTGACAACCGTAGTTGGTCCTCTTTTAAATTCTCCCTTGTCAAAGGGTAGAAGCTATCCAAAATAAATAAACAAATTCATGTGTTGTAAATTGCAATGGGTGATCCTCATATTGTTATCCCGTCATCTTTCTCATATTCCTCAATGGATCCTGTGGACGTGTTTTTATAAAATACTGAAAATCTAGATGACTACGTATTTCAATTTAATTCAGATGGGTCAGTAGTCATTTTAAAAATTAAAGAAGGTATGGATGAGACTCCAACCCCTGTAATTACTATCGGTCCACCAAAGTGTATCAGTTGGAGAGAGGTGAACAAACGGTATAATGATGTTATTTCTAAAAATAACCATGAATTAATTGGGGATAAACTATTTTGTGAGGAGAAAAAAATTTACAATCTTGACACGTGTAATACTTGTGATGATTTGGATGTTTGTCAAGATTTTTCTCCTCATTTAATTGAGCAGAATGCCGCTTCTTTTTATATGTGGGAAAATTTATTTGAGGATTCGTCATCCGATTTTACTGATACTTCAAGTATTTATGACGATCCTCCTATTTTTGATGACGAAAGTGTATCACCGAGTGATAGATCTTCTTCCCACGCTTTTCATAAAATCTCACATTTAGGAGTAGAGTATGCATCCCCAATTTTACTTGACTATTTTCGAAAAAGGGATAATAAATATTTGGATCCTTATTGCAATTTATTACCTCCATGTGATGCATCGACATATGATTCAGGCGATTCAAATTTATTTATTATTGATGATGTCGGTACTCACCATTATGACCATAGATTTAAGATTGAAATTTGTGTTGTGCGGTCATGCTCTCAAATTTATGATATTTTGGCACTTAGTGCTATAAAGTTTATTAATTATTTCGATTATTAATTTATGGCGAGGATGGTAATTGTCATGTGTTTGTATATTATTTGTGTGTATATATATCTATATATTTTTGTTATTTTTTTTAGTTAACGTGCATCATCTTTCTACTTCGTTACTTTATTTTCTTTTTCCATATTTTTATTTGAGCATACATTGAGGACAATGTAAAATTTAGGTTTGGGGGCAAGGATGATATTTTTGAAAAAAAAATCAGATTTCAAAAATTCAAAAAGATTTTCAATATAATTGAGTTTTGGAACGATTTCTTAATATAGAATTAATTCATGGATCTCTCATCTTATGAAATTTTTACACATTAGCCATATAGTATGATCGAAAATGGATATTGAGGCGAAAGTTAATATGCTTAACGAATAAATGTGGAGATTTTAACCCGATGAGATTTTGTGCCATTCATCATTTTTCAGAGATTTAAATGAGTCCGAGTTAAAATTACTCAAGCTTTCCTTCAGTGATAAATTCGTTGATGATCTCAAATTCTTTGTTTTGTTCGATTACTGAAAACAAAAAGTCAAAATGTGAATCTTAAGCACTAGAAGTCTTAGTAAGTCGTCTTGAGACACAAATCAACTGAACGAAACTTGAGAAATGAGATTAGGCCATCGTTTGAAAGCCCAAAATTAAGCCTAAAATCCAAACTTTTTACATTATTCCGCTGCAAGCGCATTTGAGACAAAAAGAAAATATGTCTTTCATTGAAAACCCATTGTCCTACCTAACTCCAACTGAGAGTTTGAAGCCCATAAAAAGAAGTCATACCCATTATCGGAGAATACTGGGGTAACTGTACGGTTGAAAAAAAGGCCAAAAAAAAAAAGATTAATGTGTCGGAAAAAAGGGGAAGAAAAAAAAAAGGTGAAAAAAAAAATGTGATTTCGGAAAGAAAAAGCGAAAGAAAAAGAAAAATGGATGTTGGAAGAAAAGTGCCTAAAAGTCAAAATATCAAAAAACCTCTATATTCTCAGAAATTTTGAACTCCAAAAACAGCCATTCTTTTTAGCCAAAATTCGATCCTACAATACAACCAAAGAAAGTCCTAATAGATCTCATGGGAAGTTAGTTATAATGTGGAGAGAAGACGAATAGGATCTATGGTGTGATTCAATGTTTTCAACAAGTAATCGATTTTCTGTTCATGTGATCATATTTATCCATTGTATAAAAATCCATTTTTGATTATGTATATATGAAATTTGTTCATATAAATTTACTCTTTTATTCACATATACCGAGAGAAAATAACCCATTTTCGAGTGTTCGATTGTGAGTACATTCTGTGAGATTTTGAAATCAAAACGAACTTTCTGATAAGAAATGCAATGATCAAATCTTTTGAAATTGACAGTTATATTGGCTATGCACACACAGACACAATAAGTTGAGATTGAGAAATGAGGTTCTACTATATTTATGAAGTTTGCATTCAAACTTGGTTATATTACTTTTTAGTCATTTGTATTGAGTCAAGCTTTTGAATTTTGTGGGTATATTCACTACAAACCCTCACGAGACAAAACTCGTCCACTAGGGTAACCTAGAGGTTTAACGGCTTGTTGCACATGCTAAGTGCAATCGTGATTCTTACGAAAGTGAGTTAAATTTTAATTTTTAGTTTTGCTCGAGGACTAACAAAGTTTAGGTTTGGGGGTATTTGATGAGTGCATTATTTTGTATATTTTATACCCAAATTTATACTTTGTTAGTCCCATTTTAGTGTATTTAATAATTTCTTAGGACTATTTTATTAAAAGGAGGAAAAAATGCGAGAATAATTGAATTCATATTGAAAATGGAAATTTTAAGTCAAAAATGGGCACTTCGATAATTTTATAATATTCTTGTGCTAATTTGTGAAAAAAGTTGCCTAGTGAAATTTTTGCAGATAATGATGGAATTTGGTGCAAATTGATGATCAATTCAAAAAAGGCGCGAAAATGCTGATTTTTACGGTCGTTCGAAAAAAATGTTGTTTTTACAAAAATGTCGGAAATTTTTATTCTCCGATTTGGACGAAACTCGGCATGCGTGTTCAGGAAGAAAAGATAAGAGTTTTCGAGTGGGGGGAAATTCCGTCCCTTATCACGATCCAAAGATTAAAGAGGTGGAGAGATAGCTACCAACACTATTCGACCAATCAGAAAGAGTCCCACCACAACTCAAATACCTCACCACTTGTCCTATAAAAAGGACCCTTGGGCTCATAATTTCGGAGACAATTAGAGAGGACTTTCGTGGAGGATTTCGGGGAGCAACTTTGAGTGATTGTAATCAATTTGAGGGTCAAGTTTTTATCATTTTTTTAGAGGATTCAAGATTGTTGTGAGAGAACTATTTGTAAGTTTGGTTTATTAATGAAGATCTCTACTCATTCTTGCAATTTCTCTTTCATTATGGTAGCTTGATTCTTATATTAGGAGTAGGGTGAAGTTTATCATAGTTAACTAATGTTGTCACGTTAATTTTAACGTTGTTTATTCCCTACTTGTTTTAATTGTTATTAAAGATTCGGTATTCATTTTAAAGCGACACGAGAGTGTGTTTTAGAACATTCAAGATTGTTTTGTCAAATCAAGTTTTGTGATTTAAAAAATAGTAATTTTTGATGGATTATGCTTGCACTTTGATTGTTTTGATAGTCCATGCTTAAATACATTTGCGAATTTTAAAACTTGTATTTTCTAAGGGAATAGGGATTTTAGCCGTCTATTAGAGACGTTAAAAATATTTTGATCATAACCGTCATATTTTCCGAATTAAACACGACGAGAGTCGGTTTAATTTGAGTTATAAAAAGGGAATGACAACATTAAATTAGTGTGCAATATTAGTTACGTGATAAATGGACCCCGAATCCTAATTATTTCCTAATTGTTTACAAATCTCTTGCATTACTCTCATTTATCGTAGTTGCTTTTATTTTGTATAATTTATAATTATTCTCTACCCCATTTGATCTAGTTGGACAGTTGTAATTCTTTTAATAATTAAAATTGACAAATCCTCGTGGGTTCGACCCGTACTTACACTCGCTATTCTATAATAACCCGTGCACTTGTGGTATTTTATAAATTGACAACAACGGCGCCAATCGGTTGATGTTAAAAATTAGATTATATCTAATTATTTAATCACAAATAAAATAAAACGAGACAAAGAAATTTTAAAGTTGTTCAGCCTTATAAGAATGGCCTACGTCCACTGTTTCTATTATTGCTAACTGTTTGGGAATTCTTGATTACCAGTTTAGTCAAGAAATTCCCGGTCCCCTTACAATGAGGATGATACAATGTATTTATAGCCCTCAGGCTGTACATGTGAAAGGGTAATACATAGCTATCCATTAGGAGTATACATCTGTATGATAATAATAAGCATTTAATGCGCACTCAATCTGTTGGTTATCCTGCTATTAATGCTCTGTTCGAGGTGCATCTCGGACCGCCTAAGTAGCTCGGCACTCATAAGTTGCTCGGTGTATTAAAGTTCCTCGGAGAACTCTTGTTGGTCGGAACGTCTGAGTTGATTGGGGAAGTAGAGCTCCTCGTTGCAGTATGGTTCCTCGGAGAGCATCTATTGCTCAGAGTATCTGAGTGGGTCGGGGAACTTGAGTTCCTCGAAGTCAAGGTGTTGTTCGAAAGTGTTTGTTATTGCCACGCAGATTGCCACGTGTCTTCACTCAATTAAGCCATGTCAGCAGACTAAATTTGGTATCAACAATCATAATATGATATAATTTACGGCTACCACAATCGAGGGCATATAATCCTCGACTATCAAAATGGAAGGAGCAAAAAAAATCATAAAGAACGAAAAACTATTCCAACGGAATCCCATTCATACACAATGGACTATAGTTTATGAATGGAGAACCTATGTCGCACTCTCTAAAGTCTACGGCTCCTCCCAGACGTTCTCTTTGGATACTAATCTAGCCACATATCCTGGTTCGAGTGACCAACCGTGATGAATCGAATCAAGAACCATTCATCCTCATGAGACGAAAGTAATATATGAACCTATTATACCTTGGGAAGCCCATGATGGGCTTCCTTCCTTAAGAGTAATGACTCTCTTTTCATCTTCGACCAATACGAACCGTTCCAGCCGATGAATGGAAAATCCTTTTTCCAATGACAACTTCGTCCATTTCTTAAGTCACTGTGACGTTGTGATCAACCTATCACGCTTAGGTTACCAACAGATTTATCATACTAAGATGATACCCCGAATGTCTCCTTAGGCAGAACCCCACTAAGTGAAACATTCACCTTATTATAACGTTTAATGACATAAGATCATCATTACACCCATCTCCAGATTCTACCCAACTGAATTTACGTGACGCCCACACCGATCTCCATTAGCACTATAAGGATAACAAGTACTACATAGGTCCACATTTCATAATCCATACCAATCTAGAAATACATGTCAAGAACTAATCCTTGTCCTTTTAGGGCTACTCTAACTTACATTGTCGACACATGTCAATATCCTAATCATGCTTTGATATCCCCTTTGATGTGATATTTTTAAGTCTTTAACATGACATCATCAATCTAAGTCCCAAATGCATTTCCTAGTACCCCTAAAAATCAAGTACTACACTTCCCACACAAGTTATCCTATGACAACCCATCATCATCACATAAGCTTCTAATTTCCCTTAGAATGCTACATCACCTATATGTGCCAATTTGAACGATAGTACCAAGGATGCACACTATTCGACTCTTTAAAATCTGACCAATAACCTGAGATCATCACATGACCCTCTATACGACCATCATTAGAACACTAGAACTCCATGATAACAAATTTGATTGGTTCCCTAAGTATACCAAGCTCACCCCAATGTAAAAAATCATCAAACAATTGATGAGCTACCAAGTACACATTCATTTATATGCATAAGTGCCATAATATTTTAAAATAGTGTGCCACTACATTTACTACTGGCAATAAATTGCAGACTTTGTTACTATATGCCATAATGTTGATGGGTGATGAAATTGAAAATTGCATAAATTATTATGGTATGTGTGCCAGATTATTTTTAAAGTTATAGTTATTTTACTACATTATGGCCTCCAGACTATATTACTACTCCTGAGAAACCATGTTATGTGTCTTGATTCCATGTGTAATAAATATAAAATAATATGTAAACAAATTGAAAAGAAAATGCAACTAAATTGAGATAACTATAAATAATAAATTTAGAAAAAATTTCAAGAGTACATTAAACATCATTGGTTCCCTAAGCCAAACTCATAATCCACACCTAAATCCACATATGAACTCGTCATCGGGTCAGACCCAAACAAATTACCCCAAGTTTGTTGCGACTGATATGCGGGGAACGGGTCAGAGGGTGGGATTGGTTGTGGTATGTAAACATTTTGACGACTAGAACTGGTACCACCCTGCTCAAACACACCACTAGGCATAATAAAGGCCCCACTAGTTGTCGCTCCAACTTATCAATTCGATCATCACGTGCTTTGATTGTATCCTCTATCTCATGTGTCTCAGCTAATAATAAATTAGGGAGACCTCGATTGTTATCTACTACGTCGATGTAGGACTCGTGCCATTCTAACTGTAACAAAGAATGAGGTGGAGGAGCGTTAGTTGGAAACTCAGGTCGCGGGACACTTAGGGAATATGAATCCCCCTATGGGAGACCGACATCTACCGTCCAATTCTTCCTCGGGGCTTGTATCTGTGTAGAACCACCAGTCAAAAACTGTGTTTGATACTCGAACGGGGCATTAGTCGGTGTAGCTGCCTGTGGAATGCACAAGGTTGATGGTTCCACAGAACCAACTCCAACCAAGTCTATATTAACGTATCTCGCAATGGGCGGTATTAATGGCCCCTATGCAACTTCCTTCCAGTAAGCATCATACTCTTCTTTGGAGACAACTCATATGTACTCATTTTTTATCAGCCAACTCGAAGCAAAAGCATCTTTATAGTCTTGTTATGAGACTGAGCACAAAGTTCGAGGTGGGTTGTTTGCTATACATATCTGCCCAATCACTTGACGAATGCACCGGTCGCCCAAGTACCAAAATTTCTTAAATAAGGGATCCCAAAAAATCATTCATAATCCCGATAAGTAATGAGCATATATAATTACATCAATGTTATGGTAGATAGAAGTCTCGTATGGCTGCCAGAGTATGGACTCGGGTGAGCGCATTTCTAGCAGAAGTTGGCTGGTTGTGATATTAAACCATTGAGCATCCTTTAACTGTATTCTGTTTGGCTTTGACCGACGAAATATCTGGGGCCATAAATCTACGGACGGATCATTAAGAATAGGGCATGTCATGCCATGTACTTGTGATGCAAGTACTGCAAAATACATAAATACATTAAATTTATTAGAAGACGTTAACTACTATTTTAAGGAAACATAAATTCGATAGCGTTTATATAACATATTTACAAAGTGTACCTCAATTAATTTCCACATGCATTCAACACCGGTCAACCACTGTCAACTCGATTTTTCCATAGACCATAGTATACGGGCATAAATAGCCGAACCCCAGTTGTAATCCCCAACCCGAGTAACATTCTCCAAATAATGTAAATAACTAAGTTCGGCATTTGGAAAAAATAAGCTCCCGACAACATACAACCAAAATGCCCGAGTAATAAAAGGAAACATATAATCGGGTATGATTTCTGCCTTTACGAATTTTTTGATGTATTTTTTTAGGTCGGAAATAGGAATTCCTACACCAAAAAATATTTCTATATGAATTTCTAGTAAAAAAATCATTTAAAGTGTTTGCAAAATTTGTATATATATAATTAGGTAGATTTTGAATGGGTAGGCCTTGCCCAATCGGGATGTCTATATGTAAATTAAAACTACTTGTCATATATACAGATAATGAAGATTATTGTAACACATTAAATATGATAATATAACTAACAAGTAATGTATATTTACTGATGTAATAATAAATAATTACCAAAAAGCATCATGAATTCGAACGGAGTGAACCCAATTTCAACAAATAGTAGTTGGAAGGTATGTGGTGTCCCACAAATGTTTTATTATCGCCATCAAAATACATTGATCGAAATTTGGCATCACCGTCGAAAAGAGGCTCGACATATACCCGGCACCGTCGATTATTTGTTTTATTAACGAGTTTTTTTCTGTGATCAACCTGTATATTTTCATTATACATGCCCAATTTCCCCGAAATTTAAACTTTTGTTCGTTTATAATCGGGGTTTACCCATCAGATGCGTGTGGATTTTTGTCAACAATACGGGTTTAGTTCTGGTAAACGGGTTGGGAAGGTTCAATCAGCGTAGCATGTACGGGAATTGCCATAGAAATTAAACCGTGTTTTTTCGATTTTTCAATATTTAAGTATTTTTTTCATTTTTTGGCTTTCGTGGTGTCAATAATAAACGTAAGGTAGTAAATGAATGAAGGTAGGATTAAGATTGAGTTGTTGAAAAAAATTGGACTAAAAAAGAGGATTATAGATTTATTTGAAGGCTTAGAGGACTGGTTTTTTGGTAAATAAATGGATTTATTTGTTGGATTAGATGGGACTAATTTGTAGGATTATTGAACTGATTTTTTTATTTGGAAATGATGGAAGCTTAAGGGCGATGGATTTTACAGTGGGTTTTGTTTGAGAAAGAATATGGGTGAAGAACTCTGCCGTAATAAATAGACAGAACAAAATGTTAAAGTAAAACTAGTCGTTGGACTTCTTACAAACTTCTGAAGTTCGTAGGAATTGGTACGAACTTCTTTTATTTGTTGTAATTCCTACAAACTTCAGAAGTTCATAGGAAATCTCCCCCATTGCATGTGTGACTCTCGGTGAAAGGAAAATGGCACGTTTGGGTTGGAAAAAGTTGCCTTTCGTGGCATCGACTTTAAACATCGGGATAGTAGGGTTAGAAGGGGCTCTCTAAGTGTGGAAATCCCCGATCCTGATCCTTGCGGGCGGGTGCGTGGAGGAAAGGATCCTTTGGGTCCCTCTCGGGAGCGCTTCGGCCGGCGTCGTTTGTGGTGTGAAAAATGTAGAGAGATTCAGAGTCGCCAGTCTATCTCAAAACAGACAAAATAAAAAGGGTGAGCCACTCCCGAAGAGTGGCATCCAAAGACATACTGGTGCATACGAAACCAAGATGATTCGAGAAGAGTTCGGAGGCTTAGTTACGAAATCGGAAGGTGTTAGGAAACCATTCCGCCCTTTCGGTCTCTCATGAATATTTGCTATTTTCCATTATGTTTCCACCCATGATATGTGTGTATGTGTATATATATAGAATGGAGGTAGGAATCCTTGACTTTTATCATGGAAAAGATAAAGCGAGTCGTCCGTAGGAAGATATAAGAGTAATATTAGAAAAATGAGATTTACGCGATTACCCCTACGTTGATCGTTATAAGGGAACGATAACGCATATGGGGTAATGTGTCACTGAGAACAAGTATATGTATAATATAAGAATAATGGATTTAGAGAAGATAGAAAATGAGATAAAAGTGAGAAAACGGACTCGAGTCTCGGGTTTTACCCCGAGACACCTACGTAGCCTATAAAGGCATCAAAGTCCACGTAGTTCGCATGTAAAATGAGGGGTGGGGTTTATCCCATAAATCCAAAATGGGGAATATCTTATTTGTGAGTGTGTGTGTGTGTGTGTGTGTGTGTGTGTGTGTGTGCGTAGAAAAAAGTGTTTTAGTTGTGAGAAAAGTGTGAGGAAAATATGAGAATCCCCTATTTGAATTTATGAGCAAAACCCTCTTTTTTGGGGGGGGGTCTTATGAAAATAAAAGATGTGCAATAATACTAAGTAAAAAGTATATTTGGATGTGTGAAATGAGATAATAAAAGTGCTAAGTAAGAAAACAAGTTATTGAGAATTCAAGAGAATTTAAAGAGAGAGTTTGAGAAAGTTGGGCCTTCTTGAAGATCTTGAGCTTAATCTTGAACGTTGGGGAGCAGCCCTTGCACTTTGGATGATAATGAAGAGTGTCTAATTCACCAAGTTTGATGAAAGGGATGATGAAAAGTGGAAGTAAACAAGGGATTTGGAAGTTGAAATCACGCTGCCTTCGAGAGAGGTTTCTGGGATTCGTTGAGAGGGATTTTTATCAGATTTGGGTTCCCTTGAAAATGAGTTGAAGGCCTCCTTTTATAGTCCCAGGTGAGTGACAATCGGCATAGAGCCCTTCCTGCCTATCGGTAGGCAGGTGCCGACAGGCAGGTTCTGGAACCTGCCGTTTGGCAGTGTGTTTCAGGCTTTTTCGGAAAATCGGACGTCAAGGGCAAATCGTTGGTCAGAATCATGCACGGGGCATACCATTGGAAAGGTAATTTAGAGACCCTAGAAAGTCCTTTGGACCTCTCTCGGGTTCGAGAGTTGACTTTGGGTCAAATATGGCTCGGAAGCATTTGTCGGTCCATTGGACGGGGAATCATTCGGATGCAAACGGATCGTTCGTCCGCATGGTAAGTCCGAATCGTGCACGAGGCATACCGTTGGAAAGGTTAGGAGATGTACTTCGACATTCCAAAGAGTTTGACCCGGTTTGGAGAGTTGACTTTGGTCAACCGGTCTCGGGAAGCGTTCGGTGGCCTCCCGGAGTCAAACGGATCGTTCATCCGCATGGAAAGTCAGAATTGTGCACGAGGCAAACCGTTAAAAAGGGTATCCAGGGACCTTTGAAGACTCATTCAGCCTCGATTGATCTGAAGAGTTGACATAGGTCAAACAGAGCCGAAGAGCGCCCGGTGGCCTCTGCGTCAGGTTCCGAACGTAAACGGATCGTTCGTCCTCATGGTAAGTCTGAATTGCGCATGGGGCAGACCATTGGAAAGGGTATTCAGTGCCCTTCAAAGATTCATTCAGTCTCACTCGAGACATAGAGTTTAACTTTCAGGTCAGTACTCGGGACATGACCTGGGTTTACTAGGGCTGTGCTTTTTTTTTTCCCATTTTTCCGAATTCTGATCCGATTTTTTCCGATTTTGGAAAGATTTTTTTATTGTCGATTTCTGATTTTTTTATTTTTGATTTTTTCCGAAAAAAATCGGATCGGAAATCGAAATTTTTTTATTTTCCGAATTTTCGATTTTTACCTATCCGAATTTCCGAAATTTGTTCCGATCCGAATTTCTGAATTATTTCCCGAAATATTATCCGAACTATTTTTCGATTGTTTTTTTGAAATATTTTTCGAATTATTTTCCAATTTTGCCACAAACTGTTTTCCGAAATAATTTTCGGAGTATTTTTCTGGAAAATTTCCGAATTTTGCCGAAAATTCCGAATTCGGAAAAAAAAAATTCCGAAAAAATCGAATTCGGCTTCGGCACACCGATTTTTTTGCCGATTTTTCGGAAATTTTTCCGAAACATGCTTTTCCGATCCGATCCGGCCGAAACACAGCCCTAGGGTTTACAGTTATAAAGGGAGGTACTAGGAACCTAAGGAGAGTCAAGGGGTAATAGAATGGGGTGTCTATAAAGCCCCTCGATGGGTGAGTTTGGAATAAATGATGACCGTCGAATAGACACCACATGATGCTTTGAGGTAGTATGACCGATTCAGAGGGTTGAGGTCGATTCTGAGGACCTAAGGAGTGTGCTGGGGATGATTAATTCTGCGGATCAAAGCCGAATCTATGGGCTTAGGGTAAAGGTCTAGCGAGGTCAATTCTGACCTAAAGAGTGGTGACGACCGAGGATCAAGATCAATTCTGACCTAACTTAGGTGACGATCCAAGATCGGGGCCAATTCTGACCCAAAAGTGGTGACGACCGAGGACCGAGGTCAATTCTGACCTAACTTAGGTGACAATCCAAGACCGGGGCCAATTCTGATCCAAGAGTGGTGACGACCGAGGATCGAGGTCAATTCTGAACTAACTTAGGTGACGATCCAAGATCAGGACCAATTCTGACCCAAGATTGGTGACGACCGAGGACCGAGGTCAATTCTGACCTAACTTAGGTGACGATCCAAGACCGGGGCCAATTCTGACCCAAAAGTGGTGACGATCAAGGACCGAGGTCAATTCTGACCTAACTTAGGTGATGATCCAAGACCGGGGCCAATTCTGACCCAAGAGTGGTGACGATCGAGGACCGAGGTCAATTCTGACCTAACTTAGGTGACGATCCAAGACCGGGACCAATTCTGACCCAAGAATGGTGACGATCGAGGATTGAGGTCAATTCTGACCTAACTTAGGTGACGATCCAAGATCGGGGCCAATTCTGACCTAAGAGTGGTGACGATCGAGGACCGAGGTCAATTCTGACCTAACTTAGGTAACGATCCAAGATCGGGGCCAATTCTGGACCGAGGACCGAGGTCAATTCTGACCTAACTTAGGTAATGATCCAAGACCGGGGCCAATTCTGGACCGAGGACCGAGGCTAATTCTGACCTAACTTAGGTGACGATCCAATACCGGGGCCAATTCTGACCCAAGAGTGGTGATGATCGAGGATCGAGGTCAATTCTGACCTAACTTAGGTGACGATCCAAGACCGGGGCTAATTCTGACCCAAGAGTGGTGACGATCGAGGACCGAGGTTAATTCTGACCTAACTTAGGTGACGATCCAAGACCGGGGTCAATTCTGACCCAAGAGTGGTTGAGGATTAGATTTCGATTTTGCTGGGGAAAGAGCTTTGTGATTCTGATCTGAGCTGGGGAGCTGATAGCTGGGGAAGCTTTTTAAGAGACCTCACAGGGGGGAAAACCTATTTTGGGTGCTGTAAGAGAATTTCGTTGGGGAAGTGATCAGGTGATCCTTAGGGATTTTCCGGAGCTTTGCTGAGAGGAGTTTTCACTTAGCTTTTGAGGATTCCACTGGGGAAGAGGGGTTCCGCTTGAGTAAATGCAAAATTTTCTTCGTAGAATGGCTCTAAATCCCTCCCGGGATTTTTGGGAATTTTCCAAGGATTTTTTGAGGTTTTATGGTATTTTCTGGGAATTTTTGTACGAAATTTTAGGAGGGGTGCCAGTCGGCATAGTATGAAGGATGCCATTCGGCAGTGGCACGGACTTTTGGGCTACCTCGGGAAGGCAAGGGGTCAGTGTCGATCGGTATGGTGGGGGGGTGATGTCGATCGGCATGGCTCTTGACCTCCTATATAAAGGGGGAAAATCCCCTCATTTTTTCACAACTTCTTTTGCTTTCTCTCCCTCTGCGATTCTTCTGCAAACTGTTTTAGCGTTCCGACCTTTAAGAAATGGTCTCCTTTGTGAGCACTACGTCCACCGGGAGTGGTTGACCGTTGATGATTGGGCGAATGTGGAGTGGAGGTCTAGGGCGCCTCTTGCTTTGGGGAATGAGAATTCCTTCGATGCGTTTGAGCCTGTCGCGGATGAGAGGACTTTGCTGCGGGAGCCATCGCGTCATCGCTCTTCGAGAGTGATCCCTGGTGGTTATGTAAGTAACCCGACCTTTAGCATTCTTCTCTTTTTGGTGGTTTTTCTTGTTTGACTTTTGATGAGGCTTTTCTTTTTGCCAGTCTGATATCTCTTTGAAGAACATGTGTGCCCGTGGGACAATGGGGCTTAAGGATGTCTGGGAGCATCTCCCACCTGTGGTGCGTTGTATGGTATCATCATCAGGTTTTCGGAGGTTGGCATCGGTGCTGGATGAGACGCCTCGTTCGACAGCGGTCTTGTGCGCCTTGGGAGAAAGGTGGTGGGACACTACCCACACCTTTCATTTTGGATTTGGGGAGATGATGGTGACTCCCATAGACGTGCATCAGCTGCTGGGGCTGGATTGTGATGGAGAGCAGATAGAGGTGGATCGCTCTTTACGGGTGAGACCGGAGGCAGTGCGTGTGACACATGGTGATGTGGGGAGGATAGTCTCCGGGGATTCCATCTGGCTATCCTTACTAAAGGATGTTTTGCTGAGCAGGGTGATTGATGTGGAGGACGGGTTGCAAGTGAGGCAGATGGACCGGTTATTCATTTTGCTAGTGTTGGGAGGTTTCATGGTGGCGTCGAGCGGCGACGTCGTTCATTTGTGGTTTCTGCCATATTTGAGGATGTTTTCGAACATCCTTTTCTATGATTGGGGAAGTCTGACCTTGGCGACCCTTTACTTTTCTCTGGATGCATTTAATCGGTGCTGCCAGCAGACCTCTACTGGGGCCACGTACCTTCTTGAGGTATTCTTCAATTTGTGCATTTCTTTTCATGCATTCGCATTTTCCTTACATGCATTCGCATTTTCCTTATGTGTCTTTTTTGCTTGTGAATTCAGACGTGGTTCTATGAGGTGATTAGGTGCAATACCCCGTTGATCGCTTTGAAGGACAACCCTGTTGGGCACTTCTATCGCTTGTATCGATGGCGTAAGGCCAATCGACAGTCGAAGGGATCTCTCTCCCTAGAGGCGGTGCGTCAGGTCTTGAATGACCTGACCAGTGGTAGGGTAAGACTCTTTCCATTTCAGTTTTATTTTTTGCACCTTTTGATCTTGTATTGATTTTTGCTTGCTTGGAGATTTTTAGGTGACCTTTTATCCCTAAGGGACAGCCATTCAGGATGCGGGGGTGGCCGGGGTGAACAGGCAAATGAGGCATTTGCTGGCGCATGAGTTTGGCCATTCCTGGTATCTCGAGGAGAGGGTAGTTCGTCAGATTGCCGAGGAGGAGGTGGTGGTGCCACCCGTGCATCCTCCTACTTCTATGAGGCAGGAGAGACTGATGTTGGAGGATGAGAGGATCACGAGGATGATTGGCGAGTCCTACTTGTTTTACACCGATACGACCGCGCCGTATGACTATATGGATTTTATGATGAGCTAGTTGATGGCGCCCAGCATATATGATGCGCTGCCCTTCCCTCCGGCAGGTTCGAGTCGAGCGGTGGATCTTCCCACAGTGGTGGTGGTCCGTCGGCATCTGCGGCGACGGCGACCTTGGAGGTACCTTTTGTGCGGTTGCATACCCCTTCGTACAACATCTGGCGGGCTGATGGAGGGATGGTGCCTATGCTGCACCGTCCTCATGCGATGGATCCGGAGGAGTTGGGTTTGACAGAGGAGGTCCTTCGACCTGCAGTATACCTTTATGTTCCTCCCTTTCTCTTCTGTTTTAGTCATTCCTATTTTGATACTGATTTTGTCTTTCCTTACAGCAAGTTCGGGTGTCGACCACTTGGTTCAGGGACATTAGAGATTAGATATCTTCGACGACTACCCATATTCGGGACGCGGTTCCCATTCCTTCTTGCCTGGTGCCATTTGCTTCGTCTGGAGAGGACTCGAGCTCGGGTAGTGGTGGTGTGTCGTCTCGTCGTAGGGGGAAGAGAGCACGATGAGGGGGTGGAATCTCTTGACAGAGAGAGAGGGAATGAAATGTGGGTTCGGGCTGAGTCCCATTGTTTTTGGCTTTTCTTTTCTTATTTCCTGCAAAACTGATGTAACACAGAACACAAATATATGCAATGCAATGGGAATTTTTTATTATTGTCTTTTATTAATGATGAATGAACGCATGCACATGCACTTTTTACTTTGCTACTGAGACCGTAAGACAGGAATATTTTTAGAATTTTCGAAGGAAAGATTTTATTTAAAAGGGGAATCCTATAAGGAGAAAACAGGATTCTTGAAATTCTTTTGAGAATATCAATTTATTTTTATTGAGTTTTCTGATTTGACAAAAGAGGAAAGTAGGAAATTTCCAAAAATGGGGGGTTGTCGATCAGCAAGCACCCTGACCTGCCTATCGGCAGTTTAGTCCAGTCCCATCATTTGAAGGCTTTGATTGGTACCCTCTTCAGCCCTTGGTACCTTGTGGGGTAGGATTCCCTCTGATTTCTGCAGGGATTATGTCCCTTGTGAGGATTTTTAAGTATAAAAAGGGAGAAGGGTGGAGTGTTCTCATCACACCCTAGCATCCTCATCTGCCTACCCATTATCTTTTAGTCTTGCAAGATGGCTCTCCCTGGTAGCATTGAATTTGTCAATTACCTCGAAGCCTTGGAAGCTATGTGCTCTTATAATGTTGACTATGATTCCTTCAACATGCGTCGAGTCTCCTTATGGCGCAATCGGCCTTTTGAGTGGAATATGGTGATAGCGGCGGTACAATTCTGGTACCCCGAAGACCATGTATTCCGCTTTGGGTTGGAAGAAGTTTGTCCTACCTACGAGGAATTTTTAGCCATGCTGGGTGTGAATCCCAGTGTTGCTGCGGCTTTTCCAGAATTTTCTCATTCTCCTAGGGATTTGTTGGTCGGGCTTCTTCATATCTCGCCTTCGACGGCCAGGACATTGGTTGCTGGAGGAATGATCTCCCTCCCGGCAGTGCTACAGTCCGTGCATTTGCGGGAAGTAGGTGATGCCGGCTATGCTGGAGCCGTGGTTCTGGACCTGGTTTCAAAATTATTGTTGGTGACTGGGGAGGTGCAAGTGGACCCACAACTTGCAGCCATTACTTCATGGATGTCATACCATCGCAATCCTGCGACGGTGATATTGGCGAAGACTCTGAATGGCCTGGATGCCTAGAGAGAAGGTCGTTCTGACTTTTTAAGGTGATGATGTTCATGTGGTTGCCTGAAAGATTCCTCTTGTCGACTCCTCCAGAATATCCTTTGTTGGATGTACCCAACTTCTTTTCGCGCTACTTCATCCGCATTGGCCTGTATGTTGAGAACTGGGAGAATTGGTTTGTGGAGCACGGGGCTTGTGGGTTGTATTGGTTCGTGCCTTGGTGGGGAAAGTTGCAGCCTATTCTGGATCTAGGAGAGTATTCATATGTGCGGTTGGTTGGTCTCAGACAGGCCTCTTTTTATTTTCCTTGGCGGCTTCTGCGCCAATTTGGCTGGGCGCAGGTCATGCCCCCTCGGACCTCAAATTTCTTTCTAGTAGAAGATTTGACTGAGCACCTGCATCTGTTGCCTGGGTCTCTGTGGAAAAATCGGCGTCCGTCGACCCGTACTTCTCAGTCTGTCAGGAAGGTTTTCCATGTCCCCAAAGATTATATGAGGTGGTTGTGGAGGAAAGTAGTCAGCAAGATGTTAGCAGTGGTGACTGGTCAAAGATGGTTTGTTTTATCTGAATCCATGGAAGGGGGTGTTGTGATATTTTCGAAGATGGTTAAGGCTCATCGATCCATGTAATGTTTGCGGCACTCCATTCAGGCAGGGGAAACTTGAGGTCCTCAGGATGTAGATGATGAGGGTGCAGGCTCTTCGGGTAGCTGTGGGTAAGACTCATGGGGAGTTTATTTATGTAATAGGGAATGTATGTGGGTAGGCCTGTCAACGGGTCGGAGCCGGGTCGGATTTAGGGAGATCCAAATCCGTGTAATCTGGTCTTCATCGGGTCTACGATATTGGATCCAGACGCGGATCCGTTCGGGTCTCGGGTTCGAGTCCGGGTCCGGCCAAATATATACATTTTTTATATTATCCCCCTTCTTTATTTTTTAATCTTAAATTAAAATATTTTATAATGTATCACTACACCAAAATGGGCAAATTGTCACCTTTCAGCCAGCCAGCCTTGTCAAGGTCATTGACCGTGACAAAAAACACGCGTTTTATGTCACGATCATTGACCTTGACACGACCGTGACAACTAATTATCACGGTCAATGACCGTGACAAGGCCGTCACAAATTTACTTGCCACGGTCATTGACCGTGACAATTCTTTAAATAATTGTCAAGGTCAATGACCGTGACACGACCGTGACAATGTTCGCAGCAAAAACCCTTTCCCCCTTCTTTTTTCCCTCCCGCCGTTCCCTCCCTCTCTCTCTCTCTCTCTCGACGCTGCTCTCTCTCTCTCTCTCTCTCTACTTTCAGGTCGATTTTCTCTCTCTCTTTCTCTTCCATTTATATATATGTGTATGTGTATGTATATGTATATGTGTGTGCGTGTGTATATGTGTGTGCGTGTGTATATGTATGTGTATGTGTGTGTGTATGTGTGTGTATATGTGTGTGTGGTGGTGTGTGGTGCGGGAGGGGGTGGTGGAGGGGGGCAGGGGGTGGGGTGGGGTGGGGTGTGTGTATGTGTGTGTGGTGGGGTGGGGTGGGGGAGGGGGTGGTGGAGGGGGGCAGGGGGTGGGGTGGGGTGTGTGTGTGTGTGTGTGTGTGTGTGTGTGTGTGCGCGCGCGTAGGTGCGTAGGTGTGCGTGTGTGTGTGGCGGGGGGAGGGGGCAGGGGGTGGGGGTGGGGAACCCATTTAATAACTCTTTAAATATTTGGAAAAAACATAATATTACAAAATTGAAACGAAATGGTATTGACAGAACTTACACATACGTTATGTACTGTGCTCTTACGTTGAAAATTATTAGATAGAAAAAGAAAAATATAAATTGAGATAACCTTAGAATCTAATTAGGCTAAAAATATAATGGCATCAACTAACATATATACACAACACTAAAAGTAGACATCAATTTTATAAATAATTGATAATAGTTGGATAATAATTGGATAATAAACATCGGGAGGGGGTGGGGGTGGGGGTGGGTGGGGTTTTGAATATTATTTACATTTATATTTTTGGATATTATATACATTCAAAATAAATAATTGATAATAGTTGGATAATAATTGGATAATAGTTGATATTTTCATTCAAAATAAATATTTCATTCAAATATATTGGATAATAATTGATATTTTCATTTATATTGATAATAATTTTATTCATGAAATTAATTCAATTGATAATAATTTATATATATGTTTGTGTGTATATATATGTGTGTATGTGTGTATATGTGCATGTGTGTGCATGTGTGGTGAGCCCTTCATATTTTAAAAATGTTGTTTTTATTCCTATAGAACAGCTTAGATAGTGTGTGTGTGTGTGTGTGTGTGTGTATGTGGTCAATACATGAATTTATTTTTGTATTTGAATTAACCCATGAATTTATTTTTGTATTTGAATTAACCCATGAATTTATTTTTGTATTTGAATTAACCCATTATATGAAACATACTTGAAATTAAATATAGTGCGCATAGATACTAGCATTCTAGTTCTTATGCATACGCATTCAATAGCCCTTAGACCCGTTCGAGAGTCATTACCCCTGTAATGAGATCTCTCGAATTGTCCCGTTTGGACAGTTTGAGACTGTATAATTTCTGTATAATATTCTTATTGGCTTAAAGTTGTTACTTTTGGAGGAAGTTCTGCAGTCGTATCTTAATGTTCTCTGGGTACATACTAGATTGACAAGTGTGACTGTTATTTTAATTGACCAATTGAAATAACACTCACACCTGCCAATCTACGTCGTGTACTTGGAGAACTAAGGGGATATGCTGTCGAATTTTTTTCAAATCGTAACAATGTGCATGAGCTGTTAAGTATATTACAGAAAAATGCATTCTTGAATGGGATATGACCACTTACCCTTTAATAGGATAATTAAATGATGGGATAATTAAATAAAACATACTATAAATCTAAGTTTTGTTTACCTTTAATAGGTGTTTAGTTGTGGTAGCTGTGATGGGATATCCGAAATACAAAGAGTGGATGGGTGAGACTAATAGAATGGGGGATGTGTTTCGCAGAGGTGCTAACGAATTTGTGAAATATGCAAAGAGATGTCGTAATGATGAAGAGTTTCCGTGTCCGTGTGCTAGGTGTAAGAATGGTAAGGTGTTTGAGTGGAAAACAGTTGAACTACATTTGTTAAGATCGGGTATGCAAGAGAGTTATCAATTTTGGAGTTTTCACGGTGAATTGAAAGTTCCTTTTGTCCCCGACCAACCTTCAACAAGTAGAATAGATGAAGAAGGGGACGACGTAGATCATAATATGTTAGAGGATTTAGTTGATGATGCGTACGGAGTTTATGAAGCTGAGGAGAATGAGGTTAGTGATGATGTAGAAGATTCAAGTTCTCGTGAAGATAACACGATAAAACTTGACGATGACTACCAAAGTTTAAAATTTAAGGCGACCCAACCGTTATACTCTGGCTGTGAGAAAGATCAAACAACTTTACATGCCATGGTTGGTTTGTACAGTTTGAAGACGCAGTACGGTTTGTCTGGCAATAGCGTGACGGGAATTCTGAAATGGGTGAAGGGCTTATTACCCAAGGTGAATACACTTCCAAATAGCTATCCTGTTATGAAGAACAGTTTGAAAGGTTTGGGAATGAAGTATAAATCTATTCATGCTTGTGTGTATGACTGCATACTATACCGAAAGGAGTATGAAAATCTCGATCGTTGTCCGGTATGCGATGAACCTAGATATGTCCAATCTACTAGTAAGTAAGGCACAAGCTCAAAAGTGCCTCAAAAAGTATTGAAATATTTTCCCGTTGGGCCTAGATTAAAGAGATTTTTCACAGTACCATGGATTGCAGAGGCAATGACTTGGCATGCTAGGGCAGAAGTAGGGGTAATATCATGTGTCATCCTATTTATTCTACTGCCTGGCGGAGGATGAATTATGAGTATCCCGATTTTGCTCGAGAACAACACAACATTCGTTTGTCTATATCAACAGATGGTTTCAATCCATTTGGAAATCTAAGCACCAATCAGAGTGTATGGACAGTGATCCTAGCCCCACTCAACCTCCCTCCTTCACAGTGTATGAGATATGAATTTTTGATGATGGTTTTATTGATACCTGGGCCAAAGGCACCAAGTGAAGACATTGATATCTACCTAGCTCCTTTGGTAGAAGAATTAAATGAGTTGTGGGAAGATGGGTGATGCGACATCAAGGCTTGCTTGTCTAGCCACTGGACCCTTGTTCGTGGCACAAGAGTACAAAAAGTATCGATTGAACGGTTATATTTTCGGTGCTAAAGTGTACGAGGATAGTACAAATGTACAGAACTCGAGAATTTCATACAAGGATCTTACTTTCTTTCGAGCGAGCGCAAAAGATAAAAACCTCGTTGAAGCTGAAATGACTTACTATGGTGTAATCCAAAATATATTTGAATTGGATTATATAATCTTCAAAGAGGTTGTATTTTACTGTGAATGGGTAAGAGTTGAGGATAAAAATGCTTGTAAAGTTGATCCTGTCACCAATTTGATCATGGTTGACTTGTCCAAGTTGAAGAGCAACGACCACGTGAGCGATGAGCCGTTTGTTTGTGCATTTCAAAAGGTTAAGCAAGTGTTTTACTCGGAGTATATCAACGACGAGCCTTGGTCAATTGTCCAACACGCGCCAAGGCGTCTAAATAGTAGTGTGGATGACTTGGCTGCTCCTACCGAATATCAATCCATTTTTTATGATAACCCGAATTTGAAACAATTTTTCAATTTGTAATAAATATTTCAATTTGTACCGAAACATCCATTTATAATGATTTTACTTGATCTGTGCTTTATCATTTTCACTCTTGTGTAGTGTGCGTGTGTGGAGAGGAGATTAATACATAAATATTCCAACTACATCTAAGTTTTGTTTATACTAATCCATGAATATACGCTTCTTACCTTTAATAGGTGATTAGTACATAGTTATTTGGGGTGTCCAATTTGTGGAGAGGAGACTGAATCTCTTCGTCTATCCGAACACTAAGAAATGTCATAATCCTATGGAGCGATGCTCTGCAAATTCCTCCCAACCGTTATGTAGCCAAACATCACCAGTTGAAGTTTTCAATTCCACTTTCCATACCCCACCACTTGGAACTTCTAGCAAAACATGGGAGACCATTGAAAGGTGGAATTGACAACTTCAACTGCTGATTTTTGGCTACACAACGGTTGGAAGGAATTTGCAACGCATAACTCCATAGGATTATGGTATTTCTTAGTGTTTAGATATGAAGAGAATTATAATTGACACGATTGCCCGGGGTACATTAGTTGGAAGGAGGTGCCATATGAGCTCAAGTTAGCTGTTTAAGTGACACTACAGTTAATGTATTTATATTTATATGTCAATTTCGATTTCGATTTCGATTTCAATTACGATTTATATTTATCTATATTTGAGGGGCGGATACTAATTTTACTCTATTTCAATTCAGGGGACAGGGAGTGGCCCTAAGGGTAGGCCACATATGCTCTATACTTATGTGGCTATTCGGACGAGAAGGGAAGGATAAGGAGGTGTTCCCGAGCGTCGCGGTACAAAATCTCTTTTCCATGCAAATAGTTTGTAGAATTGAGATAAAATGATGGTGATGTTGTTTCTTTTTAAATAGTTTCTTATTTGAATATATATTTGCATTATCTTTAGTTTGTTCGGATATATGATGTTTTGAACAGGTACAACGTTGCTATAACAGGTACAAATATACTGCTGGGCAGTGGCAGTGACCATACTGCCCAGCAGATTTTTTTAAATTCTGCCCAGAATTGTCACGGTCATTGACCGTGACACGTCCGTGACAATTTTGTCACGGACTTATCACGGTCAATGGCCGTGACAATTTTTTTACAAAGGGTCACGGCTTTGTCACGGTTATAAATCGTGACAAACGTGTCACGGTCATTGACCTTGACACGATCATGACACAAAACGCGAGTTTTGTGTCAAGGTCAATGACCGTGACACGACCGTGACAAAAAAAGTTGTCTTGCCTCGAAATGTCACGGTCATTGACCTTGACAAGGTGGATTTGTCAAGGTTAATGACCTTGACAAATGGGCAGATTTGGTGTAGTGTATTATAGAATATTATTAGTATAAATAAAACATATAATATTTATATTTATTATATACATAAACATATATTTTTATATATATTACTTACTTGTTATATTGATAAGATATATTTATAAATACATATAAATTTATAGTATATGTATATATATTTAAAAAATAATAATATACAATTGGGGTCGGGTCTTCGGGTATTCGGGTCTCGGGTCCAAAAAAATATGCTCAGACCCTATTATACAGATCGGGCTTGGTTCGGGTCGGGCCGGGTCCCGACCCATTGACAGGCCTTTATGTGGGGATTTTATTTGGCTTTTTATGGTGGCGGGGAAGGGAGTTATCCGTTCCTTTTTCTTATGTAATCCGTACTGTAATTTCTTATTAATGAAATAAATAAGTTTCTGATCATCCAGTTGTGCCTTTTGATGAGTTTTGTATTTTGAATTATTTATACTAATCGCTAAGGCATACATAATCCTTTTATTCAAATAATTTCATAATGAACCGCCGTTCTCGAAGGTAAGAAAAGAATAGTATTTTGTGAAAAAGAAAGGGTGGCACTCATGTGAGGAGTATGAGCTGCCTACGTACCTCTGGGGTTTTTGAAAAGTTTTAAAATAGTTTTTGTAGAGGATCAGGCCCACGTAGTTCTGGAAATGAAGTGTTTTTTGTTTTTAGAATAGAAGGGGGATGAGAAGAGTCGTAGCGCGCCGAGATTTCGGACTAGGGGTAGAATTTCTTGAGATAGTCCAGATTGACTGGACGAGCCATCTCTTCCCCATCCCGGTCAGTGAGCATGGCGGCACCGTCGAATAAGATTTTCTTCACAATGTAGGGACTGCTCCAATTGGGCTTGAATTTCCCTCTGGGGTCCCAGATGGGTACTATTATCTCTTTGAGGGCTAAATCCCCCTCCTGGACACCGCGGTCCTTGACTCTCTTGTTAAATGATCGCGCTATTCGGCGATGGTACCCCTGTATGTGATAAAGATCTTTTAATCTTCTTTCATCTAAGAGGGCTAGCTCATCAAGACGGCCTTGGCACCAGTCTTCTTCACTAACCTTGCTTTCGAGCATGACGCGTATCGAGGGTATTTCCAGCACCACAGGGAGGACTGCTTCCATGTCGTAGACCAGTGAGTAAGGGGTAACCCCAGTAGAGGTTCGGATTGAGGTTCGATAGTCCCAGAGGACGTATGGGATCCGGTCGGCCCAATCCCTATAGCTTTCGATCATCTTGTTGATGATGGCTTTGAGGTTCTTGTTGGAGGCTTCAACTGCACCATTGGTCTGAGGTCGGTAGGGAGAAGATTTGTGTCTCTGAATCCCATACTCGTTGATAACTTCTGTGACCTCTACTTCGAAGTGTAACCCGTTATCTGACACTAGATCTTGCGGGACCCCATATCGACAGATGATATTCTTCTTGATGAATTTGGCCACTTTCTTGGCGTTCAACACTACGTATGACTCAGCTTTGACGCATTTGGTGAAGTAATCGATGACGACTAGGATGAACTCATGTCCGTTTAAAGCCTTTGGTGTAACCTTCCCTATGATGTCGATACCCCATATGGAGAACAGCCAGGGAGAGGTCATGTTTTATAACTCTCACGGAGTCAAGTGTTGAAGATTAGAGAATTATTGGCATTTGAGGCATCTCCGGACATAGGCGGAGCAATCCTGGGTCATGGTGGTCCAGTAGTAGCCTTGTCGGATGATCTTCTTGGCGAGCATGTGACCATTCATGTGGGGTCCGCACTCCCCGCTGTGGATTTTCTGCATTGTTTTCTCAATCTCAGCCCCTGCGATGTAGTGTAGATGAGTTCCATCAAAATTCCTCTTGAGTAGAGCTTTATGACAGATGATGTACTGGGCGGCCAGTCTTCGGAGGGTTGTTCGGTCCTTCTTATTGGAACCCTCGAGATACCTACCATGTTTGAGGAGGCACCAGATATCACAGTACCAACAATCGGCTAGTTTGAGATCTTCGGTGGAGATAAGCTCCACATTGCAGCAATGGGTCGGTTTGTCTTACTTTTGAACTAGGAAGGGGGTCATTGTTATTCCCTCGGGCATGTCGACCATGGAGGCCAAAGTGGCGAGAGCATCGGCTAGGTTATTCTTTGCTCGGGGTAGGTAATGGAAGGTAATATCTCAAAATTGGGAGGCTAACTCTTCTAATTGGGCATGAAAGGGTTGGAGCTTTTCGTCCTTGACTTTTCACTTTCTGAGCACTTGACCGATGATGAAGGCAGAATCCCCGTAGACATCAAGGTGTTGAATACCCTTTTTGAGAGCAACTTTGAGGCCCACTGTACATACCTCGTATTCCGTCATGTTGTTGGTGCAAGGGAAATCCAATTTCATGGTGATGGGAGTGTGAGAGTCATCTGGGGTGACCAGAAGTATCCAAATGCCATATCCCTTTTTATTAGCAGCGCCATCAAAGAACATTTTCCATCGAAGGCGGTCTTTAGTGGTGCAGAGGATATTTTCATCTGGGAATTCGGAGATCAATACATCTGCTTCTTCTACAGGGTAGTCAGCGAGGTAGTCAGAGATGGCTCTTCCTTTAACAGCTTGTTGTGTGATGTACACGATATCGAACTCGGTTAGGAGCATCAACCATCGGGCCATTCGGTTGGATAAGGCGGGTTTCTCAAGCAGGTATTTGGTGGGATCCATTCGGAATACAAGTTTGATGGGGAAGGCGAGCATGTAGTGTTACAACTTTTTGGTGACCCAGACAAGTGCGACACATGCCCTTTCTAAAGCAGTGTAGTTAACCTCGTACCTGACCAATTTACGACTGGCATAATAGATGGCTCTTTCTTTGCGGGAGCCTTCAAGGTATTGGGTTAGCAAAGCCCTGGCTACAGTGTCCGTTATGGTTAGGTATAGGAGTAAAGGGAAAGCAGACTGTGGCGGCATGAGTACTGGAGGTTGGGTCAGGTATTATTTGATTCGATCAAAAGCTTCTTGACAGGCCTCGTTCCAAACCTTGGTTGAATCCTTTCGGAGGAGTTTGAAGATTGGTTCATAGATCAAGGTTAGTTGGTTGATGAACCCACTGATATATTGTAATTTCCCAAGAAAACCTCGGACTTCTTTCTCTGTTCGGGGTGGTGGCATCTCAAGTATGGCCTTCAGCTTTGCAGGATCTGCTTCTATCCCCTTTTTACTGACCATGAATCCCAAGAGTTTTCCCTTTGTAACGTCGAAGACACACTTTTATGGATTAAGTCGCATCTGATACTGTCGCAGTCGTTCGAAGAACTTTCGGAGAGCAGGAACATGACCTTCTCTAGTTTTGGACTTGATAATCATATCATCCATGTAAACCTCGATGTCTTTGTGAATCAGATCGTGCAGGATGGTTGTGGCGGCCCTTTGGTAGGTACCCCCAGCATTCTTGAGACCGAATGGCATAACGGTGTAGCAAAAGGTTCCCCATGGGGTAATGAATGCGGTTTTTTCTTGGTGGTCTGGGTGCATCTTGATTTGGTTGTATCCGACAAACCCATCGACGAATGACTTGAGAGCATGAATGGCTGTGTTGTCCACGATCATGTCGATGTTGGGTAGCGGATAATCATCCTTCGGATAAGCTTTGTTTAAATCTCGATAGTCCACAAACATTCAAACCTTTTCTCCTGATTTTGGTACAGGTACAATGTTGGCTAGCCATGTGGGATATTCGATCACTGAATGAAACCCACATTTAACTGTTTAACCACCTCTTCTTTGACCTTGAGCGATAATTCGGTGCGGATTTTTCTCAGTTTTTATTTAACTGGCTTGTAATCTGGGAGAGTGGGTATCTCGTGTTGTGTTATTTCAGGATCGATGTCGGGCATATCATCATAGGACCATGCAAAAATATCTACGAACTCCTTCAGCAATTCTTCGAGTTGTGCGCGCTCATGCTCGTTAAGGGTAGCCCCTATCCTAATCTCGCGCAGTTGGCTACTAGAACCGAGATTAATAACAACAGTATCTTCTTCATTAACTTGAATGCGGTTATGTTGTTTATTATTAACCTTATTTAGATCAGTTAAGAATTGTTCATTTGCAAAATCATCATCATCAAAAGTTCGATTAGAATCTAAACAATTAATGTAAGGCACAGCAAGATACTCAAAATCTTCATTTATTTCATTGATAGGAAAAATAGCATTGACAACCTCATTAAAAGAGGTCTCGATTACATTTGAGCAAGGATAGACAACAGAAGAAGAAACAGGGTAAACATTGAGGTTAGGGAAGATTTCAAGAGGTAGAACTGGTGCAGCATGCCAGTTGAGGAGAGGTGTATTAGCAGCTTTAATCAGACGGGATGGGTCCATTGATGTAGTGCCTGAATGAACCATGCAGAGTGCCAGCCCCAGTATCTGTAAGTTGAAGGAATCTTCGGAATCACTTTCCTCAGTCTCTTCGATATCTTTGATGAGTGGTTGTACACGGTGTGGGAAACTTTCGGCCCATGGGTAGCTATCTTGGAAAAAGATCTCCATTCCAGGCTTCATCTTCTTGTCTGTGTGGTCGTACCATGGTTCTGGAAAACCGCAAAAGTGGAAATCCTCACCTTCTTTAATGAATCGTCCATTTAAGGAGTCTCCTGAGATAGTTTGGATACAGTTTAATCCTCTCTTTGGTCGAGACTGGCGGATCATTCTGAGCTCTTGTTCTGATGGTTGATACCCCAAGCCGCAAGGAGGGAAAGCTTTCTTCAGTTCGATGGGCTCAAGTATCCCTTATTGCCTTTGCCCTAGCCCCAGTCCGGGCATGAAGTGCATGTTTCTGAACATCTGAATCACATTGACATTGCCATGAGGGTCATATTCTGGACAAACCCTTTCTTTGAAACCGTCCCCTACCGAGAGTAGGAATGGCTTAAATCAGAATCCTGATATGAGCATATCATTTTACCTGTGCTGTATCTCGAGAATTGGACTGCTGGTGCTTGCACTCTCGACATTTTTGTCGTCACCCAAAATGGTGATGACTCGCCCGTGGACGAAGAACTTTAATTTCTGGTGGAGTGAGGAAGACACACCCTTGATATTATGGAGCCAGGGGCGTCCGAGCAACAAGTTAAAACAAGCTGGGATGTCTATGACTTGGAATTCAACGTCAGGTTTTATAGGTCCAACACCTATTGCAAGTTTTATGGATTCCATCACCTCACGACGGGTATTATCGTAGGCACGCACAGCGATGGAGGTTGGAGCGAGGTCGCTTTCTTTCAGGCCTAAACACTTGAAGGTTTTAAATGGGCAAACATTCAAGGCGGATACGTTATCGACAAGAGAGAGTGGCACGGCCTTTCCCATAACTTCGACGGAGATGTTGAGTGCATGATTGTGATTCGGCTAGCATTCGGGTAGAGGTTAATGATCCGACCAGATTTATCGCCTCCTCTGGTGTGGTAGAGGGAGGAACTATAGGTCCAGTGAGTAATTTGATTAAAGCATTTCTGTGTAGCTGGGAAGACATGAAAATCACCCATAATGTGATGTTAGCTTGAGTTTTCTTTAGTTGATCAAGGATCTTGCTCTCCTCAATGGTTATCTCTGGCATAGGAAGGTTTTCAACGCCTTTCCCCTTGTCATTTACTGGTAGTGAGCTTGGAACTTGGTAACGTCTCCCTGATCTGGTCATATGATTTACTGAAGAAGGTAAAAACATAAATCCCGTTTCCTCGTCAATCTCAGGTTGCTCTACCACCCTATCTATTTTTCCGAGGAGTTCTTCAAATGAGATCATCCCACATATGTCGACTACTGGGCCAGCTCTTCCTGAAGCTTGTTCTTCGCTCGAATCTTTGAATCCTTCCCCCCATCCGGTGGTAATAATTTTATCTTTCCCTATAAAGTCGATGCATTCCATAACTTTAACGGCTTCTTCATACAAGTTCTCCCATTCTGTGGGGTTATGTGTGATTGAAGGGACCAAGCGCCCTTGTAGCTTCAAAGTGTCAAGTAACCCGGTGATACTGCAAATGCTGTTGGTTTGCCTGAATAATTCTGCCATAATCTGGATAACATCATCTAAGATGAATTCGTCGGTTAGTACCACCCATCTGTCTGAATCTCGGGCCCATTTTCGTGCTTCCAAAAATAGTGTATTGAATCTCTGGCAATCGGTGACCATCTGTGAGGGAAATTTCAGCCCGAATTCTAGGAGTTGGTTTAACACCTCTGACAATTCCATACCTCCATTTTCAGAACGGGTACAGACAGCGATGCATGCTCTGGTAAGGAGTGACAGTGCCTGATCAGCGGGGCTAGTAGGGTGTAGGAGGAAATATGGGCAAAATTTGAAGATGTTTAGGAGGGTATAGGGGTGAGATTTGGGTTGATGGATCGAAATTCGGGTTTTCTTCCAAGAATATGGCATTGGTGTGATTTCGGAGTGGGTTGTGAGTAATGTTTGGCTTAGGATTGGCTGGTGGGGCGATGGTACCCCGGTCAATGAGATCTTGGATTACGTTTCGGAGGTGAAAGCACTGGTCAGTAGTATGGCCAGCAGTTTGGTGGAAGGAGCAATGAGCGTCGGTCTTAAAGTTTCTTGGGAGTGGATTTGGCAATGGACGTGGATCCAAGGGTTTGATGAGGTTTCGGCTTAACAAGGCTTGGTAAACTTTGGAGAGGGGAGCATGAAGCTCAGTGTATTCCCTTCGGACAAGAGCAGGGCGGCTTTCTGGTGCCCATGATGTGGTTGGTTGAGATATGTTGTTGATGGTTGAGACTGTAGCATTGGCAGGCTTGTCATACTTGCTAGGGGTGAACTGTCCGGACACCTTCTTTGGTTCAATTTTTGCTTTAATGAGGCTTTCCTCAATTTCCACTCCAGCCTCTCTGAAAGCTCTGAAGTGGGGATAGTATTGTCCTCCCATCGTCGCTCGGACATGGGGCAAGAAGTTCTTCTTCACTATGTTGACATGTTCTTCCTCGGATGGCCGATTAGTCATGGTAGCTGCTCGCTCCCTCCACCGAGTTATGAAGTTATTGACTGATTCCCCAGGATTCTATTTGTGCAGCTCTAAATCACGATGGGTGACCTAAAGCTCTTCATTGTATTTGTACTGCGACATGACTTCTCGGGCTACATCCACCCAACTACGGATTTTGGATTCCTCAATGGATAAAAACCATCGGAGGGCACTATCCTTCAAAGTTTGCTGAAATAATTGGTCCATCACCTCTTCAGAAGCCCCTAGTAGAGTCATGGAACGATGATAAATGCGAAGATGAACAATTGGGGGACCACTCCCCCCGAACTTCTCGATATGTGGCATCTTAAACTTCTCGGGTAACCTCGCTTTAGGATAAGGAGACATATGGGTGTAGTCCATGTAATTCCCAGAGATCCTGACTTGGTCAAACTTCTTGGTGAGCATCTTGAGATCCTCTTTGAACTTATTCAACTCCTCCTCCTTTGGATCAGCGACCATAGGTAGGTTAGCCATAGGCTGGGCAATGTTTGGCATTGGAAGCTGGGCAGGCGGCGGCCCATTGGCAGGAGGGGCACGTGGAGCGTGCTGATATTCTTCCAGGACCCAGATAGGCTCAGGTGGACCCATATCAGGCTCTTGAGGAATAGGAACTTGGTTTCGTTGCATTTCTCGAACCTCAGCTTGGAGGTTGTCAATCTTTGCCATGAGATGAGATATGACTATCGACAAATCCAGTTGTATGACTGGTGCTTGATCTGCAATCTCCATGGAAGATGGATGGATTCCGGACTCGGAAGAAGTAGTAGAGGAGCGGATGAAACTCCGGGGTGATTTGACTGATGACCGAAGCCAATAGGGAGCCAGGCCAAGGGATTGCAATCGACCTGAGAAGGCGTAGGATAAGATTTATTTTTGAGGAAAAGGGAAGAAACTATTTTTGGATTTTTGATAAAGAAGGGAGAAATGTTTTTGGATTTTTAATAAAGAAGGGAGAAATGTTTTTGGAGACGGAACTCAGCATGATTATTATGATTATTATATTTTCAGTTGTATTTAATTCTCCTAAATGCAATGCCGGACGGGACCCGAGCCTATAAAAGTGGGGTTTTTAATATATGCAAAGCTATGGTTTGGACTTGTAACCAGGCTCACAGATAGGGTCCCGTTTTAAAAAATGCGCAAAAATTGGGCGGCAGATCGACCCGGAATTTTAGCAGAGTTTCGAGTTGAAACCGGCAATCTAAAGTGCGTGTTCTAAGTCTGACACCTATATGCTGGTATGCAGTTGGTTGGGTGAATCTACATGGGTTCTCCCCTTTGGCGTGACTTCCACGATATACGTCTTGCTCTTGCAGGCAATCGGTACGTGTGGACAAGCCATTTGATAACCTGAGTGTACGTGAATTAACTCACCATATACATCATGGGGACGGTACGTGTGAGAGCGAATTCGATATACTCGGTGTACGTGAACGAATTCCTTGCGATATACCTCCCGTTATGACTTCGGTCAAGCGGTACGATGCGGGGAAACCATTCAATATACGTCGAAGGTACTTAGCCAATGGAAGGTGAGAGTCATATCGCTTAGGCTAACTGCGACCTGCCGGACCAGCGCCCATCACGAAGTCACCCTCCAGTTACTGGATAAAATTTTGTCAATAACAATGCTCTTTGGTGATATCGTGTGAATCATGCATGATTCTCTTATTAGTATCTTATGATGAGAATGCCTTTCTTGATTATGCCAAACAGGGAAAAAAGTACAAGTACCCCAAAAGGTACGCCAAGTATGGATGGGTGATGCGTGCAACATGGGGATATACATGTGATCCTAGGTGCACGTGGTGCGAAGTGTACATGGAGAATTTTTACAAGTGTGTGAACATAAGCGTAAGCATGGGATACATGCGATAAAGGGGAATAGGCAAAAATGGGGGGAAACATTAACAAATTTAGCATCCATGTAAATAGAGTCAAGCCCACAAGAAAAAACACATATCCCCAGCAGAGTCGCCACTTTGGCCAACCCCGATCCTGATCCTTGCGGGTGGGCGCGTGGAGGAAATGATCCTTCGGGTCCCGCACGTCCCTCTCGAGAGCACTTCGGTCGGCGTCGTTTGTGGTGTGAAAAATGTAGAGAGATTCAGAGTCTCCAGTCTATTTTACTCAAAACAGACAAAAGAAAAAGGGGAAGCCACCCCGAAGAGTGGCATCCAAAGACATACTGGTGCATATGAAACCAAGATGATTCGAGAAGGGTTCGAAGGCTTAGTTACGAAATGGGAAGGTGTTAGGCACCCATTCCGCCCCTTTGGTCTCTCATGAATATTTTCTATTTTCCTTTATGTTTCCTCCCGTGATATGTGTGTATGTGTATCATGGAATGGAGGTAGGAATCCTCGACTTGTATCATGGAAAAGATAAAGCGAGTCGTCCGTAGGAAGATATAAGAGTAATATTAGAAAAATGAGATTTACGCAATTACCCCTACGTTGATCGTTATAAGGGAACGATAACGCATATGGGGTAATGCGTCACTAAGAACAAGTATATGTATAATATAAGAAAAATGGATTTAGAGAAGATAGAAAATGAGAGAAAAATGAGAAAAAGGACTCGAGTCTCGGGTTTTACCCCAAGATGCCTACGTAGCCTATAAAGGCATCAAAGTCCACGTAGTTCGCATGTAAAACGAGGGGTGGGATTTATCCCATAAATCCAAAATGGGGAATCTCTTATTTGTGAGTGTGTGTGTGTGTGTGTGTGTGTGTGTGTGCGTAGAAAAAAGTGTTTTAGTTGTGAGAAAAGTGTGAGGAAAATATGAGAATCCCCTATTTGAATTTATGAGCAAAACCCTCTTTTTCTTGTTTTTTGGGTTTTATGAAAATAAAAGATGTGCAATAATACTAAGTAAAAAGTATATTAGGATGTGTGAAATGAGATAATAAAAGTGCTAAGTAAGAAAACAAGTTATTGAGAATTCAAGGGAATTTAAAGAGAGAGTTTGAGAAAGTTGGGCCTTCTTGAAGATCTTGAGCTTGATCTTGAATATTGGGGAGCAGCCCTTGAACTTTGGATGATAATGGAGAGTGGCTAATTCACCAAGTTTCATGAAAGGGATGATGAAAAGTGGAAGTAAAAAGGGAATTTGGAAGTTGAAATCACGCTGCCTTCGAGAGAGGTTTCTGGGATTCGTTGAGAGGGATTTTTATCAGACCCGGGATCCCTTGAAAATGAGGTGAAGGCCTCCTTTTATAGTCCCAGGTGAGTGCCAATCGGCATAGAGCCCTTCCTGCCTATCGGCAGGCAGGTGCCGATAGGCAGGTTCTGGAACCTGCCGTTTAGCAGTGTGTTTCGGGATTTTTCAGAAAATCGGTCGCCGAGGGCAAACCGTTGGTCAGAATTGTGCACGGGGAATACCGTTGGAAAGGTAATTCAGAGCTCGAAATTCCTTTGGACCGCTCCCAGGTTCGGTAGTTGACTTTAGGTCAAATATGACTCGGAAGCGTTTGTCGATCCATTAGACGCGGAATCATTCGGACGCAAACGGATCGTTCGTACACATGGTAAGTTCGAATCATGCACGGGGCATACCATTGGAAAGGTTATGAGATGTACTTCAAAATTCCAAAGAGTTGACCCGGTTTGGAGAGTTGACTTTGGTCAACCGGGCCCGGGAAGTGCTCGGTGGCCTCCCGGAGTCAAGTGAATCGTTCGTCCGCATGGAAAGTCAGAATCACGCACGGGGCGGACTGTTGGAAAGGGTATTCAGGGCCCTTTGAAGATTCATTCAGCCTCGATCGAGATAAATAGTTGACATAGGTCAAACAGATTCCGGGAGCACCCGATGGCCTCTGGGTCAGGTTTTGGATGCAAACAGACCGTTCGTCCTCATGGTAAGTCGGAATCGTGCACGAGGCAGACCATTGGAAAGGGTATTCAGTACCCTTCAAATATTTATTCAGTCTCGGTCGAGACAAAGAGTTTGACTTTTGGGTCAAACTGAGCCGGGGAGTGCCCGATGGCTTTTAGGTCAGTACTTGGGACGTGACCTGGGTTTACAGTTATGAAGGGAGGTACAAGGGACCTAAGGAGAGTCAGGGGGTAATAGAATGGGGTGTCTACGCTAAGAGCTCTAAAAATTGCCAGACTTGTTCGTAGATAAAAAGTCAACCCTTTTCGAAAAACAATACTGCCACGAATCTCGCAAATTGAAGATATTTTTTCGCTAATTTTATAAAATAACATATTCACCACCTTTTATAAAATAACATATTCATGTATGAGCTCTGAAAATTATCAAACCTATTTCTGACCATTGCCCGATGGTTCTCCGATTTGAAGGTACTAACTATAACATGAAATCTCATAAACCTTTTAGATTCCTCTCGTGCTGGTTTGATAGGAAAGACTTTAAAGAACTGGTGAAAAATATTTGGAACAACCACTCAAATATAGAGGACAATACTTACAATTTCATTAATTCTATTAAAGAGTGGAACAAAAATGTCTTTGGTAACATCTTTTAAAATAAAAAATGGATCTTGTGACGTCTTATCGGTATTTAGAAAGCTCATAAAAGTGTTTTCTCTCAAAATCTTGAAATACTTGAAAAGTATCTTCGATCTGAGTTTAACGATATGTTAATCCATGAGGAGAAATTTTGGCGTCAAAAACCTAAAAGCGAGTGGATTAGTGAGGGTGATAGGAACACTAAGTTTTTCCACACGTCCGGCATAATTAGAAGGAAGAAGAATAGAATTTATCGGCTCATGATGAATGGGGACTAGACGGAGGATACTACCACCCTTACCGCCCACATAAATGATTACTTTAAGAATTTCTTCCATGTTTAGTTTTCATATGATACTAATAGTCAAATGAATGATTATCCTCACTTTGAATTTGAGAGTAGGGATATACTTTATTCTCATATGACCCCTTGCGATTGACGAAGTTAAACATTCCACTTTTAGCATAAAAGCGAGAAAATCCACGGACCCTGATGGGATCCAACCCATGTTTTACCAACACTTTTGGAGTAATATAAAAGACAACCTGTTTAGTTTTGTTAAGAATTATTGGAGTCAGAATGAATGCCCGACCAATATGAATAATAGCTATGTGACTTTGATACCTAAACTGCATAACCCTGAGAATATTAGTCAATTCCGACCAATTACTCTTTGTAATATTTCTTATAAAATCCTTGCTAAAGTGATAGTTAATAGATTAGGCCCCATCCTTTGTCAGATCATTGACCCGTGGAAGGATAGTTTCCTCCGGGGTAGGCAGATTTCTGATAACATCCCTATCATCCAACTTATTATACGTACCCTTATGAAAAAAAGAGGTAAGGTTGGTGGTGTTATCCTTAAAATTTATCTGGAAAAAGATTATGATAAAATTAGTTGTGACTACCTCGAGGAAGTCTTAAAATGGCTTAATATGGAGAGCGGATTTAAAAAATTGATTATGAGTTGTGTGAAAAATACCTCCACCGCTTTCCTTTGGAATGGCTCTCCATTACCCAGTTTTACCCCCACTAGGGGATTTAGACAGGGTGACCTTCTTTCTCGCTACTTGTTTGTGATGTGTATGGAGTATCTCTCAGCTAGCATCAATGACAAAGTGAGAAACGGAAAATGGAAATGCAATAAAACTTCCTCCAATGGCCCATGCATTTTGCACCTTTTCTTTGCGGACGATCTCATCTTGTTTTCTAACTCGACAATTAGTTCTTGTGAAATAGTGATGGATACACTTGATGAGTTTTGACACATTTAGGACCAGAGAGTTAGTTACTCCAAATAAAAAATGTTCGTCTCACCAAATATCCCTAGAACTCATGTTGTGGATCTTAGTAATATATTTTGGATGAATCTTACTGTCTGGGTACCTACTTGGGTGCCAATCTTGTTCACGGTAGGCTCAATAATCCTTACCTCAATAATGTCATTGAAAAAGTACAAAAGAAGCTTTCGGAGTGGAAAACCAAATTGTTATCCTTTGCGGGTAGAACCACCCTTGTCCAATCTGTTAAAACTACGATCCCTGCGTATATATAATATGCAAACCTCTATTTTACCCAAAAAAAAATGTGATACCCTTGATCGACTTAATAGAAATTTTCTGTGGGGAAGTAATGAGAGTAACAAAAATTACATCTTGTCGGTTGGGATATAGTATATAGGCCCAAAGACATGGGTGGGTTGGGTATTAGAAAGGCCCGTGATAATAATAAAGCTACAATTGCTAAATTAGGTTGGAAAATCATGAGCAAAAGTGGTTCCTTATGGGCCAATGTCATCACAAAAAAAATATAAAGTTGATCCTAATCCTAGATTATGGTGTAAGAAAACCAACACTTCCCATATTTGGCGTAGCATTTTTAAAAGTAAGGAGTCCTCATTAAGAACACCAAATGGAATGTGGGAAAGGGAAATAATATTAATATCATGAAAGACTGGTGGTGCACCTCTTGCATCTAAAGGAGGCCAAAGCCCTATGTGTGATGATAATGTTAGCATCCTCATAACTGATAATGGATCTTGCGACCTTAATAAGATTCTATAGGGGTTCAAGAAAAAATTGTGGATGAAATCATTAATACGTTGCTCCCTAAAAGGGGGGTTCGGGAGGACAAACCTTCTTGGCAACCTAGAAGTAAAGGTAAGTTCTCTATCCACTCTTGCTATAATAAAATATCTTTTGAGGAGGAATCCAACCCCCCTTGGATTGGGTGGAAGAATATTTGGAAGCTTGGTATCTAGCCCAAATTGAAACACTTTGTTTGGACCCTTCTTCATAGTAAATTGCTCATGAATGCCCATAGAGATAGAAGAGGCCTCACCACGGACAATACTTGCCCTAGATGTGCTTGCAAGGAAGATCTCATTCATATTTTCAAAGATTGCTTTTTTTCTACTCAAGTTTGGAAATATCTCAACATGCGCCGCACACATATCCAAGGTATGTTCACTGATTTTAATTCTTGGCAGACGACTAATGTATGGAATAAGGCGAACAATAATTGGTATGTGACTTTCATCTCTTACCTTTGGTGTATTTGGAAAACCCGCAACAAGCTTGTTTTTTACAATGTTAGCACCACCCCCTCTACAGTTAATAAGCTTATCTTTGAACTTAGTTGCGATATCTTCGAAACCCATAATAAGCTTACTAACCATGAAGGGGAAATCTCTAGTACGTCCACTAATGCTAGTGATTGTATTTTAGGTACATACATTATCCAGACGGGCAAGAGCTTTGACATTAATAGCGGGATGAGGATGGGAGATGGATTGTGGGCTTCACTGGTCGTATTCGGGGACCGGCAAGACCCCTTAGAGCAGAACTGGAAGGAATTTTCCATGGTTTAAACATTGCCATTAAGAAGAAAGGGAAGGGCGTCTGCCTCAAGTTCGATTATCACGAAGCCATCAAACTTTTGGAGTCAGAGGAAAAGGGGACCCACCCCCTTACTAATATCATTGAAGACTGTTGTGAGATCGTTAATTACCTCAATGCCAATTTCATCCACACCCCAAGGGAGAAGAACATCCAAGCGGATTGCATGGTCAAAATTGTTAAAGACTCTCAAGAGCTTTATGAGGAATATGAGCACACTTCGGAGCGGATCCTCGTGATGCTTGAGCGTGTCGAGCGTGATAACCCCATGATTTAGTGTTCTTATCGTTGTTGTTCTATTTCCTTTTGTAACCAAAAAAAACATATTCACCATCCCACCCTCCACGCGCACACCGTCTTGTGTGTTTTCGGTCTAACACAGTATAAGTGCCTAGCTCACGCATAATCTTGTGAAGATAATATTTGGGTTTATAAGGGAGAGCTACTTTTGAGACTTTTATGCTTTATCAATTATTATTTTGGTGCATAAAAAAATGAAAATTACTTTATCTATTAATTTCATTGAAAAAACATAAATGATGAAAGGATGGAAAACCAAATTTTCTTTTTGTGATAATTTGAAACTCTTCATTAAATAAGCAAACATATAACATGTTTGGTTTTTTACTTAATTGATAACACCATTTGGGTTACACTTGAGAAACTTTTTGAACAAGGTGAAATGATCATGGTGAAAGTTGTGATAAGTTTGACTTTTATTAGCTTCCCGAGGCAAAAAAATGTGAAATTTAAAATGAAAGGAGTTTAACATTGAAGACAATAAAGACAACTAAGAGTGCAAAACCTTAAAACATAAAATTTTGCACCATAGGAACTCGTATTTCATCACATATTTCAACATCTAATTCATAGGTTATGAGTACTAAAAAAATTATTTGGACCAAAAGGTTGAACTACAATTGTTGTGCATGTGCTTGGAGGAGGAAACAAAACACAACACAAATCTTTTAACCCCTTAATTGTATTTAACCACCCTAATTTTAATACACCCTTATTGTTGGGTTGACATTCTATTTACCCACCCCACTTCATGGAAAAAAAAGTTTGATGCCTCTGGGACATTATAATTTTTTCCACTTCGTGGGGTGGTTTAAATGAAAAATAAAATACACTTTAAACACATGCAAACATTCTTTTTCCTCTTTTATTTTTATATGTTTTATTCATCTTTGATATTTTTCACTTTTTCAACAAACTCGCTTTTTTTTCATCTTTGTACTAGTGCAAAAACACTAGTTTTTTTAGTGCTAGAACTTTATTTTTAAGAATTTAATGGTTACATTTTTCATCATTATGTCATTATTATTTTATAGAATGTTAATTACAAGTATATTTTTTTACTATTATTTTAATTTTTTGCATTTCTAATTTTTTTCGTGTATTATACATGTGTTACATGGTGGAAAACAAAACCAAAAAAAGATAGAGCAGAGATAAACTTACTAATAAACAAAAAAATAAAAAGAAATAAGAAGAAAATAAGAGGAGGCAAAAAAATGTAAAGAAAGATAGAAAGAAAGTTTGTTGAAAAAGTGAAAAGTATCAAAGATGAATAATAAATATAAAAACAAAAGAGGAAAAAAATTTATTTTCGGTGTTTACATGTGTATTTAAAGTATATTTTATTTTTTATTTAAACCACCCCATGAAGTGAGTTGGGTAAATAGGAAGTCAGCCCAATAATAAGAGTATATTAAAATTGGGGTGGTTAGATAAAATTAAGGGGTAGAACCAAGGTTCTAAAAAACGCGGGGCGTGATCGAGGCGTGTAGGCCAAGCCTTAAGCCTTAGAAGCCTAGGCGGGTCTTGGCGTAAAAAGGCGTTTAGGTCTTTTTAATATATTTTAATATTTTTTAACCATAACAAGGGTATTAATATACTAAAATTGTACATATCATAAAAATATGTCTGAATATTTGCAAATAAAAATATTATTTGATTATTTCGAATGAGATAATGGTCAGCTTTGTAAAAAAATCTTTAAAAGGCGGTATCGTTTCACTAAAGCATTGTTGTTTTTAGAGAAAAAGTACGCCTTAAGGGTTTTACCAAGCATAAGGCATCAAAATCTTAAGGCGGGGCATTTCTCCCAAGCCTCAAGCCTTGGCGGGTTTTTTAGAACAGTGGATAAAACTAAAAGCTCCCTTCAAGAAGTCTCCTACTAAATCATGGACAAAATTAAAAGTGAAAATCAAGTATTTCCTTTACTCCTCTCTATAAGTTACTTTTCACTTACCTACCTCTGTTGAAAGCCCTTTTCACTTGTGAACATAAATAACTATTAATGATATGATACACTATGAAGTGTTGTTTTATCGTAAGTCACCGCAATATTCATTTTGAAAAAGGAAAGTTCAAGTCACCTTGAAACATCAACATGCAACCAGTGCGATATTTTACGAAACAATACATCCTGAAGAGTAATCAAGAATCGTCTTTGTTGTTGATTTTGTCCAAACAATCATATACTATAAGTCTATAAAAGAGAATCAATAACTTGAAAATAGTAATTTATATTGTCGTTGATAAAGAAATGAAAATATATATATATAATATTACATATGAACCATGATGCACCATGATATACAAAGTTCCTGTCATGTTTGTATCTTCTTTTGGGAATTTCTTCAAACAGTAAATATGCACCATGATAAACTTCTGAAACCAATTGGACTCTTTAACATTAAATATTCTCAACTACTTCAAAATTAAATATTACAAACTACATATACAATTTAAAAGGGGTATACAACATCAATAAAAATAATTTATATTAAATACCCAATTGAAGATGGGAGCAAAACCATATAAGTGAATTCATATTACTTTACATATGAGAATCATATATTGCAGAAGAGTGGTGTTATGGATACCAAACAAATTCCCCAAATTTTCCCCAAATAGTATTAATGAGTTGTGCCCTGACGGAACCCATACCACAAGTTATAACACTTAATGCTATTTGAGAGAGTTGTTTGGGACACAAAGCATTTCCCATTACAAAATAGTAAATGAAGTTGTTAACTCATATTAAGTTGAGTTTGTCTCTACAGTTGTGAGACACAAAACAGACTAGTGAAATGAATAAGAAAATGATAATATTTAATTGTGAAGATAAAATAATATAAAAGTGACAATAGAAAATAGTAATGGGAAAAAAATTACCCAACACCGAACTTTATAAAAATACCTACTGAATCCATTCATGCACTTGAAACACAATTATTATGTTCAAATAAATCATAATATATAGTAAACATTTGAGATCAGTAACCAAAAAAAATGTTTTAGAGGGTTTACGTCTGAACTTGCAAAACTACATTAAAAAAATTAAGATGTATAGTGCATGATTGGTACATAGAAAAACTTTCAGACTCGTCTCTAATTAGAGGTGAAAAGTAGAAAAGAATATGATAATTTGAGTCGAACTAATTCACGACATGTTTGGGCCATAAAAACAATTTTCCTTCCTCCGTGATGCTCAAGGTTTTGAACAATTAGTAACTTCCAAAAAAAATTCATGCCTGAAATAAACAACCATAGGGAGTGTTTAAAGCAAAATGTTGGTTTAGATTTTTGAAACAAAAACATACATGTCAATTCGCACCAAGCACGCCTCTAACAAACAGTGGATTCAAAATGAATTGTTAAAATACATCACAAACTGCCTGCCATAACCAAACATATTTTTTTATATAGATTATACTACATGAAGCTGAAGTCCAAATTGGGATGGGCGATGCGCTCAAGTGGGATCATTGAACCCACATCTATTTAGGTCTTCTTACCTCCACAAAAGGGGATTTATATTTGGGGGCAATCTTAGATTCATTTTAGGAGTAAATTCATTCTTCACCTTCCACATATTTTTTCCATGTGGCATAAGGTGTTTACCATATCAGCCCGTTCAGTTTGTGGCTCTCTTTTGTCACCTAGAAAGAGATGTGGGATATGAAGAGCTTAACATGAAACGAATAAAGTGAACTATATCAGCCCGTTCAGTTCGTGGCTCTCTTTTGTCACCTAGAAAGAGAAGTGGAAAAAGTGAACTATGAATGGAAGAAGGAATATGAAGAGATGGAGTCATTTATGAGAAATTAAAAGTCTAGTGCGGAATAAATGAGAAAATGAAAAGGTTGAAGGGGTCAACTTTATTTGTTAAATAATAAAACTTTAATTACAATTGTCCACATGACGCTTTAAAAACACAACAAATGTTGTCATCGTGTTCCGCTGTCTTATTTATAAGCTTGCGCCATAAGTCATCTCCCCACATATGTCCACTCTCAAAAGTTATCTCAAAACCATCTATAGTGAAAATAAGCTAGTACATTGTATTGGTTGGACATCACCCCGAGATTTTCATAACTTGCATCAGACCCAATTTCTCTATCCCCCCCCCCCCCCCCCCCTTATCTCTCTCTCTCTCTCTCTTCATTTTTGTTGTTAACAATGTGAAGAGAAGACATTAGGCTTGGTCATTGAACGCCATGATAACACCATGCTTCGCAAACCATGCAAGGACCAATCTTTAAATATCATGCTATGGGTCTTGTCAATAAAGAGTGTGAAGCCCAAGTAAAAAGGTTTATTGGTGTCGTGTTCAAAAAGTTCCTGACCATTGGGGAAGCAATAGAGGGCATCGAAAACCCCCATGAGCATCTCAAATGCTAATGTAGATTAGAAGAATATGAATATTCATATAGGATTTATGTACAATGAGAGTAAAAAAAAGTACAATACAACCCTCTACGATAAATATGAAAGTGATGTGTCAATATTGATTATCCATCATGTCGAAGAGACCATTTACATCCATAGGGTTTCTTCTACATTGTGAAGGATGCCACATCGAATCCATATGCATTAAATCCAAGTTTCCTTCTCCAATGCAACTATGAATGTGTTTCTTTCATTCCACATTTGATACATGTTAAGGTTTTGATATTTGCATTGGAGAAATTTTTTTATCAACAATGTGTAAACTACATTTTTGTCCACAAAATATTCACATCATCTTATCACACCTCAGCATAAGCACAATATAGACATTTGCATTAGAGATGCTCTAAACATGCACTATGGGTGACTACTCCATCGTGGCCCTTTTTCACTCTGCAATGTGTGGAACCTCAAGTGAAAAATGGCCAATTACGCCAATGGAGGAAGTGGATTGAGCACATTCTACGCTGGTGAAAGTGACTTCATAAAAGTCATTATAAAGGAAATATGGAAGAAAATAACTATTGAAGACCATGCGATAATTTGCCACATGGTAAACAATCTTCAAATGTGAGGCCTTGTTGGTCAAATGACTCATATCTTGAGAGCTTAAGATATATTTCTTTTATCCTTGATGTTAAAAATGTTGTGAAATCTCTCATATCACTATGATCATTTGTCACAACCAAGCCCCACAAAAATTATGACTCGTTTAACAACATTGCCTTAAAAATGGACAAAAAGGTCCATTTAAAAGTAACTTTATCTACAAATAGGCTAAAAATGTTATGTTTGCTTCCATTAAGATCACCGAATATAAGTAAAAATAACGAACCAAAATGGAAGGAAAACAAAGATTAAGTGGATGGGAAAGAGAAACATACATTATGAAACTATGGTAACCAATCACCCCCCCTCCCCCCCCCCCCCCCCCCCCTCCCTCCACCGACAAAAAAAAATCTAGATTGGGCACCTGAAAATTCATCTCAGTTGTCAGTTGCAGAAGATGTTATAACTCGCACTGGTATCAAAGCATTAGGTACCTATACTTCTTACTGAGGCACCTATAACCTAATTTGAAGTCTAAGAAATTTTCAAAAACCCTGAGAATATTAAAAAGTGAAAAGGCCTTGAAACCTCCCATTGTTCATCACTTGTCATATCGTCCGTTCAAAATTCAAATGTATTTCCATTATCACTATGCTCTCTCAATGCACAAAACACATAATGTAGCCACAAATTTTCTACATTTATCAAACCTCTTCCTCAATGTCTTCCTCTAAAAGTCCTAAAGGAACAAATCAACAAACCCCCCAAAGTAACCCATCTCACACTTGGGTTGAACAAATAAGTAACATATAAAGAAAAAACTTACATATGACATGTTTGAAAACTTGGATTGGATAGATTTCCTTAATATCTCTAAAAAGTGTCGCACCAAATTTGTCAAGATTTACAATCAACGAAGAATCATCTTTTTGGAGGAATGATAAAGACGACCATTGACTTTGTGGAAACGAAGAAATTTACAACTCCCATCCATAGTCAGAATATGTTAAAGCTCAACCTAATTAAGGCAATGAACTTATTTCCCTAGTCAAATATGACCACACATAATGAGTTTAAGCATTCGTAACTCACACTCATGGGCAAAAAGTAGTAACCACCTCTCACACCTTGACTTATTTGTCAATTGATGCATTCAAACTGGTCGATATGGGATTCCCCCACGGGCAGGAAGTAGTTACCACCTCTCACACCTTGACTTATTTGTCAATTGATGCATTCAAACTGGTCGACAGCTTGACATGGGATTCATTATCCTTCAACACATGGATGGATGTACAAATCTATCCGACAAATCATTTACATACGAGATGGTTCTCACATGAATCTCTAAAAGCCTTCACCTGTTGCTTTAAAATACCGATGATGTGGTAGCACAATTGAAGGCTGACACTTATGGGTCTCATGCACATTGACAAGATCCACGGGCAATGGATTCTTAGACTCCGACATATATGGATCAAGTACCCGAACAATCCCCGACTTAAATACCCAGACAAGGTCATCCATACATCAAATTTTCGAAGGCCCTGTGAACCAATTTGCAACATTCAACCAAACTTAGTGAGTTGAATGCATTTGTCTGAATAGAGATATCACTTTTCATTCTCGCAAAGACTACCTATCAAAATAAATGCAGAACCTACATAAGCATGTCATGAAAAATGAGTGCAAAAATTAGATGTATTATGATGCTCCACCATCACAAGAGATAACCGTTAAAAATCTTCAAGGATTCAACAATGATTTTTATGATCGAAGGAATCATAGAGTTGCAAATCAAGAAAATAACACAACATCCATATACCAAACAATGACCGACTTCACCAACCGACCGACCGACCTAACAAGCCTATGTCTCAATCTATATGACCTCGACCCAAGATATGTGGATCTTATCACTAGGGAGAAACAAGCAGATTTAAGCAGCTACGTTGTCAAAATGGAATCACTACACCAAATCTACCGAATTGTCAAGGTCATTAACCTTGACAAATCCAACTTGTCAAGGTCAATGACCGTGACATTTCGAGGCGAGACAACTTTTTTTGTCACGGTCGTGTCACGGTCATTGACCTTGACACAAAACTCGCATTTTGTGTCATGGTCGTGTCGCGGTCAATGACCGTGACACGTTTGTCACGGGTTATAACCGTGACAAAGCCGTGACCCTTTTTTAAAAAATTGTCACGGTCAATGGCCGTGACAATTCTAGGCAGAATTTAAAAAAAATCTGTTGGGCAGTATGGCCACTGCCACTGCCCAGCAGTATATTTGTACCTATTATAGCAACGTTGTACCTGTTCCAAACATCATATATCCAAACAAACTAAAGATAATGCAAATATATAGTCAAAATATAAACTATTTAAGAAGAAACAACATCACCATCAATTATCTCAAATCTATAAACTATTTGCATGGAAAAGAGATTTTGTACTGCGACGCTCGGGGACACCTCCTTATCCTTCCCTTCTCGTCCGAATAGCCACATAAGTATGGAGCATATGTGGCCTGCCCTTAGGGCCACTCCCTGTCCCCCCGAATTGAAATAAAGTAAAATTAGTATCCGCCCCTCAAATATAGATAAATATAAATCTTAATTGAAATCGAAATCGAAATTGACATATAAATATAAATACATTACCTGTAGTGTCACTTAAACAGCTAACTTGAACTCATATGGCACCTCCTTCCAACTAATGTACCCCAGGCAATCGTGTCAAATATAATTCTCTTCATATCTAAACACTAAGAAATACTATAATCCTATGGAGTTATGCGTTGCAAATTCCTTCCAACCGTTGTGTAGCCAAAAATCAGCAGTTGAAGTTGTCAATTCCACCTTTCAATGGTCTCCCATGTTTTGCTAGAAGTTCCAAGTGTTGGGGTATGGAAAGTGGAATTGACAACTTCAACTGGTGATGTTTGGCTACATAACGGTTGAGAGGAATTTGCAGAGCATCGCTCCATAGGATTATGGAATTTCTTAGTGTTCGGATAGACGAAGAGATTCAGTCTCCTCTCCACAAATAGGACACCCCAAATAACTATGTACTAATCACCTATTAAAGGTAAGAAGCGTATATTCATGGATTAGTATAAACAAAACTTAGATGTAGTTGGAATATTTATGTATTAATCTCCTCTCCACACACGCACACTACACAAGAGTGAAAATGATAAAGTGCAGATCAATTAAAAGCATTAAAAATAGATGTTTCGGTACAAATTAAAATATTTATTACAAATTGAAAAATTATTTCAAATTCGGGTTATCATCAAAAATGGATTGATATTCAGTAGGAGCAGTCAAGTCATCCACACTACTATTTAGACGCCTTGGCGCGTGTTGGACAATTGACCACGGCTCGTTGTTGATATACTCTGAGTAAAACACTTGCTTAACCTTTTGAAATTCACAAACAAATGGCTCATCGCTCACGTGGTCGTTGCTCTTCAACTTGGACAAGTCAACCATGATCAAATTGGTGACAGGATCAACTTTACAAGCATTTTTATCCTCAACTCTTACCCATTCACAGTAAAATACAACCTCTTTGAAGCTTATATAATCCAATTCAAATATATTTTGGATTACACCATAGTAAGTCATTTCAGCTTCAACGAGGTTTTTATCTTTTGCGCTCGCTCGAAAGAAAGTAAGAGCCTTGTATGAAATTCCCGAGTTCTGTACATTTGTACTTTCCTCGTACACTTTAGCGCCGAAAATGTAACCGTTCAATCGATACTTTTGTACTCTTGTGCCACGAACAAGGGTCCAGTGGCTAGACGAGCAAGCCTTGATGTCGCATCACCCATCTTTAGGAGCTGAGAATATAGATAAATTAATTATATTAGTGGTAAAATTTGAGTGTAATGTAACGTTATATAACGACTGTTTTCATTATAATTACCTCTTGTGTCAACCATAGCCTAAATTCGTTGTCTGATTGTACCATTGTTTTTCGTCTTTTATTGTTCTCACAGGCTTCATATTTACTGCATATTACAAAATTAATCATGTATAAAATAATCTAAAATAATATTAAACATTATAATATTCAAAACTTACTTTTTTCATTCTTCGACATCTTCATGTGTGTCAAATAGATAACGAGCTTCTTGTTCATGTTGCAAACTCGTTAATTTCACTCGTTTTCCCATCACATTACCACCATCATTGAGGAATTCATCAGTGTCATCAACGCTGGTCGAGTCAGGCATATATTCCCGAGTATATATTGATGACTCCACGGTGATGTATTCCTCTGCAATTGATCCTGCAATATATCGCGTATTCTTGACGTAATCTTTAAAAACTTTCATCAATCTTTCAAACGGATACATCCACCGATATCTAACTGGACCACAAAGAAGTGCCTCGTCGCATAGGTGTACCAACAAGTGAACACTTATGTCAAAGAATGCTGGGGGAAAGTACTTCTCCAATACACAAATCGCTTCGTTCACAGCCAATTTTGCGGCCACTATGTGTTCTCGATTCACTACCTTCTCACACAAGAGGGAGAAGGTAATACTAATTTGCATAATAGCCCTACGCAAATCCTTGTGCTTGGAGAAATAGTGCTTAAACAATAGAGGAACCAATTGCATGATCACATGCCAATCGTGGGACTTACACTTATGTAAATCATGAGTAACATAATTCACAATCCTTTGCAAGTTGGACGAAAAAGTAGATGGTCCCTTCAAATTATATATTGTGTCTAGAAGCACCTTCATTTCCCCACTCGTCAAAGTAAACGCACCAGGGGGAATTATTGTCCTTCCCCTACTATCTTCTTTCAACCATAGTTGTGGCTTAAGTTTTAACGTTTTAAGGTGTTTTCGTGCATTTTCTCCATCCTTCAAATGACTCCCCCCAAGGCAAGTACCCACAATATGTTCAACGAAGTTCTTCTATGCATGCATCACATCCAATACGTGGCGCACCGGGTTTTTCTTCCAATAAGGCAAGTCAAATAAAATTGACCTCCGAGACCATGCCTTTCTTATCTCAATTTCATTCCCAGTTGGGGTCTTCTTATGCTTGACATTCTTAAATTTGGGATTCTTACCTGGCATATTTGGGCCACATTCAGAAGATTTACTTTCAATTTATGAACCCGAAAGTTGTCTCGGCGGTAGCCTATATTCAACTCCGCCCAATAAAAAATTGGAACCTTTCTCAAATCTAAAACTATGAGCTGGGGGTAAAAACCTCATGTGGCAATGGTATACATTTTTTAAGCTAGAGGATAGACTAAGAGATTCAGTCTCCTCTCCACAAATAGGACACACACACACAAATTCATGGGTTAATTCAAATACACACACACACATACACACACACACACCTCCCTCCACACACCCCACTCACCACATACACACACACACCCACCTCCCTCCACACCCCCCACTCACCACATACACACACACCACCACCCCCACTCACTATTTAAAATAATCTCAATGTTAATTTCATGTAGTGACTGTCTATTTAAAATAATCTCAATGTTAATTTCATGTATTGAATTTCTACTATTGTTTTGTGCTTTTTATAAATCATATTCAATGTTAGATATGTGTTTTGTTAAGATATCTAAGTTGTTCTATAGAATTACTTTTTGTATCTTGAAGTTTAAGTTCTAAAATAATCATCCTAAAGTTGTGGTTCATTATCACAAATATAAACTAAGAGTGATAAAATAACTTTGAGGCATATAAATTAATTGTGACAAAGTAAGATTATGCACCAGAACCTAAAATTTAAAAAAAGTCTTTTTATTTAAACCCCACTTTTCTTTCTATAACTCCTATTTTATTAAACTTTAAATATAATTAAGGGTGTATAGAAAGAAAAGTTAAATAGGAATAAAAATAACATTTTTAAAATATGAAGGGCTCACCAATTTGATCAAATTTTTCAACAAAATAGACTAAATGATATTTTATTTTTCATGATTTTAGCAATTTCGGATGCCATTTTAACCCTTATTGTAGTTTTTGTTGTAATGTCATTTAAAAAAAATCATTTAGGTATGTAAATATATTGTAATAGATCTTGCCTTCCACAAAATGATATTTTATGGTAAAATTTTATTTGATGGATATAAAGTCATGTGATACCTATATGTGTTATTTTGCATCTAATAAAAACAAAAAACGCCATATATGGTTTTTTTCTCCATTAGTATAAATATATAGCGATTATTTCAGACTTAAATCACATATTAAGCCGGCCTTCATTTTTTTATGAAATTTGTAGAAAATTACTTATTTATTTTGAATGAAAATAAATTGTTATCCAATATTTTTGGATATTATTTATAATTATGAAACTCATACACAAATTAATGTTGTATCAAAATAATATTAGATTTTTAACCCCCTACCCCCACTCTGCCCCCACCCCCTACCCCCACCCTGCCCCACCCCCTACCCCCGCACACACACACGAACATATATACACACATACACACATATATATACACACAAACATATATATAAATGGAAGAGAGAGAGAGAGAGAGAGAGAGAGAGAGGGAGGGAACGGCCAGAGGGAAAAAAGAAGGGGAAAAGGGTTTTTGCTGCAAACATTGTCACGGTCGTGTCAAGGTCATTGACCGTGACAATTATTTAAAGAATTGTCACGGTCAATTACCGTGACAATTTTTTATCACGGTCGTGTCAAGGTCAATGACCGTGACACAAAACGCGTGTTTTTTGTCACGATCAATGACCTTGACAAGGGTGACCGGCTGAAAGGTGACAATTTTGTCATTTTGGTGTAGTGAATATTGCATGGTTTTAGTAGGTCTAACATGATTTACCCTCTTATGTACTTGTTTACTCTTAATCTTTAATGCAATGGTGATCTTTCACACATTGTAAAATCTTCATTAAATGATGACTGATTTATATTCTACTCTCATACTATGCTTGTATCATGTTGAACAAATACCATAACTAGGGGTGGTTATTGGTTGGTATATGACACATATCAAGACCGCACCAAAAAATTTCAATAGTTTCAGTTTTTGGTTTACTGAAAACACTTGGGGCAAGTTTTATAACCCCAATTACATGCCTCAAAAATTGGAATTGGAAAATTTTCAATTCAAGTTTTGAAACTTTTGAACTAAAATAATATTTGAATTCCTATTCCAAGGCATTGAGTTAAGGTTACCAAAGACACCTTTAAAAATACTAAATCGAGTGGTACATCAATTTTTTGATATTTTTCAATAACTTCTACTTTCGGCAATTTTTGTTTTTCCCAATATTTTTAATTATGTTTTTCTCATTTTTGTAATCAATTTTTACTTTTGATAGTTTGTTTTTTGATATTTTTAATTTACAAATGCAATAACTAAACTAACCCACAAAATATAAAATTACATATAACTGAACAGGCATGAATTTTCAACAACTTGAAAAATCATTACATATAACCAACCCTAATCCAAATGGAAGAGAGAATCAATGGATGAGAAGAAAATTAACAAATAACTTTAATATGGATGACAAAACTAATGATTAAGATCACTTTTAATAATTATCGTTGTAATAATTGAGTCCAAAATTCAGTATTACTAATATATTTAAGCTAGGGATGGGTGAGGTGCGGTCCGGTCCGATTTTTGGTCATTTTAGGTGCTGGACCGAATCATTTGGTCCTATATTTATGAAGACCAAATTCAGACCGATATAATCGACTTAGCCTATTTATTCGGTCTAGGATATTTTCGGTCCGGTTCGGTTAATAATCGATCTCCATCCACAAAAATTCAAACAGTTATAAAATATAATTTAACAAAAAAAATATAGCACTTAAAAAATCACAAAAAATCAGTTCAGTGTATTTTTTGTGAACAACAGTTCTTTAATAACAGCTTAGTGTATTTTTTGTGAACCTCCACAATTAGTTCAGTGTATTTTTTGTGAACCTCCACAACAGTTCAATGTATTTTTTCGGAACCCCAATTTGATATTTAATAACAGATGAGAAATCAAGAAATCCACAATAAAAATCGAGAAAAAACATATTTTTTTCTTCTGGGTCGTATTTTTTTAGTGGGATATTTATATTATTACAACTGAGAACTCAAGAAATCCACAATAAATGAAGTATGCGTTTTATACCACAAGAAGTATGGATTTTTTCAATGAACTCGCAATAGAAATCAAGAACAGAGAAGTGCACCCTTGGATCCAATATAGTTGCTATGGAGTTAAGGTTCACTAGATCTGATTTTCCGGCCATTTGTTGAGGCTGCATTGAGGTGAGGGACGCCGATATTGTGATCTTTCATACCAGAGATCTGATATTGTGAGAGGTTGGGATCGCCGAGAAGGGACGCCGATGTTGTGAGGCTTTGTTTGGTTTTGTTGAGGTTGCATTTGGTTTTTTTGTGTGGTTTGGTTTCCTACCAGAGAAGGGAACTTTGTGTAGAAGAGAGGAACTGTGTAGAAGGGACGTCGTCGGATCTTTCTTTATGTAGAATAGAGGAACTTTCTTTGAGAGAGTGTGAGAGGGAAGGGGAAGAGAGAATGAGTGGCTGTGATAATTTGACAAGCGTATATGATACGTTTTATTTAGGGTTTAGTTATGATATATAATATATTTATAATAAAATTAATATATATTATATATAATTAAAATAAGCAGTCCGGTTCGATCCTAAGACCGAATTTAAAGAGGATATTTTAGACCGACCTGAATATATTCGGGTCTCTTAATTTAGGACCGAATTATAAAAAAGCCTATAAATGTGGGTCATGTTCGGTTCGATCCAATCGGGTCGGTCTTTTTTTGTCCACCCCTAAGTAAAGCAGTATTTTGCGATGATAGTTTCGGCAATTTCAATGTGGTATTTTTGGTAAATCAATTTTTTAAGTGTCTAAACCAAAACCAACCACAAAGTTTGCAGAGATTTCAGTTATCGGTAATGAAAAGTATTACACCAAAGCCATATTTTTTTTGGGCCAAAATGATACAACACGTCGTAAAAAAGTACCGTAACCACTCTTAACCATAATACATTGTGAATAACAATAGGAACCAAAAATATGATCCTTATATAGATAAAAATGGGAAAGATTACATGACCTTGATCATAATATACTTCTAATTTTTTATGACACGAGAGAAAATTAATTATATTGTGATTTGGTTATGTAATGTTGTAAATGTCATATCTTGACACGTGAAATGTGAATAAACATGATTTGTATTCCATACCTTGAATCAAATGCATGCTATCACTAAAATACGCTACATAGCAAGGGAGAACTAGTTTATATAGCTCAATGCAAAATTTCAATAATATTTATCCCTTTCTATCTTGGTAGTCAACGAATTGTAATTAATTAAAAAAAAAGGGGGTGAGATTATGAACCCAAAGATTATGCCCAAGGGCATTTATGGCATTTGATGATAAGATTGCAATAATGTGTGCAGTACTAATTATAGTATATAAATAAAATTGACAGCAAAATCCAGTGTCAACATTTGTCGCCTCTCTAGAGCGCCACATTAACAATTTGAATTAAAGTTATTAATTAACAAATGAAGTTAACCATTCTTCTTCTCTCTATAGCCCCTTCTACCAAACCGGCCAACAATCCACTCATCTTTTACAAAATTGACTCTATATCTTAAGCATATACTATATAATTCATTAGTAGTTGTTGAACTTCCCCTTTTCATTAACAACTTGATGATGCAATTTACTCGATACATTAAGAACATATCCCATTGTCTTCCCTTATTTACAAGTTGGATTTCCACAGAGCATTATTTTCACCTATAAAACCCCATGTTCCATTTAAATTTTTTGGCCATCTTTTCTCATTCTCTCACCGTCGCATTTTCACTTTTTGTTGGGAATATATCCGATCCAACCACTTAATCATGTTGCCAAGGAGCCAAACTCTTCCAGGTAGAATCCATAACGGCGTCATACGGTGTTGTTGGTTTGAGATCATCATTGGTGAGGGTGGGGTCGATTTCGAAATAATGGAATTGGGAAGTTTTTTTTCTTTTTGAAACATGCATTCGCTCTGAATAGAATATTTCTAACTACCAAATTAATCAAATCCAAAATAAATAAATTACGATCAAAATATTTCCAAGCAACTTGCGATAGAGCAGCACGCATAATATTTCTAATGTGATTCTTCAGTATTTGTTCAGTTTGACGACTAAGTAGACACCCTCAATAAGATAATCAAAGGGTACTCACTCGTTGTATCGATTTTTCACCGATTTACTTTTAGAATCATCATGAAAATTGTATGAAAATTGTATGAGATCTTAGCTGGAAGTCATGGGTGAGGAAGAGTGGCATCTGTGGAGTGAAAGTTGGATTTGGCCTTTGTGGGTGACAGTAAATATGGTGGTTGGGATGAGTGGGGTGGTGAGGAGATGGTTGGGTTTGAAGTTTGACAAGATTGCAGAGGTCGGGGATGGTGGGGATGAGGATGAAGAGGCAAAGAGAAACATTTGGACACCATGATTCTCAACGGGTATGGAATCTATGGTCTCTAATTAGACCGTGGGAGGTAAAATAACAAACTTTGTATACATATTAGATTTAGTCGACACACATACACTTTCTTCATTTTGTTGGGTATTGTATGGTTTTAATATTTGATATATCTTATGCCTTTTGTTTGTATATAAATATATTTAATTTTTATTTTTTTGTCATCAATAATATTACACTTCTTTCAATTTCTTAAAAGTTAAAGTACATTTTTTATACGACAGGTTTTTTGATTGGAGGTGGAGATTTATGAATTCTATACAGTTGTTGTTGGCATATTGAAGATTTTACTACAAAGTAAGATCTCTCTCTACTCCCGGTGAACTAGGTTGTGGGGTTTTTGTTTTTCGGAGATGTAGTGATTTCTCGAGATGACACTAAGTCTTGAATCATGTTTTTCAAATCTTACAATTTTAAAATATTGAAGATTTAAAACTTCACAGCTTAATTTTTTTCTGAATCTTTCCAACTCGATTTGTTTTCATACACACAATGTGGGTTTTGTTCATGTCCCGTTGCAATCTCTATATTTTAAATCAAAGAGCATATATACCAGGGGTGTGTTAATGTGAACGCATGTTGTTTTTAAATGAATTGTACAAGATCAACCGTAATATTGCTTTGGGGATTGATGGCAATTATACCTTTAATATTTTACTTATACATGGCAATGGGTAATCTCAATTTGTTTTGGGGTTTACAATTAAATATTGAAATTGAACCACATGTAGTGAATGAGAGTATTTTAATAATAACATATAGAGATCTTGGTATTGTTGTTTTTAGATAATATAATGTTATTACCATATATCCATTAAGAAAAATTATTTTTGTTCACAATATTAAGATGTTCACGTAAATAGACGGAAAAGTGTAATGTAAAGTGACATCATCTTGCATGTTTATCACGTCGATTCATAATAATTCACAATGAACGTTCGATTTGTGTTATACTCGACCAATATAAAAAAAACATTGGTTATCATTTCATTTTGTATTAATTTTAAATTTATAGTTAAAGAAATGTATATAAGAAGTTACCAGAAAATTATTCTACATGGCATCCGCGCATCATACGGATTGCATGCTAGTATGAAATACGAGTGCTTGTGTATTCTAGAGTTTAAAGATCAAACGGGTACATGATCAAGACGAAGACACAGATCAAAGGGGTTAAAAGAAATGATGAAGAATCTTTACAAGTGTATTTCTTAAATCAACGCCCTCAATATTGCTTCTGCAAGAACAAGTTCAATGCATGGAATGTCGTGAGGGTTTTCTTTGGCACAAAAATTAAACTTGGACGTAGAACACTAAGCAGTTATGGTCTTAAATCTTGGACTACATACACTTGAATAACAATTTTATCTATCCTTCCATTTTCCTACTATTTTTTATAACCAACACAAACTATAGCCTAATTTAGAATATTTAGAAAACTCGGATACAATTCTCTTTTGGATTGGCCTCCTCCGCTTATGTACTTTGTTTCATTTCAACACACTATTTATAAACAAAACTCCACAAATAGTGACCAAGCTTTGTAAACCATGTCTAGTTTGTAACTAACCAATGTAGACTCCCATCTTTAAAATGAGTTCATAATAGGAGGGACATTTTATCCACCGACTTAAATAAACTCCCTCGTAACTTTGAAGAATAATATGATCAGGCCTAGGAAAATTGTTCCCATCCTAAAATTTGGTAACAATCGACTGAATGATTACATATATAATCATTTTACTGCAATTGTTGGAATGACACTTGGTCATAAGCTTACACAGGGGGCCTGTCGCATTTCACTGCTTCGGGTGGTGGGAGATCCGCACTTTTCTCAGCTGTTCGGATAAAGCAAGCTAGAAATTCTATATTACCTTCAGCACCCTTTAGGGGAGACTCAATCCAACCTTTGCAGCCAAATCCAAATTTTTCCACACCCTTTATGATCTTATCAAGCACCTACAAAACAATATTTAATAAATAAACAGCATGTCAGAGTTACTTTCCTTGAAACAACATCTGTTGTGTTTATCTAAGACAATAGTAAAGAAGGGAGATTGAATGTTTGACTACACAGTTAGAAAAAGAGTTCATTTTTCATAAGAAATTGGAAAAAGAATTTAAAATAGAAGTGAAATCTAGAAAAATGATAATCTCACCAAGCCTCTAAATTTATCTTTTCAACTTCTCAATATAATAAATTGTTTTTCAATCTTTATCCAAATTAATCAAACAAACTATTGCTTCACCCATTCTTTTCAGCATGGAAAAATAGACAAAAAAAAAAGGAAAAAATGATCCACAAACAAACAAACAAAAAAAAACTGATTTTTTGGGTGGGGATCCAAAAACTTTAATTTTGGCTCACCTACTTGCATGGAGCGTGTTTTGGTTGTGTTTTTATATCCGTGAATTTAAAATTAAAGTTTTTAGAAGAGAGGTTTGATCTTTTTCAAAATTAAAGGAGTGCTTACCTAAATGGGGAAAGAAAAAAATGGCCACACTGGGACCAGAAAATCTCGCTGAAAGTGATGTAAACTACACATCAAAAAACTCTTAAAAATAACTAACACACTTTTAGAGAGAGAAATACTATTTTTTCAAATTCAAGTCTACCTCAAATGAGGCTTATATGGGTGTATTTAAATGGGAGGAGTAGCTTAAGCCTTAAGCTACTATTCTAATTACAAAAATGCCCTTAATAGTCTTTGCTACTTCTCACCTCTAAATATTAAAGCAAAAGAAAATACAATGACATAACAAAATAAAATAAACTAACAAAAAGAAAATAAAATGACAAATAAATCCTAAAAGGGACCCATTTCCATCATAAAGATTTTGAGAAACTGATCAATTCAACAACTCACCTTAAAAATATATCTTTATACTGAAAATCATGGCTGCTTTATCACATAAAAAAAGATATTTCAAATCTTTCGAAGAAAATTACACAAACAATTTTTGAAGCATATAGACCAAGTTTACACATACATGTGATCTAAATTCTAAATTTAATCTTCATTAAAAATAAATAAGGTAACATGATCTGAATTAGTGTTAAAATAGTTTTCCCAACTTGAAAATTCTAAATATCATGTGCTTATAGCTTAAATAAAAACAACATGAATTTGAATTTGAGGCGCCTTAAAAAAGAAAGTGCAATTCTTAATTTTGGATGAAGGAGGTATGGAATATGGAAAAAAATTCAAATAAAATATTGTTTTCTTCTATAAACGGAGCTAGCTCAAGGACTTTTATTTGAGGCATCATTTGGATGCACCATAAACGAGCTTATTTCAGAGAGCAATAATTTTCAAATGCTTCTGAACTGGCAACCACATGCATGTAAATTAACAATAGGAAAGGCGAGTGAAAGGCTCACCTCTTGATGGACTAATGGATCTCTCACAATTCCACCTCCTCCTACCTGTAATGGAATTGAAACTTTAGAAATAAAAGAGTGTTTAACAAATATGATAGCATGATTATCAACGAGCATAACATAAATATAAAAAATTTAACTCCCCGAAGGTACCACATATGGGCTTGACATTGCACAACCAATTCAACATATATGGGTTTCATAGAGAATGGGTTAAGACGAATACTAAGGTTGTAGAAATTGTTGTGCGGATACTCACTCAATTGAGTGATTCATGTACGCCCAAAATTCAAGATAAAGAGCAATCCGAGAGATAATAAGAGAAATACTTTCTAACCGCAAAGTAATGAGAAATCACACACTTCAACAAATCATAAGACAAGATGTACGTGGTTCACCAATTTGGCTACGTTTACGAATGATAGCTTCCTTTCTTTGATATAAACAAGGGTTACAACTCTCTCAAGCTTCACAATCCTCTTTAAGTGTATACAAGAGTACAAAATGATGAACAATAGAAGCTCTCTTCTATTACTATGTGTTTTGAAACCCTCCTTAAACAAGGAGTAAAAGTGAACAGTAAAACGCGTGTGAACATTAAAATTCAAGCCAATTTTCACAAATCTCCAACTTGGCGAAAGAATTCTGTAAACCCCACACATCCGCTTAATCATTTAGGAACAACACCACCAGTCAACCCCGAAGGGTCTCAACAATATAGAACATTGATCAAGTTCAAAAAATGATCAAACTTGACCACCGATACCACATTCGTCAACATGTCGATCTGATTATCTTTTATGCCAATTTTCTTGAAAACAACAATACCCCCATCGATAATATCCCGTATGAAATGAAATCGGACATTAATATGCTTGATCCTCCAATGCTGAATTTGGTTCTTGGCCAATTGGAGAGTGCTTTGGCTATCACAATGCACCTCCACACAATCTTGTGTAATCCCCAAATCACCAATATGACCTTGAAGCCATAGGGTTTTCTTCACGACTTCCGTTGCCGTCATATACTCTGCTTTCATATTAGACAAAGCAACCATGGCCTGCAACATGGGCCTCAAACTCACCGGACCACTAGCTAATGTAAAAACATACCCCGTAGTCGACCGATGATCGTTCAAATCACCCACATAGTCCGAATCCGCATATCCACACATGTGACTTCTCCACCCATTAGTACACAAGTCCCACATCAAGTGAACCCCGTAGATACCGCAAAATCCACTTCATTGCATTCCAATGCTCTTTGCCCGGATTTACCATATACCTATTCACAACGCTCACTGCTAGAGCTATATCCGATCAAGTACAAACCATGGCATGCATCAAGCTGCCCACCGCACTTGCACACAGAACTTGAGCCATATGCTCCACCTCATCCTCGGTGCTCAGAGTCATCGTAGCCGAGAGTTTAAAGTGTACAGCTAAGGGAGTATTCACAGGCTTTGCCTCCTGCATCCCGAACCGCACTACAACTTTCTCTAGGTATTGGCTTTGAGTATGACTCAACCTTCCCCTTTTCCTCTCTCTACTAATCTCAATGCTAAGAATCTTCTCGATTTTACCCAAATCTTTCATCTCAAACTCGTGGCTCAATTGACCCTTCATCTTTTCAATAGCACCCGGATGGAAGTGTGTTTTCACCACCGAAGAGAACATTTCATTGTAATCAACACCTTCCCCTTGTGCAAAATCCTTAGCCATTAACCTTGCCTTGTAACGAACATTGGAATCTGGAGCCCCATCTTTCTTAGCATATACCCACTTACTCCTGATAGACTTCTTCCCCTTAGGCTACTGCACAAGCTCCCAAGTTTGATTCTTGTGAAGAGAATCAATCTCCTCATCTATGGCAACCTTCCACTCGTCACAATGAGTATCGCTCATCGCCTCACGATACGTGGATAGCTCATCACTACATACCAATATGCATAAGCAACCATGTTATCATTGAAGCCATATCTCTTTATAGTTTTCCGAACCCTCAAATCTCTTCCGCTTGCCAAAGATGGTTGTTCTTGTGGTAGTTGACTTGGTCCCTCATCCGAGAATCTTCAATTGAACCTTTTCACTCTCATTTTTCATCGGAGAATCTTCTTTCTCTACCTTTGGAATCTTGAGCATAGCGTCTATACTCGAAAGTCACATCCGTACTCACCACTATCTTCTTATCTTCTTGGGACCATAACTTATAACCCTTGACATCATTTGCTTGACCCCATGAAAATCGCCTTTCAAGCTCTTTGATCAATTTTTCCCTAACATGAAAATAAGTTGGGCACCCAAAAACATGCACCGTCTCATAAGTAGGATGTATACCTGACCAAGCCTCCATAGGAATCTTATAATCATTTTGTGGTAGATAGGAACCGGTTGACAATGAAGCAAGCATAGGATAAAGCCTCCACCCAAAATCGCTTCGGCAAGCCCGCATTGAACAACATACACCTCACCTTTTCAAGTAAAGTTCGATTCATCCTCTCCACTACTCCATTTTGTTGTGGCGTTTTTCGGACCGTAAAGTGCCAAACAATACCCTCCTCGCAATACTTCAAGCAAGGATCATATCGGTACTCCCCGTCGTTATCCGACTTAAGAATCCTGATCTTCTTACCAGTTGATTCTTTACCATCTTCCATTTAAGAAACACCCCAAAGACCTCGTCTTCGTGTTTCATGGCATAGACCCAAATTCGCCGAGAGTAGTCATCAATAAACGTCACAAAATAGTTACCCCCAAAGATGTTGTCTTCTAAGGAACCCAAAATCCGTGTGAACGTAATCAAGTATGCCCTTCGTGCAATGAATCGTTGTGCCAAACTTCACCCGTGTTTGCTTCCCAAGCACACAATGCTCATAAAAGCTCAACTTGCAACTCTTCGCACCCTCTAGCAACCCTTACTTACACAACACTGTCATGGCCTGCTCCCCGACATGTCCCAAACGCATATGTCAAAGCCTAGTGGAATCCGACTTTGCCTCTTCTTTGTTATCAACAATGGAGGCATGACATACATGCTATCGTGCTCCCTTAAAGAAAATAGACATTTCCCTCCTTTCCTCTCCATCACTACCAAGGCACCAAAGACAACCTTTAGCATTTCGCCCTAGAGTACAATCTTGCACCCGTGGGAATCTAAAGCACCCAAAGAAATCAAATTTTTCTTTTAACTCCGGAACATGAGAGTCTGAGTCACTTCATCATGCATCTTCAATTTGATCGTGCCAATACCCTTAAACATGGTCACTACCCATAAAGACTTTACCTCCATCCACCTCCTCAAAGGTATGGAACAAATCTCTATCCGGACATATGTGGTAAGAACACCCCGAGTCAAGTATCCACTCATTTGAAGAGCTTTCCCGTGAAGAAACTATCAGCATACTCCCAAATTCATCGTCCTCCGAAGTGACAGAATTGGCAGATTCCGCCACCGATTTCTTATCATCTCTTGCCTTTAGTTTAAGGCAATCCTTTTTTAAATGCCCCTTCTTCCTGCACTTGTAACACGTGACATTTGCCAAACCCTTGGTCCTAGACTTGGACCTAGAGCTTCCTCTTCCACCTTACCTTCTCTCCTTGGTCTCACCTCGTGCAATCGCATCGGACGAAGAATCAGTCTCCTCCTTTTTTCGCTTCTCACTCCCAAACATACTTCACCTCCTCCTTCCCATAAAGCAATAAGGTGCTCAAATGCTCATATGAGTCCGAAAGTGAATTTAGAAGAAACAAATCTTTATCTTCGTCATCAATATCGACATCTAAGCTTAATAAATCGGAGAGAATTTTATTAAACTCATCAAGATGTTCGGACATCGACATACCTTCAATATAGACAAATCGGAATGGCTTATTCTTAAGATAAAGACAATTCTCTATGCTCTTTGTCATATATTTGTCTTCCAATTCTTCCATATTGACTTGGTCGATTCTTCCTTCATGACATAGTATACCACATTTTGTGCGAGATTTAACCGGATTGTGCTACATGCTTGTAAGTTGTACTCTCTCTAATCACCCTCCGAGATACCATTGGGTTTCGCCGAAATGCCCCTCAACATCTTATGCAAACCTTGTTGGATCAAGACATCTCTAATTTGACATTGCCACATGCCAAAATTAATGGTTTTACCATCAAACATCTCCAAATCAAACCTCACCGTTGACACCTTTGCAACATTAGATCTAGACATTCTCTAATCTATTAAATGAGTCTTCAACAAGAAACAACTGGATTAAAACCAAAATCCCACAAGAAATTTATCAAACACCTTGAATGCACACAAAGCAAAGACCCTACAAGCCAAAGCTCTGATACCAATTTGTTGTGCGAATAGTCAGTTAATTGAGTGATTCATGCACACCTCAGATCCAAAATAAAGTGCAGCACGAGAAATAACAAGAGAAATACACTCTAAACGCAAAGTAATGAGAAATCACACACACCACCAACGCATAAGATAAGATGTACGTAGTTCACCAATTTGGCTACGTCCACGAATGATGGCTTCTTTTTTTTATATAAACAAGGGTTACAACTCTCTCAAACTTCGCAATCCTCTCAAAGTGTATGCAAAAGTATTAAATGAGGAACAATAGAAGCTCCCTCCAATTCCTGTGTGTTTTGAACCATAGTTGAAACCCTCCTTAAATAAGGAGTAAAAGTGAACAGTACGCTACATGTTATTCAAGCCAATTTTCATAGAATTTCCCTACCTCGAGCATTCGTCTGTGTTCTCGGGTGATTGTAAAGCATTTCCAGTCGATAAACCACCCCCTCTTAAATATTTATTTTAATATATAAGATGATTCGTAATAATTATATACAGAGAATATGAAACCCATATAGAGAAAACATCAGGATAAATATAAAAGATATGCACAACTTTCGTACTTGGGATCTATGAGCCTCAAATTGCGGTTTAATTAAGGTAATTAATGTAGCTTCTTCTTTCATCAAATTGATCACGGCAGGCATTACCTGCACAAAGAGGAAAGAGAAACAAATAGAAAATAATATAAACTAGAATACATTTAAAATCAATCCTACAATTAATAACGCGATAGTAATAATTATAGATAATGCAGAATTGTCAATGGTCTATTATTCTATTAAAACAAAACTTGTTGACCACATGAAAAGCATCGCAAATGCAAAAACACAAACAACCACCATTCTTAGACTCACCAAAAGTATAGAAATGAATGAAAGGTCCAAAGTCACCACCTCAACTTTTTGTGGGAGTTCTGAAAGATATCTTAAGTTTGTCCGTTCTATGACCGATACACGTTCATCTCGACGAATTTTGTCCGCCACCTAATTAAGAAATCATTATTCATTACTTATTAGGAACAAGTGTAAGTGTATAACCATAATATTCAACCATGGGCAATGATAAAAGAAGCAAAAGCTTTTTGTACTTCCAACTGTGAAGACAAATCATACAATAGTTTCTTATTAAGCCTCCTGCTTCTTCCAATATATTTATTACCTTAACTATTCTGTTTCAAGAGGAAAAAGTTTATTCCCTAACGTTATACGATACTAAAAGAAACCTCGTTTTTTGCATATGCTTCTTCGTTTCTATCCGTAGTCTTGTTTACCATTCACTTTAATTTAAGCTTGCCATCTTTTTGGATGGGGCGTGCTCAAGGCACCCATTTTTTTATTTCTGTTATGTGACTAAAAGTTATACATTCTACCAAAAACAAGGCACCCACACGGTCAAACCGTATATAAGTTGCATATGACCAATGTTTTCATTTTTCCCATTTCTCTCTCTAACTAAATTCTCTCAAGAACATAAACCCTAGCTCAAGAACAAAAAACTCAAACCAAGAAAGAAGAACATTCAAAACAAGTTATCAAATCAACGAGAATCTCCACTATCTACAAAGGGTTTATACAATACATGGATTAAGCATTAAATCCATCCATGCATTTAAGTATTCAAACCCTAAATCTGATTCAAAATCAGAAGAACACATGCATGTAAAAAGAAAAATAAATGGTTATTATGTTAATGTTAGTGAGTAAAAAAACGATTCAAAAACAAGAAGTGTATGTATGTTTCAACCATTAAAAACCATGTATGGGTGAGTGTAACTTGCCAAGAACAACAATATAATTCCACACTCCGATATCGATAAAATTCATCATTTTCGACACTAGGGTACCGGAGGCAAGATTTCGGAGAATAAACTTCCGCAGGACTTTCGTACCGAAATCTCTTTCCTCTTGCGCTATTGTACAATTGAATTGATATTCTAATGCCAAAATTTGATTTTGTCAACAATGCCATATCATTAAATCCAAAACTAATGTAATTTATGTTTTAACTATATCTTGTAGATTAAACTATAGGTAGGGAGGCAAAACCACGGGAAAAAAGGTCCCGCAAAATCAAAGGCAATATCACCGACCAAATCACAAACTAAATTTAGTAAGCCGCCACCAGCTTCGGATCGGAAGAGGGGAGAAAGTGAAAAATCCGTGGGTGTTACTAGGAAGAAGACAATTGAAGAAATAGAAGTTGGTGCCGAAAAAGATAAACAAGAAATAATTAATCCGACAAGTGCAAGTGGGAACAAAAGTGATAGCGGGGAAGATAAGGAGGTTGATAGTGGAAGTCAAAAATTTTAAAATTCAATACAAAAAAGATCATCATCTTCTAATCACCTACATTGATTGGCATATCCCTTGTGGCAACATCAGGTGGAGACATCGAGTTCCAATGTTTAATCCGATCATTTAAAAGTTGCTTCCACCCGTCAGCTTGCGACTCATGATGTTCATTCTATTCTATATACGTGCTATTAGTGGGAGTGGGAAATCTTCCTTAAGCTTCACATGTACATAATGCACGTCAACCACATTTAGCAAAGTTATGAGGTTAATTGTGTCTTGAGGTAGAGGGTTGCAAAAAGGCACAAATGTGAGGCGTAATGATTTTGACAATGACACGATGACACAAGTGCACGCGTGCGTGGCCAAGCATGCCATCTCAGGAACTTGAAACCAATTATCCTTACCACGGGGGGATATGTCACACTTCAATGCCCTTAAAATCTCGGAGTATGTCTTAATGCCCCCCCAGAAACACATTAGACCAAAACTTTTCATTATTAGTTAGTCCGTGCATAAGATCTCTCCGGACGTATCTCTAATAATCAACTGCCGAACCATGCCAATCCATTCCAATAGCTATTATACTATAATCGCAATTTCCATCACCCCTAACATTCGTCATCTCCTCAACATACAGTTGGAAAAAAAAGGGCACGTATTTTAAGATACATTTTACAACATATGCAACATTCGATTTTTTTTTTTAATGTGTGTTGCGGGGGAGGGGGGGGCTGCACAACGAAGTCATTAAGTGACTTGAATGTTACCCAAGCACATGGATCGCGCTTCGTTGACATGGCGTGGTTTTTCTCCTTTACCGTCATATTTTTATGCAACCTCCCCTTCAGCATAACCGGCATCGGATCACCCAACTTAAACAAAAGAAACCTCCTTTCGTCCTCGGTTGATTTTGACCATTGTCTTCTAAAAGCAATCATCTTGACTTCACTATATTTCGGCAAATTTGGGACGACATTGAGTTTTTGCTAATGTTCGTCCAAAGCTTCAAGAGGGATCGGTCGACATCTTTGTGTACCATACAACGCCAATTCATGAGCACATGGTAACCCAAAAAACGTATGCAAGACATGTCCACATACAAGCTCATTTACTCCCACAACCCCGATTAAATCACTCTCCCGCACTAATAAGTTAAGTACGTAGTGCAAAACATGATCCCGCAAATGCTTGAACTGAGGAAGGTTGTATGTCGGGTATGACTGTGTGATCACTCAAAATCCGCCTTTGTCTCGTTGACTTAAGCAGTCAACTGAACATGCACTTCTTTCCATAACTCTACAAAGGAAAGATTTAATAACCCGAGTTTCCTTTTCAATTGAGCTTGTGCGCCACCATCCCTATTCGTCATACGATTACCACGGTGCTTAATTATGTTTGTCCACGGTAGTGCAAACTCCTCACGCACCGGCAACCACGTCTGCTCAATGTATTCAACCGCTTGAGAGAATGCCGTATGGTTCAATTTGAATCGAGACCGTGCATCTATAAATTCAATTTGGGTCTCTTACTCTACAACACCCGACCATTCTAGTATGAAGGCTTTTTGATGTAAGCTACACGGCAAAGGCTAAAAGAAATAAACAAACCCTAACTTTTAGAGAAAATCAAAAGATGTCCTATATTCAAGAATGGAAAAATCCCTTCAAATGTAGATTACATGGAGTATTTAAAGAGGGAAGTAGCTTAGGCTCCAAACAATGATCTAATTACAAATATACCCCTATTAGCCTTTGCTACTTCCTTCCCTCAATACCAAGCAACTATTTACTATAAGAAAATACAACCAAATAAAGAAACTAAAAAAAATAATAAAAATGCCATTAAATACTAAAAATACTAAAAATGGCCCAAAAACTTCTAATTCCCATCACTTTCCAATTGTCGTTCGACACATCAAATTTTTTACAATTCATTTCCACATTTTTTGTTGATGTGGAATAGGCAAAGCATAGTGTGAGATCGGAGAAACACGTTACGGATAGCCTTTATGCATGATTGTTGTCGATCAATAATCATCATTTGCGGAAAATTCGAAGATTTGTAAAGCATACTCAAGCATGTTAACGTCCAAGCAAACCGATCTTCCTTCTCCGACAACAATAAGGCAAAGGCAATGCAAAATGTTTGGCTAGTCGATGTGACGCCAACCATCTCAAATAATGGCATGTTAAAGCGGTTGGTTTTGTATGTGCAGTCCATCAACACAAAGGTCAGAAAACATTTGGCAAGAAAAACTGTTGTGGTTTAATATTTGTTTGGTTAGTTTGTGATGTTTGTGATGGCTTTATATTTGTATTTGTTCAGTCAGACAAAAAATATCACCCAAAGACTATTGATATTTGTGGAGTTTATATACAGTATAGGTGAGAGCTTCATTGTTAATGGCGATTTTTTAATCTCAAGTACTAACTCCTCCAAAGTTTCAGGTCTAACTTTAAGCTCTTACGCACTGAAATACGAACAGTTTGGGTTTGTACTGATACTCATATACTATGGGTTTGTTTCCAATTGATTCCTGGATATTTGTAATTCATGTTTATTGGTTTGTTTCCATTCATCTTTTCTTTTCTCTCAGAGCTGAAGAAACTGGAAACAAGGCAGTTCTGAATCACTTAATTAACAGCTCTTTATTGTACCACTGTTTCTTTTTTGTTTGTTTGTTTGTTGGGGGCTTAGTAACTATTCTACATGTACTCATGTAACTGCCTATATTTGTTAGGGTTATAGTAATCATCTTTATTGAACTACATGGCTTTTTGTTTGTTTGAGGGGACTCCATAGCGTGGCAGCTAAAAGTGGCCAGTGTAGTAAGGTAAATGTCATGTTTGGCTCTAGATGATTCTTTCATTGCTTTACCCTTTTGATAACTCTTTCTTACTAAAATATAAGATTATCTAAAGTAGCAACCGTGAAGAAAGACCAACAAAAGTTATTTTCAACTTGATATTAATTTTTTGGGGGGGGTTTGACAAGGATATCCTCTGCTTTCGCGTACCTGACTAATCCATTGATCCGGTCCAGATTGGCATCTACGCCATGCCTAGCGATCTCAACTTGATATTGATTATTGGTGGTTCTCTGCTGATATGTTCAGTCCAGGGTCTTATGCTGTTCTCTATTCTCCATTTGTCTTTAATTTCTCTGTTTTTTATATGTTTTTTAGGGATAAATATATCACTATAATTTGTGCTTGAATATTGAAAGTTCAATATTTGGATCAAGGGGTTTAGTTCAATTTTGTATTTTTATTTTTGAATTTAACCGAGAGATCAAATTTGTTTGTTGTTTATGATTTAGATTATGATAAATTGGAAGAGAATATGCCAATTGAAACTTGAGTTTGGGAACGAATTCGGCTTTTAAGAGACCAAAAATTTCTCAAATAAGTATATAATGTGTTTTATTTCCTTCAAATATATTTTGCTGTTTAGAAACCACGAGTGGAAAGATATATGTTACCTGGAACTATAGCATTCTTTGATAAATTGTGTTTATTCGTTTATTGTACTAATATGACTTGCTTTCACTTTTAATGACATATATGCATGTGAAGGAAATTATTATATTACATATTTCTATAGTTTTCATGGAAAACAAGTGTAATTTACTGTCATTAGTTTGCCTCTTGAGGAAAATGATTGAAGATGTAAGGGGCTTTGACTTTTCAATTCTTATTGTCTTCCAACCATTCAGGAAATAAATACCTTCATACACCTCTGCCTTTAGTTGAGCCAAATTTTTTATGTGTATTATGTGTATTATTGATTTTCCTTTTTATTTTATATTGATTGCTTGGGACAATTCTGAGCTTGAATTGTATCTTTCTTCTGTAAATAGTTAGCTCTAAACATATATGTCATCATGACTTCGGCCTCTTGTCTCTAGTTGAGCTAAAAAAATTATGTGAGTTTTTTGTATTCTTCATTTTATTCTATTTTATGTGATTGTTAGGTATAATTCTGAAATAAAATTATATTTTTCTTTTGTAACTAGTTAGCTCTAAACATTTGAGCTTTATAAAACTATTTGACGTTCATTACGTTGGTGGATTATTTTCCTTCATTTTTTTGTTTGCTCACTGAAAATGCAAAAGTGCCAAAACAAAACTGGAGATGTGAACCGTTTACCGTGCTGAGCCTAGCTAAGTTAAGCTCGAAACTGTCAAATTACATAATAACGTCTGTTTCTTTTTTACTCGATTCTTAAGAACCGTTCACCACTAAAATATTATCGTGCCATCGGCACGGGTTACACCTATTATATAGATCATACATAAGAATCTCAAATTAGATGCCAAAGAGGGCCAGACCCACTACAACACTGCCACACACATTGATCTCTGATACTTTCCAATTAAAAACTAGAGAATGGAGATCGCTTTTAATATTTTGTTCTATGAATTCTTTCAAGCAGAGAAAGGAATTAAATTATAAACATCTTCATGAGCACAAGTAATTATTACAAAAGTCTTAATACCTGTCCATATCCTACGTCAACTCCATAAACAAAAGACGCACCATACTGAAGTAAACAATCTGTAAATCCTCCAGTTGACAAACCCGAATCAAGAGCCACTCTTCCATTAACATCAACACCTAGCTGTTCAATGGCAGCCTCTAACTTATATCCTGCTCTGGGTACAGGTAAATAAAAAGAGTCAAAACAAAAAGAATATTTGTCATATATCAAAGTTAATGCAGAAAAGAATATCACATATTGGAAGCACAGAGTAGGTTGCTTTTGGAGAGTAATCACCTACATACATATTTTGGAATTTCAGCCTTTATCTCCACAACGGCTTTCTCAGGGACAGGAGTTCCAGCTTTATTTACCACTTTTCCATCAACAAATACTTTGCCTGAATTATGAATTTGTATATATATGTGTGCGTAAATTAGGAATTTGTATATGTGTGTGTGTGTGTGTGTGTGTGTGTGTGTGTGTGTGTGGAGAGAGAGAGAGAGAGAGAAGAAGCCCATATTAATGCCACCAAGCTATAGTATTTATTAGTGAATAAATAAACATTGAGGTAATATAAACATCAAACCCTGTATCGGTTCATTAATGACAAGTCCAGTTTAAATATCAAACTCATAAATCTAGCCCCATTGTACATGGCAACTTCTAAAAAAAGAAAATTTTACAATATATATCAAACTCATAAATCTAGCCCCATTGTACATGGCAACGTCCAAGAAAAGCAAATTTTACAATGTAATCTATACATTTGAATTTTCAGATGATCACGATAGTGAATATCTCAGTCCACTGCTCGTATATCGTCAAATAAGACACGTTAAGAAATCCACTAACCTTGTAGGATCCATGACTGTATGAAGGTTCGGCTGTATTGCTCATATCTTTCGAGACATACTTCGTCCAGTCTCTTTTTCCTGAAAATATCAATTGCAGATTACCCATATATGCAAAGAGGATACAAGGGTATATACAATGACAGAAATAGTATCATACTGCTAATATCGATGACTATTTTCAAAATCATTAAAATGAAATCCTCGCAGAGAAGAGGCTTTTTTATTTGATGGGGGGAGGGGGCACAAATGTTTTCACAACAGCCACACTGGATCACCTCAACTAAAGCTGATACTACACTATCAGACAAGAAAAATGTAAATTAGAAGGGTAACTTATTTCAACAGCTGAGCAAAAGGGTGCCTATATTAAATAAATTCTTAAAATCATTACCCAATTCAAGGTCAGCTTCCTCTACACTCATGTAAATGTGTCTGTTTATATTCAAAAAATTTAAACGACCTAACATCAGTAATCATATTAACTACCAGAAAAGAGAGAAGTTGCATCCTTCTATGTTCAGAGTGCAATATACTAGTCCATATGAAAACAAAATAAAAAATAAAGGCAATTTACATTTAGGTCCCTTGTTGACAATTTTTAAACATTTAAGGACAATTTGCTATTAGGTCCACTTGTTATACCCCTAGCGTGGACGTCTACAAGAAGAGAATTAGTGGACCTAAGTGTTTAAAATTTGTCAAAATTCCTTAAGTGTTTAAAATTTGTTTGCGAGGGACCTAAGAGTGCTTTCCCCAAAAATAAATGAATAAAGATGGGAACAAGAACCAAAAAAAGAAAAAGAAAATAGAAGAGGTTGTTTGTCACACATAGAGCCCTTACTTCTTATGTGGTTGAATTTTTCCTGAATTCACAGCAGCAAAGCTTCTAACTGAAAGATGCATGTGGGCCTTGACCCATCTCACTGAGTAATAGTGTGACTAATCAGAGCCCATCCAGAACAAATTTAAACAGAGATATAAAGTTGGGTCTCTAAATAAAAGAAAGTAGTCCAGCATGCTAAATTTAGCTCACCGTAAATGGATTGAGGAAGGGTACATTAAGAGGTGACATGGCATGGTAATCATACCCAACTACGCTTTCATTAAGAAATATATATATAGGAAGTCTCTTAATTGGACCAATTTTTAAAATAGCAAAAAAAAAAAAATTTGGTACCAAACTTGGATGAGATATCTCCATAAGATCATCTACAAAAATTAAATTAAATTAAATTAATTAAATTTAAAATATATATATATAGAGGCAGGCTCCTGTGCACACTAAGTTTGCACATTACCTTTTAAAAGTAGTAAAAAAAATATTTTTGAGTTGATTTTTTTTGTGTGATATGTAAACATTTCAAGGAACCCATATAAAAAAAATCAACTCAAAAAAACTTTTTTTGCTATTTTTAAAAAATCGGTCAAACTTTCGCAGTTTTTAAGCCCTTTAAAAACTGCGAAAGTTTGACCGATTTTTTAAAAATAGCAAAAAAAGTTTTTTTGAGCTGATTTTTTTTATATGGGTTCCTTGAAATGTTTAAATATCACATAAAAAAATTGGTGTGCGCCAGCACTAACTTTGCACACTTTTAAAAGGTAATGTGCAAACTTAGTGTGCAAACTTAGTGTGCACAGGAGCCTGCCTCTATATATATATATATATATATATATATATATATATATAATTCAACCCAAAAGTGGTGCAATGCAACGCATTTTCAACCTTTGAAACTTTTGATGATTACTGTTAATGGGTCATGTCGAGCCGTTTTCGTGTCGGTTTTTATCGTGTTCAGGTTTTGTCGGATTCGTATCTAAACGGGCGTCTTTTTATCGTGTGAAAAAATCATATTCAAACTCGACCCGTTATCTTAGTGTGTCGTGTCGTGTCGTTTTCACTCATCAATACCCATTATAATAATTAATTATTTTAAATTGTATACAAGATGATATATTATCTCATTTTTAAACACAATTAAACCCATTAATTCATTGATATTACAAAATTTCTCATTTCGTAAAATTCGTTATGATTAAATTAACATTATGTTACATAAACTATTTATAAACCCTAATAATATATCTTATTTACTTAAATTAATGGCTCATAACGGGTCTTATTGAGTATTAACGGGTGAAGGAGATCAACACTAATCCGACCCGTTAACCAGCGTGTCTTATCGGGTTAGCATTGATATGAGCTGAAACCATTAAGGGTCCACCCATTAACTTATAATTTCGTGTCGTGTTATCGTGTCGTGCCTCATTTTGCCAAGTCTCACCCACTTTCGGAATGCATTATTTTGTTAACCATCTCCACCAAGTTTGGTTTGAAATTTAAATATTTTACCATTTTAAAAAATTAGAGGTTGTACCTTGGTACGATAGTAAGTGCCCTCACCCTACGATTGGTCTCGGGTTAGCAACATGAGAGCAGCCCCTCCCTATATGGGGGTAAGACCAGTCAACATCCACCTCACCCAAACCCTGCGTTAAGTGGGAGCATTGTGCACTAAGTACGACCATTATAAGATATTGGTCCATTTTTTAGAATCCACTCAAGATCTCCCTACATACACACACATATATATGAGTGAGGCTCTCTAACATATATTATGTAACATACCTAAAGTTCATACCTCCACTTATGGAATGATAAATGAATAAATTTATCGATGAGACTTGATGGAGATGATATCCTCCACTGGGAGATCATCTCCACCAAGTTTCATGAAAAAGTTCAAACCAATTAGTCGGTGAGATAAGAATTAGATATATACGTGCTTTTTGCAATCGTTGAAACTTGTGATCTTCATCTCGCAAACTAAATGGTTGAATTTTTTAAGAAGCTTGGTGTAGATGATCTTCATGGTTACGAGATTATCTCCACAAAGTTTCATTAAAAAATTCCTCCATTTACTCCAAAAAGATAAGTATGTCTGATAAGGTATGGGTGAGAGACAACCTTATAAACGTATTGAATATAAGGTACTTCAATCCTAAATACAACACTCTTAAAGGCTGTCATGACCTTCTTGAGCACAATAGAAAGCACAACATATGACACACACACCAGCAGGGGCGAGTGCACGTGGAGACCAACTGGGGCGGCCGCCCCAGTTCAGATTTCAAAAAAAAAAAAAAATTATGGGTGTTATATGTAAAAGTAGAAAATTAAAGGTAAAGTTAATAGGATATTAAGAAGTTTTGGGTCAAAATCGTAAATACTTTAAAAAAATAAACCCTACCTAACGTCCCTCCACTTATTCCAGCTTAGCCGACATCTTCTCTTTCTCACACATACATATTTCTTTTATAAGAAAATAAATCTTCTCTCTCTTTCTCCATTGCCGGCCACCGGAGTCCACCACCCCTTGCTACTGCCAGTGCCCACCGCCCCTTGCTGCTGTCAACCGGACCAAACGCCCCTACTATCAACCGCCGAAAAAAATCAAGGTTTGTTTGTGGATTTTACTATATATACTACACCTTTTATACTTTTTAACTACTTTAATAAAGTAGAATACATATATAAAATAAATATATTCAAATTAAAATTTTGTTGTTAATTTATATTTTGTGATAAAATTCATATTTTGTTGTTAATTTAGATTAGAATATATGTTAAATGTATTTTTAGGTTAGAATAAATGTTAAATGTGTTTTTAGGCATAATTTTAAAAAATAACAAATTTTTATTAATTTATTGTTATTAATATTAAAAATTAACTTATTGTTAATTTTGGTATATACTTATTGGGGGTAAAAAATTGTTGGAAAAAAATAACTCTAAAAATTTGTATAAAATTCAAATTAAACTTGAATTAGTCCTAAAAAGATTTGCCTCGGGGGCTCCCGCCCCCGAACCCCTGTTACCACTCCAAATGTCCACCCCGGTTGGACAAAAATTCTGGATCCGCCACTACACACCAGGTTTCGAGTTTATTACACTGGTGTAAACTAAGTGAAGTTTCACACACCCGCCGATAACCTTTTACTAGATACATAATTAGAAAACCAACCATGAGATTTGACATACTTCATGATATCTATAATAGGCATACAAAATATCACCTTAATTGGATGTTGATAAGGATTCGATTCATATGCTCGTATTTTTTCAGAATTTCATTAACAATATAATTTTATGTTAAACTATACAATTAAAATGAGGCAGACTGACCTACGATTGATTTTATTTTTGACATTTAAAACGATTATAAAATTAAACTGTAATAAAATTAATAAAACGGGTAGAACTTCTCTTAATTTACATTTGTGTAAGTTAAACCCTCATTATATATATATATATATAGAGAGAGAGAGAGAGAGGGAGAGAGAGAAAGGGAGAAGTAAGATCAAGTAATTAAAGACTTTTTAAGGACCAACTTTTTAAAATAGTAAAAATATTATTTTGAACTGATTTTTTTTTTTTTGAGTTATTTAAACAGTTCAGCGACCCAAAAAAAATCAACTCAAAATATTTTTTTTCTAGTTTAAAAATTTTTAATACTTGAATGTTTTTAAGAGGCTTAAAAGTGCCATATGTTGAGGTATTGCCGGATTATTTTAAAATAGCAAAAAAATATATTTTTTAATTCTTTTTTTGGATTTGGTTGAAATATTTATGAGTAGTGAAATGGGTACAAAGTAATTTCACAAAATCTCCCCAAAAAGTGCCCTGGTACGACCCCATAACACAAGACAATGTTCAATAGATAAGTGAGAGAACAAGTGGAATCCACGTCAGATTTTGTGAAAATTTTTGTACTCGTATCTTTATTCAATATTTATATATACACCCAAAAAATCAGCTAAAATTTGTTTTTGTTTTTGTTTTACTATTGCAAAAAAAAATATTTGGTCCTTGACAAGTGTTTATAGATTAGGGTTTAATTTTACCAAATTACAATATGAATTTGGTAGTGAATACCAAATATTAGGGATGAAGAAATGAACGTAAGTGAATTGAAGTGGGGTGATGACGGTGTGAAAAAAATAGCAAAGACTGCAAACACTTGTATACAAAAATCAGATTGTAACATAAAACAAGCACTCATTTTTATCAAGTAGTTAACCAAATGTGGAGTTGAGTTAACCAAAAGAAAAAAGCAAAAGAAATTACCAGAAAGCTGCGAGGGGGAGACGGACAGAGGTCTCACAACCTTGGAAGCAGAAGACAACATTTTATCAACTATCTACAAAAATTAGGACCACTATATTAGCTCATTATGTTAAGCGTCCGAAAATGAATTAAGTGCTTAATATATGCGGGACTCACTTTAATACACTTTTTGGAAAAGATTTTGGGAGTATATATTGGACTTACATCATGAGTTCTTCAATCGGACCCGTTTTTTTTATATAAATTTTGACTGAAAATACACATGACAGTGTGATATTGGTCGATTTTCTTATTTCACTGACGTGGACTCCACCAACTAATCAATAGAAACTCTCCACCTAATTCGATATTTTCACTTTCGGTAAAAAATTATGTTCCAATAGCATTTTTGCTTATATCATTATGTTTAGAGTAGTTTTATTACAACTGAAGTAGCGAAATGTTATTAGTTGAATTCTATGTCCAATTGGAATAAGTGGCGGCTCCAGGAATGTGAGTAAGAGGAGGCCAAACAATAAATATTTATTTTTGTAGGGGCCAAAATTATAAAAATAGAATTTTTTTCTATAAAATTTTAAAACTATAAGGTTAAAATTTAAAATTCTTTGAAGTTTGAGGAGGCCAATGCCACCCCTTGCCTCCCCATATCCGCCTCTGATTGGAGTGAACCTCAAAAATCAATCAATAAGCGTTCGTCACATGACTTTGTCTATTAAAATTCAGTCAAAATTCGGATACTTAGGTTACAATCACAACTTTGTGAATAAGCCCATCCTTAGGCTATGGCCAAAGTTAAATAATTATTTCACTCACCTTTTCTTCTTTGTGTTAGGAAATTAAAGATATGTTTGATATAAAAGTGGATAATTTTTTATAACAAAAATCTTCTCGACAAATTATATAAATTTTCAGGTGTTTGTTTCTTAGCATTAATTTTTCTGATGGCAAATTTTGGTTTTAAATGAATAAAAAGTGGGAAATTTTGTAGTTAATAGATAATTGTCTAAATGTCATTTTAAAAAAATGTTTTTCTTTCATAAGAAAAAAGTACTTTTTTAACTATATGTTATGAAATTTTAAAAATTATACCTTAGTTTTTTAACTGTTTTCTTAAGTAATAGCCCTAATTGCGTGTTTTATGTTCATACTAATATTTATGTGACGTTATTTCACAAAAGACATCAGCTCATAAGTAGTGTTGTCGTGATAATCATTGGAAGCTAAACCAAGTTTTATGCGACAGTAGGAAGGTTCATCGGATAAATTTATGAGTCATTATTGAATCTAACTTTAATTAATGTATTCACGTGTCGTTATGAAGTATTCGTGTATTTTGAGTATTTATGTATCTAAAGTATCATTCATGTACTTGAAAGGTGTGTAAATAACAAAAGCAATAAGTCGAAATTAAGGCACCAAAGATTAAAAGAAATTATAAAGATTTAATATATATTCTTCTTCTCCATTTATTCAAGAAAGTGGTATCAAAGTTGTTTCAAAATTTCAGCAGAAATGAAAAGCAATAATATGGCCTCTTTCATTCCTCGATTAAAAGAACTATGATTATTAGAGCAATAATATAAAAGGGTTGCTTAAATCAAAGGATATGAATATCTTGAAGATGAAGAACAATTGACAGTAGCATGGGAAAAAACTTTGGTTGAGCATCAGAAACAAGACAACAAAGCACTCTTCAATACATATCATACAATTATGATGTCGGTGTGTGAAAGAATTGCCAAAGTTGGGATTGTCAAACAAGCACGGGATATTATGCAAACTGCTTATAAATGGGAAGAAGGGGTTTGTCTTAAAACCTTAAGATCAAATTTTTAAAATTGAAGATGTAAGAAAATGAAGGCATTGCAAAGTATTTCATGAAAGTTACTTTCATTGTAAATCAAGTGGCATCCAATGGAGAAATTTTAGAATGTGAAAGAGTAGTTGAAAAAGTCTTCGTAGTTTATTTCAAAAGTTTGATCATGTTGTGTTTGTTATTGAAGAATCGAGGGATCTTTCCACCATCTTTTTAGAATATGTTAAAGAAACGTTGAAAGCTCATGAAATTAATATCAATCTAAGAAATTCCCCTCACTTTTAACTCAATCAAGCACTAAATACATATGTTACAACTACAAGAGGTCGTGGATCTTCTCGTGGCCATGGAAATGGAAGAATTACCAAAGGCAGAGGCATCAACTTTCATGAACAAGGGAATGTGTTTTTCACAATATGAAAATAATTCAAATGTAGAAGAAAATCATAATGCAAGAGGAAGAGGTTGTGATTATCACCGAGGAAAAGGCCGTGGTTATTTTAAATGATATAATTAAAACAAACCATGTCACATTGCTAGAGATTGTCAGTTTAAAAACTATATATATAAGGTTGGTTTAATGCATGAAAGTAAGAGTGAAGAGAATAATCAAGAAGAAACATTGCTACTAGTATGCCAATATGAATATGTAAATGATATTTAGTACTTGGACATTGGTGCCAATAAACATTTGGCTTGAAACAAAATAATATTTTTAAAGTTATTTAAATTAGATCATGGACAATTAAGAGTTGTATGTGGAAAGTGTTATAAGATCAAAGGCGTTTGTAAAGTGAAGTTCAAAATAAACTTTGGTAGAATGGAGAAGATTTCAGAAGTTCATTTTGTTCCTGGCTTAACGAATACTCCATTAAGTATAGACCATCTTATAAATAAGGGATATGGTGTTCAATGTAAAAGTATCGTATACTCATTATGCCATAATTTGAAAGATTATTATATTTTGGTTTTCAAAACACTTTGTGACCTAGAGGTATTGAAAGCTTTATCAATGTTTAAGACATTTAAGTCGACTTCTTTCATCTCGATATCACATCGATCACTTTAGAATGAAGGTAAGCGTGACCTAGCGAACTTAGTAATCATGTTTTTGAAATTTAAATTATTCCCTTGCTGAGTGTTTTTATGCTTTTTTTTTTTGTCTCCAAAATGTCATAATATTTTTTGTCAATAAAAATATATTTTAAGGCACTGTTGGAGTCCCAGACATTCTTGCTCCAACGAAGTTTCTCCTTCACTAGTCATGAGTTCATATGGTTTTAATGCAAATTTGTGTTGGTTATATGTGCGACCTCCCTCGGGGATGGTTCGTTACATCGAAGATTTTTCGCTCCAGTGACAACATTTTTTGGTGGTCACGCCAAAGGTCCTTTATCTCATAGAATTTCCCCTCTTAGATCTCAAAACCTCCTTCACAGATATTTCGCATCAGGGAAGAAATACTTCGTTGCAGAGAACCACCAGCAAAGCTCGTCAACAAATTTTCACCTTTTCTACAAGATAAAATATATTTCTTATATATTTCTAAAAAACACTTTTGGGGGTTGATGGAATCTTTTGCTGCTCTTTCCTTCTCTACCAAGTCAAGTGGGAGCTAGAGCTGGCAATTTTTGATACGATAACCCGTATATGGTAATAACCCGAAATGACCCGAATTTGACACGATTAGCTTGTATAGATTTAAAAGTACCCAAAACTTATACTCAAATAAAAATCAAAGCGACCCGAAAATGACATGACTAACCCGAATTGCCACCCCTAATGGGAGCATATCTCTTAGATATATATCATACTTAGGGGTGGCAATTTTAGAAATGACACGGAACGACACGAAATTGATCCGAAATTGACACGATGATTTGTGTTCGTGCCGTGTCGTGTTCGTGCCTTAATTATGAGTCGTGTCGTGTCGTGTTATCGTGTTTTTTAAGCCTGAAATTTAAGAAATTATGGTTGTCGTGTCGTGTCGTGTTATTTTTTATTCGGGTCGTGTTCGTGTCCGAAAAAACCTTGTCGTGTCGTGTCGCGTCGGGCCAAAACACGGCCCGTTGACCCGAATTGTCACACTAGAATTTACTTTTATAAAAGACATGAATATTTTCAAAAGGAAAAAATATTGATTTTTATTGTTCTTCATTTTAAGAACTTGAAACCTTTTTAAGAAAGAAGAATTGTTATTTCTTCTCATTGTTTCTCTTATTTGCACTTGATCATTGTTGTCTTGGGAGAGGTTAATATAAAAGAAGAAGATTTAAGATTTGTGAACCTTAAGAACACTTTTGTTCAATAAAATCTTTGTAAATTTAGGACCTCTAATCCTTGGGAGATTCTAGTGATCATATGGTTTTTACAAGATAACTTTGTTTATCATTTGATCATGACATCAGTGTGTTAATATTCTCATTGACATTACATATGTCTCAGACTCGTTAGAATTGGTGGAAAATGGGTGAGGTTTCGTGTTATGTGATTATAAGATATTTACCCCCCACCCCCACCCTCTAAGTATTTATCAAGTTTTGGTGAGATTATGGCTTTGGCCCGAGGTTTTTTTCGTTAGTGAGTTTTTCCCTCGTACATCCGGTGTTGTAGCCTGTTTTACATTTTTACAGGATTTATATCTCAAATGCTTAATGAACATTACTATTTGCTGTGTGTATTAAATCATTTGTAAATTTTATCATATATACCTTTAGGTTGTACTCATTATTTTTAACATCAATTAAAATTAACACTAAATTTTAATTTGGTGTATCTTTCGTTTCGAGTAGTGTTCTCACTATAGAGAACTTATAACTTGTGTTAGAGCTAATCCTTTTGTATTAGGTTTAATCGCCTATAGGCAATATCATTTTTTGGGTTGCTATGGAAGATAATGTTATGGTATACGGGATACATATTTTAAAGACGTATTTTCTCACCCCTAACATGTTTGGCTCTTTTGATGGTGTAAATCCAAGTAATAAATAGGTGTTTAAATCTTTGCTCTCAAGTGATCCTGAGACTCTGTCTTCCTTCGAGTTATTCTAGTGTCAATTCAGATGAAGAGGAATATGGTGACTTTCAACTTGGTTTTGACAAATTGAGCATTGAAAATGCTAAAGATTATAAATGTTTATTAAAAAAATTCTTGAAATTATAATTAGATAAAAAGGAATTCATTTCTTTCAAATTTGAAAGTTGCATTTTTAGCATTGTGGAGGGTCAAAGTTCCACTATGAGAAACAATCTCCTATCTAAGAAGAAAGAGATAGATGATTTGCAAGAAAGATTAAACGTTTTGCAAACCAAGTTATTAGAATGTAAGAATCATAATAGCTCTTTAAATGAAAATATCGTTGTTCTTAAAAATGATCATCTCTTCGCTAAGAGTGTGAAAGTCTATTTAGAGAATTGATCTAAAAAATTTGGTAAATTGCTTTTATCACGCAACCGATCTTCAAATGACAAAAGTGGTATTGGATTTTTTTAAAAGCAAAATTCATTATGAACTACAAAATCAAATTTGTCAAATATTTTCAAGAGTATCATATTTCTAAGAAGTCTCGTACACTATTTAGTAAGAAAGGGGTTGTGAAACATTTTAATGACAATGTCCCAAATGTTGTGTACGAGTGCACATTTTGTAAAAAGAAGAGACACCTAAAGGAATTTTGTTATAAGCTTTGCATAACCAAAGTGACCAAAAGACCCCACATTTTTAAAGGTGATGATTTTTCTTCACTAAAGCATGACTCCAAGACCCTTTCGAAAGGTCTAAGATCATTGTGTCTATGAAAAATAATTCTAAATCAAGAATCGTCAGAGAAAATGTTAAAATAAAACGAGACTAAGCCTGCAGTTAAAACTTTTGGGGATTGAAAAAAAGAGATCAAATGGCTTGTTATTCATATGACTTTAGTTGCATTGAACTCATCATAATAGTACTTTGATAGCGGTGTTCTAGGCATGTGACCCGACATAAATCATTGTTTTAAAAACTTATTGAACATATAACATGTACATTTATTTTTACCAACGGGAGTATGTCTAACAAGTTTGGGAAGGGCATTATTGAAATCATTAGGTTTCCATGGTTAGACAATGTATTTTTAAAGGATGGCTTAATGGCTAATTTGTTTACTATTGTCCAATTATGCGATGATCATCACGGTGCAATTTTTTTTACCTCCAATGAATGTCAAGTTCTCTGCACAAAAGGTAAATGCACTTTGAATGGAATTAGAACTATGGAGAACTGTTATGTTGTGAATACATCCCCTAATCTTCTTTGTAATAATGAGAAAGAAGATGTGGCGAATATGCATAAAAGGTTGGGTCATGTGAACCATAGGGATCTTAGAAAATGTTCTTAGAATGAACTTATTTGTGACTTACCTCGTTTTGAATCTTCTTCTTCTTGTATATGTGGTATTTTCCAAATGGGTAAATAAATTTGAAATTCACATAAGAAGTTGAACGTGATGTCTAACTCTCAGGTTTTAGAGTTTCTACACATAAACCTCATAGATCCAATGCGTACGACGAGCATTGATGGTGTGAACAACCCATCTTATAACCCTCCCCCTAAGCACCTCCTTAGGTCCTTAGCACTTACTCGTTCACTATAAACCATAATTCATGCTTTGAAAGCTGATCTGGAGGCTACTGGATGCTCCCGAACCCCGTTTGACTCCGACCAACTCTCTCACTCGAGTGAAAGCTTATGAATATTCTAAGGGCTCAGAATCCCCTTTCCAACGGTTCATCCCATGTGTAAACTAGCCTTACAATTCGGGAAGAATGACCCATTTTATTCTAAAGGGTCATCGGGCCCTTTCGGGCCCCGTTTGACCCTAGTCAACTCTTCGAACCAAGAAAGGCTTAATAAAATCTCGAAGGGCACTGAATACCCTTTCCAATGATCGACCCCGTGTGCGAATCATCCACACAGTTCGGATGAATGATCCATTTTCCTCCGAAAACTTCATGTCTAGAGACTAACGGGCTCATCTAAGGGCCGTTTGACCCTAGTTAACTCTCTGAACCGAGCGAGGCTTAATGAAATCTCAAAGGTCACTGAATACCCTTTTTAGTGGTCCACACAATGTATGAATTAGCCTTACAGTTTGAACGAACGATCCATTTTTCTCCGAAAACCTTTTGTCCAAAGACTAGCAGGCGTATCCAAGCCCCGTTTGACTTTGATCAACTCCTAGAACCAGGACTAGCTCAATGGAATCTTAAAAATCTCTGAATACCCTTTCCAACAGTCTATCCCATGCACGATTTGGACTTACGGTTTGCACTTTATGACCATTTTTTCAAAAATTTGTTTCGAACTACCTATAGGCACCCCAGGGACCCTGCATATCGGCAGCATGCCTAAGGTGTTATGCTGATAGGTAGGCCAACACCCCTATCGATTGGCACCCCTTTTGGCCCTATAAATATAGGTCATGACCTCACCTTGGAAAACAACACCTAAACACCCCTCTCAGCAACTCAGAAAGCATTCTCTTGAATTCAGAGTTGTTCCCTTTTCCTTAAAAAATTCATCTTCCACATTCCCTTCCATTACTTTCTTACCTCACTTGGTAATTCCCCCCACCTCTCCATACCACTTTCATACCATTGCAAGATTAGCATAGCTACATCTTAAGGTTAACATCAAGCATTCATAAGGAGGTCCAATTCTCCATTCCTTTCTCTAATTCTTCCATTTTAGTATTAATTATCTTATTTCTATTTTAGTACTTTTGTCTCATTACATCACATCCAAAAATCTCAACTTTTTATTAGTAGTATTTGCACATAATCTATTTTCATAAAAAAAACAAAAAGAAGAAAAATAGAGTTTATCCATAAATTCTAAAATAAGGATTTCCATTTTACACTCTCACTTTTAAAAGCATATTTTTCTCTACACGCACACATAATAGAAATCTCCCGTTTGGATTTATGGATTGAACTCCACCCCTATGCTATTTTTTAACTACGTGGACTTTTATTCCCCTTGGGCTATGTAGGAATCTTTGGAAAAATCCCTAGATTTGAGTCCTCCCTTATTCTTTTTTATATATTTCTTTCATGTCTTATATATTCTTTATGAGTTCATATTCTTGCATGCTTATGTTTCATCCTATGAACACAATCGCTCTTCCATAGCGAGTTGTGATTCGACGAACCCTTACATAATATTTTGAATTATTATTTTTGGGAACACTCCTACGGATGAGTTCACTCCATCTTTTTCCATGATGTTGGTTGAATGATTCCATTCTCCACCAGTTATATTATACACATGTGCACACACATCACAGAGTCTAAAAGGAGAGGATTAACATTTTCCCATGAGAGACCGAAAGGATGGGATGGGTGCCTAACACCATCCCATTCCATAACTTGGTCGTCGGATATTTGAACTATTTAGTTTCGCAAGCATTAGCATTAGCCTTGATGTCGTTCTCTCGAGACTGCCACATTCTTTTGCATGTTTCGAGCAAAATAAGCGGGCGACTCTATCTATATAAATTATCCTCGCCAATGATGATGGCCGAGCTCCCCGAGGAAGGGAACACACGGTGCACGCATCGAAGGGAATCTGAGATTTCGAGATGGATACAGTAGCCACTCTACTGGGGACGTTATTTTAAGAGAATTAGACTTTATTTCTACACGGGTGTTATTCTTGTCTACATATGTCCATATGCTCCCACATATATGTCCCATTTACTCCTCTACTTACTTTTTGTACATCTACCTTATGCTTATCTCTACCTGTCTCTCTCCTCATGTATATATCACTTTTCACTCTTTTGCACACACTTGTATATATTCTCCATATTCACTTCACACACTTGAACTCGTGTATAGTTTCATCTCTACTTACATACTCTACACATCACTTGTAGAATATCCATGTTTATCTTCACTAACACACACCCAAACTCCTCTCATTTATATATATTTATGTGCTCACTCACGCATCCCACACACCACTTGTAGTCGATCCATGCTTAGGCTCACTAGCACACACACTCACTTGTATATATTCACATGCCACCCACTCACATGTACATATTCACATGTTTCCCTATCACCATTCTTAGTACAGTTTGCATGCTCCATGTTAGATTTACTTTTCATAATACTTGTATATTTTCCCTAATAGTGGTAGCACTCCCCTTATTTTGCATGCAAATAAAAACTATCTCTCTCCATAATATACTAATTAAGACTTGTGTATTTTTGCACACTACATCACCAGAGCATGGAAATATTGACCAAAAGTTTGTCTCGTACTGGGGGGTTCCTTTGTGATGGGTGTCAGATTCATTGGAGCGTAGTTAACCTAAACGATATGAGTCTCACCTTCTATTAGCCTTGTAACTTCAGCGTATATCTAATGGTTCCCCCAGCATCGAACCGCTTGACCGAACTCGTAACGGGAGGTATATAGCAAGGAACTCGTTCACGTGCGTTGAGTATATTGAATTCTGAGAGTGCGCCAGTAATCAATGTCAAACTTATTTAATTAAATTCCAATTTTAATCCCAACAAGTCTTATCTCTTGCAAACAAACGTGATTGAATAAAGAAATAATCTAAGCATGCAAGACAATCACAATTGAGAAAAGAATCCCCCACAGGGGCAAAACCATCTTATTTTCACTATAACTTGTAAAGAACGGTTAACATGGATTACAATGAAAATACAAGCAGTGACATACGAAATACCCTCAGGTGTCGATTTTGATGTCGTCGGCTAGAGTTCTCGTAAGAGCTCCAAAAGGTCAGCAATGGAAAAGCTTCGTCTTCTCCACAAGTGTACTCCAGATTAGGGGTGGCAATTCGGGTTAGTCGTGCCATTTTCGGGTCGCGATGATTTTGATTTTATTATAAGTTTTGGGTACTCTTAAATCTATACAAGTTAATCATGCCATGTTCGGGTTATTACCATAAATAGGTTATCGTGTCAAAAATTATCAGCCCTACTCCAGATGAGTAGTATAATCTTCCTTGGGATTTACACGATTCATATAAAGGATTGGGAATTATTTGTGAATCAAAAAGGTATTGAAAATTTTAAAATATGAAGTCTGGAAACAGGTACTGTTTTGCAAAAACGGAGGTATGCAAACTTAGGAAAACGTGTTGCACGAACACTGTTTAAATAGCCAAATTGAGGCGGTGCGTCGTTCGAGCCAAATACGGTGTCCTTCGAGCGAGATGGCATCTCGTTCGAACGAGATAAGATTTCGTTCGAACGACATCAGTGACGTGTCACAGAAAACTTCCTTAAAACGATTTTGCGTGTTTATCATCTTCCAGACTTCGATTTTCCTTAAAAAAATATTCCCAACTATTTATGCAAATAATTAAACACTCCAATTAAAATATTTTTTACCATAAGTATGTGGATTAGTGGGAACTGTTGAAGTGTACGATGCTTGACACATGATGCACGTACGAAGATGATGAATGCATTAATTCGGATCAAGGCCGTCGAGGATGACCGTGGAGACGAGCCGAATGTAGCGGTATCAGACATACTTAAATGTGATCTAGGACACTTGGAAAACTCATAGATTCTACCCCGAACATTTATAAAACATGTCCTTACAAATCTCCCCCTATGTCTATGCCGGTACGTACATAAAAGTATCTGAATTATGCTGTCCAAAATAAACAAACTGACATACAATCTAATATCCACATTAAACCCAAAAATTGGAAATACTAAATGTGTGTCTTCACAAATTCGATAGTCTTCAAATCTTCAACTATTCAGACGTTCTTTGTCATCAACAGGGTGTGCAAAAAATGATTTTCCATTTTAATACCTACACACATGAGACAAGAAACTAATACATGTGACGCGCAACAGTTTAAAATATAATGATAAGCAAAAACAAATATCAATTATGAGCAAGCAAATCATTAAATAAACAAATAAGCAATTATCCCCCATAATTCATTCTCCCCCTTTTTATGATGTCCGCAAATAGACAGATATGAAGAACATACGCAATGCAAATGGAGAATGACACATGGAAATAAACTTTCTCTCTTTTTTTTTTTTTTAATTTTAAATAAAAAAAATCATACCATGAAAGAACACCAAAACAACAAATTCCATGATAGCAGAAATGTAGGGATGTGAACAAATTTAACAGGAAAATCAATACATACAACCATACCATATGTGCATGATGAATGTTGGATATTTGTAATGAATAAACTCAATATCATCCTTCGGTGTAAAAATTGTGATTAAAAGAAATTGACTCAATCGAATCAGTAAATCAAAGCTAAAAGTGATTTCCACACCAATAACGTCCAAAACGTGTGAAACGTTTTTTCATGACTTTTAAGGATGTGCAAACCCGTTTTTCATTTTTTTTCCATCCAAACTCCCTCATAAATAATTATACTTTATATTTTCTTGTTGAGGTGAAGAATATAAAACCTATTGGCCCATTTGATTTGGCATATGTTTCTTTTTATTGCCATTTAAACATCTCGGGCTCTTTTTCAAACGGTGGCTTTCTCGACGAGTTAATTTTTTAAACTATCGTAGCCCTTTCCTGCGAGTCACTCATCATATTTTATTGCAATTTAGTCCTCACAGTAAACGGTTTTTACATGCACTACTATCTTGTCAAGTTTTATCGCATTTTGGTCGTTATATAGACAGAATTGAGATGAAAACACTCAAACCAATATGTGATAGACAAGTACAATACTCAAATAATATCGTGAAAGTGTGCAATAAAGGAGATAAGAAGCCAAACATGTAGAAGATGTCACTAATCACATTTCAAAGACTCCAATCAATGTAAAGCACATAGTTGAAATGATGTGGCATCTCAAATCACTATCAAACAGTTAGTGAAATATGGAATGAGGTTGTGACTATGGTTATCTTAAATGTTCATCCATAAACGAGGTAAACAAAATATAAAACTCTTTTTGTGTTTTTAAAAAGAAATTATCAAAAGAAAATCTTTTTGGCTTTTTCTAAAATTAAAAAAATAAAATCTTTTTATATTTTTTAATTTTGAAAAAAAATAAATATACAAATTATACAATCTAGAGATAGGAATCAAATAATATGATCAAGAAAAAGAATATTCTACTCTAGACTTGGTGACCACACCTCAGTCAACTGTGCAAATTCCTAAAGACTTCCCAAGACTCTCGAATCTAAGGGCATCTAAAGGCTTCGTAAATATATCGGCTAACTGGAGGTCGATAGATACAGAACTCAAGGATACGACCTTTTACTCTACAAGCTCGCGGAGAAAGTGCTCACGTATCCTACTGTGTTTTCTGCGCGAATGCTGGACTGGATTATGGAAAATGTGTATTGCGCTTGTATTATCACAAGAAATAGTCACGGTGTCCTGTGATATCCCATAATCCTCCAACATCTGCTTCATCCATTAAAGTTGCGTGCAACAACTCCCGGCGGCTATGTACTCAGCCTCTGCAGTGGATAAAGAGATGGAGTTTTGCTTCTTTCTCAACTAAGAGACAAGAGTAGAACCAAAGAAAAAACACCCACCAGAAGTCCTCCTACATCCATTTGTATCCCCGACCCAATCGACATCTGAATTGGCGGATAAACGGTCACTGGTATCAAAGGAATACCAACTGTCAAGTGAGAGAGTCCCACTCATGTATTTGATAATACGTTTAAGAGCGAGTAAGTGTGACTCTTTTGGGGACGCCTAATATCGTGAACAGACTCCAACACTAAAGGCTATATCAGGATGACTAACAGTTAAGTAGAGAAGACTATTTATCATACTCCGACACAAGGTTTGCTCTACGTCCTTGCCTGAAGTGTCATTGCTAAGCTTAGTTGAGGTACTCATAGGTGTATGTGCATGCTTAGCCGAGTCTAGACCAAATTTCTTCACAAGGTCTCTAGCATACTTGGATTGGGAGATGAACATCCCATCCTCTAGGTGATGAACCTGAAGACCAAGAAAGAAAGTAAGCTCACCAACCATGCTCATCTCAAACTCACTCTTCATCTTCTCCTCAAAGTGCTGAGCATGCAGGGAGCACGTGGATCCAAATACTATGTTGTCCACATAGACCTGGGCAACTAAAATAGCACCGTCATCTCTCCTGACGAACAACATCATATCAACTCCCCCTCTATTGAAGCCATGGGCTAAGAGATAAGAGGTAAGACTTTCGTACGAAGCACAGGGTGCTTGCTTCAAACCATACAAGGCTTTACTCATATAGTGGACTTGATCAAGGTGCTTAGGGTCTTCAAACTCTTTTGGTTGTTCCACGTAAACCTCCTCCTGTAGAATTCTATTCAGAAAGTCACTCTTGATATCCATCTTATATAACTTGAAGCGTAGATAACATGCGATGGCTAGTAGTAAGCGAACGGACTCAAGCCTCGCAATAGGAGCGAATGTCTGGTCAAAGTCTACACCCTCAATTTGTGTGTAACCTTGAGTGACCAACCTAGCCTTATTTCGAATAATGGTACCAGTCTCATCCACCTTATTCTTGAAGATCAACTTGGTACCTATCACATTTATGTCACTAGGCTGGGGGACCAGCTCCCAGACATCATTCTTTCTAAACTGAAGCAACTCATCCTACATAGCACATATCCCGTGTTCATCTTTGAGTGCTTCCTTATAGTTCTTGGGCTCGACTTTGGACGTGTAGCAAACATGGCTAACAACGTTCTCTAGTTGAGCACGAGTCTTGACCCCAAGGGTGGGATCTCCTATTACAGTAGAAGGATCATGACTCTTGCGAACCTAAGTAGGAGTGTCCCCTAAGTCAGGAATGGGATCCACTCTGGGTATAGGAGGTACAACGGAATCATCAGTAAGTGCATCACCCTCACCCAAAAGGTTAGAATTAATAAACACCGACGGTTCGTCATCTTGCATAGTGACGTTTATTGACTCCATAACCTTAGAGCTATTCAGATTATACACCCGATAAGATCTACTAGATGATGAATAACCTAAAAATATCCCCTCGTCACTTCGGGAGTCGAACTTTCCTAATTTCTCTCTATCCCGTAAGATGTAGCATTTGCTCCTATAGACACGAAAATATGAAAGGCTGGGTTTCTTTCCAGTCCATAATTCGTAAGGCATCGTAATAGTGTGTGGATGAAGATATACCCTATTCATCGTGTGGCACACGGTAGACACCACCTCTGCCTAAAATCTTCTTGCAACATTACGACCCAAAAGCATATATCTAGTCATCTCGTGAATCGTTCGATTCTTCCTCTCAACAATCCTATTTTGCTGAGGAGTCCTAATGGCCAAAAATTTATGTTTGATTCTGAGGCTATCACAGAAAATATCTACTTTTACTTCTTTAAATTCAGTGTCGTTATCACTACGTATTTTGTTGATAGTGACACCGTGTTGATTTTGCAGGACACGACACTTGGTCGTAAGAAAGTCCACAATATCGAATTTCTCTCGCAGAAAACTTATAATAAAGCAGCATGAGAAATCATCAACCATCACGAGAATGTACCTCTTACCACCTAAACTCTCAGTACGAGTAGGACCCATAAGATCCATATGTATCAACTCAAGGATGCGAGAGGTAGTAATGGAATTCAACTTCCTACAGGGGCTACGAATTTGCTTTCCCAACTGGTAAGGCCCACAAACTGTGGAAGTTGGCTTTCCAAGTGATGGTAAGCCACATACTAGGTCCTTTTTGGCTAACTTTTTCAAATCTCAAAAGTTCACATGACCTAGACGTTGGTGCCACAGATCTATAGTAGTGATCGTAGCGATGTTGCAGAAAAATGAGGACTCAGGCATGATCCCATAATAATTGTATTTAGTCCTCACCTCTTGCAATAACAGTTTACTGGTTTTATCATATACGTGGCATTTATTCCGATCAAACTTTATTGCAAAGTCAACGTCGCACAGCTGGCTAATGCTGAGTAAATTTGCCATCAATTCCTTGACGTACAACACATTCTCTAGCTTGGAAAATCCTGGTAACTCTAGTATACCTCGTCCTACTATGCTAGACTTGCTCTCGTCTCCAAAAGTGACTTTACCGTCCTTATGATCCTCGAGGGAGGTAAATAAAGATACGTCACCAGTCATGTGCCTGGAGCATCCATTATCGAAGTACCACTATGGGGAATTAGGTGCTTTAAGAGCAACATGAACAACAAGGGATTTTGCGTTGTGTTTAGGCACCCAAGAAGTGGTAACCTTATGTTTGCCCTTGTCATTATTGACTCTAGTCGGGATTTTATAAGTGTCCAATGATGGCATAAAAATTTATTGGAACTCTTCTACTATACTCTGAGATGTGGCGACTAGAAACTCAACTCACTCTCTAAAACTTTTAAAATCAGTAGGGGCATGTGGCGGAGCAAAAGTACGTCGTGTCCGACCCAAACTATATCAAAACTCACGAAGGTGTCCCTTTGTTTTGCAGTAAGTACAGAAATATGTAGACTTCGACCGACTTTAGTTTGCTTTTCTTAGTCGAACTCTCTTCTGGTTTCTAGGTGGGCGGCCATAAGGATTTGTAATAAACTCGGGAATCGGTTCTAATGTCGTATGGGACGTAGAAGTGCCATCAAAACCTATTCCCGACCTCTCACCTAAACCTAAAGCAGGGGCGAGGAGAATCTTTCCCATCTTACTAGATCGGTCCTCAATTCTTACCTTGACTTCCCGAGCTCTCTCAAGGTCCTGAGTGAGTTGGGCTATAAGGGCTTCCAGTTTTTTTCGAGTGTCTAGGGAGGAATGGAGCTCACTTGCAGATCAACCACTTGCTTAGTCAAGTCCCCTTTTTCTGTCTCAAACACACTTTCTCTCTCTCCCCAAACTTTCCCTCTCTTAACACAGACAGTCTCTCTCTCTCTCTCAACACAGCGAACATGGAGGTTTCTCTCTCTCTCTCTCATCACTCCTAGTTCCTTCTCTAGAGCTGCAATCTTAAGAGCTAACGCTTTGTTACGCCTTTTGGTTTTGAAAGTATCAGCATATAAATCAGCGTATGTGCGTCGGAGATTACTCTCGCTCTCACTTGCATCTTCCTCCCCCTCACTCACACTACTATCACTGTCGAGGTGTCCTCGTGAGCTTGCATCCTCATCGTTGTGAGGAGCACTGTCAGTACTCACACGACTAGCCATGAATGCAGTGAAGTTACATTCATGCGATGACTCGTCTCTAAAGTCCACCGACTCGACCTCGCTATTGTCACTAAGGGTGGTGTTTAACACAGATTTGGATTGTTCTTGACGTTTCAACCTAGTTGCACACTCAAACCCCCTATGACCTCTACCGCTGCACCCAAAACATCTCTCACTTTCTTTCTTAGAGTTGTCCTTTTTATCTTTCTCAAATTTCTTTTCAGATTTATTTTTCTCAAAATTCTTTTTATCTTCAAAATTTCCATTTTTCTTTAATTTGAGAAATTTCTTGAAATTTTTAGCAAAAAGGACCAAATTATCTAAGTCAAAATCAGAATTATAACCAAACATCTCTTCCTCTCTTTTCTTAGACGACTCACCTCTCTTTGACCCCTCACTCTTTCTGGCCTGGGCTTTAAGTGCTACCCCTTTATCTTTTGATTTTATCGTGTTTGGGAACATGTAAATTTTATAGGTCTGTAGGTCTCCAACTAACTCCTCTAATTTCAACGTATTCAAATTACCTAATGAATTTAACATAGTGACTTTGGGGATAAATCTCTTAGGCAGTGATCTCAAAATTTTCTTAACTACCCTAGCATCAGGAATGTGTTCTCCTAAATTAAAACTAGTGTTCACGATATCAGATAAGCGTGCATAAAATTCATCGAAACACTCATTTTCATGCATGAAGATAGTTTCAAACTGAGTAGTTAAGTTTTGCAATTTAGATTCTTTCATTGCATTTGTGCCTTCATGGGTAGTTGCAGAATATCCCATGCTTATTTAGACATGGTACACATCATGATGCGTCAAAACTCATCAGGAGTGACGGCTCCAGAAATGGCACTAAGTCTATGTGAGTTATATGTGCTCCATTTAAATTCATCCTGAGTCCATGCAGTCACAGATTTTAAAGTAGTTACGTTTTCTACAGTGACAGTGGGAGGCATACACCCTCTTTCACACACAGTCCAGACACTTTCATCAATAGCCTTTAGGTGAGATTTCAAACGTGCTTTCCAATAGGCATAATTTAACCCGTCAAAAGTTGGAACTCTATTATATAAGTTATCCATTGAAATTGCGCTTTTTCAAAAATCAATTTTCAAAACAAAATTGATATCAAGAAAAATTTTGCGGAAACATTACACAGTAAGTTTGTGTGAATGGCTCTGATACCAATTTGAGAGTGCGCCAGCAATCAATGTCAAACTTATTTAATTAAATTTCAATTTCAATCCCAACAAGTCTTATCTCTTGCAAACAAATGTGATTGAATAAAGAAATAATCTAAGCATGCAAGACAATCACAGTTGAGGAAAAATCACCCACAAGGGCAAAACCATCTTATTTTCATTATAATTTGTAAATAATGGTTTACACGGATTATAATGAAATACAAGCAGTGACATATGAAATACCCTCAGGCGTCGGTTTCGATGTCGTCGGCTAGAGTTCCCGCAAGGGCTCTAGAAGGTCAGCAATGGAAAAGTTCCATCTTCTCCACAAGTGTACTCCAGATGAGTAATATAATCTTCATTGGGGTTTACAAGATTCACATAAAGGATTGGGAATTATTTGTGAATCAAAAAGGTATTGAAAACCTTAAAATGTGAAGCCTGGAAACAGGTACTGTTTTACAGAAACGGAGGTATGCAGACTTAGGAAAACGTGTAGCACGAACACTATTTAAATAGCCAAGTTGAGGCGGTGCATCGTTCGAGCTAAATACAGTGTCGTTCGAGCGAGATGGCATCTCGTTCGAACGATATACGATGTCGTTCGAATGGCATCAGTGATGTGTCACAGAAAACTTCCTTAAAAATATTTTGCATGTTTATCATCTTCCACACTTCGAAAATTTTCCTTAAAAAACATTCCCAGCTATTTATGCAAATAATCAAGCACTCCAATTAAAATAATTTTTACCGTAAGTACGTGGAGTAGTGGGAATTGTTGAAATGTACGATGCTTGACACATGATGCACGTACAAAGATGATGGATGCATGAATTCGGATCAAGACCGTCGAGGATGATCGTGGAGACGTGCTGAATGTAACGGTATCAGATACTTAAATGTGATCTAGGACACTTGGAAAATTCCTAGATTCTACCCCGGACATTTATAAAACATGTCCTTACAAATCTCCCCCTATGTCTATGCCGGTACATACATAAAAGTATCCGATTTATGCTGTCCAAAATAAACAAACTGACATACAATCTAATATCCCCATTAAAGCCAAAAATTGGAAATACTAAATGTGTGTCTTCACAAATTCGATTATCTTCAACTCTTCAAACATTCTTTGTCATCAACAGGGTATGCAAAAAATGATTCTCCATTTTAATACCTACACACATGAGTCAAGAAACAAATACCCGTGACACGCAACAGTTTGAAATATAATGATAAGAAAAAACAAATATCAATTATGAGCAAGCAAATCATTATATAAACAAATAAGAAATTCTCCCCCCATAATTCGTTCCCCCCCTTTTTATGACGTCCCCAAATAGAAAGATATGAAGAACACACGCAATGCAAATGGATAATATCACATGGAAATAAACTTTCCCTTTTTGATTTTTTTTTAAAATTTTTAAAGCAAACAAAACCATACCACGAAAGAACACTAAAACAATCAAGTCCATGATAGCGGAAATGTAGGGATGTGAACAAATTTAATAGAAAAATCAATACATACAACCATAACATATGTGCATGATGAATGTTGGATATTTCTAATGATTAAACTCAATATCATCCTTAGGTGTAAAAATTGTGGAATTAAAATAAATTGACACAATCAAATCAGTAAATCAAAGCTTAAAGTGATTTCCACACAAATAACGTCCAAAACGTGTGAAACGCTTTTTCATGACTTTTAAGGATGTGCAAACCCGTTTTTCATTTCTTTCCGTCCAAACTCCCTCATAAATAATTATACTTTATATTTTTCTTGTTGAGGTGAACAATCTAAAACCTATTGGCCCATTTGATTTGGCATATGTTTCTTTTTATTGCCATTTAAACATCTCGGGCTCTTTTTCAAACGGTGGCTTTCTCGACGAGTTAATTTTTTAAACTATCGTAGCCCTTTCGTGCGAGTCACTCATCATATTTTATTTCAATTTAGTCCTCACGGTAAACGGTTTTTACATGCACTACTATCTTGTCAAGTTCTATCGCCTTTTGGTCATTATATAGACAGAATTGAGATGGAAACACTCAAACCAATATGTGATAGACAAGTACAATACTCAAATAATATCGTGAAAGTGTGCAATAAAGGAGATAAGAAGCCAAACATGTAGAAGATATCACTAATCACATTTCAAAGACTCCAATCAATGTAAAGCACATAGTTGAAATGATGTGGCATCTCAAATCACTATCAAACAGTCAGTGAAATATGGAATGAAGTTGTGACTATGGTTATCTTAAATGTTCATCCATAAACGAGGTAAACAAAATATAAAACTATTTTTGTGTTTTTAAAAAGAAATTATCAAAAGAAAATCTTTTTGGATTTTTCTAAAATTAAAAAAATAAAATCTTTTTATATTTTTTAATTTTGAATAAAAATAAATATACAAATGAGACAATCTAGAGATAGGAATCAAATGATATGATCAAGAAAAATAATATCCTACTCTAGACCTGGTGACCACCCCTCGGTCAACTGTGCAAATTCCTAAAGACTTCCTAAGACTCTCGAATCTAAGGGCATCTAAAGGGTTCGTGAAGATATCGGCTAACTGGAGGTCGGTAGATACAAAACTCAAGGATACGACCTTTTCCTCTACAAGCTCACGAAGAAAGTGCTCGCGTATCCTAATGTGTTTTGTGCAAGAATGCTGGACTGGATTATGGGAAATGTGTATCGCGCTTGTGTTATCACAGGAATTAGTCAGGGTGTCCTGAGATAGCGCATAATCCTCCAATATCTGCTTCATCCATTGAAGTTGCGTGCAATAACTCCCAGTGGCTATGTACTCAACCTCTGCAGTGGACAAATAGATGGAGTTTTGCTTCTTGCTCAACCAAGAGACAAGAGCAGAACCAAAGAAAAAACACTCACGAGAAGTGCTCCTACATTTATGTGCATCCACGGCCCAATCGGTATCCGAATAGGCGGATAAACGGTCACTGGTATCAAAGGAATACCAAATGCCAAGTGAGAGAGTCCCACTCACGTATTTGATTATACGTTTTAGAGCGAGTAAGTGTGACTCTTTCGGGTACGCCTGATATCGCGCACAAACTCCAACACTAAAGGCTATATCGAGACGACTGGCAGTTAAGTAAAGAAGACTACCTATCATACTCCGACACAAGGTTTGCTCTACGTGTAATACCTCCGCATTTTTTTATTGAATTAAAATTGAACTAATTGAAAAAAAATAAATTATGCCAGTATATATATTCGAAATGTTTGGAAATGAAAATTTAAAATAAATTAATTGAGATACGAATGTGCGACTTATATATTAGAAACGAATTAACGCGTAAAAGGATCGAGAGGGTTAAATTTGGCGCAATGGCATTTTTGTAAATAAACTAACCCTAGGTATAAATAGAAAAGAAGAGAAGAATTCTTCATTATTTCATTTCACATAAGGGGGCTAGGGTTTGGTAGAGAGAGCGAGTAAGAAGAGAAGAAGCTAAGAGGGTTTCAATTTCTCCATACAATCCAAGGCAAGTTAATAACCTATATGTGTATAATATGTATCTATAATGAAATTTCACATGAACATGTATTTGGATCCCTAAATTAATATGAAATTGATGTTAAAAATGATATGCAATGTATTAGGATCATCCTCCATGTAGATTCAAATTCAATAACATCATTACAGGGATTGAATTGTTGAACAAACTCTTGAATTTGAGAAATCTATGAAATTGAGTAAATCGTCATATTAAAAACCGTTTTGAGCTATTTTTGTTCCGAAAATGTATGTTTCGTACGCATTGCCCGGTAGAAAATCATATTCTGGACAACTTTGTAGTTTTAAGTTTTCTCAAAAACGGATCGGAACATCCTCGAATATGCGTTTTAAAATTCTGCGCAGAAAGTTATCGTGAACAAGTCCGAACTGTATATGTTAATTTTGGGTCTTTTTTAAGAAGGCTATGGTAGCGTGCTCACGTATTCTTGTAGAAAATCACGTTCCGAACAACTTTGTAGTTTTAAGTTTTCCCAAAAACTGATCGGAAAAGACTCAAATCGGCGTTTTAAATTCTGGTCAGAAAGTTGTCGAAAACAGGAGCGAATATTATATGTTAGTTTCGGGTCTGTTTTAGGCCGGCTATGGTAGCGTGCTCGCTTGTCCTTGTAGAAAATCACGTTCCGAACAACTTTGTAGTTTTAAGTTTTCCCAAAAACGAATCGAAAGAGCCTCGAATCTGCATTTTAAATTTTAGGCAGCATGTTGTTGAAATAAGAGTGATAATGTTTTTCATGTTGTTAATAAAATAATTGTGGTGTTGTGCCTACTATCCTAACTTGATCACATACTTATGATTATTAGGGATATATAACCTTGAAATGATTTTATGTCGAATTAGTAAATTAATGATGTAAATTATGTTATATTGTAAATAATGACTATGGTATAACTCGAGTAAGAGACTTGACACGATTGTATATATACATAAGCGTGAAATTATTTTACATGTATATTGTCGAGTATACACTAGACTAGTCCTCCGGTCGACGTAGGCACATGTTGAATGCAATTTTTTGTGATTAATCCGGTTGGGATCAACTCGAGTGCCGTGTCGGATATAAACCATCGGAACCGGACACATGGTTGTAATACGGGTCGGATAGAAAGACCTTGAAATTTCATGTGATTTAGGACTTAGTATGATTGCCCTTGCCACGTAATATTGGAAAATATTTGTGTGTAGGCCTAATGTTACGACTTGTTCCCCCGGGTAACGATAGTGACCCGATATGACTTGTTGTGTGAGATATTATGCTTGTGTCTTAAAGTAATATCCCGAATCGAGGCATTTGATATTATACTTGAAGGAAATATTTTGATACGTTAAATACTGAAATGAGATTAATAATGATTAACCATGATATGATGTGAGGCTACACGTTACTCGAGTTTGGGTTGGATAGTCACGACATAGGAGCATTGGTTAGAGTAATTGAACAACTTAATTACTGGAGACGAGTAATGACTATTGTGCTTTCATTATAAGTACATCTTATAATCTTATAGCTTGTTTTCTTGCTTTGACGTCCGTCTCTCTTGCTTCTTGCTCCTCTCCTATATATATAATATAAGACAGGTCCTCGTCCCGCTGGACAATAGACTATGGAGCTTGATGATATCATATCAATCTTAGGATTCCTGTAGCCGGGGAGTTATTCTATTTTAATTTATGTCGTTTGTTTCCCTTTTCTTAAGGGTGGTATCAGAGATTAATATCACTTTGTTTACACTTGGAATTTGAGAAAATTGTTGTATTACGCATTCCCGTTTTGTGTTGGGCCGCATGTATTGGCATTTTATATTTTTAGTTTAAGATTACTGATGGATTATTACAGATAATAGTATGAGTTGGTTTCACTTGTTATAGCTGTCAGGATGTGATATGGTTACACGTATGAAAGTGTACACGTTTACTTTACTGCGTTCATTTAAATTATGTTTCTAATGCCAACATATTGACGCTCCGCTTTAATTTAATTGGGCGTAGCTAACCGAATTAGATATAAAAAGCAGGGTTGTCACAGTTGGTATCAGAGCATGGTTTTAGAGCCTTTAGGGATCTGAGGGCGTCCGTTAGGTTTTTCGCGCATCGTTTCTTTGATACTTTGAGCCTTACAACTAGGTTTTGTATTCTATGACTTCGGGGAAAAAAATCGAGCCACTGATCCGACACGACCGACTATGAGTGCCCGAGTGTATAAGAGGGATTCCTTGTTTGGATTTCTCTTGCAAGACGCTCCACGCACGAAGGTTTAATTTTATCGAGAGTTAGGACTTTTCACATGATATATCCATCACTTTAAACTGTTGCACCCAATTATATATGTGATATATGTTTTGAACTTTTCCTTCTAGTTCTCATACTCTGTGTTTACTCTCTTCAGATGAGGAGACGCAGTGGTAAACTGGTAGGAGCGGTAGGACGGGCGGGGGCTCAGAAGCAACCGCTCCCACTCGCACAGGGGACGGTAGGAGGTTTGTCCCAGGTCGATTTGACGGTTATAGCACAGGTTGTAGCTACAGCAATATCAGCAGCACTTTTTGCACATCCCGCGCCCGCACCAGTGCCAGCACCAACACCGGTACCACATATTGTCATCGCACCACCTACAGTGGTTGAGCCGGAGCCACAGGTGCCAGTAGTTGTGTAACCCACATGGCCATCTGTTGTGAGCGGGTTTGAGAAGAGACGTCCGCCTTCGTTCATCGGTGACGTGGGTCCGTTGGAGGCGCTTAAGTGGAAGCAAGATATATGCAGACATTTGAGACTAGTTGACTCCACAGAGGTGCAGAAACATATTTTAGTTACCTTTCGTCTGACTGGGGAGGCGTTGTGCTGGTAGGAGTCCATTACTTCTACATCTCAGTGGGAAGTTATGCCTATTGCTGATTTTTGGGCTCGTTTCGAGGCGAAGTTTGTACCTCCCGCACAACGTGTGGCTTTGAGGATAAGATTTGATACTCTGAAGCAGACTAGTTCAGTTTTTGAGTATGAGCGAGAGTTTACCTCATTGGTAGAGTTTGCTCCCGAGGTGCAGGCGGATGATGCTTTGAAGACTCAGAGGTTTATTGAGGGGTTATCTTGGCCAATTCGGGGGTTCTTACTGGAGAATTCGTCATTTGACTATTATGAGGTAGCGGTGAATGCAGCATTGCATCATTACAATGATCGTTTTGAGAATGTGGTGGGCAAACGAGGGGTGATAGGCCAGCAAGCCCAGGGCCAGCAGGGTCAGGCCATTCAGGCTAATCCAGTTCAGACCATTCCAGGTCAGGGTCACCCGCAGTAGGGCCTGGGCTAGAGAGGGCAGGGCCAACTGGGCCAACGGGGTCAGGGTGTGAGAGATCAATACCGGGCTAATAGGCCCAACATCGGAGCTTTGGTGCAGCAGGCACGAGATGGGGGTCCTATTGTATGCTTCCAGTGCGGAGAGACTAGACATATGAGGAGGGCTTGTCCCCGAGGACAGGCACAGGGAGATAAAGCACAGCAGCAGGTACTCCCACCACCACCACAACCATTTCTGGCATTGCCAATGGCAGCAACAGCACCAATTCAGCCACAGTTGTACCATGGGCGTGTATATGACGTTCAACCTTTTCAGTCACAGGTGCGATGACCGACGATTCAGGGTACATTTTATGTTTATAGTTCTCATGCGAGAGTACTTTTTGACACTGGTGCATCACACTCGTTCTCCAATTATGAGTTTGCTAGGACATCGGGGATAATAGACGTTGCAGAGGCGATAGTTGCCCATGTGAGTACACCTTTGAGTGGTACGGACCTTCGCCACATTTGTAGAGGGGTCGCGATTGAGATCGGGAGGCTTCACTTCTCTGTTGACCTTATCTTGATTGAGATGTGTACCTACGACGTGATTATAGGGTTTGATTGGTTGTATGCATATCGTGCCCAGATTTACTGTCGTGGGAGTGCGATCATATTTGCCATTCCTGGTCAGGAGATGTACCTAATAGCATTACCTGGTCTAGAGGGTGGAGCCATCACACATCTATTTTACATCGAGGAGGATTCTCCTGATGGGGTGTCCGTTTCTTTGGATACGATCCCTATAGTGAGGGAGTTCACGAACATCTTCGCTGAGGTTCCTGGTCTACCTCGAGCTCGTGAGATAGAGTTTTGCATAGAGTTAGCGTCGGGCACGAAACCAATTGCCAGGGCCCCGTAGAGATGAGGGAGCTTAGCGAGCAGATTCAATCAGCTGTTGGGCCAAGGTTTTATTCGTAGGAGTACCTCGCCTTAGGGAGCTCCAGTGCTCTTTGTGAAGAAAAGGGATGGCTCACTTCGATTGTGCGTCGATTATCGAGAGTTGATAAGGGGACAATTCAGAACAAGTATCCGTTACCTCGCATTGATGATATGTTTGATCAGTTGAGGGAGCTTCATTCTTTTCGAAGATTGATTTGCGTTCCAACTATCACCAGTTGAGGATTCGTGAGGAGGATGTTCCAAAGACAGCGTTCCTGACTCGATATGGTTCGTAAGAGTTTCGGGTCTTGCCATTCGGCTTAACCAATGCACCTGCAGTATTCATGGATTTGATGAATTGTGTATTCAGGCCATACTTGGATCAGTTTATTATCGTGTTCATTGACGATATCCTGATCTATTCACGGTCCGAGGAGGACCCAGTCAGATATTTACGATTGGCTCTTAAGACCTTGAGAGAGCATCAGCTTTATGCTAAGCTCTCCAAGTGCGGGTTTTGGCTGCGAGAGGTGCAGTTTTTGGGCCACATTGTGACGGAGACTGGGATTGCTGTCGATCCTAGCAAGGTTACTGTTGTTGTCGAGTGGGGGCAACCCACTACGCCGACTGAGATTCGGAGTTTTCTGGGTCTAGCAGGTTAGTATCGGAGGTTTATTTAGGGTTTCTTAAAAATTGCGAGTCCTCTTACCCATTTGACAAAGAAGGGTGTTACTTTCGTCTGGAGTTCAGAGTGTCAAGAGGCTTTCAAAACTTTGAAGGAGAATCTTACGTCAGCGCCAGTCCTTGCGTTGTCGAAAGTCGGGGTTGAGTACCGCGTGTACACTGATGCGTCATTACAGGGGTTAGGAGTTGTTCTGGTGCAAGAGGAGAGACCAATTTCCTATATTTCGAGGAAATTGAGGCCTCATGAGGATCGTTACCCAACTCATGACTTAGAGTTGGATGCGGTTGTTTTTGCGTTGTATTCATGGAGACACTACTTACTTGGGGAGAAGTTTACGTTGTTCACCGACCATAAGAGTCTTCAGTACTTGTTCTCTCAGAAGAACTTGAACATGCAACAGAGTAGATGGGTGGAATATGTGAAGGACTACCAGTTTTCCATACAGTACCACCCGGGTAAGGAAAACGTGGTTGCTGATGCTTTGAGTCGAAGACCAGCAACGTCGTTGTCCGCCTTGGATGTGGAGGAGAGTGTTGAATTGTCAGGTATTTGGAAAGCTCAGTGGAAGGAGCTGGGTAGCCTTGATATTGGCAGAGCATTTATGGCAACTGTATCTTTATCAGTTTATATGGTTGAACGGGTTATGAAGGCCCAATCTTCTGATGACTTTTGTCAGGAGAAGGTGAAGGCATTGATGTCTGGGGGAATTCAGGGTTTCTCGATTGGTTCTGACGGGGGACTTCGTTATGAGGGACAGATTATTGTGCCAAATGATACCGAGTTGCGGTAGGCCTTATTATCCGAGGCACATGGATCTAGATTCACTGTTCACCCCGGAGGTGATAAGATGTATCAGGATATACACCGTATGTATTGGTGGGTTGGGTTAAATCGTGATGTAGCCGAGTTTATCTTAAAGTGTGCCACTTGTCAGCTTGTAAAGGTGGAATATCGGAGACCTGGAGGGGAGTTGCAGCCGTTGTCCATTCCCGAGTGGAAATGGGAAAGCATCTCCATGGATTTCATTGTTGGGTTGCCAAGATCGCAATGCGGTCATGATTTAATTTGGGTCATCGTCGACAGACTAACAAAGGTGGCTCATTTCCTTCCAGTGATGACGGATTATACGGCAGTACAGTACGCCACGATGTTTATTAACGAGATTGTGAAGTTGCATGGGGTACCGCGTGATATCATGTCTGACCATGGAAGTGTCTTCATCTCGCACTTTTGGGGCAGACTTCAGGAGGCGATGGGAGTTCAGTTGAATTTGAGTACCGCATTCCACCCTCAGTCTGATGGTCAGACGGAGCGGGTGAACCAGATTTTGGAGGACATGTTGCGAGTTTGTGTGTTGGACTTCAAAGGTGGTTGGGATATGCATATGCCACTGGTGGAGTTCGCATACAATAATAGTTATCAACATACTATTGGCATGGCACCATACGAGGCTTTATACGGTAGGCCTTGTCGATCCCCTACATGTTGGTTGGAGTTCGGAGAGCACCGGATGCTGGGTCCGGATATTGTTAGGGAGACCTCAGAGAAGGTTGACTTGATTCGTGCGCGGATGAAGACCGCGCAAGATCGTCAGAAGACTTATGCTGACATAAGGCGGAGGAAGTTAGAGTTCGCCGTTGGGGACCAAGTGCTATTAAAGGTCTCACCTATGAGAGGCGTTGTTCACTTTGGTGCCAAAGGGAAGCTTTCACAGCGATACGTGGGTCCGTTTACAGTGTTGGACAGGGTGAGACCGGTTTGATTACCGTTTAGCCCTACCTGACCATCTCCAGCGGGTACATGATGTTTTTCATGTATCCATGTTGAGGAAGTTCTTACATCCCGAGGACTCACACCTACACATAGATTTAGACGGGGTTGAGTTGCAGCCCGATGGGAGCTACGAGGAGAGGCCGATCAGGATCCTAGATCATCGTGAGCAACAGTTGAGGTCAAAAGTCATTCCTCTTATTCGTGTTATGTGGAGTAATCATGATGAGTCTGAGGCCACTTCGGAGAGAGATGATGACTTGCGAATTAGTCACCCATATCTCTTTATGGAAGGTATGTGCGAAACTACCTTACTTGACTTGAATTGATTTCTTTTATTTCGAATTTCGAGGACGAAATCCCGTTCGTAGAGGGGGAGAATGTAATACCCCGCATTTTTTATTGAATTAAAATTGAACTAATTGAAGAAAAAAAACTGTGCCTGTATATATATTCGAAATATTTGGAAATGAAAATTTAAAATGAATTAATTGAGATACGAATGTGCGACTTAAATATTAGAAGCGAATTAACGCATAAAAGGATCGAGAGGGTTAAATTTGGCGCAATGACATTTTTGTAAATAAACTAACCCTAGGTATAAATAGAAAAGAAGAGAAGAAGTCTTCATTATTTCATTTCACATAAGGGGGCTAGGGTTTGGTAGAGAGAGAGTAATAAGAGAAGAAGCTAAGAGGATTTCAAGAGGATTTCAATTTCTCCATACAATCCAAGGCAACTTAATAACCTATATGTGTATAATATGTATCTATAATGAAATTTCGCATGAACATGTATTTGGATCCCTAAATTAATATGAAATTGATGTTAAAAATGATATGCAATGTATTAGGATCATCTTCCATGTAGATTCAAATGCAATAACATCATTATAGGGATTGAATTGTTGAACAAACTCTTGAATTTGAGAAATCTATGAAATTGAGTAAATCATCATATTAAAAACCGTTTTGCGCTGTTTTAGTTCCGAAAATGTATGTTTCGTCTGCAATGCCCGGTAGAGAATCATATTCTGGACAACTTTGTAGTTTTAAGTTTTTTCAAAAACGGATCGAAAAATCCTCGAATATGCGTTTTAAAATTGCGCAGAAAGTTATCGTGAACAGGTCCGAACTGTATATGTTAATTTCGGGTCTATTTTAAGAAGGCTATGGTAGCGTACTCCCATGTCCTTGTAGAAAATTACGTTCTGAACAACTTTGACGTTTTAAGTTTTCCCAAAAACAGATCGAAAAAGCCTCAAATCGGCGTTTTAAAATTCTAGGCAGAAAGTTGTCGAAAACATGGGCGAATATTATATGTTAGTTTCGGGTCTGTTTTAGGCCGGCTATGGTAGCGTGCTCGCGTCTCTTTATAGAAAATCACGTTCCGAACAACTTTGTAGTTTTAAGTTTTTCCAAAAACGAATCGAAAGATCCTCGAATCTGCATTTTAAATCCTACGCAGCATGTTGTTGAAATAAGAGTGATAATGTTTTTCATGTTGTTAGTAAAATAATTGTGGTGCTGTGCGTAATATCCTAACTTGATCACATACTTATGGTTATTAGGGATATATAACCTTGAAATGATTTGATGTTGAATTAGTAAATTAATGATTTAAATTATGTTATATTGTAAATAATGACTATGGTATAACTCGAGTAAGAGACTTGACACGATTGTATATATACATAAGCGTGAAATTGTTTTACATGTATATTGTCGAGTATACACTAGACTAGTCCTCCGATCGACGTAGGCACATGTTGAATGCATTTTTTTGTGATTGATCTGGTTAGGTTTCGCTCGAGTGCCGTGTCGGAGATAAACCACCGGAACCGAACACATGGTTGTAATGCGGGTCGGATAAAAAGACCTTGAAACGCCATGTGATTTAGGACTTAGTATGATTGCCCTTGCCACGTAATATTGGAAAATATTTGTGTGTAGGCCTAATGTTACGACTTGTTCCCCCGGGTAACGATAGTGACCCGATATGACTTGTTGTGTGAGATATTATGCTTGTGTCTTAAAGTAATATCCCGAATCGAGGCATTTGATATTATACTTGAAGGAAATATTTTGATACGTTAAATACTGAAATGAGATTAATAATGATTAACCATGATATTATGTGAGGCTACACGTTACTCGAGTTTGGGTTGGATAGTCACGACATAGGAGCATTGGTTGGGTAATTGAACAACTTAATTACTGGAGACGAGTAATGACTAGTGTGCTTTCATTATAAGTACATCTTATAATCTTATAGCTTGTTTTCTTGCTTTGACGTTCGTCTCTCTTACTTCTTGCTCCTCTCCTATATATATAATATAAGACAGGTCCTCGTCCCGCTGGACAATAGACTATGGAGCTTGATGAGATCATATTAATCTTAGGATTCCTTTAGCCGTGGAGTTATTCTATTTTAATTTATGTCGTTTGTTTCCCTTTTCTTAAGGGTGGTATCAGAGATTAATATCACTTTGTTTACACTTGGAATTTGAGAAAATTATTGTATTACTCTTTCCCGTTTTGTGTTGGGTCGCATGTATTGGCATTTTATATTTTCAGTTTGAGATTACTGATGGATTATTACAGATAATAGTATGAGTTGGTTTCACTTGTTATAGTTGTCATGATGTGATATGGTTACACGTATGAAAGTGTACATGTTTACTTTACTGCGTTTATTTAAATTATGTTTCTAATGCCAACATATTGACGCTCCGCTTTAATTTAATTGGGCGTAGCTAACCGAATTAGATATAAAAAGCAGGGTTGTTACAGTTGGTATCAGAGCATGGTTTTAGAGCCTTTAGGGATCTGAGGGCGTCCGTTACGTTTTTCGCGCATCGTTTCTTTGATACTTTGAGCCTTACAACTAGGTTTTGTATTCTATGACTTCGGGGAAAAAAATCGAGGCACTGATCCGACACGACCGACTATGAGTGCCCGAGTGTATAGGAGGGGTTCCTTGTTTGGATTTCGCTTGTAAGACGCTCCACGCACGATGGTTTAATTTTATCGGGAGTTAGGACTTTTCGCATGATATATCCATCACTTTAAACTGTTGCACCCAATTATATATGTGATATATGTTTTGAACTTTTCCTTCTAGTTCCCATACTCTGTGTTTACTCTCTTCAGATGAGGAGACGCAGTGGTAAACTGGCAGGAGTGGCAGGACGGGCGGGGGCTCAGGAGCAACCGCCCCCACTCGCACAGGGGACGTTAGGAGGTTTGTCCCAGGTCGATTTGACGGTTATATCACAGGTTGTAGCTACAGCAATATCAGCAGAACTTTTTGCACATCCCACGCCCGCACCAGTGCCAGCACCAACACCGGTACCACATATTGTCATCGCACCACCTACAGTGGCTGAGCCGGAGCCACAGGTGCCAGTAGTTGTGCAACCCACATGGTCATCTGTTGTGAGTGGGTTTGAGAAGAGACGTCCGCCTTCGTTCATCGGTGACGTGGGTCCGTTGGAGGCGCTTAAGTGGAAGCAAGATATATGCAGACATTTGAGACAAGTTGACTCCACAGAGGTACAGAAACAGATTTTAGCTACCTTTCGTCTGACTGGGGAGGCGTTGTGCTGGTAGGAGTCCATTACTTCTACATCTCAACGGGATGTTATGCCTATTGCTGATTTTTGGGCTCGTTTCGAGGCGAAGTTTGTACCTCCTGCACAACGTGTGGCTTTGAGGATAAGATTTGATACTCTGAAGCAGACTAGTTCAGTTTTTGAGTATGAGCGAGAGTTTACCTCATTGGTAGAGTTTGCTCCCGAGGTGCAGGCATATGATGCTTTGAAGACTCAGAGGTTTAGTGAGGGGTTATCTTGGCCAATTCGGGGGTTCTTACTGGCGAATCTGTCATTTGACTATTATGAGGTAGCGGTGAATACAGCATTGCATCATTACAATGATCGTTCTGAGAATGTGGTGGGCAAACGAGGGGTGATAGGCCAGCAAGCCCAGGGCCAGCAGGGTCAGGCCATTCAGGCCAATCCAGTTCAGACCATTCCAGGTCAGGGTCACCCGTAGCAGGGCCTGGGCTAGAGAGGGCAGGGCCAACTGGGCCAACGGGGTCAGGGTGTGAGAGATCAACACCGGGATAATAGGCCCAACATCGGAGCTTTGGTGCAGCAGGAACGAGATGGGGGTCCTATTGTATGCTTCCAGTGCGGAGAGACTAGACATATGAGGAGGGCTTGTCCCCGAGGACAGGCACAGGGAGATAGAGCACAGCAGCAGGTACTCCCACCACCACCACAACCATTTCTGGCATTGCCAATGGCAGCAGCAACACCAATTCAGCCACAGTTGTACCATGGGCGTGTATATGACGTTCAACCTTTTCAGCCGCAGGTGCGATGATCGGCAATTCAGGGTACGTTTTATATTTATAGTTCTCATGCGAGAGTACTTTTTGACACTGGTGCATCACACTCGTTCTCCAGTTATGAGTTTGCTAGGACATCGGGGATGATAGACGTTGCAGAGGCGATAGTTGCCCATGTGAGTACACCTTTGAGTGGTACGGACCTTCACCACATTTGTAGAGGGGTCGCGATTGAGATCGGGAGGCTTCACTTCTCTGTTGACCTTATTTTGATTGAGATGTGTACCTACGACGTGATTATAGGGTTTGATTGGTTGTATGCATATCGTCCCCAGATTGACTGTCGTGGGAGTGCGATCATATTTGCCATTCCTGGTCAGGAGATGTACCTAATAGCATTACCTGGTCTAGAGGGTGGAGCCATCACACATCTGTTTTACATCGAGGAGGATTCTCCTGATGGGGTGTCCATTTTTTTGGATACGATCCCTATAGTGAGGGAGTTCACGAACATCTTCGCTGAGGTTCCTGGTCTACTTCGAGCTCGTGAGATAGAGTTTTGCATAGAGTTAGCGTCGGGCACGAGACCAATTGCCAGGTCCCCGTAGAGATGAGGGAGCAGATTCAATAAGCTGTTGGGCCAAGGTTTTATTTGTAGGACTACCTCGCCTTGGGGAGCTCCAGTTTGGGTTGGGCAGTCACGACATAGGAGCATTGGTTGGGTAATTGAACAACTTAATTACTGGAGACGAGTAATGACTAAACTGCTTTCATTATAAGTACATCTTTTAATCTTATAGCTTGTTTTCTTGCTTTGACGTTCGTCTCTCTTGTTTCTTACTCCTCTCCTATATATATAATATATGACAGGTCCTCGTCTGCTGGACAATAGACTATGGAGCTTGATGAGATCATATCAATCTTAGGATTCCTGTAGCCGTGGAATTATTCTATTTTAATTTATGTCGTTTATTTCCCTTTTCTTAAGGGTGGTATCAGAGATTAATATCACTTTGTTTACACTTGTAATTTTAGAAAATTGTTGTATTACTCTTTCCCGTTTTGTTTTGGGCTACGTGTATTGGCATTTTATATTTTCAGTTTGAGATTACTGATGGATTATTACAGTTAATAGTTATGAGTTGGTTTCACTTGTTATAGCTGTCATGATGTGATATGGTTACACGTATGAAAGTGTACATGCTTACTTTACTGCGTTTATTTAAATTATATTTCTAATGCCAACATATTGTCGCTCCGCTTTAATTTAATTGGGCGTAGCTAACCGAATTAGATATAAAAAGCAGGGTTGTCACACTACGTCCTTGCTTGAAGTGTCATTGCTAAGATTTGTTGAGGTACTCATCGGTATATATGCATGCTTAGCGGAGTCTAGACAAAATTTCTTCACAAGGTCTCTAGCATACTTGGATTGGGAAATCAACATCCCATCCTCTAGCTGATGAACATCCCATATTCGGGAACTATATGGACTACACCTATTTGCCTCCTTATCCCAAAGCTAGACTTCTAGGGAAGTTCAAGGTGCCAGACATCGAGAAGTTTGGAGGGAACGGGCCCCCGATTATACACCTTTAAATCTATTATCGGGCTATGACCCTTCTCGGTGCCTTCGAAGATATAATGACCTATATGTTTTAGTAGACCTTAAAGAAAAGCGCTCTCTATTGGTTCCTGTCCCTCAAAGAATCCAGGATCCTCAATTAGGAAGATGTGGCCCGAGAATTCATGTCTTAACAAAGAGTTGAAGGTCACGTGCTGAGACTTAGAATTACTCAAGAAAACCCCAGGTGAATTAATCAGTAGTTTTATCAGAAGGTGGAGAGAGATAGCTACCATTATGGCCAACAGGCTCTCAAAGGAGGAACATATGAGGATTTTGAAGAAGAATTTATTGACCCATATGGGAGCATCTATGGGAGGACATTATTACTCGCACTTCCAATCCCTGTGAGAGGTTGGCGTGGAAATTAAAGAAGGTATCACTAAAATGGAATCTAAACTAAAGAAGCTAACTGGATAGTTTACACTGAATATTTATGGAAAGTCTGTTAGTGCCTCAGTCTCAACCATCAACAATATATCACAACCCGCTACCTTTTGGGCATTAAAAAATCACCCTAATCCTGCCAAAAAAGAATACACCGTACTTCATGCTCCCATGTCCAAAGTTTATTAGTCTCTGCTAACCGAAAATCTCATCAAACTATTCGAATATCGACCATTACCAAACTCCCTCCTTAAAAACTTTAAGATCGTTGCTCGTTGTTACTTCCACCAATCCGCCAGACATACCATGAACTAGTGCTTCCACATTAGAAATGTGATCCAAGGCCTTATAGATAGGGGTATCATCGCCCGCTAGATAATCCCAAGACCAACACCACTCACAACCCACTACCAGCACATATCGACATCATTTTCTTTGAAAATAATCCCGAGTTTAACATTTTTACCCATTTTATGCCTGTCAAAATGCCCATCAACCCTAAACCTCTCAAGGATTACCTGTCCTTTCTCTTACACCCTACATGTCTCATCGATAAAGCACTATAACTCCTTACAAGGGCTTTCATTATCATATGTACTCGGTTTGAGGGAGCTATGGAACTACCTACCATATTCGAACAACTCCAAGAGTTTAGGCTAAAATTTCCCTCCAAAATGTTCATCAATTATCAGAAATCCCGTGGCCTATTTATAAAAGCTCGAAAGTGGGATCAAGAATCAAACGAGTTGGTGCTTTCCATTAGACAATGTGGTATAGATCATGACCGATATGTTTTTCCAGATGGAGGTAATCTGCAACATCTCTGAGCTGCTCATTGTTTTGAAACTTCAGGGACGGTTGGTCCCTTCACTTCTACACTTCCCTATTAAGGGGGAAGATTTATATGATGAAGCGATTGAGGTTATTGAATGCATTGATTAATCTTAGCAGGAAGATGTCATCGCCACCAGATGGTGGGATGACTTTGATAGTTCAGAAAATGAATCGAATCATGAAGAAGCCATTTCAGTTTCCAGTTTGTGCGAAATGATCTCCTTCAAAGATTTGTTAGGAGAAATCATTAAAGTATCCATTCAGTCCAAGATAAATGAATCCACAAGGTTCTTATTCTTCCCCGCCTTTGTGAACTACATGACCATATCAGGGCGGTACTACAAAGATCCAATTCCCCAGTCAACCAAAGTAGACAAAGGAAAGGGGGTGGCCGTAGAGATCCTAACGCCATAAATGACCATTGTGGAAAGCGAAGTCCTTGATCAACTCAAGAAAACCCAATCTGACATAGCCTTATGGGGACTCTTCATGTCCTCTCAGTTGCACTATAATGCCCTCATAAAACTTCTTACTGGACCCACATTTTCTCCCTCTACTACCATCGAAGAAGCCTTGAATATGGTTGGATCCTTAACCTCTTACAGACTCCTTTTTTTATAGAAGAAATCTCAAAGTTCGTCCTTGATTAAAACTATGCTCTCAACATCTACGTCGAAGTCTTAGATAAGATAATCCCACAATTACATGTCGATAATGGATTTGCTCTCATTGTCTGTCCGCTCAAAACCTTCAACTGTTTGGGATTGAAAGTCGTTGATCTCACTCCCACCTCTGTTGCGCGTGTGCGCCTATAATAACATTCACTGAGAAATAATGGGCTCCATAAAACTCACACTAGGGGATGACCCTATCAATCCTCTGACGAAATTCCAAGTCATCAACATACCTGCTTTCTTCAACTTATTCCTTAGTTTCCCTTAGCTCCACAACATCCGAGGAGTATCCTCCTCTCTCCATAAAAAACTGAAGTTCTTTATCAAAGGTTAGGTCATCACCATTTTGGGGGAGGACGACAGTACAGACAGTAACAATATCAATAATTCACTATTAAAGATTCAAGATAGGACCAATGACACACTCTCTTCTATTTCAGAATTGACCCACTCCCTGTCCCAATAGGGGATAACTTCAAAGATCGAGTCTTCCTAGAACACAGTCCTCATAATAATGTCGATGTAATTTAAATGTTCAAGAATATGCACTTCATGGTTGGAATGGGATTATGGAGAAATTAATAAGGATTCTTGAGGTAATTGTCATGAAAGAAGTCTGCCCCCCCATGCGGCCCGGGCTACCAACCTTCACCATCTGAACTCAAAGAATTTCATCGATTAAGACTGAAAAGATGCCCAGAGTATGAAAAAATTATTTTAGGAGACTCTATAAATGGAAGATTTATTAAGGAAGGTGAAGACTTCCCCTTCTGTGAGTTTTTAGAATAGTGGTACGCCCACGTTGATAAGAAGATGAAACTGGGACTAAAGGTCTTCTTTTATGATAGTAACACTTGGGTCGAAGACTGTAAACATGAGGTATGACCCCTCACCAACAAACCACAATAATTACTAAAGAGTTTGAGGTTAGTGACTGAAGAATCCTTTGACCTGCAGACACTAGGGTTGAGGCTCTGAATGATCCGCTCAGATGCATCGCCATCAGACCCGTCCGCCTAGATCACAACTACTGATATGCCTCTCCTCAACTGGAATGACGTCCCATTCCATCCTTCCCAAATTCAACCTAACACTCCTGTTTATCTTATTCAAATCTCTTCACCAACTATTGTTTCTCCTTTTTCTGATATGAATGTAACCGAGACCTCTTTTGGTGAGGTTCTCAATGTTGTTTTTCTTAAAAATAAAATAAATGAGGATATTGAGTATCTTACTATACTTTACATTAATTGTGTTGATTATAATCAAACTCTTGATGATGATAATGATATTACAAGTGAACAATTCTTAATCAATCTCAATAAGGAAAATAAATAAATAACATAACCACGTTTAAAAGAATGATGACAAGGCTATTATTATTAATCTCGATTCTAGTAGCCACCAGTGCAAGATTAAGATAGGGTCTACCCTTAATGAGCAAAAGCGTGCACAATTTGAAGAGCTGCTGAAAGAGTTCATATATGACTTTGCTAGGTCTTACGATGACATGTCTGGCATTAACCCAAAGATAACTCTGTATGAGATCCCGAAATTCCCAGAATACAAACCAGTCAAACAGAAGTTGAGGAATCTAAAAACATAATGGTTACTTAAAGTTAAGGAGGAAGTGGTCAAACAATTGAACGTGGGTTTTATTCCCGTAGTCGAATACCCGACATGGCTTGCCAACATCGTCCTCGTGCCAAAGTCAGGAGGAAAAGTTCGTATGTGCGTCAACTATAAGGATTTGAACAAAGCATCCCCAAAAGATGATTATCCATTTCCAAACAACGACATGATCATGGACAACACGGTTAACCATGCCCTAAAATCATTCGTCGATGGATTTTTTGGATATAACCATATCAAGATGTACCCTAATTACCGAGACAAAACTGCCTTTATCACCCCATGGGGAACCTTCTGTTATACTGTCATGTCATTCGAACTCAAAAACGTCGGAGCTACGTATCAAAGGGCTGCCACAACCATCCTGCACGACCTCATTAAGAAAAGTTTATGCAGACGACATGATCATTAAGTCCAAGACTCAGGAAGGTTGTATTCCTCCCCTCCCAAATTTCTTTGAGTGACTACGATAGTACGAAGTGCGACAAAATCCACAGAAGTGCATTTTTGACGTCACGAAAGTAAAACTCTTAGGGTTAGTAGTCAGTAAGAAAGGAATTGAAGTGGTCCCTACCACGATAAAATCCATACTTGAGATGCCACCACCCCGAATGGAGAAGGAAGTCCTTGGATTCCTATGAAATTTATAATAAATCAGTCAGTTCATCAACCAACTAACCTCTAACTGTGAACCCATTTTCAAGCTTCTCTGAAAGAATTCAAGTAAAGTCTGGAACGAGGATTATCAAGAAGCCTTTGACCAAATCAAGAGATACCTCACCCGACCTTCGGTGCTCATGCCTCCATAGCCGAGTCTCCCATTCCTCTTATACTTGACTGTTAATGATATCGTAGCAGGGGCTTTGCTAGTCCAATACATTAAAGAATCTTATAAAGAAAGAGATCTACCACGTTAGTCTAAAACTAGTCGGGTACGGAGTCAATTACATTGCTTTGAAGAAAGCATGTGTCGCCTTATTTCGTGTCACACAGAAGTGATGGCACTACAAGCTTGCCTTTCCCATCAGACTAGTATCCTGAATGGATGTTATCAAAAACCTGCTAAAAAACCCATTATGTCTAGTCGAATGGCCTGTTGGTTGATGTTGCTAAGTATATTATGTATGTCATCTCCGACTACCTTACCGATTACCTTATGGAAGGAACCAATGTTTGGGTCTTTAAATTCCCAGATGAAGACATTATCTACACCTCTTAGGATGATTTCAGAAGATAAATGTTCTCTGATGGAGCTGCTAACAAGAAAGGATATGGCGTTGGGATACTCTTGATCGCCCATGATGACTCTCACACCCCCATTGCCATCAAATTAGACTTCCCTTGAACCAACAACATAATCGAGTATGAGGCTTACACTGTGAGACTCAAGATCTTCCTCAAGAAAGGAGTCCGGCATCTAGATGCCTATGGGGACTCCGCCCTCATTGTCGGCCAAATCCTCAGAAAATGAAAAGTCAAAGACAAAAGGCTCCTAGACGTCCATGCCCACCTAGAAGAGCTGGTCTCCCAATTCTAAGATGTCACCTTCTACTACCTTCCTCGTTCAAAGAATATATCTGAGGGAATAACAATGGTCACTTTTCGAGTTCAGAAACAAGCTATTCCCACCCCCATTATTATTATTATTATATTAAGCTTATCACCGAAAAATGCTTCGACATGGTCGGATTATGGTATTATGATATTTGGCGCCTCCTAAACTACAGTAGGTATCCCCAAGATGCAAATAAGAAAGATCGTGCAACCCTTCACAAACTAACTGCCCAATACATCATCTGTGACAAAGTACCTTTCAAGAGAAACTTCGAAGAAACCCATTTGCATTGCATATCAGGGGCTAATACTGAAAGAATGATGCAGAAAATCCACAGTGAGGAATGCGTACCCCACATAAACAGTCACATGCTTGCCAAGAAGATAATCCCTCATGAGGATTATTGGACTACCACAGTTCAAGGCTATACTGCCTATGCTCGAAGATGCCTCCAGTGCCAAAATTTTTCTAATCTCCAATGCTTGCCTCCCCGAGAATTATACAATATGATCTCTCCCTATCCCTTCTCCACTTAGGGCATAGACATCACAGGGAAGATCATCCCTAAAGTATCTAACGATTCGAAGTTCATCCTGGTCGCCATTGAATACTTCACTAAATGGGTTAAAGTCGAGTGATACCCAGTGCTGAACGCCAAGAAAGTGGCTAAATTTAATAGAAAGAACATCATTTTTCGATACGGGTTCACAACGAGTATGTGATTAAGAGACACAAATCTTCTCATTATCGAACCCAAACCAATAGTGATATCGAAGCCACCACCAAAGCCTCAAAGCCATCATCAACAAAATGACTGAAAGTTACAGAAATTGAGCCGACCGAATCCCATACACACTCTAAGGCTACTACACTTTTGTCAAAACACCTATTGGGGTTACCCCTTATTCTCTTGTATACAACATGGAAGTAGTCATACCCATTGATCTAGAAATACCTTCCCTACGTATCATGCTCGAAAGCAGTATGAGCAAAGAAGATTGGCATCATAACCACTATGATGATCTCTCACTCTTAGAAGAAAAGAGATTTAAGGCTCTATATCATATCCAGGGATACCATCGCTGGATAGTGCGATCTTTCAACCATAAAGTTAAGGATCGTAATGTTTAAGAAGGATATCTTGTCCTCAAAGAGATTATAGAACGTGTTTAGGATCCCAAAGGAAATTCAAACCCAATTAGAGCGCCCCTACATCATAAAGAAAATTTTGTCACGCGGTGCCGCCATGATCACGGACCTCGATGGAGAGGAGATGGCGCGTCCAGTTATTCTGGACCATCTCAGGAAATTTTACCCTTAATCCGAAGTGTCGGTGTACTACTACTCTTCTCACCCCCTTCTATTCTAAAAAATAATCTCTTTTTCATTTCCCCTTCCTAGAACTAAGTGGGAACTGATCCTCTTAAAACAATTCTTTTCAAAATGAAACTTATGAAATTTTCAAAACCCCCAATGGTACGTAGGTAACCCATATGACACACACGGGCACGGTCTTTTCTTTTTCATAAAATGCTATTCTTTTCTAACCCCTGAGAATGGCAGTCCATCTAATCATTTACATGAACAAAACGATTATGTATGACTTAGCGATCGATATAGATAGTTCAAAAGGCAAAACCCATCAAAAGGCACAATAAAATACGATCAACATAATCTTTATTTTAAGTCAATGAATATAGCTGTTACATGAAGTATCAGTGGAAGGGGTCAAATAGACCACCCCCTTCCACTAGCAAAACTAGCCTATAAATAAACCTACCCAGTCCTTACCAAATCCATACCAACTTCACCTGAAAAATCCTAAAATAAGACAGATACCAATACAAATCACCCAAAATACAAATTTCCCCGGCTTTACAAATACTACATCCAGCTTCACAAATGCTACCCTCAACTATTAGACGACACTGTCTTGTCATCATTACCTGCTCTCGAAGGTTCCTAAGTCTCCCACTCCTGATTAACGCTCCGTATGCGCTTTATGCAGCAGTACACCTAGACAAGCTTGGTCAAAACTACAACAACCTCCTCCATGGTATAGAAAGCCACAAGCCACCTTTAACCAGTCTCCACTTATGAGATTTTCGTAACTTCCCACTTCCCCAACCGTTTCAGATAATCCCCAGTTGGGATGGAAATTTCCCCCCAAAATCCGGGTACCCGCATATACCAGAAAAAAATCCCAGAAAAATCGGGGATTGAGGAGTTACAAAAATCCTCGAAAAATTTCAGGCCGATTTTGGGTATAGCTTCGGGTCTATGGGGATACCTGAAATATTAATATATTAGAAAATATGTATATATTAATATTATAATAAATATATAAGATATAACTTAAGAATAAATGAGAAAGGGAAAGGGTCTCTATGGACATAACGTCTCATAACCCTAACTCAACGCCTCCCTCGTCTCAAATCAAAATCCCTCCCTCCGTCCCTCCTATCCCTCATCTATGGCGATATAGATTGTGATTTTAGGTATGTACCCCTTTAGATAGAAAGGGAGTACGACCTATGAACTGCGCCGGCGCAATCCCTCCATCGTCTCAAAATCCATCCCACGTTGCGCTGACAATTTTTTTCCTGTTGCTCAGCTATGACAAGAGATCTCAGTCGGAGAAGGTTACTATTTTTTTTCCATATATATGTGTTGCTTGGCTACGATTTTTTTCCAGTTGCTTGGATACAACAAGGTGCTTTATTTTCCATAAGGTGCGAATTTTTTCAAGTATTTTTTTTCCACTCACGCAGAGCTCAGATTTGTTAACAGTTTTTTTTCCATACGAAGTGGTTGTTAACAGTTTTTTTTCGAGTTCCAGTTGATTAGATTTGTTTGTATGATTAAATGGTGCCATCTTTGTTTATGCTCTGTAAATTTGGTATTTGTTTATGTCTCTCAGTACTGAAATTTGTAATAATGTATATTTAAATGTATTTTTTTAAGTATATTTAGATGAAATAAACTGAATTTTTTATATTAAAGAAAGAAATGAATTTTTTTTATATTAAGAAAAAGAAATGGGTTCCCCGCGGGGAAACTGATACCCGTTTTAAACGGGGACGGGGATCTCCGAACTCGTTATAACAGGGAACGGGGCGGGGACAGGGAATGATATTTCTAGCGGGGACGAGGATGGGGAGTTAAAACCCGACCCCAAACTGACCCATTGCCATCCCTAATCCCCGAACACATGCCAGGCCTCTCCTATAGATTTTGACAGACGAGTAGACGATCGACGGTGCTGCCACAAGGGTTCCTGTATCATCCGTAAAGATTCAGTCAGATCCTTTACTGAGAAAAAGTTTATTATGCGAGGAGGCACTATTTGTTCCTATCTCGCTTGGCGCAGGAGATGCTAAGGAAAATAAAAGAAAATCTGCTGAAGACCAACCAACCATACATATTGGTACTCTTTTAGTTGTAAAATGGACTGCAAGTCTTCTTACTGTGGTACCGACCAATGAAGAGACTGGGCTCCGTGCTCAACAAATCGGTTGACCTAATTCTCTGCTGAAGGGCCGAAGCTAAAGAAAGGATGGAAGAAGAAATTAGGCACACCCGACAAGGGATACTCAGGAGGGGCCGCCTGGAGAAACCTCTCTGCAAGCCACATGAACAACATCAAAGGGCGCCCCCTAAAAAAAATTAAAATGTTCCACCTTCCAAGCATTGAGACCATTCAGAGTTTTTTCCAGCACCATTGCCGTAGGACTACAGTGGTAAGACATCCACTTCACTATTATTCCCACTTGTGGATCGGTTGTAAAGTATCCTATCACCAATAATAGCCTCGTAGTCAGACCCAAAATAACATCTTGGGTAAAGCCATCATCAATAAAATCCCTCTAATGCACCGAGTGCATTATCGTCAGAAGAGAAATAGCCCCTCCAACGCGCCGGATTCAGCACAACCCAACAAAGGCGATAAGCTCCACCTTACATCAAGCTTTTTATTTCCTCATCCATATATCAACCAAGCCTGTAAGGCCTTCCTCTATCGAAACATTCCAAAAATAGATTTTTCCTATTATTTCTCAAAATAAGTCCCTTCAAAGGGAAAATCTTTGCAACCAAGCCTCGAAGGCCTTTCTCTATCAAAAAATTTCTAAAAATGAACTTCTAAAGAATAAGTCCCTTTAAAGGGAATATATTCTTCAACCAAGCCTCCATGGGGCCCCCTCTATTCAAAACTTCCAAAAAAACACAAAAGAAAAAATTCCAAGAATGCATTCTCCCATTTTTTCTTCAAATAAAACTTCAGCAACAAACTAAAGTGCATGTAGAGTAAGCCACTTATCAAGATAATCAAATAAAAAAAATACATATTTTCTTCCTTATTGAGTATCCTTTTTGGCGCAAAGCTGCTAAGTCAAACATACATCATGGTCAATGCGAAGCTCCCCTAGACACAATAACATATCAGTAAGAAAATCCTAAAAGGAAAGAATAAAAAATGAATGTCACTTTATCTACCACACAACTCTCTATCCAAGGTACCAGAATTACCCAAACTCATACGCCATCAATCGCCTCATCTACGCGTATATGCCTATAGCCCCACCGACCCTATAAGGAATACTCCAAGAGTATAAGGTCACCTACATCCCTAGAAAAGAATCAATATCCACCAAGAAACAAAGTTTTGTAGCCCTCTGACCACGTCGACGGACAGTTATCTTTTACTTTACCCAAAGAAGCCTAGGAGTCTGTGCCCTATGCTGATAGCACCTACCCAGACTTGCCTATCTGGAGTTCCCTCCAAATAACGTCCTGAAAATGCCAAAAAAAATCCAAAAAATTCCGAAAAATCCTTAAAAAAATATTGAACCTTATTTTTTTCTCAAGATAATCATTTTTTAGCACTAAACCCGCTTATAATTATCAAAATCCCCAATAGGATTACCCTTGCACTCTTATTATCAGCATATCCCCTTATGGAACCAATGATGCAATTCCCCAATAAGAACCACAATCCTACACATTCCCTAGTAAAATTTCAAGGCAACATATTCCCCAGTAGAACCCAAAGTACACCTACCCCTAAAATCATTTACGCCTTCCCCAGTGGAGCTATCTCATCATACCATAACTTTAGGTCCTTAGAATTGACCTTGCCTCGTCGAATTGGTCATCATAAATTGACATCCTTATAAAGGACATCGGTTCGCGGAATCGATCGTCACAACTCAAGATCCTCAAAATTGACCTCGGGCCGAAGAATCGATCGTCACAGCTCAAGGTCCTCACAATTGACATCGACCCACCAATTCGGTCATCAAAACTAAAGGTCCTTGAAATTGACCTCGACTCGTAAAATCGGTCATCACAACTTAAGATTCTCAGAGTTAACCTCGACCTACATAATCGATTGTCATAACTCAAGGTCTTAGAATTGACCTCGACCTACAGAATCGATCATCACAACTCAAGATCCTTAGAATTGACCTCGGCACATAGAATCGATCGTCACAACTCAAGGTCCTCAAAATTAACCTCGACTCGTAGAATCGTTCGTCGTAACTTAAGGTCCTCATAATTGGCCTCGGTCCATAGAATCAGTCGTTATAACTTAAGGTCCTTAAAATTGACCTCGACCCTCAGAATCAGCCATTACTACTTTAGGTCCTCAGAATTGATCTTGGCCTTAAGACTCTGTTGTTACCATTTAAGGTCCTCAGAATTAACATCGGCCCTCAGAATTGGTCATCGTAACTTCAGGTCCTCGAAATTGACCTCGGCCCTCAGAATCATTCGTTACTACTTCAGGTCCTCAGAATTGACCTTGACCCACAGAATTGGTCGTACCCACTCAAGGTCCTTAAAATTAACCTTGATCGGCTGAATCGATCATCACAACTCAAGGTCCTCAGAGTTAAACTCAACCCACTGAATGTCTACCTACATTTCTTAGGTCCGAAGAATTAACCTTAACCCTTTGAATCGGCCATCCTCCTCCTATAGGTCTGCAGAATTGACCTCAAATCCTCTTCCCTAATATTGATGTGGTGTCTATCATTCGACGACATTCACTTATTATAAGATCATTGGTTAAAGATATATCTATATATACCCCATCTTAGGACCCCCCTTAAGCACCTCCTTATGTCTCTAACACTCACTTGTTCACCATAAACAATAAGTCATGCTAAAAAAACTGATCTCGAGGCTACTGGGCACTCCTGGTCCCCGTTTGACTCTGGTAAACTCTCTCATTTGAGTGAAAGCTAAATAAATCTTCAAAGGGCTCTTAATACCCTTTCCAATGATCTGTCCCATGCATAAATCAACCTCACAGTACAGATGAACAACTTATTTTACTTCGAAGGATCATCAAGTGCTTTTAGGCCCTATTTAACCTTTATCAACTCTCCGTACCGAGTGAGGCTCAATGAATTCTTAAAGGGCAATGAATAATCTTTCCAACGGTCCGCCCCAAGTGCTAATCAACCTTACCCTTCAGATAAATAATTCATTTTCCTCCGAAACCCTTAGGTCTAAAGACTACCGGGCATATCTGGGCTCCGTTTGACCCTGATGAACTCTCCAAGCTGAGCGAGGCTCAATGAAATATCTAGGGGCACTGATTAACCTTTCTAAGGGTCCACCTCGTGTGTGAATCGGCCTTACGGTTCGGAAGAACGATCCATTTTCCTCAAAAAACCTTCTATTTAGAGACCAACGGGTGTATCCGGGCCTTGTTTGACCTTGTCAAATCCCAGACCCAAAAATGGATCATTGAATTCTTAAAGATATTCGAATACCCTTTGCAACAATCTATCTCGTGCGTGATTTGGACTTGCAGTTTGCCTTTTATGCCCTTTTTTTCGAAAAACCTGTTTCGAACTGCCTATAAGCACCCCAGAGACCCTGCCTATCGGCAGTGTGCCTAAGGTTATATGGTAATAGGAAGGCCAAGAACCCTACCTATCGGCACCCCCTTTGGACCTATAAATTGAGTCCATGACCTCACCTTGAAAAATAACACCTGAATACCCCTTTCAGCAAGTCGGAGAACGTTCTCTCGAATTCAGAGTTGTTCCCTTTCCTATAAAAATCATTTTCCCACATTCCCATAACTTTCTTAATTCACTTGGTAATTCCCCTACCTCTCCATACCACTTTTGTACCAACCCAAGATCAATATATCTACATCTCAAGGTCAACATCAAACAATCATAAGGAGGTCTAATCTCTATCATTTTCTCTAATTTTTCCATTTTAATATTAATCATCTTATTTCTATTTTAGTACTTTTGTCTCATTAAATCACATCCATTGATCTCAACTTTTTATTAACAGTATATTTATTAGTATTATTTTCACATAATCCATTTTCATAAAAAGCTCAAAAAGATGAAATATAGGATTTATCCATAAATTCCAAAAGTGGGATCTTTATTTCACACTCTCACTCTTAAAACTACATTTTTCTCTGCACACACACACACATAAGAGAAATCCCCTATTTTTATTTGTGGATTGAACCCCACCCCTATGCTATTTTCCAACTACGTGGACTTTGATATCCCTTGGGCTACGTAGGCGTCTTGGGCCAATCCTGAGATTTGAGTCCTCCCTTCTTCGTGCATATATATTTCTTTCATGTCTTATTTATTCTTTATGAGTTCACATTCTTACAAGCTTGTGTTTCATCAGATGAGCACAATCAATTTTCCATAGAGACTTGTGATTCGACGAACCCTTAAATAATATTTTAAATTATTATTTTTGAGAACACTCCTACAAATGAGTTCACTCCTTCTCTTTCCATGACGCGGGTCGAATGATTTCATCCTCCACCAGTTATAGTATACACATGTGACACATATCATGGAGTCTAAAAGGAGAAGATTAATATTTTCCGTTGAGCGAAAGAAAGGGCAGGATGGGTGCTTAACACCTACCTATTCCGTAACTTAGTTCTTGGGCCTTAGAACTATTTGGTTTCACAAGCACCAGTATTGGCTTTGATGCCGTTCTCTCGAGGTGGCGATATTCTTTTGCCTATTTTGAGAAAAATAGTTTGGCGAATCTATCTATTTACATTATCCCCCACAATGACGACAATCAAACGCCTCGAGGAAGGGCACACCCTGCGTGCGCGCTGGAGGGAATCCGAGATCCCGGGATGGCTACAGATGGTAAACGTTACATCCTCATGATAGTGGATGATTTTTTTAAATCCACTTTTATAGGGATTTATGTAACAATTCCAATGTGAAGGACTTATTTATTCCCAAGTGAAAATGACTCCAAAATGGGAAGGGGTGCACTATTATTAGAATTTAAAGCAACCCTGGGACTGAATTTAAAGGACCCATAATTCGGGAGTGGTGTAATAATGGTGGGATACACCATGAATTTTTTGCACCTAAAACACTTCAACAAAATAGGATTATTGAAGGAATAAATAAGAGAATCCAAAAGATGGCAAGCTTAATGTTATTAGGCAAGGTTATTCCTAAGAAGTTTTGGGCGGAGACAATAAACAAGGCATGTCGTACTGCGAACTATGTTTATACGATGTATGGTACAACCAAGATCCCCTATGATATTTGGAAAGGCAATGTGAAACCAAATGTATTTCAACTATAAGGATTTTGTATGATGACAACACAATTAATATATGAACACTCCATTATTTTCTCTCTAAACTTGAGTGTAAAATAATCACTCATGTATTATGAGATATGCTACAAGGAGCATGACATTTATGAAACCATAACAACATTCCCAATCAAGCTAATGAAGATTATAAACAATCCAATGTTGACTCAAAGCATTCATGAAACCTTATAAAAAATAATATCTTTAAGCTCGAGATAAGTTCAATCTCAACCAGTCAAATAAGCAAGTTCCACCACATCCCTTAATCTATGGTGATCAAAGTCATGCAAGCATCATATCACATCACAATTGATGATTCAAGAAAGTTAAGGAATGCTCAAAACCCTGATTCAAGAAAGTCTCACCGGAGACTTAAAATCGCATGCTATAGAAAATACATAATTGAATATTTTCTCATGAAAAGTTGCAAGTTATTAGACAACTAAGTTACAATTCAATCAAGCACACACAATCTCATTTGACTCTATTCCCGTCCTTATAAATGAATATCGAATGGCATTACCATCCATGTGATATTTTTGTAGCAATCATACCCATTATAATGTAGAAGGTAACCCTTTATCATATAGAAACACACTTAGTCATGATGGAAATCCCAATATTTTTGCACAAAATTGAGCTTAAATGATATACATGCTTAGGTAAATAGTTATGGAAATTCGATCACTGTAAGAATTTGAATATGAATTAAATCAGTAATATGTCATTTCCTATATACATGATATATTGCAATTATTGTGAGAAATCGCTTATAATGGCAATCCCATTACATTGTGAAAATACACTTATATTAAATCATAGATATGTGAGAAGTCTAAATGCTTGATATATGACTTATGACTAGCATTGTGAATCTAAAAGAGCATATATGATATTTTTTAGCATTCCATACACTTATGCTACTAGTAAAAAGGCTTCAAGCATATGTGAACATAGGAATCTTGGTGATCGAGGAGGCAAAATTGTTTATTAAAGGAAGAGGATAGGATACATATAAACCAAAGAAGGAAAATATAAAGTTAAGTGACATTTTCCAAAAACTATCCTCACAAAAGCAAACATTTGGCAAAGACGAATGAACAAGGGTCATCATATAAAAAATAGGTACCAAAAATACATCTTTGTGTGCACACATTTGTTTTTTAAGGAAAAGCTCACCTTAATGATCTCTCACACAATGAACTCGCCTTGATAACCTACACAAAAAATAGAGAGGAAAAACTCACACACATGATCCCATCACGATAAATTATTTTTATCATAAATTACCACACTATCCCCGCAAACACACATTATAATATAAATTTAATCTCACATGAATTTTTCATCGTGAAATAATTCACAATTTACCTACACTATTTGTGTACCCTATGAAATGAATGCAAATAATCCTAATAACTTAAAAAAATTTGAAAGTCACACAACACAAAATCACAATTCACGACTAACAAAAGTTTTTGAAAAAAAATTATGTTGTTGTGATAAAATTAATGAGAATGTTAAAACTTAATTATCCCTTATCTCATAATTTTTGGAAAACCTTTTGGTCATAAGATAAGAACACTTTATACAACATGGCAATCCAAAAAGTGATACTCAAAATAGCTGGTATTTTTTTTACAAACTTGATCCAAAATCCAATGAAGAAATCTTTTGGTGTACTCACAAATAGTCAAGTACAAAAATAAACCAAGTACAAAAACATATGAAAACCTTTTTTATAAAACCAACCAAGAACCCAAATGATGAATAAAATATCGCTAAAAGAAATAAACCCACCAAAATATACAAAACAATTGGATTTCTCATACCATCATAGGAACTAAATGATTTTTCAAATATGTCCTTACTAAAACTTTCATGTAACGAAACCAAGTCTCTTTCCAAAAATAAGAATTACACTTATCCACCATGACCTTCACATCACAATTCAACATATTGTTTATCAAATTATGCATCTCTGCTACATTACATGATTTATCGGCTACCGTGTTGTACTAACCATTACTGCAAGTGATTTGTATTCATTACCTCTTTTTCTTCAAAATACCTTGTAGTTTTTTTTAAAAAAAACACCCCTTTCGATAATTACAAAAGGGGGAAATATGATATGAGAAAAATATGGTACAACAAAGGGGGAGACTTTCAAATGTTTTCTTAAAACTATATCATTTTTAATGTCATTATAAAAAAAGTTAGAGATTGTAACACCAAATGTATATCAACCAAAGATTTTGTATGATGACAACACGATTAATATATCAACACTCCACTATCTCCTCTTTAATGCACTTGAGTGTAAAATAGGCACCTAATACATTATGAGATAGGAGAAACATGAAGAGTGGACGGTTATATGGTAAAAAGTGGAATCGTAGATTAGATCACAAACAAGCCAAATTCAATTTGATCTAATTTAATATTGATTACTTTGGTGAAACTAAACAATCATCATATTAAATCTAAATCGAATCAAACAAATGACAACGCAAGATATGAGGAAAAACCTCTTTCAGGAAAAAAACTTTTTAGCACTGTTACAACTAAGGTATTACATAACAACATAGACAAACTTATGGACTTAAAATCCACTAAGAATCGCAATTATATCTCCTTCCTGGTTAATAGCAGAAAGTGGTGCAGATACAATAATACCCCATAGTAAACTCACTTGCCTCGGTGTCCACTAATCAGCATTAGGAAATCCTTTCCTATCTCAAGCAGTGGAGAATCAAATCCACAAGGACAATAATAAGAGACGCCTTCTTCAAGGTTTGATAAAGTGATCATAATACATGCAAGGGGTTTGGATTTGGAAAATCAAAGTGTTTGATCATAAAAAAATGTGTAAAATGGTTGCAAAGAAGTGAAAGTTCTCGTTTCCTAAATAGGGAAAAAAATCTCCACGAGAGGGGCTAGAAAAGATTGCGTTTGAAATAAAATAAAAAATAATTTTTCCTAGATTTGTTCGAACGAACTGGATCTCGTTCGAACGACCTATGCAAAGTCTATTGAACTACATCGAATGAGAGATCGAATGACATTCTAAAGCTACGAGGATTTTGGACCATTTGAAGTTTTGTTCGAACAATTAATATTGATCGAGTGTAAGAACCTCGTTCGAACAAACCTCCGTACCTCGTTCTAACGCGTTGCCTTAAAATGATTTTTTTTTTAAAACTTGTCAAAAATACTTTTGTTTACCCATGAACATAATGATTATAGAAAATCAACCTCATATACATTCTTCGATGATTGTAGTGACGATCTCAACTATTGGATCTTCGATTGTTGCATTCAGTCGCTAACGTGTCTTCCGTTGAAACTATTGAGAATGTACATGATGATGTAGAGGTGTAATAATATATGCCAAACTAAAACATAATGAACAATTATAAAATTTTCTCTTACTAATCTCCCCATTTTCCTATTACGGTAGAAAACACAAAATCGAAAAAAATACCCCATAAGATAAGTTCAACTGATCTCCCTCACAAATCCAAAAAGTAAAAGACAATTGTAACATTATATCAACTGAAAGTATTCATCGTGTAGTCCATGATATCATCAATGCAAAAAAATACCTACACACATGAAGCACAAAAAAAATATTGTGATGCATTAAGTTTAAAGAAAACCAAACTCCCCTTTAATATATTCTCCCCCTTTTTTTCCCATAATACACAAAGGGTTAGAAGACAAACCTAAAAAGTTAGCATCACGAGTAGACACATTTGAAATATTATCATAAATTATATACAATTAAGAAAATGCGATGAAACTTCAACAAAACAACAAATTGTTTTTGAATTTTTTGAAATTTTTTAGTATAAAAAACATATATAATACAAACAACCACACCATGGAGTATTACGAAAAAACATGAATCATGCAAATGGAGTGAATGTGTGTGAACTTAATGCACGAAAAAGTCAAGATAGGCATACGTATTAACGATGCACATAGTCAAAGAGACAATCGTACAAGAATTTTTAGATGGTATCACAAATAAAGTGCTCACGAATCCTAATATTGTTCGTATGAGAATGTTGGATGGTATTACGAGAAATGTGGATTGAACTCGTATTATCATAAGAAATAGTCATCGTGCCTTAATTATCCTCTAATCCTCTAACATTTTCTTCATCCATAAGAGTTATGTGAAACAACTCCCGACAGCTATGTACTTGGCCTATGCCGTTGAAAAAGAAATGGAGTTTCCTTTCTCATTCAACCATAAAACGAGAGGAATCCCAAAGTAAAAGCATCCACCCGATCTCCCTTTACAACCATAAAAATCCCCAACCTAATCGACATTCGAATAAGTCGACAAGCGATCATCAGTATAAAAAAAATACTAAATGCCATATGAAAGAGTTCCATTAATATATTTGGTGATATGCTTAAGTGCAAGCGAATGTGAATCTTTTGGGGACGCTTGGTACCGTGAATAAAATGCAACACTAAAGGAGATATCAGGATGGCTAGAAGTCCAGTAGAGGAGACTACCTATCGTACTCCTATAGAGTGTTTGACCTACATCCTTACATAAGGTGTCTTTACTAAGCTTTATCGAGGAACTCATGGGTGTGAAAGAGTGCTTAGCGGAACCCAAACCAAACTTTTTTACTAGATCCCTAGCATATTTAAATTGAATTATAAATATCCCATTCTCGAGTTAACGAACTTGGAGACCTAGGAAGAAAGTATGTTCACCAACCATACTCATCTAAAATTCACTATTCATCTCCTTCTAAAAACTGTGAGCATGTTGGGAACACGTAGATCCAACGACTTCACACATGGATTGGGCAACCAAGATAGTACCACCCTCTCTCCTAACAAATAATATCATATTAACTCCCCCTTTTTAAATCCACGAGCTAAGAGATGGGAATTTATCTTTTCGTACCAAGCATGGGGTTCTTACTTCAAATGATACAAGGCCTTCTTTAGATAAAAGACATGTTTCGAGTGCTTTGGATCTTCAAAACCCTTTGGTTGTTCCAAATAACCTCCTATTGAATAATTTCATTGAGAAATGCACTCTTGACATCCTTCTGTCATAACATAAATAGTAGATAAGAGAACGGTCTCAAACTTACCAATATGAGTGAATGTCTCATTTAAGTCTACATCCTCAAATTGTGTATAACCTTGAGTGGCCAACCTATCCTTATTATGAATGATGGCACCATTATCATCAATCTTATTTTTATACACCCACTTGGTACCAATCATATTAGTCTTGCTAGGCTGGGGGACTAATCCCCAAACATTATTTTTTCAAAATTAAAGCAACTCATATTACATAAAATTTAACAATGCTCATGATTGAGTGATTCCTTCAAATTATTGGGCTCTAATGTGGAAGTGTACAAAATTACCTAATCACATTCTCTACTTGAGTGCGAGTTTTGACACCTAGTGTGGGAACATCAAGTATGTTGATAGGGTCATGACTCTTTTAAAGCCAAAAGGGTGGATCCTCTTTATCAAGAGTCGGGTCCACCGTGGTGGTGTCGAGAATAATGAGATCGTCTCTGAGGGTTCATTGGTCTCACACGTAATATCATGATCAATAAATATATACAGTGCATCATGCCTAATCCTGATGTTTATCGATTCTATGACCTTAGAGGTTTTAAGGTTAAATACCTTATAGGCTCTAATAGTCGATGAATATATTAAAAATATCCCCTCATCGCTTCTAGAATCAAATTTCCCTAAGTGCTCTCTATCTCTAAGGATATAGCAAGGACTCCCCAAAACTTGGAAATGTGATAGGTTGGGATTTTTATCAGTCCGTAACTCATATAGAGTGTGAAGTGTGCATGAAAGAAAATGAGTCCTATTCACCGTGTGGTATGTGATGTTAATCACCTCGACCCAAAATTGTTTAGGTACATTCTTACTAAGGAGCATGAATCGTGCCATCTTGAATAGTATTATTTTTCCTCTCAATAATCCCATTTTATTAAGGTTGTTTACCACCGAAAACTCAGGTTTATTGCCTATACCATCACAATATGCACCAACACTGGCGTCAATAAACTACCATGCCATTGGTACTTATCAATCTATCGATGGGAACATTGTGTTGATTTTAAAGTAGACGATACTTTATTACAAATAACACATAAAATCGGTTACCAAATTGAGAAACGTGTAAAGTGGTCCAATTATATGGTAAAAAGTAGAATCATAAGTTAACTCACAAAGAAGCCAAATTCAATTTTATCATGATTACACAGGTAAAACACATACAAGATATTGAATCAAAATCGAATCAAACAAACAAAAACATAAGATATAATGATAAAACCCTTTCGAGAAAAACTAATTTTCATCACTGTTACAACTATGGTATTAGAGAATTACATATACAAACTTAGAGATTTAGACTCCACTAAGTATCGGAGTTATTCCTGCTTCCTTATTGATAACAAAAAGAGTTGCATATCCAATAACGCTCCACAATATACTCAGGTCCCTCGTGTCTATTGATCAACCTCAGGAAACTCCTTTTCTATCTTTAGCGGTGAAGAATGTACTCCATAAGGATTACAACAAGAGATGTGTTCTTCATGATTTTATAAAGGGATCACAAAACATCCAAGGGATTTGGATTTAAAAAACCAATGTGTTTGGTCACAAAAAAAATGTGTAAAATGGATTGTAAAGAAGTACGAGTTTGTATCTCTTGAATAGGGAGAAAAATCTTTAAGAGATAAACTTGAAATGATTGCTTTTGAAATCAATTAAAAAATAATTTTTCGCAGCCTCTTTTCAACGAAATGGACCTTGTTAAAATGACCTATGCAAAGTCATATGAATGACATCGAACCAATGATCAGAGACATTTGAAAGTGACAAAGAAATTGAATCATTTGAAGTTTAACAGTTGATATTGAATGAGTATAAGAATCTCATCCGGATGATCCTCCGTACCTCATTTTAATGAGTTGCTTTAAAAATCATTTTTTAAAAAATATCCTTGTTTTAAACACTTTAAAGATACCCGTGAACATAATGTTTATACAAAATCAACCTTATATACCTTCTCTGATAATTGTAGTGACGATATCAACTATTCGATCTTTGATTGTCGCATTCGGTTGCTAACTCGTCTTTGATTGGATCTCTTAGAATGTACATGATGATGTGGAGATGTAATTAAATATGCCAAACTAAAAACATAATGAGTGATTAGAAAATTTTCTCTTACAAGATATTCTACAAGCAACATGCCATTCATGCAACTGTACCACCGTATCTAAGCAAGTCAATGAAGGCCACAAGCAATCCAATATCGACTCAAATCATCCATGAAACCCTATCAAAATCTCTTGAACCTCAAGAGAAGTTCAAGCTCAACTAGTCAAACAAGAAAGTTCTACTACATACCACAACCTATGATGATCAAAGTCACGCATGCATCACATATAAGCCCACAATTGATGATTCAAGCAAGTCAATGAATGCTGAAAATACCTAACGATGATTAATTTTTTTGTTGTACTTTAGGAACCATTTTACAAAAGTAAATTAACATATTTTATCTAGTATATACTCAAAACCAACTCGCTTAAAGATACCCCTAGAGCTACCCAATCCTTCCCTAAAGTGTGGACCTAAACCCAACATCCTTTTCCCTAAAACTGAGGAGTTTTAGTCGACTAAACCTTAGTGTTAGTCGACTAAAACTAGATTAGCGAGCTAAACTTTTTGACAACCAACTAGTAGACTAAAACTCACGTTTAGTCGACTAAAAGTGTCAGAATTCAAATTTCTATTTAATAAATCCTTCCAACCTTTTTTCCTAATATCTTAGCCATTTTCAACCTAGTTACCAACCTATTACCAACTTTTGACTACCTCCTAACACTATAAATAAGACCGTCTAAATTCATCACAAATCAAAAAGCCTCAACCAAAGTTTTTGTCATCCCACTTGAGCTTTATAAGAGAGAAACCAAGTCCCTTGGATCTCGTCCATTTATGTGAGATTCAAACCCAAATCTATATTTTAGTTAACTACATTGAAGCATAACTTCAAATTTCTAAACCATTATATCCAAGTTCCAAACCAAACTAGATGAGTTTCAAGAATAAAAAACCATTACTAGAGAGAGAAACCAAAGCCCATTTCATCCAATTTACACACACCAAAACAATCCAAGCGAAGTTCTAGAAATGATGCATTTTTAGAGAGAAAAAGTTCCACCCACATTATAAGATTGCTTTTAAGGAATAAACCCAACTAAACTAAAATATCCATTTCAAAACCAAACTAAGAGAGAGAACATGTCATATGAACAAACACTAAAGTTTCTCTATAATAATATTACCATGGAAACATCAATGAAGAATTAAACCCAAAGCCTCATAGACTAATCAAGAAGAGCATATTGGTGCACATACTCAACAAGGAGTTTTATTTGTACTTTTAATGTATTCACCTAGTGACTATCGTGAAAATCACTGTAAAGTGTTCAAGCTATAATAAGACTCAAATTAAATATTGCAGTCAATCTATGGTGATCTGTCAAAGTCTAGGGTGTAATACCGTGCCCAATATTTTATTAATTTTCTCTGCATAAATTGTAAACAAATGAAACCTGGGATTTGAATCATTATAATTAGGTTTATATTAGTAGTTGACTATTTTGGAGTCTTGATGATAATATTGAAAATTTTGGGGTTAAAATTAAAGATATTGAAAATTTTAGAAGCTGGATGGTTTGAACGAACCCAAGGTTGTTCGAACGAGATGAGGATCTCATTTGAATTAGGTTCAGGTGGTTCGAATGAGGACCAAAGGTCATTCGAAGAGGAGATCGACTGAGACCTAACTACATACCTAAATACACTCGTTAGAAGGTCGTTCGAAGGCTAGTTTGAATGAGAAGCCATTCACAATTGAATTAGAGGCCATTCTCATTTGAACGAGCATATCAATTTTTTTTAAATCATATTGGCCTTGTGTGCTGTCATGTTTTGGGCCATTAAATTCATGTGGTGTCGATTTTTAGTGAACCTATATTGGGCAAAATCATGTTTTAAGGTTTGTGGGTGTTTTTTTAAGGATGTGTTTGGTTATTGTTGGTTATTTTGGGTAGGAGGAAGAGAGAGGGGGTGGATTTCCCCAATAATTTTATAGTATTTTCTCTTCTTCCACCACCACAATCCCCCATGCCACCACCATGTGTCCACCTAATGCCACCCTATTCTTCTATTATTCCACCATATTTGAACCTTATACACCCATTTCCACCATTGTTGGACAAATATAAGAATTTTGGGGGTGTTGTTGGGGGGTTTGGGGAAAGATAAATATGGATTTAGAAGGGGGTTTTAATGGGGCTTTCATGGAAACTAGATTTGTGGAGCAAGACAACCTCTTTAAGGACACCTTAGGAGGTGGGAGGTTATCACCTTCTTCGAGTTTCATCCTACTATTTTGGAGCTCCATTTGAGGTGGTAAATATTTACTCTTAGTTTGAGACTCTATTTTACATATTAGTAGTCTAGTAGCTAAAATTGCTAGGGTAGAATGCACATATGTTTTAAAAAGATAAATTCTTGAGGTTTTGGGAATATATGATTTCAAAGGTTTTGAGAAAAAGACTGTGATTCAAGAATGTTGAATAAATTATGTATTTTAAGAAGTTTGGTATTAAACATTTTATGGAATAAAATGTTTGGAATGATAATCATCTTGCTAAAGATATTTTGGGTGAATAATATTTTAAGTTTCTTGCAAAAATGAAGATTTTATAAAAATTGGACATTGTTGATGTTTTCAAGAATACAAATGTCCTTTAGTATTAAAAGATGTATTTTTATAAGTATTTTTGAAACTTTTGGAATAAATCACATGTTAAACCCATTTGATAGGATTTTGGATTTCAAATCCATCTTCTAGTGCATATAAACTTATAGTTTTTTATATTGAGCATATAAATAAGTTTAATGGGGGTTTATATGGGTTTGAACATGAAATGAAAAAAATTAAAAAATTGAGCCCTAAAGGTGTGTGAAATGGGTATTGAAATATGATAAAAATGTAAGATTTCAAGACTACAAGTGTTAATAAAGAAAATGGTATTTTTCTTATAAAGTAGTCTTTGATGTTCAATGATTTCTTAGAAAGGAAAATAATCAAATGAAGATGTTTCCAACTTGACAAGAATATTACTCCAAATGTTAAAAAGTGTTAATGTCTTAAAAATACTTAAGAAGTTAGTGTGGGTAACTTAATGGTATTTTAGGAAATAGCACTTGTGAAAATGGAGGAACAAACAAGTTTGGAAATAAATGTGTAAAATGGTAATTTTACATAAAGTGGAACATTTTTATGAAATAAAAAGATTGAGAAGGTGTTACGCAAAAAGGGTCCGAAGTGAACATGATTTTGGGGGTAAAAATCAACGTTAGAGTAAAAAGGACAAGAAATGATGATTTATAAAGTGTAACACAAGTTGGAATGGAACACCGAATTTTGGCTTCGGCAGGGTAAAAAGAAAAGTGAAATAATATAGAGATTTTTAAAATGTTAAAACACATCAATAAGGACTCAGATGACACCGATAAAATTAAAGAAGGTCCGATGCCCTAGGGTGAAAGATCCAAATCACTGGCCAGAGCATATGGTAGCATGACCGGCATTATGGAGCCCTTTACAGTATGCAGTTATTTTAAGATTTTGAGAAAGTGATAATGAAAATGGAACATATCAAGAAATGGGTTGTGTGGTAAATATATGAAACGACAACCTAACTTGAATGAATTGCTAAATGTTCCGGTAAAGGATAAAGTGGACAAGAAATGTGAAATTGATTAATGTTCACAAAGTAAAGGAATGTTAAAGTGAAGGGATTAAATGGGTAGTTAAACAACCTAAAGAGGTTTAATACATAATTAATACAAGAGTGTGTTTATGAAAGGTTTTAAAAGGAAAATAATTATTTTGTAACATTTTATTTACGTGTGTTGGAAGGGTGATTTTCAAAGAAAATACTAACATGGATTGATACAAATAAAGTGGGTAATTTACGTAAAAGAAATGATTTTTCTTAAACAAATTGTATTTGTTTTAAGTACTTAATCGGGTGTGTTAAATCTAGGAATAAATATCAAGCCAAGTAAAAAGGGAATTTCTTTTACTCGAATAACGTGAATTAATCGGGATAAATAACATTTTTGGAATAAAAACGGTTTTATGCATGTAAGTATATATATATATATATATATGTGTGTGTGTGTGTGTGTGTGTGTTGAGTATGCAATTAGATATAATGTGTTAGAGTCTTCTTTCAGTCGTTCAATTATATATTGCATTGTTACAATTTCCCACTAAGCATTCGGCTCATTCCCTCATCTTTGTTACGGCAGGTTGTATGTGCTTCCGTAGTTTGAGAGCGTTCTCCAGAGAAGTATTCTTTTATTTTGCATTAGTAGCTCTGTATCCTTCGATTATGCGGATTCTTCCCATAAGTTCCTCGCATAGGTTGATTTTAAATGGGAATCGCATGCTAAATAAGTGAAATATTAATTAAATAAAACTGGACTAGGAACACTATTTAGGTTGTTTCATTACACTTCACATATAAAGCTCGGGTCGGGACGAGTTGATAATGGATAACTCATAAAATCGGGTCGGGGCGTTACAAATAGTATCAGAGCTCTAGGTTCAAGGTTCCTTTCGGGATGACGTGGTGAGGTCAGTATTGGATCTTTTGGAATCGGTGTTGGTTTTGGGCTGATCACGTAGACCTGTCAAAAAACACGATAGTTCATTAACACGACACGACACGAAATTATAAGTTAATGGGTTTACCTTTATTAGGTTTGGGTCATTAACGGGTTAACACGCTAGACCCGTTAACACTAACGGTTTGGGTTTGGAAATTTACTTGTACCCGTTTTAACCCGTTAATACTAATAGGTACTATAGGGTCACCCAACCCGTACCCGATAAGAATAGCCATTAAAATCCATAATTTCTAAACCCTTTAAGGCTAACGGGTACTATAGGGTGACCCAACCTATACCCAATAAGAATTACAATTAAAACCCATTATTTTTAAACTATTAAAGACTAATGGGTATTATAAGCTCACCAAACTCATTACTCGTTGAGACCCAAACTGATTCGTTAATATTAGCGGGTGGTAATAATTTCGATCGTGTACCCATTAATATTAATGGTTCGTGTCTGGGTATTGTCATTAGACCCGTTAGCCTTAATGGATTGTAAATGGGTTAAGAGTGTTTTGACATGTAACCCGTAACCCGTACACGACCCAAACCAACCCGTTGACAGGTCTATGGTCACACTAGATTGGTGACAGTTTCAGTTCGTATTCTCGATGGTAAAGTCAAGGAGATTAGCATGACGGGTAATTAATTTCTAAATAGCATGCAATCAAGTTAGTTATTATTAATCGCTTTCGCGCTTCTGATTTAGATATATTAGTAATTTTTGAGTGTCCGTGCAAGCCAATAGTGGCGAAACCACAGTTTTTAGTGTGAGGTGCTTGTGTGTCAACCCTTGATGATATGAGAGGTCTCTCGAGGCATTAATATAGCTTAATGACATTCGCTAAGTTAGAAAAATGAATTGTGTAAAGCCAACCATGGAGATTTGGTGACTTGTACGCCAGGCCTAAGCAAAAATGAATTGCGATAAGGATATATTAAGTTCCGGGTGTGGTACTTTTGAATAGATAGTAACAATGTGATTAAGAGAACTCGACCCTTTGGGTAGTGTCATGTCGTAGACAATTGGTGATTTAGTGGACATGATGAACCGTGTTGGTCGAAACTTGTGGACGTGTACTCGTTCCGAGTCGGTAAGATGATATTATTATAAGAAAATGTCTTGGATATTCTTGATCAAAAGTTTTACCTCGTAGGGTATGATTAGAGTTACGGGCGAATTTCAGTAAGTGTGTTGTGTATACAATAATGATGGTTGATGAGATTTAGGAGTGGACTCTAGATAGTCTTTCATGTTAAGGTTTAGGATATAAGACACAATTTTGAGGGATAGGATCTTTAATTATATCGGTGGTGTAGACCTAGAGGTTTATAGGTTGTATGCGACGTCCTGTATCCTGTCAGAATCCTTAATAGTGTTAATTGTGATTTGGTGCGTGGATTATAGTCATAGCCGTTTGAAAGAGAGACAAGATTATCATCTAAGTGTCAACGCCCATTTTAGCGGACTAGGTAATGGCTAGATGCAAGGTAATCCTAGTGTGAGTGTGGTTTAAGGGCATCTTGGGGTGTCCATAGGACTAGTTGTGTGTGGCATCATTTGAGAATATAAATTGACTTGTTGTGGCATCTTAAGGTATTTAATGGTTAAGCTGCACCATACGTAGAGGCTTGTAGACTACTGCCTTTGTGAGCACCTTGTAATCATGATATGAGTATTTAGAAATTTATAGAATACACCTATGATGGGAAAGTTTAGAATGATGAAATTTTATCAGGTTTTGAGGACTTTTGTGAGGAGCATGTTTGGTGTCCTAAGGAAACCGGTTAAGTTTGATATGAAGAGATACTAGTGTCTTGGTGATGATCATCATTAAGGCCAGACAATGACCTCGGGCTGTTGGTTAAGGGTTAAAAAATTCGAATAGTGTACGTGACGGGTGATGTCATTCGAATTAGTACAGAAGGGTGGTGTAACTTCTAAGAAAAATTAGACGCTTATGTCATGAATGGGAATGATGACCGAGTGTCATGGAATGACTAGTGTAGGCATTGTGACACTTAATTTTGAGGAGTACTAGGAAATGTATTCAGAACTTAGATTGATGATGGCATATGGAGACTTGAAAGTGGCACCCCAAGGGGGGAGGGTATCGAAGTATGGTTGGAGTGTTGTATTGCGTCAACATCATAAGTTATAATAGCCCTAGAAAGGTAGGGGTTAGTTCTTATAACATCGTGCCAAGTCAGTACAGGTTAAAAGATGTAGCCGTATGTGGTACATACTGCCCTAGAATGCCAATGGCGATCGATTAGAACTTGGGAATAAGCTCGGTGATAATTTTGCATAGTTAGAGGTTAAAAAAGGTGAATGTCTCTCTTGAACGGGGTATTTCCTAAAGATACTTTGGGGTTATTACCATGATATGGTAAGGAAGACAGTAACCTAGGTGTAGTTGGTCAGTGACGTCGTCATCGGTAATATGGATAAGGTCAGTGTAGACAAGGCCGTTAGGCATTCGCCAATAGATGTGGGTCATGCGCGTCAAGGATTTAAGGGGGAAGGCCTTACTTCTAAGAAAGGAAGAATGACATTTGACTTTATTGAGAACCACCAATTCATACGTTGCTTTCGTCTTGTGAGGATAAATGGTTGTGATTCGATTCGTCGCCGTTGGTGACTCGAGCCAAGATATGTGACTAGGTTAGTACCTAGTGAGAATGTTTGGGAGAAGTAGTAGCACTTCAAGCAGGTGGCGTAGGTTCACTTTTCGCAAATCATGGTTTGACGCGTATGGATGTGATTTTCTCAAAACTATTATTTAGTCCTTTAATTCTCATGCGTATGTCCCTTTCAATTCTGATAATTGAGTATTAGTATTCCTGCGAATATGGTATCCTAGATTTGTACCATGTCATGGTACAGTGTGATTGGTCCTAGTAAAGTATGGATAGACCTGGCATGGTTAATGTAACTTGATAACTGGGTGCGCCCCTATCTGAGGTGTCCTTACTATTGCATAAAGTTATGTGCATGGTGGTTGCGCTTTTGTCCGTACGGTTTGCTCATAGTATTTATTTACCCTAGAATTAGCAACCTTAGGATTGGACGGCATGACAATTAACATCTCTGGTAGAAAGAGCAAGATGGTGACTTGAGGACATTGCAAAGTGTTGGAACTCGAGTAAACTTAGCACATAGTGTTACTTTGCCACAGTGAGTGAATTGGTGCGATGCTTAAGTGAGTGCTCCAAAGTGATATGCCCAGATTAATACTAGGGTCATCAGAGTGACGCAGTGGAAGGTGTCAACTGAGTGTGCGATGATGATTTGGTCGGTGTATTACTCCTCGGAGTGAGTAATTAGCGATGTAAGGTAAGTATCAAGCTTGGGAATTTTTTCATTCATGGGATATGTAGTCTAAAGATTTAAATGGCTATTGGTGATGAGTTTGATGATTGAATGTATTACGATTCGCTCTTGGATGAGTATCGATCACTAGAGAGTGTTGTTTGGTATAGGGGTCGTTATGCTTTGGGTATTAGCAAGGTGATCCTATGACTTTATTGAACGTGGTCATCAAGTGAATGGGAACTTGGGGTCGGTTATGAGGCATTGATGGTTTAGTCTTGCAGGATTCCTATGACTTATTATAAGAATCGATAACCACAAGGATTTGAGGAATTGACGAATCAATGATTTTGGAGATGAAATTTTCTAAGGAGGGAAGAATGTAATACCCATGCCCAATATTTTATTATTTTCCTCGTATAAATTGTAAACTTATGAAATATGGGATTTGGATCATTATAATTGGGTTTATATATGTAGTTGATTGTTTTGGACTCTTGATGATAATTGTTGGAAGTTTTGGGATTAAATTGAAGATACTGGAGATTTTGGAAGCTGGATGATTCGAACGAACCCATGGTTGTTCTAACGAGATGAGGATCTCATTCGAAGGAGGTTCAGGTTGTTCGAATGAGGACCTAAGGTAATTCTAAGAAGAGATCAAATGAGACCTAACTGCATACCTGGACATACTGGTTAGAAGATCGTTCGAAGTCAAGTTTGAACAGACTCGTTAGAGGAGAAAGAGGGGATGGGTCTCTCCACTAATTTTTCAGTATTTTCTCCTCTTCCACCACTGCCTACCATCATGCCATCACCATAAATCCACCTAATGGCACCCTATTATCCAATTATTCCACAATATTTGAACGTTATACACCCATCTCCACCATTGTTGGGCAAAGCTATGAATTTCGGAGGTGTTTTTTTTTTTTTTTTTTTTTGGGGGGGGGGGGGGGGGGAGGAGATGAAGATGGAAGAAATATGGAGCTAAAATGGGTTTTTAATGGACCTTTCATGCTTTGTGGATCAAAACAACCTCTTTAAGGCCACCTTAGGGGGTGGGAGGTTGTCATTTTCTTCAATCTTTATCCTACCATTCTGGAGCTCCACTTGAGGTGAGAAAACTCTACTCTTAGTTTAAGACTCTATTTGGCATATTGGTAGTCTTATAGCTAAAATTGCTAGAGTATAATGTATATATGTGTTAAAAAGATGAATTCTTGAAGTTTTGCACATTAATGATTTCAAAGGTTTTGAGAAAAATACTATGATTCAAGAATGTTGAATAAATTATGTATTTTAAGAAGTTTGGCATTAAAAATTTTATGGAATAAATTTTTTGGAATGATAATTATCTTGCTAAAGATATTTTGGGTGAAAATATTTAAAGTTTCTTACATAAATGAATATTTTTCTAAAAGTTGGACATTGTTGAAGTTTTGAAGAATTAAAATGTCCTTTAGTCTTGAAAGATGTATTTTTGTAAGTCTTATGAATTTTCTAGAGTAAATCACATGTTAGACCCATTTGATAGGATTTTGGACTTAAAATCTATCTTCTCATGAATTTAATCTTGTAGTGTTTTGATATTGAGCATATAAACAAGTTTAATGGGAGTTTATTTGGGTTTGAACATGAAATGAAGAAATTAGAAAATTCAGCCATTAAGGTATGTTAAAATGTGATAAAAATGTAAGATTTCAAGACTACAAGTGTTAATAAAGAAAATGGTATTTTCTTATAAAATAGTCTTTGATGTTAAATGATTTTTTGGAAAGGAAAATAATGAAATAAAGTTGTTTTCAACTTGAAAAGAATACTACTCCAAATGTTAAAAAGTGTTAATGTCTTAAAAACACTTAATAAGTTAGTGTGGCCCTTAATGGTGTTTTGGGAAATAACACTTGTGAAAATGGAGGAAAAGACAAGTTTGAAAATAAATGGGTAAAATGACAATTTTACGTAAAGTGTAACATTTTTATAAAATAAAAATGTTGGGAAGGTGTTACACAAAAAGGGTCATAAATGAACATAATTTTGGGATAAAAATCAATGTTCGGGTAAAAAGGACAAGAAATGATGATTTCTAAAGTGTAACGCAAGTTGGGGTGGCACCTCGGGTTTTGGCTTCGGCTTGGTAAAAGGAAAATTTTAATAATATGGACATAAGGACTCGGATGACACCGAAAAAACTAAGGAGGGTCAGGAGTACTGGAGTGAAGGATCCAAAATCACTGGCCAGAGCATATGGTAGCATGGTCAGCAGTATGGATCCCATTAAACTATGCGGTTATTAAAAAAATTCGAGAAAATGATAATGAAAATGGAACATATCAAGTAATGGGTTGTATGGTAAATATGTGAAAAGACAACCTAACTTTAATAACTTAATAAATGTTTCGGCAAAGGATAAAGTGGACAAGAAATGTGAAAATTAATTAATGTCCATAAAGTAAAGGAATTTTAAAGTGAAGGGGTTAAATGGGTAGTTGAGCAACGTAATGTGATTTAATCCATAATTAATACAAGATTGCGTTTATGAAAGGTTTTCAAAGGAATATAAGTATTTTCTAACATGAAATTTGCGTGTGATGAAAGGGTGATTTTCAAAGAAAATACTAACGAAGATTGGCACAAGTAAAGTATGTCATTTTGGTAAAATAAATGATTTTGCTTAAACAAAGTGTATTTGTTTTAAATACTTAGCCGGGTGTGTTAAATCAAGGAATAAATGTCAAGCCAAGTAAAAAGGAAATTTATTTTATGGGAATAATGTGAATTAATCAGGATAAATAACGTTTTTTTGAATAAAAACGGTTTCATGCATGTAAGTATATGTGTGTGTGTGTGTGTGTGTGTGTGTGTGTGTCGTGCGTACTTAGATATAACGTATTATAGCCTTTTTTTCCTTTCGATTCTATATTGTATTGTTGTAATTTTCCACTAGACATTCGACTTATTCCCTCATCTTTGTTACGACAGGTTGTATGCAGGCGGTTCCGTATTTTGAGAGCGTCTACATGAAGTATTCTTTTATTTTACGTTAGTAGCTCTGTATGCTTGGATTCCGGGGATGCTTCATGTAGCTTGATTTTAAATGGGAATCACATGATAAACAAGTGAAATGTTAATTAAATAAAATCGAACTTGAAATACTACTTAAGTTGTTTCATTATACTTGACACTTAACGCCCGGGTCGGGTCTAATTGACCATGGGTGACCCATAAATCCCGTCCAGGGAATTACATAGGGTAAATGGTGATCCCATGAAAGCCTCAGTCTATGACGACTTGAAGTTCATTATATCTTTCACTTCGGTAGTACTATTGTTATGGGGAATCAAGGTGTGACCTTAGGCTCTAATATGTGTTTTGCTTAGGTAAGGATGAGAATATCATCTCATTGGTTATAGTTGCAAGGTATGATAAATCCTTATAAGGATTTGATTCCGCTAAGTGAACTAGATGATGGTGGAGCTTCCTGAGTACCGCCTCACTGTGGATGTAGGCTACGTCGAACCACGTAATAAATCCTCGGTCCATTTCTCCTCCCTTACTGTCTTAACATTAATTCTTTACTTTAATATTCCAAATACTTATATTGCTTGAATGTTAATGTGAGTGGATGCTAAACAACAATTGAGAAGTCATTTTATCAACAAACCAAGAAAATGTTTTTACTAACTTAAAATGTTTATAAAATTATAATGAAAATAACGAAAGAAATGTTAATTTGTGAAAAGTTAAATAATTATCATAATCCCAATTCACCCATGGTTATTATTTCATGCCAATAGATAAAAACTTCACGCTGAAATATTTTATAGGCATTGGAATAAATTGTTATATAATCAACGATATAGAATATTTAACTAAGCTTGCTCTATGAGTTACGGTAGGATTTTTCTCGGTTATTCCCTTAATAATCGTTCCTACTGCGTTTACAATTGTGGAGATTAAAAGTTGATGGAGTCAGTAAACATTGTCATTGAATATAATGACTCCATTTATATAATGAAGAAGATTGTGAGAACACGTTCTACTTAATTATATTCATTAATTAATGAAATGAAGAATAAACAAATGATTGTGTTGATGTGCCAATAATTCTAAGACTACAAGTGGATGTTGAATTGGATGACCCACCTCCTTGGATTAAAAAGGACCGTGATGTCGTAATACTTTATATTTTTTTAGAACCGAACTAATTAATAAATCAAAATGACTTATCAAGTTTAAATTGGAATTAAATGACAAAGGATTTGATTTAAATAAATTTGGTGGTTTTTGGCTAATTAAATGTGTAATTTGATCATTTAATTAATTATTTGGTAATTTGGGCTTTTGATAAAAACCTTAGGTTCATTTGGGTCTTTTTTCACTTGCTTGAACTCTAAGATATGACTTTAAAATAATTGGACACATTTTATTTAAAAGAATTTTAGAACTAATTGGTTCCTTAAGAGAAAAGAGAAATTGAATTTGGAAATGAAAACGTAGGGAAAAGAGGAAGGTAGAAGCGACAGAGGCCTGCTATATCAGGTTTCATAGCCGCTATAGTGTCTTAGACCCGCCATAGTGGATAAGTCGCGAGTTCCCCTTTCGGGGATGGCTTAACCAACGTGTTTTATTTTTTTAGGACTCTCAGATCACATTTTGTCTTTCCTTTTATAAAACGAGTTTGGTGCTTTATTTTCCTACGATTACAAACCTTATGCCTCACACAAAACAACATAGACCCTATTACTTTAACACCCAAACCCCATTGAAATAAGTTCCAACACTATTTTTTCAGAGAGTTACACTAAAATTTTAAAGAAGGCCAAAGAAGATAAGTTGAAGATTTTTTTAAAGAGGAACAACTTGTGTTATCCAGATTTTGAGAATACCATAAGTGGGAAGAATATCTCTATTTTCTTTCTAAGTATTATTTGATTTAAATGTTTCCTGAACTCTAATAATGCATGCTTTATAAATATGATTAGCAATTTATTAGGGGAAGTGAAAATCTAATTATAAATATGCTTTTGTGAACTTATGAAATTAGATTTCATACTTGAAATCTCGCATGCTTAGAATATTTGGCTTTGTTATTATTGAAAATAGGATTGTCTCATATGTCAAATTATATATGAAATACGAAAATATGCTAAGGCTTATGAAACCACTTAAATGATTAGTAGTGCTTAGAATATTGAAATATGTTGTTTAAAATGGTGAACTCACATTTTAAACCATTTTGTAGTTTAATTTGATAAAATATAACCCAAATTTGAATAATGAATTTTGACAACTTGTTGGGAAATTTGTAAAACTTGTGAATCATATAATGAAATTGATCTAATTCGCATGGAATCGAACTTGTATAAGTATGAATTTAAAAAAATATGGCGTTGGCCTAGATAATGTAAAAATTATAGAATCGACGTATGTTAGACATAACAACATCATTAGGATTATCGGATTACGTACTCTGGCTTGTACTTTATTTTATATTATTTATTGTTGATGTTTTCTAGGCGTGGGACTAAAAAGTGGTCACTTTCACAGTTTGTTATTTCCTAGGTATGGGACTATGTGGCGTTTATGGTTTTGAATAAAATACAACATCTTTGATACCATCTGAATAACAATATAATCAATTTCCAACTCTAGGATATAATATATTTTGATTTTCCAATATTCAGCATTGAATAATAAATGTATCTCATACAATTTTCTAACTTCATAAAATCTAAAATTGAAATAATACAACAGACTGAAAAATAAAATATAAATGAATACACGAATGGAAAGGAGGTAAAATGCTCGATATCTACATCCTAAGAATGATAAGTAGAACTGCTACTGTAGAAACTCCTCCAACTAGAAGCTAAAGTCTTCAATAGTAACTGCATCTTAAGACCTGTAAAAACTGTTCAACAATAAGGATTAAACCTAACAAGTCTATAGTGCCTAAGAACATTACTATATTTGGGCCACAATAATAACAAGGCATCTTTCTCCCATATTAAGTTGATTTTAAGTTATTTAAGTTGCCCAAACCCAAACAACCTAAATAAGCATGTGGTTTTAATACCCATATGAGTCTCATGTGATATATTTTCATCTTTTAGTTAAGTATTTCTTACTTAAAATTCTTACGTTCGTCTAATGATTAAAAATATCTTACTTTACCAAAACCTATTGCTTTAACAATATCTCACTTGCTAGCATTATATTCTTACATTAACGGTATCAATTTATGATTGTAAATATGAATCTCTAATATAACAGTCTTTAACATTCTCAAGTCACAGTTCAACTATACTCCTTTAGTATATTAAATAATATTATTCCCGAGTTATAATCTCATGGTTATACATCTCTATTATAAACATATTGGTACAATTATCTCAAAGTACAATAATCCAGAATACACGTGAGTATGATTAACTCGCATTAAAACACATATGCTCAAGCATGCAAATAAAAGTACAAAGGCCTATCCCTAATGCCTTCAGGGATCACTCTTGCATATGAGGTATAGTTATAGGGTGTTATAACCCCACACCCTTAAAGTATTATCACAGGAAAGTCACCACACCATCACAACAGACGTACGATGATGTACCCATGGCTATACAAGAGGATCCCCTTATAGTCCCACTCGAGATATGGGTACATCAACATGTAGAATCGAGGTAAATAGGACCTAGGTGGATCCCATCTCTATTACCGTAAATATCACACGTGGTCAACTTTATATGCATCCCATCAAATCCTTCATAGCAAGTCACCCACAAGCAAACATACCCTCGGTATGACTGCACATAAATCAAGAAAATCAACACAAAGCCTACTGAGTTGGGTTTATATGAAATCTTTTTTATTACAAGTTAATGCGCACATTAACTATAATCACTTATAAATAATACTAGCCCGGACTCATAAGGATTCAAAGTCTAGCTATCATCTCACACCTAACATCTATAAGGATCATTATAAATCACGACTAAACTAGTCAATGGGTTATAACTATGTGCTTAACTATCACAGGTTCTACACAATCTCTAAGCATTAACTGGTATTACAAATCTTATCCCAAAACCAAGGCCCCTAAACTAGGTATCACCATCAACTTAATGTTTACATAGTCATTCTAAGTCAATTAATACTGTACTTGATGGGTCATAAATATGCTCTCATATTTTATTTGAAGAACTCGATCACTAAACATTACTTGACATTACAAAGTTATACTTAAATCCTAAAATCTCTAACGTGGTCTCCAATCTCCAAACCTATTGTTTAAATATGTCTTTTCATCTATATAGAAGTCTCCAACTTAAATCATTTAAGATTTACCACTTAGAATCCCCTAAAATAATTCTCTATGCTAGGATGCTAAATTGCATTGATTCAACACCAGGCCAACTTGATTCGCCCATGAACCGTAACACAAGGGTTGAATCGATTCGCCCCCTTTAGCTTCTAACTTCGCACCCGCTCGTTAATAGCGGACCTAACTCAATCTAAACCAACCTAAAATCCTCTAAACAACAATATTGGCCCATCTCCTTTATATATGGACATCATAATACAACTAGCAATCTATTTCTACAAGTTCTAGAGGATTAAAAACTCATTTAGACATCTAATCTCATAAATCATAAAAGAAACCCTAAGTTTATGTTCTACACATGCATGATCTAATTAGTCAATGGATTCTCATCAATTATCATGATTACATGAGGGGATTTACAGATTATAACAAGTATTACACACATTTAACAATTTTTAAGTCAGATTACAGTGATTTAGTCTTAATTAATTGGTTTTCAAATAAGGTCACATGAGGTCTCTACAACAAAGCTAGGGTTCATCAATAGAATAGTCTTAATTTTGAATTAAGGTTTGATTATGAACAAAATCATATTTATAATATTATATTAATAGATTTTAACACATTATTATCATTATAACACAAATATAATCATATTCTTAGACAAAGTAAACCTGTTTGAGATTGATTAAGGAATCGATCCCAAAATTCTTCAAACCAAAACCTCCATGTTCAAGCTAGGGTTTCCTCCACCTCTTCCTTAACATATATGGCTCTCTTGAATGTGTGTTATGATAATTAAGTTAAGTTAGTAGAGTATATTAAATCACTAGTCCCGATAACAAGCTAGGGCCCTAAAATAGCCTCAACTAAAAAGGCCCAAAACATGATCCCAATGGCCTAAAACCTGACCCAAACTATATATTAACCCAACGGTTAAAATTATACAATAATAAGCTCAAACTGGACTTTATAACCATCTCATGAACCTACTCGAAGGTTACCAACATTTACAAGTCAATCATCTTGTCAAGTTAATTTAACTATCTTATTTAATAAATTAATTAGCTTATACGTGTAGCTTAAGTTTAAATATTAATTATTAATTAATTAATTAGATTATAACTTGGTATTATAAGAACCTACTTCAAGATCGGTGGAACCTGATGTTGAGAGAGTAATTGAAATAAGAAAATCCCAACACCTAGCCCTTAACCATTCTATAGTCGCCCATAATACTAAATCACTTAATTATTTATCTTGATGGATTATTATGAGTTTGCTAATATCTATAGCTATACGATCAAATCAACATGTAACTTGATTATCTAATAAAACATATGTAACATTTCACAATCACATCTCATCTACTAGAAAACGTATCAAAAGTCTAGCATCGCAAATCATGAAATGACATACCGCATGTCATATGTAATACCAACTCATCCACATCCAATGATCAATTTAATAATTAATTAAATACTATAAAATACGGGGTATTACGAGAGTATGCTAGTTAATATGAGATATATAACCCTGCATTATTGCCTATATCTTTTTTTAATACTAACTCTTAACATATTATTTCTGATTAAATATTAATGAGTTGATGAGCTTTTGCTAGTGTGTGTAGGAACAACAATGTTCAAGCATTCCACGTTGAAGATTTATTTCAAAATTTATGTGAATGAGATCTACCTTATGTGACCTTGGTCAGGCTTATTATAGGTTTAGGTTCATTTACGTGTTTCTTATCTTTTATGTTTTGTCACATAATTAACAAATGGGGAGATTATAAGAGTACATTATATTCATTACGCCCTCACTTAGGAGATTGTTTTATTCCAGTTTCTAAAACTCTTTGTGTCCAAGAGGTCTATGAAAGCTTCACCATTGTTCAAGATCTTGGGTTTAATCTTAAAACCACGTGTAAAACATTTTATTATTAATTAATAGATGATTTTTTTATTCATTTTATAATAAGAATCAAGTTTGTGAGAATGATTTATATTTGTTTAAATATATTATTTCAAATAAATGTCGATCAATAGAGATTAGATGAATTTTAGTAAGACAACTTCAGGTTGATCACGGGGATATTGGAATTTTGGTTTTAGAACTATTGAGAAGTTCCCATCCTAGACATGAATTTGACATCACATCAAAATAGTTGCAATGCAATTCTAGTAGTTTATCTCAAACTACAAAAACCTTTATGATGGTTTGAGAACTTATGCGATAGTTCAATAGAGGATCGTGATTGGTACATTCTAGGAATATATTAAACATTACCACCCGTGATATTTACTCAAACAATCTCACACCATTTGGAAAGGTGCATAGATTCTTAAGCCCGAGAATTATGAGGATTAAAATGCTTATGTGGTTGTTGCTTTTGTTGATATGGATGTGATTCAATTTTAGATTGAATAAAATGATTCCCTCTTGTTGGGCTACATTTATGTAAGTAGGCTCGAGATTCTAATTTGGAGGAATCTTTGTCCGGGATAACTTGGATTGAAATACCCCATCAATAGAATTAAAAGATTTATTTCCACCAATAAACTTGATCAATGGATTCTTTATAATCCGATAGAGTAACAAAGTAAGTTAAGTCTGAGATTCAAGGAATTGATTAATGTTTGTTAAAGCCAATTAACAAAAAATTGATTTGATTAAGCGGGTAACAGAAGCTTAATGTGAGGAATTATATTATGTACCATAATAAATTTATAAATTAGACCTCGTTATATCCGAATAAATCTGAGAAAATTAAGTTGAAGTGAAGTCATAATTATTTAGTGGAATCAATTTTTATTAAATAATTTTTTTTTACAGTAAATGTAATTTGTTTTCGAGTATTTATTTGGAGCTAATTTAATTATTTATCTTGGGACCGTGGTGTAGTCCAGATACCTCAGTAGTCATACCCATACTCTCAAGAAACCCAGTTTCACCCAAGTCCATATTTTTTGCTTGTATATAAAGGTTTGATAAGGGATTTTAATAATAATAATAATAATAATAATAATAATAATAATAATAATAATAATTATTATTATTATTATTATTATTATTATTATTATTATTATTATTCATTAGGGTTTGACAAGGATGAAAGAAAACAATATTCTTGTTTTTGTGAAGAGGGCTTGAAAGAGACCACCATATCTCAATCATAAGAAAGTTTTTTATCTCAAAAGTTATCCACCCACCCACCTGACTCTGGGAAGTGTTGTATACTGGAAGATCCTAGCATGCAGATAGTTTAAGAAAGATTTTGGAGATCCAAAAGAAGGCAGGCCTACATTATCAATAAATACTTTTCTCCCCATCGTATGACAACCGAATCTGTAAAGGTATTATGACTTAAACCCTAAGTTTTTTCTTCAAACCTAGTTTTTGGTTTTACCTCTTTGTTATGTTTGATTAATATAAGATCCATGGCTGAATTTTTTTATTTTGTGTATATCGATCCCCCAAAATTGGTATCATAGATTTTTGTTTAGATTAATCATCCATTGCAAAGGTCCATGTTATCCAAACTAAAAAAAAAAACTAGTTTTACAAATTGTGGGATGGTGTATATTTGTGTATCGTTCCGTTCTAACATGGTTTTCAGAGATTCTTCGTATATATCCCTTTTATTATGGTCATGCATTATTTTTCTGTGTGATTGGATCCTATTGTGGTTTATCCATAGTAATTTTTGCATCTAGATTCGATATGGTCGTAATAATTAGGTTTTGTAATTATTTCAATAATAATGTATTTGGAGCCGATTATGAGGGGATATATGGTTCTTTTAGACTTAAAATCAAGTATTTGTATGGGTGTAACTGCTTCGTGAAGTTTCATGGATTTTCAAGAAGGTTTAGAAGGGTTATGGTCCTTTTTGCATGGAAAAATGAGAGGAAGAAGAAGGTTGGTCTGAAGAGGGTCGTTCTATCCCTACCCCTAGAAGATTTGATTTTTAGCCCTCTTGGGTGTTTTCAGGTGGCTTATAATGGTGGTTCCTCCCTATATTGTTTCCATACAATGGAGTATTAGTTTCCAGTGATCAAGACCCTCAAGAACTCTTGTTTATGATGAAGCCTACTTTAAGTTGGAATCTTTGTTAAAAGGAAGTCTTCTACAACAAGGACTCTTGTGCATGAAGAGTTGCACTTCAAGAAGAATTCTAGGCCACGATGGAGAGGGAATTTATGTCCTTTTATTGTTTGCTAAATTTATTTGTTTAATTACTTGCATGTCTTTTTAATTATTATATTGCGTAATTAGTGTGTTAATTAATTATATAATTAGGAACATCCATTTTATGAACAAATGGATTATTTTTTTGAGAATGGCCTAGATCACCAATTTTCTTCAAAATTTCTATTTTATTTATTCTTTTCTAAATTAAATTCATCTGGGATAATTAAATTTAAGGTGTGAATTAAATTGAGATCTCCAAATTTTATTTTTGGAAATTTTAAATTTTTATTTTTATTTTAAGAAAAATTAAAATATGAGATCAAAATATTTAATTCGTACAAGTAAATTTAAAAATTACTAAGATTTAAATTCAGTCCTTTTGAATTAAATATATTATTTTTCAAAACCCTCAGTTTTTTTTACAAAATACTAAGTGAAAGAGGGGTTTCAACATAAACTCCACAGTCTCCATCGATATTTTCATGAATTAAGATGTGATTAATTCCTCAAGTTAGTTAGTCTGGCCCTTCCATAGATGGAATTAATCAAGGCATCTGGAATTCTATAAAACTCTTAGGTGATAGTTTTAAGAATTAGAATGTGAGTGAGTTCAGCACGAGTTGGTTCTATTTTAAGGAATGAGACATTGGTATACACTTAAACTCGCACACGGAGTCACTGTCATTAATTCTGGGGCCAAAAGGCGTTGACTGTTCAATTATGTTGGACAAAGGTACTTGAACTGTCCAGGTACATAATTCAATGGCGAAAGCTTGTCTAATTCACCTTGGAGTGATTTAATCTCCCAATGAGAAATCTCACTCCATAAGGGAACTAGGATGCTTGACATTTTTTCACGTTAATATGGCGATGAGCGAGCCAATTTAAAATCAAACTGAAGTTAAATGCTCACATATATATATATTATAAAATTAGTTCTCTTGTAAAAAAATTATGATTCTTGGATTTTAAAATGGGTCGTCTCACTTGCTTAAATCTTAAAGGATAATAAGTTAATTGACATGAACTATATAGACTATAAATGCAATTTAGATATACTCCTACTGCTGAGGATTTTAAGTTTGTCTTGACAGAGACCTTCCTTGCCAAGACGGATGATGGGACACCCAAAAGGGATGTCCAAGCCTACCATAGGTGGTAATAGGCTGATCAGATGGCTCGATGTTACATATTGGCCTGTATGACTATTGTGTTACAGCATCAGCATCAACATATGTCCACTGTTTACAATATGATTCAAAACCTCAAGGATATGTTTGAGGATCTAAACCGTGTCGCATGGTTAGATGTTATGGAAAGGTTTTGTCAACACCAAAATGCTCGAGGGTACTCCCGTACGCGAGCATATTCTAAAGGTGGTGTCCATATTATAGGAACTTGAAGTGCTTGGATCTGAAATCGATAAGGAAACCTAATTTGATTCCGTGCTACAATCATTATGGGATTACTTTAAACTGTTGCACCTAAATTATTCTATGAACAAATTTGATTATTATCTGGAATAACTACTTAAGAACTCCAAGCTATAGACAATATCAATAGGCATAAGGGTGTGGTTTAAATTATTGAGAAAGGGCCATTAACTTTTGTGTCGAAAGGTAATAATAATAATAATAATAATAATAATAATAAGAAGAAGAAGAAGAAGAAGAAGAAGAAGAAGAAGAAGAAGAAGAAGAATCCTCGGGCACAATTAAGCAAGAGAAAGTAGACAAAAGGAAATTATTACCTCTATAAACAAGAAAAACACTGGAAGAAGCATTGACTCATCTTTTTAGCCAAGAATAATGGAAATGGTAATTTCTCTTATATCATTGAGACATAATTTGTGGTATAATATACTGGTACCTAGCGTGTAGATTCGAGAGCCACTAATTGTATTTATAATTCTTTGAAGGAATTCAAGGTAACTAGGGAGCTCAATGATGAAGGGATGTTTTTGTTCATGTACAATCATCACAAGGCTACAATAATAGCAGCAGGAAATTTATTTTCAAATTTTGGTGAAGATAATAATTAGTATTGATATATTGTTTTTATGTTCCTGGTATTAGAATAAAATTTGATTTCACTTTCTAAGATTATTATGATCGGATACCAGGTTTATTTTAATAAAGGAGTTATTATAAAAAAAAATTGCAAATCTCATATCTTTTCTGGAACTCTGGAAAATTATTTTTATATTATAAGACTCCTCTCACCGCTATTACTTAATACTGAATTTAATAACTTAAATGGAATTAGCCTAAAGAGAAAGGAACCTTCAAAGTTGAATCAAACATATATTTTGCACATACGATTAGGTTATATCAATCTAAAAAGGATATAAAAACTGGTTTCAAATGAAAAATTGAGTTCATTGGAAGTGGATGCACTTCCAGACTATGAATCCTACGTAGAGGGTCAAATGACCAAGAGGCCATTTAAGATCAAAGGTTATAGAGCCAATATTGTGGTTGAACCGGTTCATACTGATTTGTGTATGATTATAACTATCTGGGCAAGGGTTGGTTATGAGTACTTCATCACTTTATTTGATGATTACTCAAGGTTTGGATATGTTAACCTAATGCAACACAATCCTGAAGACTTTGATAAGTTTAAAGAGTATAAGGCTAATGTGGGGCATTTTCACGATAAAATAATACATATTTCACAATCTGGTCATGAAGGGGAATACCTCTTAGGAGAATTTAGGAAACACGTGCTAGATTTGGATATTACAGCCCAATTGTCCACATCGGGCACTCCATATCAAAATGGTGTAGCAGAAAGAAGGAATATGACTCTTTCGAATATGGTTAGATCTATGATGAGCTATTTGGATCTGCCATATTTTTTTGGGTGGTTTTACCCAAGAGACAACTACATATTTATTAAACTTAGTTCCATCTAAATTTACCTCGTTAACTCCCATAGAACTCAAGAAAGGGCGAAAGCCAAGTCTAGGTCACATTCGTATATGGGGTTGCCTAACACACGTGGTGCGTAATGAGAAATGGAAGTTGGAATTAAGGACGAATGTGTGTATATTTATGGGATACCCCAAAGGAACCAAGGTTGCTTAAATCTATGATCCTAAGGATCGAAAAGTATTTATAAGCACAAATGGTAGGTTCCTAGAGGTAGATTATATGATTGATCACAAGTAAAATAAAAAGACTATCTTACAAGAGCTAAGAGGATAAAAGCAAGAAAATTCTCCGGGACAATAAGTATAAGATGAAATTCAACCTGACATCGATAGTACACTGCTTGATCGTACTGGGAGCATTATCAATGATGATGATTCACATGTCACTTATATGGACCATAAGTGGAGCCACGTCGCAATACAAAAATCAGGTGTCATCCGGATAGGTTAGTGTATTTGGGATATCACTTCAGTGAAATCCTAAAGGAACTTTCATTGGATCCCGTTAACTACGGTGAGGCACTCCAAGATAAGGATGCTGAGCTTTGGCTAAAGGATACATGTACAAAGATGTATTCGATATATTGGAATCAAGTATGGGGACTTGTAGACTTATTAAATGGGATAAAACCCATCGAATGCAAGTGTATCTATAAGAGGATGAGAGGGATAGACGAGAAGGTGGAAATCTTCACGGCACGACTTGTTGTGATCTGGTTCACTTAGAAAGAGAGAATCGATTATGAGTAGACCTTTTTTTCGATAGCCATAATTATGTCTACCCAGATTCTCTTATCCATTACTGCACATCTCGATTATAAGACTTGGAAAATGGAGTAAAGACTATTTTCTTGAATGGTAATCTTGATGAGTGCATCTATATGGTTCAAGCCAAGTGATTTATAACAAAGGGGCAAGAAAGCAAGGTGTGCAAGCTTAAAAGATTTATTTATGCACTTAAGCAAGTGTTAAGGTCATAGAGCATCCGATTTAATCAAGCAATAAAATCTTGTAGTTTTGATCAATGTGTGGATGAGACTTGTGTATAAAACGTAGATGATATTATCCTAATCAGGAACAATGTGGGTGTATGGTCTAGTGTAAATGTGTAGTTGCATATTAGTTCGATATGGAGGACTTAGGAGAATACAACCATTTCCTAGGGACTAAAGAGCCGCGTGATCGAAAAAATAGGATGTTGGGCTTATCCCACCCTACTTATAAGCCTGTAAATCGGGTTGAGCGAGTCAAGCTTAAGGTTGCTTAGCCTCAGCTCGAATCGAACTGTGCCTTCCCAACATCGAGCTTAAATCGAACTAAAAACATACCCATTGGATAAAGATCGACTCACATTCTATAATGGGCTTTAGGCCCGAGCTGGGTAGGCTCGAACTCTCAATGTGCTTAATTTATAAAATATTATTTCATTTAAGGCTTAAATAATAATAAAAATGAAAATAAAATAGAATAAAAATAATAAAATATAAATGTTTGCAACCCTTGCATAAAAATTATAAATTATAAAAGTTTTAGTCCAAAATAATCAAACACAAAATTTGATATATAAATCTATTGTCTAAATCAATAATATATTAAATGTATAAATCATTTGTATATAATAATTTTTGGGCTCGGGTCCATATCGGGCTCACAGACATGCGACACAAGCTTGACCCGAATTGGTGTTCGGGCTTGAAAATATGGTTTAAGTTCAATTTGAATCAAACTAATTTAAAGTTCTAACAAATTGGGTGGGCCGAACTAGTGGGCTTTGGGCTTGCTCAACTCAATTTACAGCGCAAGCTACTTGATAGACCGAGGAAACCCGGGCGTTCGTGTTACTTACTCCAGTCGTTGATTTTGGCTTCCACCGTTACAAAAAACCTAAACTATTACTATACTCTTTATGGGAGTATAACAACTAACCCGAGTATCTAATCCACAGGTAAGGTTGCTAGAGATTAATTGACTTATTACTTCCCAAAAAAAGTGTAAAAGATGAAAGGGTTAACAAAAGTTTAATTTAGGCATGTATTGAAACTAATATTAACAAAAAGGTGTAAAACTATAGATTGAGAATAATATCCTTCACCTCATGTTAATTTGTATAAATGGTTATATCGGAAGAAAATCTTATCAAAATTAAATCTCATTTTCATAATTAATAAAATCTAGAGTTGTTATCCATTAAATTGTCATAAAAGCTTAATTGATTTTGGCTTCAATAAATATCCGAGAGATTACATACGGAAAGTCATAAATATGACGCATACATGATATGCACCATCAAATATCCTAGGCATAAAATCAAGAATAACCTAACCCATTTAAACTCATCTAATCCATCACCAAAGCAAAGCAACAATTTAATCCAATGTGCGTTCAATCATATTAATCTAAACTAATTTAGATACAATGCATTATAAATGGCATGAATTAAAGGAAAGCAAGTAAATAAAGAAGTAATCATAATTAAAAAATCTTATAAACTAATTAACAAAGCAAGAAATGGCAAAAGAAAGATTGAATCAAAGGAAGAAGATAATGAATAGTGGATTACGTACCCAAATGGACAAACCTTTGGAGAGAGAACCAGAAGCTCCCAAAATCCTCTCGAACCCTAAAAAAATACTAAAAAATAGATATCTTCTAATAAAAACCAACTTACATATGTACAATAAGCGATTAGAAAGAAAATGAAAAACAAAAGAGAAATAAAATATCTCGAATTGATCGAAATCCGGGTTCATCGATCGATCAATGAAGGCTAAAATGAGTTGTCGATCCATCGATGAATGTTAATATTCAGTACTATATTCAGGTCAAGGCAAACTCTACATTGTCGATCGATCGATAAAGACTAAACTGAGCCAATTTTACTTCATCGCAAACATGATTCATCCCATAAAAAATGTCATAACTTCTTCGTTATAGATCGATAGGAGGAACGGTTGGAGGCTCCGTGAAGCTAGGTCAGAGGGATACACTTCTATAAAGACTTCGGGCCAGAAACCCAAATGTTAAAATGGCTAAAATGACCTTGAATATGCACTTCTCGAAATACTATCAAACTTCAGACTTAGCACTTTAATACCTACAAAAGCTCAATTATACCTCGCAAAGCATATAAGCATACATAAAAGAGGTTGTCTAGTAAACGAACAAAAATATAGAAATTAAGGTACCCGAGGGGGCGAAATGCATAAGTATAAAGGGTAAATAAATGCAATATTTAATGCGAATCACTATATATATGAACACAATCCTTATAAAGTTTAGTATGCTGGATTTCAAGAAAGGGTTTATCCCTTTCAGGCATGAAATTTAATTAATTAACAATCATTATACTAAGACACCTGATGAGTAGTGCTTCGATGGTGGTGATCCTCATGTATGTTATGGTATAACCCAGACTAGTTATCTTTCATGCTGTTATCATGGTCAGCAAATTTCAGTCTAATCTAGGTGGAGAGCACTAGAATTCTGTAAAGAACATTCTCAAGCACCTAAATAAGATTAAAGATTACGTGCTAGCTTACTCAATAGACTGCTTAATACTCTTTAGGTATGAAAACTCAATTTTTTATTCAAATATGGATTCCAAGAAATTGATATTGGGACACATGTTTAACCCAGGAAGTGGAGCCATAAGTTGGAGGAGTATCAAGCAATCATGTATTCATGATTCGACCATGGAAAACGAGTATGTTATTACCTCGGAGGCTGCAAAAGAGGTTGTTTATCTCTCATACTTCCTAAGTGATTCTCCTGCAATTCCTTCTGTACAATCGTCAATCAAACTTCATTATGACAATAATGATGTGATTTTAAATTCAAAAGAACCAATGACTCATAAAAGGGTGAAGCACGTTGAGCACAAGTATCGCCCATTTCAAGAAATCGGGTAAAGGGGCGGCATCACCGTGATGAAGATTACTACTAAGGACAACCTTTGGATCCTTTTATAAATATCTTACTAGCAAGGACTTCCAATAATCATGTAGAATGAATGGGAATCAAGTGGATGGCCACATGGGTTTAAGGCTAAATGGGAGGTTATCAAGGTTTATTCTTAAAATTATGTGTAAAATATTTTATTATTGATTACTAATGGATTGTTTTATTCATTTTGAAATGAGAATCAAGTCCATGAGAAAGATTTATATTTGTTTAAATATATTGTTTTATATAAATTTTTATTAATAGAGCTTAGTAGGAATTCTAGCGAGTCAAATTCAGGTTAATCACTAGGAGATTGGAATTTCGGTTTAAACATTATTAAAAAGTTCACAACCTATATTGAATTTTTTATCCTATGGAAACAGTTGCGATACAATCCTAATGTTTTATATCAAACTAAGAGAACATATATCATGTTTTGAGAACTTATGCGATAATTCAACAGAGGATTATGATCGGTACATCCTAGAAATGTATCAAACATTACCACCCATGAGATTTATGTCTAACGACTTCCTTAATTAGACCCGAACAATATTACTCTATTTGCAAAAGGTGCATAGATTCTTAACCCTGAAAATTATGAGAATTGGAATGCTATTATGGTTATTTCTTTGATTTTTATGGGTATGATTAAATTTTAGATTGAGCCAAATGATCCCCGCATATTGGGCTACAATTTTCTAAGTAGGCCTGAAATCTTAATTCGGAGGAATCCGTGTACTGGAATACCTTTGATTGAAATACCCCTTGATAAACTTATAAGATTTGTTTTCACTATTAAATTTGATCAGTGTATTATTTATATTCTGGTGGAATATCAAATTAAGTTAAGTTTGAGAATCAAGGAATAAATTAGATGTTGGTTAAAGTCAATTAGTGGATAAATGATTTGATCAAGAGGGCATCAAAAGCTTAATGCAATATTATGTATCATAATCAACTTTGCAAATAAGACTTTAGTATATCCGAGTGATTTCAGAGATAACTAAATTAGAGTGCAATCACAATTATTTAATGGAATTAATTATGATTAAATAAAGAAAGGAAATAAATTATGATAAATATAATTTGGGATTTTCGAGTATTTATTTGAAGCTAATTTAATTATTTATCTTTGGGTCCCTGGTGTAGTCTAAATGCCCAAGTATTCTTGCCTAAACTCTCAAGAAACCTAGTTTGGCCCAAGTCCACCTTCTGTACTTGTATATAAAGGTGAGGTTATGGGTTTTAATCATTACTATTCATCATTAGGCTTTGAGAGGGGTGAGATAAAACATTATTCACGTTTGTGTTAAGAGAGACCACCATATAGCTCAATCACTATTCGTATGCAGATGGTTTATGAAATCTTTTTAAGATCCTAAAGAAGGCACCATACATCATCAAGGTATACTTTTTTGTCCATTATATTAAAATCGGATCCACAAAGGTATTGTGTTCTAAAACCAAGGTTTTTTCTTCATACTTAGTTTTTGGTTTACCACTTTATAATGTTTGATTAATCAAAGATCCATGGTAGATTTTTTTTTACTTCGCGTATATTGATCCCCAACAAAAGACATTGAAATTGATTTATTTCATCCGATATCACATCAATCACTTTTGGATGATGACAGGCGTCACTTAGAGAACTTAATAATCATGGTTTTTGAAATTTGAATTATTTATATCTTTTCAAAACCTTGGTGGGCATTTTTGTTCTTTTTGTCGCCTTTAAAATGTCATAGTATCTTTGTCTATGAAAAATATATTTTTTTAATTCATTACTGGAATGCCAAACATTCTCAGTGCAATGAAGGTTGTCCTTCGGTGGTCATGAGAATATACGGTTTTAAGGAAATTTTATGCTCATTATATGCGCGACCTCCCTTGCAGATGGTTCGCTGGAGCGAATATTTTTTTCTCCAGGAATACAAATTTTCAGTGGTAACTCTTAAGGCTCCTTATCTCGTAGAATTTTCACTCGCAAATTTATCCACCTGCTTCACAAATGGTTCACATTAGCGAACTAATGCTTCACTGTAGCGAACCTTTAGTGAAGCTCCTCACCAAATTTTCACCCTTTTTACAAGATAAAAGATATTTCCAAAATATCACTTTTCGAGCTTATGGGATCTTTGGTTGTTGTTTTGTTCTCTTCCAAGTTAAGTGTGAACATATCTCTTATATATATACACCTCATTAGCCTTTATTTTTATAAGGGACTGGAATATTTTAAAAGAGAAAAATTTCAAAAGGAAAAAGTCATGAGTTTTTGTTTTCTTCATTTCAACAACCTAAAATAATTTAAGAAATAATATTTGTTCTTTATTCTCCTTCTTTATATTCTTTACACTTGATCATCCTTCTCTTATTAAAAAGAAGAAGTAATTTATGTTAACCTTCAAAACAATTTTGTTCATCAAAATCTTTTTAAACACAGGTCTTATAATCCTTGGGAGAATCTAGTGATCATGTGGTTCTTTATAAGACAACTTTGAAGGTTTTTCAAGGCAACATTGTTGATCATATGATCATGACGGTGTGTTGATATCCTCGTCGATGTTACATAGGTCTTTGACTTATTAGGATTAATGGTAAAAGGGTGAGTTGTAAGTTAGTGCATTGTGTAATCGTAAGATGTTTATACTTTTTGTAAGTCTTTGCCAAGTTTAAGTGATATTGTTGCTTTGGCTCGAGATTTTTTCTATTAGCGAGTTTTTTTCTCATACATCTGGTGTTGTAGCATGATTGGCTTTTTTCATGATTTATATCTCAAATGATTAATGAAGATTAATTTGTTGTGTGTATTAAATCATTCGTAAATTTCTTTCATCTATAACTTTTGGTTGTTCTCGTTGTTTTTAACATCGATTAAAATTGAAACTAAAATTAAATTTTGTATATATATTCCACTTTGAGTAGTGTGGGAGGAAAAATCCTATTGTTATGAATTCGACAAAATTAAGTTGAGCAAGGTGAAATAATCACATTCACAATCACACAACGACAAAATATGTGCGTGGTTATGCAATGTGTCTACGTCCACGTGATGTTTTTCTCTCTTTATTGATCGATCATTGATAATAAATATTACATGACCCTTTTACTAGGGATGATGGTTACATTTATAGAGAACATAAATAGGTTGAGTCGAGTGAGATCCATGACATTGGATTGCTTTCGTAACTTGATTGGGAGAATCCTATTTTGAGATTTCCTCTTATCGGCCTTATTCTGTTCTTATCTCTTTGAATTGTGGTTGTTATCAAATATGCTGAACATGCATTAGTTTCTCTTCCTGGTTAGATAATTCCCCCATAATTTCACCCAAAGCTTTATGGCATGATTGAGGTGCAGATGTTTGCTCGCCTAATGAGTGTACTCCTGATCGTGGTCGCTAATGAAAATTAACCGACCATAGAAGCTATGGTAGGAAGTGACAACACTTTATGTTTTTTGAATTGAAAATTTCCTTTATTTTTTCCATTAGACTTTAAGGGTGTGCTTGTAATTTTCCACTGTATTTCAGGGGTACGCTGGTAATTATGCATTGATGAGACCAAAAGGTGGTAACATGTGCTAGTTGCCATTGAAGGAGTGTCAATAATGATGAGTTTGCCTTGAAAGTTGAGCCTTTCACTTAATGACCCCATAGTCATCATTTTGGAGTACATTTTTAATTCTCTTGTGTTTAAAAAATGATTTAGAGCCATTCGCCCTCATATCCTCACTATAAGTTCATCTATTCTCTTACTTCTTTGCAAATAACATTTTACGTTCTTTTGTTGTTTCTATTTATTGAATGTGAAAATGATTTACCTAGTTGGAGAGGATTACATTGAGTAATTTCAGAGATGTTTCTCCATTCTTGATTCAGTCGTCACAGAGTTTGGAGAAAAACCTAAATATTATTATAATATTAAGGGAAAACACTCGGTGTTTTCCTAGTTTACTGTCGAGGAGGGTTTAACGTTTTCCCCAAACCAACTCTTTCTAGAGTTTTAGAACAGGTCGCACGGTTTCATTGTGAAGCAGTGGGAGCACATGCCTATTCCACAGGGTGGTGAACCCTACAGGGGCCCTAGTTATTATGATAGATCTTATAAATTGTACTAATGCGCGTATTCCTTTCCGTTCGAACACAACTTGTTTGATTTGTACTAATGTTTTTATTCTTTTGTTCATGGAGAGAAATTCAAGAAGAGAGAGCATGACTATATGCATGTTAACTTTAACGATCTCAACAAATCTTGGAACCTCATACATTGATTTCTGGTGTCAAACATCCAAGGTCAACTTCTATGTTATTCAACTACACATTCACCACCGCCTCCTTTATCGGTCGATCAGTAGACAAAGACCCAGAGATCCCTATTCTGTGTAACAAGGAAGATTCTTCAACTGTGATCACTTTAGGCTCGTTTGAGTTTGTGGACATCACATCCATTCAGTCCATAACCCCTTATACTTTTGGGGAAGAAATAATATCGATGAAGAGGATCTAAAACTTATTGTATGGGGCCTTTACCATAAGTTATATAAATTCCAAGGCTTACCAAAGGAAGGAGGCCGGAGGTCCATCCGACCCTATTAACTTGGTGGATTCCCCTGATAAGACATAGGCTCAGCCCGCGAAGAAGAGCAAGACTGCTTTAAGTCTTGCAGCTGTTCTCCCCACCAAAAAGGTGGATGCCTTTGTTATGGGGAAGAGCCATACTAGTATCTTAGTAACTAAGAATACCGATATATTCCATTTACTGTTAGTTGTCCATACTACCTAGACACTATCTTTGGTAATTATACATAATTCTTATTCAAATTTCAATGCCTTCAAAGAATTTTATGCACTAACTTTTTACTCAGCTCTTGACTTGCTATTTTTGGTGGACTTTGTTGACCTCTAAGAGAGGAGGTTTGACCAGGCCCAGGACAATGATGAACTGAGCCATGCCCTGAACGAGGCCAAAAAGCTCTGAAGACTGTCGAGAAGGACCAAAAGACTAAAATAAGGGACAAGGACCTAAAGCTTTCTAAGAAAATGTCTAAGGTTAAGAAACTACATAAATCTGTCGAGAAGTCCACACAATTTATGTTCATCGCCTTAGAGGCAAATGGCAAGACTTATGACTATGGATGGAATGATGCCTTTAGTATTGTTAAGAAATAACTAGACTTCATCAATAAGTCTTCTAATAGGATAAACTGGGATGAATCCTTAGGCAAGGTTGGGATTTATTTTGATTCCCAGTTCTTCAACGAGCACAATCCAATCTCTCCCCCAAACCTTGAAGAGGATGGAGAAGTATATGGTGAAGATTAGTTAAAAGAGGGTACTGAGCAAGAGAAGGAGGAAATGAATAAACATAATACCGTGGTTAATTAAAAGCACATGATAATAGAAAATGAGGGTCCATCTAATTAGATTAGTCCAGGACTTTCTTGTAATTTTAAACCTTGTCTTTTTTATGTTCACTTTGTAAGGGCTTGATTAATATTTCCATTTTAATAAAATAACTTATCATTTGGATCCATTGTGCTTTGATCGGTTGCTATTGATTACTTGTTTGTGTTTTTTTGTTTTCCTTCTCCGAATTTCTTTCTCTGTTATGATTTTTTATATTCTCATCATAACTTGTCTTTGGTGCCAACTGTCTAATAAGGTGAAGATTTGGACCTCATTCTTGGTTGGGATGCTTTCAGATGTAGTAGAGGTCCAAGCCTAAGGTTGATTAGTAGGCTAGTCTTGCACAAACGAAGGATTAATGATCAAGCAAATACTGAGGGTACTCGAAGGATCTTCAGTAAAGAAGGTCATTCGAAGGAAGATCATCCACCAAGATTGAGGTTGATCGAAGGACCTCCCATAAAGATGAAGCTCAATTGAGAGATATAAAAACACATATTGTGATATGAATTATGATGTACTTGTATTTATTTTCTTATGTTGAAATATTTAGACTTGTTTTGTAAATTATTATGAGGTTGATCGGTATCTTCAAAGGACCACTTCTGGTAAGGCATGGGAGAGCTCACATGATCTATCGAGAAACCTCATGGTGAAAATCTTGCAAGGATTTGGTTCAGAGGATTGAAAATAAGGTAACATTGGGTAAACAATACCTAAGCTCTTTAGCATATTTGGGCAAAACCTTTGTTTAAATAAGCACAATAAATGAATGCTCGAGATACCATCTTGTGAAGGACCTCTCTCGAGGGAACTCAGTTCTAACAAGTTGTTTAAAGATACCCTTTTGATCTCTCACTAACAATTTCAGGTTGCTCGAGCAACCATTATCCGAAAGACCACACTTAGTTGATTGGAAAACTCATCCCATACATGTCACTATTCACTAGCTTTCATGACGTCATGACTTCTAACATTTTGGAGCTCGAGAAAAGAAGCACTCAAGTGGGTTTATCCTGTCAACTTTCATAGAATGAACCTTTGTGTCAATTTATCACATTCCAATTAATGCCAAGAGACTTTTGATGGCTAAAATAGCATTCCTGTCCCAATATCATATCTCATGCATTTAATGAGATATCTTTAGCATTACTTGCAATCAGAAGCATTTAATGCGAGCAAGGTCACTCGAGTGACCTTACCCTCATATAAATACTTCCGATTTTGTCTTTTAAAAGCATCACAATTTTGAATATCCATAATTGTAACCAAGTTTTCTCTAGACATGAGAGTTTGCTGCGAGTTCATTATTGAGTGATTATCCCTTTGAACCCATTTATTCACCAACATTAGCATTTATTGTGCATCTAGTTACTTCCTTTCCTTTATTATGTCAACGTGCTTGTTCTTTATCCCTCCAATCAAGTTTATTGTAGGGTAGCTTCCATTTATTATATACCAAAATCATTTATGTTATAAGAACTCCATTTAATATAGACTTTTAATATTAAAGGATATTTATTGCATATTTGTAGTCATCATTTATTGTGTTGTTCTTAATACATTAATCCTCATCTTGATAAGGGGTTATGCCTCGTTGAATACTAATTGTATTTCAAGAACCCACCTTTTATATTTTGTAACTCCATTGGGGAGATATTATCTTTTGAGAGATGGCAACTGATAATATGGTCAAGAATATTAACTTTGATGGTCCGCAACGTAAGGAGGAAGCATACCTTACTATTCTAATAGAAGGAGGAAGAGTGGTGCAAATGAAGACCAGTACACCAACTACTGGCATGGTAGGCGGTATAGGTTGATGCAAATGACGGGTCTGATGAGCCTTTTTGTTAAGTTTATAAAGACCCCAAGTGCATGGGTGGTGTTGGGGGTCATAGGGTCCTAATTCCTTCACAATGCCACTGACAGTATTACAAGCTCCCTTTATATTAAGGGAAGTTGCTCAAACAATGGCCAATAATGTTGCTCCACCAATAGGATCCCTAATCGCTACACCCTTTGTTATGGGGATGAGTTTATCAAGCCACCAATATGTGACATCCCGCCTATTAAAATACCGGGTGGCCAGCCCGTGATCAAAATAACACGTTGGTCTCATATGGCTCATTCTTAGCATCATTGTTGAAAACTTTTTAAGGTTACTAACCACCTAGTAATTTAATTAGACCGGTGCCAAATTTTATCTTACATTAATTAACAACATGCAGAAATCAATGCCCATTTAAACCATCCATACAACTGATTATGGAATCCAACAAAAATGAATAATCATAAATAAAGATAGCCGAATTAACTATCGATTCAACAATAAAATATAATAGTCCCTGAAAAATTAGCCTGGATACATAAAGTTCAATAAATAAACTAAATACAAAATCAGAGGGCGACATGCCCAAATAAGTACTGAAGAAAAGTTCCTACACTGGGAGTAAATTAACGAAGCGTCTATAACAAGGTCCTGCAACTTCCACATGAGCTGCACCTGCGCATCCCTGGATAACATCCTCAAACTGGGCGTCCCTGTGGTTGGACACCTAAAATGTTTTGGAAATTTTTTTTGACACGTGTCAGAGCCCAAGTAAAATGTATTGAAAATATTTAGCAAGCAGTTAAATTGCAATAATTAAATATGCATGTAAACTTTTCATATTTAAGCTAGTGTCTCACTCTCTTGAGACATAGCTCACCCCTCATCTAATGTTCACACTTAACGCTCGCCTTCTACCTTTCCTAGTTAAGCTACCCCACATAACTAGCCATATCTAACCTCATTCTACAAAATAATTCGTTATGCCTACTCGTATTGCCGATACAATCCGTTATCGAATTTTCATGTCTTTTAGCCCATTATAAATTTCTCAGTATATGTTTATTTCTCCCCATAATATAGTTATTTTTAATGTCCCTATCTGTCTCTTCTACTAAACTCACCCAGTAGAATAAAATCACAAGTATACATATATCACACTATTATATATTTAATAATATGACACCCCTAAGCTGAGCTGTGGTACGTGTATACTATGCTATCATGTCCTGGTAAATCATCTACCAAACACACGTAGTAGAAAAAATCACAAGTATATATATTTATCACACGAATTATATATATACAATACAACACCCCTAGGCTGGGACCTGCGGTGCATGCATACTCTGCTATGAAGTCCCGGTACATCATGAATTGTATAAAGGACTACGGATTCCGAATCACTCTGGAACCGTATCAATATAAATCACACATATTGGAGACGAACATAGTTCACATACCCATGGGTCACGCACATAACTACGCTCCCATAGTCAGCTGACTTATCAACTCACAAATAAGTCATTCACAGTCCTATGTCCTTAAGGTACCAATCTAAAATCCCCCGAAGGCACACAAAGATAAGATGGCCATTTTTCGAAAATCAACCTCTCGTGATAGCAAGTATGGTAGTTATGTCATACACATAATAAATCATACAAATCAGTATAGGTATACACACAACCTATATCATATATTCCATACATAGCATATGTTTCTCCCAAAGATCTTACGTAATATTTAATTTCAATTATACATCTCATCGTATATTCCCCAGTATCCCTCACTACTCGAAGTGTGCCAATTTTCCTTTAAAATATTGCAGTAGGTAATTCACTCATATCTTATTGATCTAAGTCATAGATTCGCTCATCCCTAGAATTCATTACATTTCAAATTACACAGATTAATCTAATCAATTTCACATTAATTAATTTATTCAAGTAGTGTTACCGAACTAAAATACTTTGTCTCACTCATATGGTCTGTATCTTCACCCTTTAGAATTTGTTTAACAAAAATCCATTATTAAGGTTAACACCTCTCGTAAAATTCACTATTCAAATATTTATTATATATCTCTCTAATAAATTAAACCGGTTAATATGTGTCTAACTCCCGTAGCACTAGCCTGAGTAATATCAGAGTCAAAATCCCGACCATTAATTTAATTACTATCACCTCAATTAATTTTTTTTCAAGTAGTAACACTCAACCAAAATGCTCGGACTCCCTTTATTGGCTCTTATTTTAACCTTTTAGAATTCATTTCACCAAATTAGGTTATTAAGTTTAACACCCTTATTAAATTTAATACTCCTTAATACTCATCCCATAAGACTCTAAGTATTAGGTTCCATTTAATTTCTATCAATTAAATTCCACCTTAAGATACTAGCATGTATGATAAACTCATCCAAAATTATCATTCGAATACGTTCGTATATTTTTTACATATATTATCGAGTGTCGTTCATTATAAATACTCCTAAATCCATACCCCGGATTCATCCCTATCTAATCCAAGGATAAAATAATGTTCCTTTATATTTTTCCAAAGTCCTTCACTCATCTACGGACATCCCTAAAAATTCAGATTTTATTTCTCACATAGGATTTCGATTTCAGACACCCTTTCGTTGAAAAATCATTAATAATTCAAAAAAAAAATAAGAAAAATACAAGGTCAGCGCCCACGCGACCATGACGAACAAATCTAAAGTTTCATGTTTTGACAAACAGGTAAATCGGATCGGTTCTGCCTCAAAATTGAACCGCTCCAACGGACTACGAATCATCTTCTTCTCAAACTCGTTTTTCTCCATTTATAACCCTCAAAACTCCATGGATTTAACCCAAACATCAACCCAATTTATACCCCATGTTTATTACATCTATAAACAGGTTCTAACACTAATATATATCATCAATCATCATTTATTCTGATTAAAACTTCTAGGGTTCCTGAATTGGTTTTTTCTCAAAATTTCTTAAATCACAAATCCAATTCGATTCAATAATTCAAATTCAACAACAATTCCTACTGGGTTTTCGATTATAAATTATATTCTAACATCATATGATTGTATTCTCTCATTAATTAAACATCAATCTCACCTTAAATGCTTAAATCCCCCAAACCCATATTTAACACGTGATACCCTCCATAAATGAATTCTGCTATAATAACTCATCCCAAAATGAATATGGTTTACACCCACAATGATATGAATCCCAATACCGCAATTTAAATGAAAGAAAGTTTAACTACTAGCCTGGAAATTTCCTAGAGTTTGATCCTTTAATGTAGATGGAGATTTTGACTAACTACAAATCAATCTCCTCTTAGCTTGACTCTCAAAAGCTCTCCCACTTGATCCCTCTTTTCTTCTCTGTAACTAGGATTTTTCTAAAATGAGTTATGGCTGCCATACCCTCTGATGTTTTGATTTTATTATGCCAATCTCTTTTTTAGGCTTGTGGGCTTTATTAAAATGGCCCAATCACTCCCGTGTGGGTCCGATTACGCTTAAAAATGCTCTGAGACCCAATTACTACCCCGGGTACCCTATTTTGACTATCTTGACCCTTCCGGACTCAATCTTACACTCAGAATCATCATCCGAGTTACGTAACTAAAATCTCAAATTACGACACATGTATTCTTAAAAGAAATAACCCGAATTAATTTAACTCTCAATTCTCGAAATAAATTGAATCTTCCAATTTATATAAATTCTCCAGTTTAAATAGTTTCTCCAAATCATCAATTTAGTTTAAATTCTAATTCTCCAAATTAGCTAAATTATTTATCCTAAAAAATATGGGGTGTTACATACTTACCCCCTTACAAAGAAATTTCGTCCTCAAAATTAAGACGAGGCTAGTACTCCTAGACTCGAATACTTCCTTACTCACATGTCTCTAAGATCGCTATACATATTTCTACCCCCTATAATCTCGAATTTTATTAAAATTATTTTAATTGTCCAGGGCGCCTATACACCCTAAACCCGTGCATAATTGCACAAAGGTTACCCGACTCCACTAGTCTTAAATTGTAATACAACTTCTCATTTACAGTTATGACTACCTGAATGCATAATAGCCAAGGTACCAAAACTATGTGCTAGTGACCAAACATCTCCCCACTTCCAACGTTGCGCTAAATTTCATGCGTGGGATGTCTCGCAAAGCGAAATCCAAACAAGGAACCCCCCGATACACTACTACCTAGCATTGTCGGTCGATGAGATCCTTTTGGCCCCCAGTCCATACCACATACCCATAAATATCGTCTCCTGAAATAAAAGTATACTCGACCATTTCATGTTACCAAAGACATCGTACAATTTAGCGCCCCTTACTATCACAAGTATCTTAGCACGAGTCAATCACAAGCTATATATCCTCTCTCGTTACTAAACATATCCACTCTGAATCTCATCAGTAAACATCCCTACTTACCGGGATCAAATGTAATAATACAAGCACTTCCTCATAAGTCTATTATGGAACACACGATAACATATATACACGAATATATAAACTAGACCCTCTTTTAGGTAGTACTAGTACAAGTAAATCATATCTCAGAATAGCGAACACAAAGTCTCACTATACTATATACTATAGCCCAAACATTTCAGTATAATTATGACTAACATTACGTACGTAACATATTTATCTCAAGCTCAGCTCTACACTCTCGACGTGGATATAACGTACGAGTATTATCGATTACCCCAATTTGCAAATTAAATCCTACTCGACCTTGCCCCACCCATTAACTTGTGGTGCAAAATTTTTTGCAGTGCATCCTTCGTAGCACTACCTGGCTCCATTGGCCATATATCGTATTAACTTTCAGCTTAAAGTGTTTCCTCTACTCATTTAATAATATAACATTTAAGACAGATGCACTAGCATCCAACAACGGCTCGCTATTCCCAATGTTTATTACGATCCGTGTGTGTAACCTCCAGTAAGGAAGTTCAAAAGAACCTTCCCCAATGCACTATCCCCTGGCATTATCGATCATCGAAATCCTTGCATCCCAATCACATAACCAAGATATCATAAATTTTATCTCCCAACACATAAATCAAATCATCTATGCCCATATCTCTCAAGGCGTCACATGATACTATGCTCTCACTATCACTAAGTTCCCAGCACTTACATAATGAGTTAAATCTCTCCACTCAACGGTAAACTCGATATACCCTGAATCACATTAGTAAAAGTCCCTATGCACCGAGATCCAATATAACTAGACATATGTACTCTCTGAAGTCTACTTTATAAAACTATCGTCGCGAGCTCGACCCTCTTTTAACTGAGACGTCATAAAAATACCCATCCTAACCCGGAACAACGAACATGATAGGCTTGTTGTAACCACTCACCATCGCTTAATAGTTCGTACCGAGAATAAACCTTACCTCGAATATCACCTCTCCAAATGAGCTAACCTCATAAAATATATCTCCTCTAGTGTCCCCACCCGCTCCCCTACAGAGGGAACTAAAGAGAGAGTTCCGTTAACTCAACAGTGAATAAACACACACTACAGTGATATTAACCTCTACCAAACCCGTTTCACATGCGAATCTAGTGAAAATAAACTATTGTGACTCGCTCGTGTCACACAAAACAGATCCCAATCACCCCGAGATAAAACTCATGCTTTTGATTGTCAATAACAGTCGCAGTTCAAATGGTTCCTGGACATAACACCCTTCTTCCAACCGAACCAAAATCCATATAAATTTTGCCCCAACTGGGCAACCCGTTCCTGTCCCCCAACTCACTGCGGATAATATCCACATATATATTCCTACTCTTTACACATAAGGCCAACAATGATATCAGTCGTTCTATTCGGACTTCCCCATCCATGCTTGTATAGTATATCCTTGCATTTATCATTAACTTACAGACCTTCTCGATTCTCCGTATCCACCTCGTCTGGTGTGAAGTTCGCTAAACACGTCAACTTTCCTTCATGACCGAATATTGTACGACCCCTTTAAAATAAGTCTTGAAATATCCTTTGCCTCTCTTATTTAAACAGTTTATGAGAGGATTTGCGGTCAAACAACACCCCAAAATTCCTTGTCATTCATGGTGTCCCTCCATGGTTGTGGTGAACGACTCCAACTACTTCAACGTCATTCCTATGAGTTAAAATTTTACGCTCGAAATTTAATCCTGGGTGCCATTGCACACCACCCTACACAATTATCTTTAGATCTTCTCCTCCCATTACTATGGTGACTCCTATCGCAGTTACCGTTCTCAACATATTTCATGGCTTCTGCTGAGTCTCCCCTCCTGCCATCCCTCTAGCGGCCCTCGTCGGTCGTCTCAAAATTGTTCAGTGTATGAAGTCCAATTGAACTCGTATCTAAATCACTGATTCGTATCGAATATTGCATATTTTCACCTGTTATCTTTATGCATTCTAGCACTTTTACGGTCCTAAATGCCTATAATTATGCTCATTAACCATAAAAACATGGATTTGGATATATGCATACTTTACGGGGGTTATTTTTTATTTTTAGGTATTGGAACGCTAAAAGTGAGGTTCGGTTGCATTTCAGAGAAGTTTCGTCGTCGAATGCTATTTCAAGGGCAATTTGGTCTTTTCAAACTCACTATTTTTTATGTAATGAAGTTACCAACATTTATATCATCAAATTATCTTTCTGTGGCCACTGACTGTGCGTCATTCTGACTCCGTATGTGGAAGTTATGCCAATTTCTGGAAGGTTTCGGTATTTTCTGCTACTTCAAGGGCATTTTGGTAATTTCATACTTCATAATTTTGAGGGTTTGAAAAAATAATCATGTAGAGAATTGAATTAGCTTCGCGTCAGTTCTGACCACGCCTCATTTCGATTCCGTATGAGGGAGTTATGGCCATTTTCGTGCAACGCGTCAAAATTCGTTCGGAGAGGAAAAGTGGGTGGTCTCCTGCCCAAGGCAAATTCCAAAAGTGCGGTCGACCGGTCCCAAAACAGAGGTCGACCGGTCCCATCAGATATGGACGAAAATTGACTTGTTTTGGGTTTTTTGGCTTGATTTTGTTGGGGGTTTATTTTGGGGTATTAATAGAATGTTTTGGGCTTTTCTTTAAAGATATATTTCATTTTAGGTTAGAGAACTTTGGGGATTTTTGTTGGAGCTTCCCTCTCCTCCTTTCTCTTTGGGTTCATCCCATTTATGTAAGTATGTTACTATTCATTATCACTTTCCTTTGTTCAATGCTTATTTACTTGATTTCTTGCTTTGTAGTTACTTTTATTGCTTAGATAGTTAGTTATAGTTTGTTAATTCTTGTTTGCTTTTGTTAATTGGTTATTTTGCTTAGTTTAATCATGCGTAGTGAGTAGTTTTATGGGTTGGGATTGCGTTTTCTCCATTAATGGGCGTCGAGCTCCGAAATTTAGGTTTTGGGAAAAATTGCATTTAATTGAAACCTCGGGTATTAAAGTTGATTATTATGCATTTAACTTTTTTTGTCACGCAACGTTAGTGTTTATAGTGATAATCCGAATTTAATCCGCGTTTGACCATTTTTGATTAAATGTTTAATCTCGCAACTTTGGGTTAAATTCCTTATTGTGTGATGTTTATACTTAATTGAAAATGCTCGATTAAATGTTTTCGAACCGAAATTCTAATTATTAGTTGTTTAGCCCATGGTGGGGACGCGATCCCGACTCTTGTTTTATTAATTCTAGTTTAGACTTAACTTCTTAATTTTTCCTTTTTTTTATTTCCAACCTATCACCTTTTACACTTTTATTTTAGGAGTATTAAATCCTATAAATTCTAGCAACTTGTCTCTGTGGATTTTTGATACCCGACTTACCGCTATACTTGTATCGCAAGTGCAGTCGTAATTTAGGTTTTTGTATTAAGGCGGTGAACAGAAAACAACGATTAGCGTTTTGACGCGACGCTACTTTTCACCCTTAATCAAAATGGCGCCGTTACCGGGGACTAGTTTGTTTTAGACTTTATTTGATTTAGTATTTCATAGTATTTTCTTTCTATTTGTATTATTTGCTAATATTTTGCAGGACTTCCACATTTGAGCACTTAGAAACGCTCGAATTTTCCCCCCGCGCACCTACTTTGTGGAATCTGCCACTTGAGCCATTTTTGGGGTAAGCATGTCTTATTCTAATTCTTTCGATAATCCTTGTTATAATTCTCAAAATTCTCGCAAACCTATGACTTTCGGTGAATACTTAGCATCCCAAAGTGTAACAAATTCAAACATGACTTTGGGCGAGTATAACGAAAGTCAAAACTTAGGTTATTGGAATTTTGATGATGATGATAATGATTTTGGGCCTTTACCTCCTTATAATAGGAATTTTGTAACGAATTCGAATAGTTTTCGAAATTCCTATAATAATGAGTTTTCGTTTAAGTCCGATGGTAATTTTCAAAGTTCACATTTTCATGCATCCGCACCTCGAACCATGACATTCGGTGAGGGTTTGCGTATGTATGAAAATGAAAAACTTAAAAATCGCTATCGAGAAGAAAATTGCTCGTGGAAACATGAGTTGGATTTATTATTTGAGTCCGACGACGATTTTGTTTCCAAGACTTTCGAGGTCGACGAATGTTTTGAACCAAATGAGGTACTTGTGCCTACTTTGGAACAAGCCATTCTAGACTTTTCCCATTGCGTAATAGATATTGAAAGTGAGGATGAAAATGACGTAATATCTATTTGCAATGAAATGATTTCTTCTTTGGCCCCCAAAGAAGAACATTTCATTGAAAATGATATTATTTCCTTTGAAATTCCAACTTCATGCGATGTTGATTCATCTTATGAGTTTGAATTTCTTTCATCCCCATTTTCATTCTCTATTACCCCACCGGAACAAGTACCCGATGATTCAGTTTCAAACTTTAATGTTTTAAACTTTTTCGCCGATGAGGAGTACTTTCTCGAGTCGCTCTTCACGATCGCATATTTGCCTTTGGGTGCCCATTACGCTTGCTAAATCCTTGGGAGGATATTCGACTTTTCTCGGTCCCCACATGTTTTTGTCACCCGTTCAATCCAAACCCCCCATCGTCCCTCCAAAACTTTTAATTGACGATGGTTCATTTCTTCCGCCTTATACATGCCTTCCGTTGTTCAAACAGAATTCATATTTTTCGGAAGGCATGCTTGTATGTGAGGGTACACCGGTTATCCTCCAAAGTCAAATCATTTTCACGGTGGACCCTCAGCTATTTAGACTTCTAGTGTACAGTTAGTGTGAAGCCTAAATAGTAGGTTGTATAGAGTTAGCTTTTTATTCTTTCCTTCTTTTTATCTTTTCTTTCCTTTTTAATTTAGTCTAGTGTAATTAGTTAACTTTTCGTTATTTGTTTTTGCTATGATCGGTACCAACTTGTTTTGTAGATTCGTTGGACTTGTTCTTATGGGGATCGCTCCAATTTTGGGTAATATCGCTCTTTTCCTCTCTTTGACTTGGTTCTTAATTTACATTGAGGACAATGTCAAGTTTTAGGTTAGGGGGTGTGGGATATTCTATCCATTTCTTTAATTTAGTCCATGTTTTTGCTCACATGTTAGTTACTTAGTATGCTTTTCTTAGAAAAATTGAAAATTTTCAAAAAGATTTTCTTTCTTTTTCCCCTTTTTTGGGCTTTTTGCCTTTATTTCCGATGATAAATTTTAATAATTGCCCGATCCAATTGACAACTCAATGATGCATGTTCTCGATTTTAGAAGTTATTAAACTTTAGTCCTAAATCATTGATATTATGAATAACTTCATGAATTAAACTTTAACCCTATTAGCACATGCACTTTTATTGTTCTATTGATTTGGTTTAAGATTTTTATAACTCGGTAATCTTTTGTTGCATTGTATATACTTACACCGAGTAAGCTTTGTACCTTTCGTCATTTGTGAGTGTATAAACTATTCTTTTCTCATTAAAAACGTTGATTTCGTTGGTAATATCTCTATTCTTTCATTTGATCGTTCATTAATTGATTTCATACTTGAAATGTGTTACTTGATCATGATTTTCATATATTGTTTTGATTCGAGAATTGCGTAAACTTTGTGAAATTATCATAGGCCCTCTTTGTTATATCACCCATATTAGCCTTGACCTCACCCTTATATGTTTACCCCCATTTACCCCTTTGAGCCTAAATATAGCCTTTCGTTTTATAACCCCATTCCCATAACCAACTCCAAATTGGAGTTTTAGCCCATACATACACCTTACATACCCTTGTTTGGAATGTTACTTGGGATTGAATGTTGTTGTTATGAGATCGGTTGCAATTTAGGCATATGAGAGTTTGAAAAGTAAAGAAAAGAAAAAGTGAAGAAAAAGAGTGAAAAAGAGAAAGCAAAAAGCAAAAGAAAACAAAAGAGAAAAGTGAGAAAAAGAAGAAAAGAAAGAAAGAGAAAGTTGTAAATGTTGTGTATATAGTTCAATAAGCTTTTATTACTCTCCCCGATGATATATGTAATGCCGTTTTGGAACTTGTTTTCTAATTTTGATATTGCCCATATTTTCCCATTATCCCGAGTTTTCATTCCGAACACTTTGAATCCGTACATACATTTCTTCGTTTCGCACCCTAGCCATACCTACATTATAACCCCATACAAGTCCTATGTGATCTTAGGTTGATGTAATTTAAAAGTTTAAATAGTTTTGATAATCTGTGAAAAATACATTTCGCCTCTTTTAATGTGCGGTATCCTTTCATTGAGATTACAGTTTTTCAGTTTATATATAGCGTTCTTCATCTGTGACATGTGTGCAGCCTAGTTTCCATTTACATTTACTCCTTATGCCCGCATGTTCTGTGTGTTACCTCCATGTTTCAAGTGAATTTCATTTGATGAGTGTAATACCCGTGAGGATTGAATATATGCTTGCTTTAATGTTTATCCGGTTTATATAAGTTTTTGCCAAATCACACTTTGCATGTGCTCGCTCCCCTCCCACATTTTAAGGTTTCAATTCTATGAGGTGCATTCTATAATGTTAATGATTCGGACTTTTGTGTGAATTCACTCACTTTGCTAATAATGCATATGAAATCTTTTTCGCTTTTATTGGGCTTGTCGCATGTTGGTTTGGGCATATTTTGAGGAAACCATGTGATGTTTGTGGGTTTCATCCCTGAAAACCCTCACGAGATGACACTCGTCCACTAGGGTAACCTAGGGGTTTAACGGCTTATTGCATATGCTAAATGCAATCGTGTTCCCTACGAAAGTGGCAATTATATTTCGATGCATATATACGTTCTGTATTTCCTTCTGTGGACTAGTTTTTCTTGTTTCATCACTAGGGACTAGCAATGTTTAAGTTAGGGGGTGTGATCCGTATCGAATATTGCATATTTTCGCCTGTTATCTTTATGCATTCTAGCACTTTTACGGTCCTAAATGCATATAATTATTCTCATTAACCAGACAACCTTGGATTTGGATATATACATACTTTGCAGGGGTTATTTGTGCTTTTTTAGTTATTGGAACGCTAAAAGTGAGGTTCGGTTGCATTTCAGAGAAGTTTCGTCGTCGAATGATACTTCAAGGGCAATTAGGTCTTTTCAAACTCACTATTTTTTATGTAATGAAGTTACCAACATGTAGATCATCAAATTATCTTTATGTGGCCACTGACCGTGGGTCATTCTGACTCCGTATGTGGAAGTTATGCCCATTTTCGAAAGGTTTCGGTATTTTCTGCTACTTCAAGGGCATTTAGGTAATTTCATACCGCATAATTTGGAGGGTTTCAAAACAGAATCATGTATAGAATTGAATTATCTTCGCGTCGATTCCGACCACGCCTCATTTCAATTCCGTATGAGGGAGTTATGGCCATTTTCGTGCAACGCGTCAAAATTGGTTCGCAGAGGAAAAGTGGGTTGTGTCAGGCCCAAGGCAAATTCCAAAAGTGCGGTTGACCAGTCCCAAAACAGAGGTCGACCGGTCCCATCAGATATGAACGAAAATTGACTTATTTTGGGTTTTTTGGATTGATTTTGTTGGGGGTTTATTTTGGGGTATTAATAGAATGTTTGGGGCTTTTCTTAAAAGATATATTTCATTTTAGGTTAGAGAACTTTGAGGATTTTTTTTTGGAGCTTCCCTCTCCTCGTTTCTCTTTGGGTTCATCCCATTTATGTAAGTATGTTACTATTCATTGTCACTTTCCTTTGTTTAATGCTTATTTACTTGATTTCTTGCTTTGTAGTTACTTTTATTGCTTAAATAGTTAGTTATAGTTTGTTAATTCTTGTTTGCTTTTGTTAATTAGTTGTTTTACTTAGTTTAATCATGTGCAGTGAGTAATTTTACGGGTTGGGATTGCGTTTTCGCCATTAATGGGCGTCGATCTCCGAAAGTTAGGTTTTGGGGAAAATTGCATTTAATTGAAACCTCGGCTATTAAAGTCGGATTATTATGCATTTAACTTTCTTTGTCACACAACGTTAGTGTTTATAGCGATAATCTGAATTTAACCCGCGTGTGACCATTTTTTATTACATGTTTAATCTCGCAACTTTAGGTTAAATTCCTTATTGTGTGATGTTTATACTTAATTGAAAATGCTCGATTAAATGTTTTCGAACAAAAATTCTAATTATTAGTTGTTTAGCCCATGGTGGGGACACGATCCGACTCTCGTTTTATTAATTGTAGTTTAAACTTAACTTCTTAATTTTTCCCTTTTCTTTATTTCCAACCTATCACCTTTTACACTTTTATTTTAGGAGTATTAAATCCTATAAATTCTAGCAACTTGTCTCTGTGGATTTTCGATACCCGAATTACCGCTATACTTGTATCGCAAGTGAAGTCATAATTTAGGTTTTTGTATTAAGGCGGTGAGCAGAAAACAACGATTAGCGTTTTGATGCGACGCTACTTTTCACCCTTAATCAATCACCTCAGCTATGCTTAATCGCAGGAGAACGTTAGTCGTATACGTTAAGGAATACAATAATCCTATAATAAGGCTCTATATCAAAGAACGCTACGCTGAAACGTAATAAGCCGCATAGATCCTAAGGACTCTAGAACCTGATGCTCTGATACCATCTGTGACATCCCGCCTATTAAAATACCGGGTGGCTAGCCAGTGATCAAAATAATACGTTGGTCTCATATGGCTCATTCTTAGCATCACTGTTGAAAACGTTTTAAGGTTACTAACCACCTAGTAATTTAATTAGACCGGTGCCAAATTTTATCTTACATTAATTAACAACGTGCAGAAATCGATGCCCATTTAAACCATCCACACAACTGATAATGGAATCCAACAAAAATGAATAATTATAAATAAAGATAGCCGAATTAACTATTGGTTCAACAATAAAATACAATAGTCCCTGAAGAATTAGTCTGGATACATAAAGTCCAATAAATAAACTAAATACAAAATCTGAGGGCGACATGCCCAAATAAGTACTGAAGAAAAGTTCCTACACTAGGAGTAAATGAACGAAGCGTCTATAACAAGGTCCTGCAACTTCTACATGAGCTGCAGCTGCGCATCCCTGGATAGAATCCTCAAACTGGGCGTCCCTGTGGCTGGACACCTAAAATATTTTGGAAAAGATTTTTGACACGGGTCAGAGCCCAAGTAAAATATTTTGAAAATATTTAGCAATCAGTTAAAATAATTAAATATGCATGCAAACTTTTCATATTTAAGCTAGTGTCGCACTCTCTTGAGACATAGCTCACCCCTCATCTAGTGTGCACACTTAACGCTCGCCTTCTACCTTTCCTAGTTAAGCTACCCCACCTAACTAGCCATATCGAATCTCCTTCTACAAAATAATTCGTTATGCCTACCCGTATTGTCGATACAATATGTTATCGAATTTTCATGTCTTTTAGCCCATTATAAATTTCTCAGTATATATTTATTTCTCCTCATAATATAGTTATTTTTAATGTCACTATATTTCTCTTCTACTAAACTCACCCAGTAGAATAAAATCACAAGTATACATATATCACACTATTATATATATAATAATACGACACCCCTAAGCTGAGCTGTGGTACGTGTATACTATGCTATCATCTTGCTACATCATCTACCAAACACACGTAGTAGAAAAAATCACAAGTATATATATTTATCACACTAATTATATATATATACAATACAGCACCCCTAGGCTGGGACCTGCGGTGCATGCATACTCTGCTATGAAGTCCCGGTACATCACGCACTGTATAAAGGACTATGGATTCCGAATCACTCTGGAACCATATCAAAACAAATCACACATATTGTAGACGAACATAGTTCACATACCCATGGGTCACGCACATACCTACGCTCCCATGGTCAGCTGACTTATCAACTCACAAATAAGTCATTCACAGTCCTAGGTCCTTAAGGTACCGATCTAAATCCCCCCGAAGGCACACAAAGATAAGATGACCATTTTTCAAAAATCAACCTCTCGTGATAGCAAGTATGGTAGGTATGTCATACACATAATAAATCATACAAATCAGTACAGGAATACCCACAACCTATGTCATATATTCCATACATAGCATATGTATCTCCCAAAGATCTTACGTAATATTTAATTTCAATTATACATCTCATCGTATATTTCCCAGTATCCCTCACTACTCGAAGTGTGCCAATTTTGCTTTACAATATTGCAGTAGGAAATTCACTCATATCCCATTGATCAAAGTCATAGATTCGCTCATCCCCCGAATTCATTACATTTCAAATTACACCGATTAATCTAATCAATTTCGCATTAATTTATTAAAGTAGTGTCACCCAACTAAAATACTTTGTCTCACTCATATGGTATGTATCTTCACCCTTTAGAATAAGTTTAACAAAAATCCACTATTAAGGTTAACACCTCTCGTTAAATTCTCTATTCAAATATTTATTATATATCTCTCTAATAAATTAAACGGGCTAATCTGTGCCAAACTCCCGTAGAACTAGCCTGAGCAATATCAGAGTCAAAATCCCGACCCTTAATTTAATTACTATCTCCTCAATTAATTTTTTTTTCCAAGTAGTATCACTCAATAAAAATGCTCGGACTTCTTTTATTGGCTGTTATTTTAACCTTTTAGAATTCATTTCACCAAATTCAGTTAATAAGTTTAACAACCATATTAAATTTAATAGTCCTTAATACTCATCCCATAAGACTTTAAGTATTAGGTTCCATTTAATTTCTATCAATTAAATTTCACCTTAAGATACTAGCATGTATAAACTCATCCAAAATTCTCATTCGAATACGTTCGTATATTTTTTACATTTATTATCGAGTGTCGTTCATTATAAATACTCCTAAATCCATACCCCAGATTCATCCCTATCTAATCCAAGGATAAAATAATTTTCCTTTATATTTTTCCAAAGTCCTTCACTCATCTGCGGACATCCCTAAAAATCCAGATTTTATTTCTCACAAAGGATTTTGATTTCAGGCACTCTTTCGTAGAAAAATCATTAATAATGAAAAAAATCAGAAAAATACATGGTCAGTGCCCGCGCGATCGTGACGAATAGATCTAAAGTTTCATGTTTTGACAAACAGGTAAATCAGATCGGTTCTACCTCAAAATTGATCTGTTCTGACAGACTACGAATCATCTTCTTCTCAAACTCGTTTTTCTCCATTTATAACCCTCAAACCTCCATGGATTTAACCCAAACGTCAACCCAATTTATACCCCATGTTTATTACATCTATAAACAGGTTCTAACACTAATATATATCATCAATCATCATTTATTCTGATTAAAACTTCTAGGGTTCCTGAATTGGGTTTTTGTCAAAATTTCTTAAATCACAAATTCAATTCAATTCAATAATTCAAATTCAACAACAATTCCTACTGGGTTTTCGATTATAAAAGTATATTATAACATCATATGATTGTATTCTCCCATTAATTAAACATAAATCTCACCTTAAATGCTTAAATCCCCCAAACCCATATTTAACATGTGATACCCTCCAAAAACGAAACTCAACCCAAAATGAATATGGTTTACACCCACCATGATATGAATCGCAATACCGCAATTTAAATGAAAGAAAGTTTAACTACTTGCCTAAAAATTTCGTAGAGTCTGATCCTTTGATGTAGTTTGAGATTTTGACTAAGAACAAATCAATCTCCTCTTGGCTTGACTCCCAAAAGCTCTCCCACTTGATCCCTCTTTTCTCCTCTGCAACTAGGGTTTTTCTAAAATGAATTACGGCTACCATACCCTCTAACATTTTGATTTTATTATTCCAATCCCGTTTTTAGGCTTGTGGGCTTTATTAAAATGGCCCAATCACTCCCGTGTGGGTTCGATTACGCTTAAAAACGCCCTGAGACCCAATTACTACCCCCGGGTACTCTATTTTGACTATCTCGACCCTTCCAGACTCAATCTTACACTCAGAATCATCATTCGAGTTACGTAACTAAAATCTTAAATTACGACACATGTATTCTTAAAAGAAATAACCCGAATTAATTTAACTCTCAATTCTCGAAATAAATTGAATCTTCTAATTTAAATAAATTCTCCAATTTAAATAGTTTCTCTAAATCATCAATTTAGTTTAAATTCTAATTCTTCAAATTTGCTAAATTATTTATCCTAAAAAATACGGGGTGTTACATACTTACCCCCTTACAAAGGAATTTCTTCCTCGAAATTAAGATGAGTCTAGTACTCCTAGCCTCGAATACTTCCTTACTCACATGTCTCTAAGATCGCTATACATATTTCTACCCCCTCTATTATCAAATTTTATTAAAATTATTTTAATTGTCCAGGGCGCCCATACATCCTATACCCGTGCATAATTGCACAAAGGTTACCCGACTCCACTAGTCTTAAATTGTAATACAACTTCTAATTTACAGTTATGACTACCTGAATGCATAATAGCCAAGGTACCAAAACTATGTGCTAGTGACTAAACATCTCCCCACTTCCAACGTTGCGCTAAATTTCATGCGTGGGATGTCTCGCAAAGAGAAATCCAAATAAGGAACCCCCCGATACACTACTACCTAACATTGTCGGTCGATGAGATCCTTTTGGCCCCCAGTCCATACCACGTACCCATAAATCCCGTCTCCTGAAATAAAAGTATACTCGACCATTTCATGTTACCAAAGACATCGTACAATTTAGCGCCCCTTACTATCACTAGTATCTTAGCACGAGTCAATCACAAGTTATATATCATCGCTCGTTACTAAACATATCCACTCTGAATCTCATCAGTAAACATCCCTACTTACCGAGATCAAATGTAACAATACAAATTTTTTTCTCATAAATCTATTATGTAACACATGATATCATATATACACGAATATATAAACTAGACCCTCTTTTAGGTAGTACTAGTACAAGTAAATCATATCTCAGAATAGCGAACACAAAGTCTCACCATACTATATACTATATCCCAAACATTTCAGTATAATTATGACTAACATTACGTACGTAACATATTTATCTCAAGCTCAGCTCTACACTCTCGACGTGGATATAACGTACGAATATTCTTGATTACCTCAATTTGCAAATTAAATCCTTCTCGACCTTGCCCCACCCATTAACTTGTGGTGCTAAAATTTTCGCGGTGCCTCCTTCGTAGCACTACCTGGCTCCACTGTCCATATATCGTATTAACTTTCATCTTAAAGTGTTTCCTCTACTCGTTTAATAATATAACATTTAAGACAGATGCACTAGCATCCAACAACGGCTCGCTATTCCCAATGTTTATTACGATCCATGTGTGTAACCTCCATTAACGAAGTTCAAAAAAACCTTCCCTAATGCACTATCCCCTAGCATTATCGATCACCGAAATCTGTTCATCCCAAGTACATAACCAAGATATCATAAATTTTATCTCCCAACACATAAATCAAATAATCTATGCCCATATCTCTCAAGGCGTCACACGATAGTATGCTCTCACTATCACTAAGTTCTTTGCACTTACACAATGAGTTAAATCTCTCAACTCAAAGGTAAACTCTATATACCCTGAATCACATTAGTAAAAGTCCCTATGCACCAGGATCCAATATAACTAGACATATGTACTCTTTGAAGTCTACTTTATAAAATTATCGTCGCGAGCTCGACCCTCTTTTAAGTGAGACGTCATAAAAATACCCATCCTACCCCGGAACAACGAACATGATAGGCTTGTTGTAACCGCTCACCATCGCTTAATAGTTCGTACCCAGAATAAACCATACCCAAATATCACCTCTCAAAACGAGCTAACCTCATAAAATATATCTCCTCTCAGTGTCCCCACCCACTCCCCTACAGAGGGAACTAAAGAGAGAGTTTCGTTAACTCAACGGTGAATAAACACACACTATAATGATATTAACAATACCTCTACTAAACCCGTTTCAAATGTGAATCTAGTGCAAATAAACTATTGTGACTCAATCGTGTCACACAAAACAGATCCCAATCACCCCAGGATAAAACTCATGCTTTTGATTGTCAATAGCACTCGCGGTTCAAATGGTTCCTGGATATAACACCCTTATTCCAACTTAATCAAAAAGTCCATATAAATTTTGCCCCTACCGGGCATCCCGTTCCTGTCCCCCAACTCACTACGGATAATATCCACATATATATTCCAACTCTTTACACATAATGACAACAACAATATTAGTCGTTCTATTCGGACTTCCCCATCCATGCTTGTATAGTCTATCCATGCATTTATCATTAACTTACAAACCTTCTTGATTCTCCGTATCCACCTCGTCTGGTGTGAAGTTTGCTAAACACGTCAACTTTCCTCCATGACCGACTATTGTACGACCCCTTTAAAACAAGTCTTGAAATATCCTTTGCCTCTATTATTTAAACAATTTTTAAGAGGATTTGTGGTCAAACGTCACCCCCAAATTCCTTGTTATTCATGGTATCCCTCCATGGTTGTTGTGACCGACTCCAACTACTTCAACATCATTCCTATGAGTTAAAATTTTACGCTCGAAATTTAATCCTAGGTGCCATTGCACTCCACCCTACACAATTATCTTTGGATCTTCTCCTCCCATTACTATGGTGACTCCTATCGCGGTTACCGTTCTTAACCTATTTCATGGCTTCTGCTGAGTCTCCCCTCCTACCATCCCTCTAATGGCCCTCGTTGGTCGTCCCAAAATTGTTCGGTGTATGAAGTCCAACCTAACTCGTATATAAATCACCTCAGCTATACTTAATCGCAGGAGAACGTTAGTCGTATACGTTAAGGAATACAATAATCCTATAATAAGGCTATATATCAAAGAACGCTACGCTAAAACGTAATAAGCTTCACAGATCCTAAGGACTCTAGAACCTGATGCTCTGATACCATCTGTGACATCCCGCCTATTAAAATACCGGGTGGCCAGCCCGTGAACAAAATAACACATTGGTCTCATATGGCTCATTCTTAGTGTTGATGTAAAAAATTAGATCATATCTAATTATTCAATCACAGATAAATAAATGAGAGAAAGAATTTTTTAAGTGGTTCAGCCTTATAAGAATGGCCTACGTCCACTGTTATGGTATTGCTGATTGTATGGAAATTCTTGATTACAAGTTATCTCAAGAAATTTCGGTCCCCTTTACAATGAGGATTGTACAATGTATTTATAGCCCTGGGGCTGTAATGAGAAAGGGTAATACATTAAATGATGTACATATGAAAGGGTGATACATTCAATGCTCCTTAAGCGTATGCGTCTGAATGATAAGCATTTAATGAATAGTCAAACTGTTGGTTATCCGGCTATTAATGCTTTGTTCGAGGTGCAGCTCGGACCGCCTGAGTTGCTCAGACCGCCTAAGCTTCTCGGTGTTCAAGAGTTCCTCGGAGAGTTCTCGTTCCTCGGAGCATATGAGTTCCTCGGGGAAACAGTGTTCCTCGTTGTAGTATGGTTCCTCGGAGCGTGTGAGTTCCTCGAAAGTGTTTGTTGTTGCCACGTAGACTGCCACGTGTCTTCACTTTATTGATCCATGTCAGCAGACTAAATTTGGTATCAATAGAAGCCCCCAATGTTTCATAGTTCAAAATTTTAGGAGTGTGGAACATTCTTTCTCGGAATATGATAGCTTTAAATAGTCCTCCTGATTTTTAGGAGTGTTTCCCTTGTATTTGTTTCTCTTTCCAAATTCGTAGAATCAGGCTTTTTTGAATTTTCACAACCGCCTCGATCTCTGCGTACTTTTTGTCCTTTTAGCCGCCGGTAACGTAATTTTTTCTTCTCGCTTCGATTGTCGCACCCTTTTTATTCCTCTAGCCGCCTGTAGCGTAATTGTTTCTTTTTGTAATCATTACTTTACCATTTCCCAAGGCAAGGTATATAAACTTCACAGATAATCCCATCGTATTCTACCTTTTCAACTTTGTATTTTCGAGTTTTCCATCATTTATTTCTCTCCTGTGTATTCATCTCTTCCATCGTTCGTTGTCATCAGATCCACTCTTTTTCTGTAAGATTTTCTTCCTTCTTCTTCATTTCTTTTATTCATCATGGTTTACCCTGTTGAATCTCTTGATAAGTTTCGTTCTGATTTTTCTATTCCCTCGTGGGTTGTTCTGGAAGAGCTTTCTGAGCCTTCTGATTATTTCCGTTTGGCTGAGGGACATTTGTTCCCCAGTCTTTTTATTGCCGAGTGTGGATTTTCTTTTCCACCCAATCCCTTATGTCTGGAATTTTATCAATACTTTGACGTTGTTCCTGCAAGAATAGCCCCCAATACATGGAGAATAGTTAATGGGGTGCATAGGTTAAATCAAATCCATGGAACTCGCATAGGGATTCCAGAAATCATGTTTTGCTATAGATGGGCAGTTGGTGATAACACCTTTTATTTAAAAACTAGATTTTTGAATAGGGCCTTAGTAGTCAATCTCCCGGATGCTAATAGGGATTATTTTGAGCACGGGGTTGTCATAAAAAATTGGCAACATGCTCCTTTACCCGTAGATGAAGTTTATCAGGGTCCCAGATGCCCTCCCTATGGCAATGGGATAGGTTATTTTTATTTAATTTTATTTATTTTGAAATTATGCTTCTTCTGTGTTTGACAAAATGTACCACTGATATTTTAATTTTGATTTGTTTGCAGTTGATAACAAAAGAAAGTGTCCAAAGGAAGCAGATGTTAATATAAGACATTTGAAACTTATCTGGAGTCTGCATCAACTGTTGCCGATGAGCATATCAGGTCGGCCTCATATCTGCTGCAATACAAGAGCTACACCACCTCTTTTACTGCTCGTCCAGTAATAAGTGAATCAGAGCCAGTACCAGCTTCCACCAGTTCCTCGCCTGAATCTCACGTCCCTTTAAGCGAAAGGATGAAGAAGAGAAGACCTCCCACCCTTTTCGAGAAACCTGCCTCTGGTGCTGGAGAGGCAAAAATAAGTAAGGTTGATGTACCAGGGGAGGGGACAAAGAAAATTGATGCGCCTTCCTCTGCTGCTGCTGTTGTGAAGGTTGTAGAGAAGCCTCCAGTGGCCCCGAGCAAGGCTGCTGCTCCAGGCGAGGTGATTGTCATATCACCGACCAAGGGATCCTCCTTGGTTGAATTAATCCCTGTTCCCCTGAGGAAGCTGAAGAAGAGCTCCTCGATCAATTTGGTTGACACCATCACTCAGCCCCCAGCTACTGAAACTGGTGTTCCAACTTTTGTTCCCCCGAGCTCTGCCATGAGCTCGGTAAAGTCTTGGATCATTCCCGAGGTCCAAGGTACTGAGGAAAACCTTTCTAGGGACATGGTTACCTCATTGGCTGCTCGCCACCTTGCTTCTGTAAGTCTTCTTACTTTGAACTTTTCATATTTCCCTTATCATTTCTGTTTCTGACTTGCTTTCATTTTCTTTTCCCAGTTGACGAACTGCTTCAATATAATTTTGAAGAAAGATGAGGCGATTAAAGCTTCATGCTCATCATCTAGTGTGGAGAAAGCTCTGAAGGAAGCTATTAAGTCTTTGGAAGATTCTCGCCAGACATATGCTACTGATAAGGCAATCTGGGAGAACAAGCTTGCCTCCACCGAGCAGGAGAAAGCTCAAGCTGTTGAAGTCTCCAAAGAGTTGGAGAAGATAATAAAGGACTTGGAGGGGAAAAATAAAGAGCTCGACGAGAAGCTCAAGAATGCTGGAGAGCTAGAGAATAAGCTCAAGGTCGCAGAAGAGGAGTTGTCTCAACTTCGGGAGGTAAATCGGCAGAAGAAGGAGGCTGAGAGAAAACTGAAAGCTGCTGATGACCTGCTGTCCGAGAAGCTTTCCTCAAAAAAGTTAAAAAGGAAAATGGCTGTGAAGAAGTCCTTCAGCGCTGGCTGGGACAAGGGATGGAACAAGGGATTGGCTGCCATGGCGTCGCAAGTGGACTATGGCAGCCTCAAATACTTTAGGGATGGATGGGTTGCTGCTCTTCAGGAGATGAAAGTGGATGAAAATTCTGAACTCTTTCAGCAACACATCACTGGTCCCCCTCCAACTCCTGAAGACTTAGAAGAGGACGAGACTGCCTCCGAGGAGTCTTCTATGTTGATGGGAGATCATCCCCCAGCCATCCAGCCTGCTGTCGAGGAACTTCAGCAAATCGTTATTTCTTTCGAGCAACTGCTGGCGCTCCCCGAGCAACTTTCTACTCCTTTCGAGCAACCTAATTCCTCGTCCCAGCCTCCTGAGAAGGTTTTGGGAGACAAGGAAAAGGTGTAGAGTTATTCGGGTTTATCTTTATATTTTGCTTTTGTCAATTGTAACCATGAATATGTAACTCTGAAATCTTGTACTTCTGACCTTTATGATATAATAAAACTTGAACTTGTGTTTATTCATATTGTTGGCTCTTCTTCATACTCTATCTTGATTCTTATTGATTATTATTTTTTCTTTCTCTGCTAGTTTCTGGCCAGGATGGAATTACTTTTTGCCCATGATACAAAGCTGCTACGATAATGTAATGAATACTTTAAGGCTGGTCATACAGACCTGAGTGCAGCACAAGTTATCGACATCCTCGGCCAAGATGCTTCTGAACAAGCAGTTGACGCATACCAATATCTGAAGTGTCTACTTGATCGAGAAGTGGCCAATAATGTGGCCTATTATGATATGATCGAGGATCTCCAAGGCCCCCTCGAAGACCTTCAGCTACAATACAAAGAATCCACTGCCCTGTTGCATGAGGGGTACGAGAAGAAGTACCAGCAACTCAATGCTGACAAGGGGTACGAGAAGCGTTTTGCTGGCTACGAGGTGAGGGAGAGAACTCTGAAGGGAGAAGTCGAGGAGTGCAGACAGATAGCTGAACTATTAGAGCAAGAAAATAACAACCTGCAGAAAGAGTTATCTCAGTTGAAGTCTGCAACTTCCAGTATAAATGCCATGATCCCAGTGAATGATAAGGGATTTTCGTTCTTGGAAGTCGAGAACGCCAACTTGAGGGACGAGTTAATAACCTTGAAGAGGTCTGGACCATCTGCATCTTCTCGTGGTCGAGCAAGAGCTCCTCGGGGACGAGCAAGAGCAGCTCGAATTCCTGTCGAGGAACAGAGGACTCAGTCTGCCTTAGAAAACTAGGCCTTCCAATTAATGGCGAAGAACCAGGCTTTGGCTGAAATGTCAAAGAGATCAAGGACCTGGAAGAGCAGCTTTCCATGTAGAAGTCTACCTTGGAGAATAAAGAGATCTTCATAAAAAATCTCCACGAGCAGCTGGATAGATTAACATATCAATTCCACAAACAGCCCAGGGAGTTCTGGATGGCTGGATACAACGAAGCGCTATACCACTTGGACGATCGTATCCAAAATGCCAATAATGAGGGCTACAAGCAAGGCTGGTTGAATGCCTTAGGTGTGCTGCAGCTCGAACAGGGTCATTACCTGTGGGACTACCATGATCCTGGGCTGCTCGACTTACCTGTGCCACCATACAAACTGGATATGAGTTGGATCCCTGCTCGGGACATTCCTCGAAGCTTGATTTCTAAATATCTCGGTGACTACAATCTCCATTGAAATGCCGAGGTATCTCGTCCCGAGCACCTCTTAAATCGACCATCCGTGATGAATATCAGGATGTTAAAGGATCTCAACTTCATAAATTCTCCCCTGGCTTTAAATGATCCGCCTGCTGGCGAGGAACCTGTGTCAAAAGCAAAGGGAAAAGACCAGTAGAATAGGAATATCGCTGTAACAGTTAGTATACATTTCAATATCAATGTAACTTTCTTTTCATTATCAATGTAATTTGTTTTGGATTTAATGAAAGACTTTCATTTCTATTTGCTATTGTCTTGTAAAATACTTTACATTTTTGCATGTGTATCTGATAAAAAGATAACAATATTGTGTAGTTTGTCGATCAACTTATTATCGAGTAGTTTGAACTTGTGGTAGTCATTTGGCAAAAATAATATTTTGTTTCTCGACCAACTTAGTAATAATTAAAAAGTTACGAGTATAAAAAATGTTGCTCGATCACTTTAGATTTTACTTGTCGACCAACTACAGTTAGTGGGTTTTTATCCCCGACCAGCTATAGTTGGTAGATTTTTCTCTTAAATGTTTTCGACCAACTAAGGTCGAAAAATTTTCCTTGTCGACCAACTACAGTTGGTGGGTTTTTATCTCCGACCAGCTATAGTTGGTAGATTTTTCTCTTAAATGTTTCTGACCAACCAAGGTCGGTAAATTTTCCTTGTCGACCAACTGCAGTTGGTGGGTTTTTATCCCCGACCAGCCATAGTTAGCCTTTTTAAAATAATTTTACCTCCCGACCAACTCAAGTTGGCATTCTCGAGAATATATTTACTTCCTAACCGACATAAGTTGGCATTTTTAGGAATACTTTTATTTCCCGAGAAACATATAGTTTTATTTCCCTTAGGAATACAAATTTTACTTCCCGGAGGAATACAGGTAGCTTTACTTCCCGGAAGAATATTGGTTTCTCGACCAACCTTAGTTGGCATTTTCGAGAAAAAAATTGAGTAGCCTGAGCATTGCGGAGTAGTGTGTAGCACTAGTATTCCCCAAAAAACTTTCAATAAAAAGAAAGAATTCGACAGAATATCTTCATTTTATTCATCATTGATAATACTTGCGTAGGTGCTCTGCATTCCATGCATTCTTGAACTCCTCCCCTTCTAATCTGTAACTCGGTATGGCCCATGCCAGTTTGCCTCCAGTTTGTTGTGTTTTTGAATTACTTTCTTCAGCACGTAGTCTCCTTCTTTCAGATCGCACTTCTTCACCCTCTTATTATAGAATAGAGTTGTTCGTTGTTGGTATGCAGCATTTCTGATGGCTGCTTCTTCTCTAACTTCCTCGAGCATATTTAAATCCAATCTTCTCATTAAGTCACTGATAGGGGAGTTGAAATTCAGTACCCTGTGTGTTGGGAGGCCCAACTCGGCAGGTATAACAGCTTCACTTCCAAATGCTAGCATATATGAGGATTCTCCAGTTGCTACTCGGGGAGTAGTTCGGTAAGCCCACAGTACTGACTGTAACTCGTGGATCCAATTTGCTTTCGCATCGTCCATCCTTTTTTTCAAACCATTCAACAGTGTTCTGTTTGTCACTTCAGTTTGCCCATTGCTTTGAGGGTGGCCTAGTGCTGAGCGGGCCTTCAAAATGTTTGACTGATGGCAATAGGCAACGAACTCCTCGTTATCAAATTGCGTTCCATGGTCTGTGATGAAAGCATGAGGAAGACCATATCGACAAATAATGTTCTTCCAAATAAATTGGTACACCTTCTCATACGTCATATCAATGAGAGGCTCAGCTTCCACCCACTTAGTAAAATAATCCACTGCGACGACGAGGTATTTGAACCTTCCTCTAGTCGTTGGCAGTGGTCCAACCAAATCTATTCCCCACATGGCAAATGGCCAAGGGGAAGTGATGTGTGTCAACAATGCTTGTGGAGTTCTTCGGATGGAGGAAAAGCGCTGGTACTTGTCACATTTATTGGCATAGGCTACACAATCAGCCCTCATCGTCGGCCAGTAATATCCCTGCGTTATCATCCTTTGCAAAAGTGTCCAACCTGCTACATGGGCTCCATAGGACCCTTCATGGATCTCTTCAATCAATTCTTTCACCTCGGAGGGATGTACACATCTCTGCAAACCTGCCATAATTCCTCGTCTATATAAAATACCGTTAGTTAATACATACCGAGCAGCTTTAAACTTCAATTTCTTGGCTGCGAGCTTATCAATGGTAATTCTCCCTCCTCAATATATGTCCTGATAGGATCCATCCAAGATAGCCCTAAATCAAGGGTGATAAAGTTCATCGCCAAATCTTCATCTATACTCCGACCAGCCAAAACTTCAATTGGGATTGTTCTTCGTAGCTCGGTATGATTAGCTGATGCTAATCGAGCTAAGGCATCTGCTCTTGCATTCTCCATTCTCGGTATTCTGACCAGCTGAATAGCAGCAAATTCTGATACCAACTCCATCACCTTTGCATGGTATTTGATCATTAATTCTCCTTTGGCTACATATATTCCCAATATTTGATTTACAATTAATTGAGAATCACTGAAGACAATAATTTGCTGCGCCTCCATAATTTTCGCCAAATTAAGACCTGCAATCATGGCCTCATACTCAGCTTCATTATTGGAAGCTTTGAATTGGAAACGTAGGGCGTACTCCATGTCGACCTCGTCCGGAGTGCTCAAAACTATCCCTGCCCCACTGCCTGTTGTGCAAGATGAGCCATCAACATATAGCCTCCATATAAGTAACTCGTCTTCAAACTTCTGATCTGACAGAGTTCCTTGGCGAAATATTTGTTGCTTCCTTTCATCTTCCCCTGATATTTCTTGCTCTTCGTCGACCATCTTTTCTTGCCCTTTTACCAACCGGAGTTGGTCTGAGCTCGAATTTGATGATCCTGTAATATTCACTTGCCCTTTTACCAATCGTAGTTGGTCTAAGATTGTGTTTGTTGATCCTGTAACATCCACAGGTTGATCAGCGAGTAAGTTTTGCTCGTCGGGGGTATCAGGATAAGTGAACTCCGCTATGAAATCTGCTACAGCTTGCCCTTTTAGCGATGATCTGGGTTCATAGACTATATCGTTTTCTCCGAGCTCTATTGCCCAGTACATCAATCTCCCTGATTTTTTTGGTTTATGAAGGGCTTGCCTCAATGGCATATTAGTATATACGACTATAGTATGAGCCTGGAAGTATGGCCTCATTCTCTTACTCGCCTCAATCAGCGCCAGTGCTAACTTTTCCAGCCTTGGATATCTGATCTCTGCTCCTCGAAAGGCCTTACTTATGTAATAGATTGGTTTTTGTACTCCATTCTCCACTCTTATCAATGCCGAGCTGACTGCATTCTCCGATACTGCTAGATACAAGTACAATTTTTCTCCCATTATTGGCCTGGACAACAGTGGAGGTGCTCCCAAGTATTTCTTCAAGTCTTGAAAGGCATTCTCACATTCATCATTCCACTCAAAAGTCTTTCGGAGTGTCTTGAAGAATGGGAGACATCGATCAGTTGCTCGTGATACAAATCTGTTGAGTGCTTCTACTCGTCCTGTAAGACTTTGTACCTCTTTCTTCGTCTTTGGAGATCGCAGCCCTAATAGAGCTTTGATCTTTTCAGGATTCGCCACAATGCCTCGTTGGTTGATAATGTATCCGAGAAACATGCCTTCTCGTACTCCAAATATGCACTTCGTCGGTTTCAGCTTCATTTGGTATTTATCTAGTTGATCAAAAGTCTGACTTAAGTCAACTAGATGATCAACAGCTTTTTTGCTCTTCGTCAGCATATCGTCAACATAGACTTCCATATTGCAACTGATTTGTTCAGCAAAGACTTTGTTCATCAGCCTCTGATATGTCGCACCTGCATTTTTCAAACCAAAAGGCATAACATTATAACAATAAGTTCCCCTAGGGGTAATGAAAGAAGTACTTTCCCTGTCTTCAGGTTTCATTTTAATCTGATTGTAGCCAGAATAAGCATCCATGAAACTCAGCAGCTCGTGTCCCGAGGTAGCATCTACTAGTTGATCAATTCGGGGCAGTGGAAAGTGATCCTTTGGGCATGCTTTGTTGAGGTCGGTGAAGTCTACACGCATCCTCCATTTGTTGTTCTTCTTTTTCACCATCACTACATTGGCTAACCAGTCTGGATATTTAACATCTTCAATAAAACAAGCTTTCTGGAGCTTCTCGACTTCCTCCTGTATAGCTTAATTCTTCTCGAGACTGAATACTCTTCTTCTCTGCTTCATAGTCTTGATCTCCTTATTCACATTGAGCTCGTGACATAAGAAATTTGGATCTATCCATGTCATATCTTCGTGACTCCACGCAAAAGTTTGCTTTCTGCTTTCAAGGAAAGTTATCAATTCCTGCTTTAGTTATGCTTCCAACGACGAACCTACTTGAGTAGTTCGCTCAGGGTGCTCGTCGTCCAGGATGATGTTTTCAGTAGCTTCCACCACTTGACCCTTCACGAGTTGTGACTCATCTCTAGGATCCAATGTTTCAATGTCGGCACCTTCATCCACTTGATAGGTAGTAGTCTTTTTCCTTGATTCCTCCATTTCTTCTTGCTCGGCGGATGAATAATAGCATTCCCGAGCTACTTTCTAATCACCTTTAACAACTCCTACTCCAAAATTTGTTAGAAATTTCAGGCATTGATGCACCGTAGATGGTACATCTTCGAACTTCTTCAATCCTACTCTTTCCATGATGATATTGTATGATGACTGAACATTCTTATCCATCACGAAGAAATGTATTCTTTCTGTTCAACAAGCAGTCCACGTACCAATGAATATATCCAACTTGATTGTCCCAAGTGGAAATACTTTCTCGCCAGCAAAACCGATGAGGGGTCTATGATAAGGCTCCAATTGAGATAGCTTTAGATTTAAACTATCGAAGCACGAGTAGAACATGATGTCTGCCGAGCTACCATTGTCGACCAGTACTCTTGAAATCATTACCTCCTTCATTCTCATCTTGATCACCAATGGGTCATCATGAGGATATAGAACACCTGTAAGGTCATTCTTTGAGAACCCAATGACCAACTTCTCTTTATTCACCTTTCTCGGGCGATCCTCCTCAGCTCGATTTATTCGTTGAATGTACGAGCAAGCTTGAGCCTCATATAGGTAAGCGTTTCTCTCGGCAGTAAGGTCTCCTCCTCCTGCATCTCCACCTGTTATAATATTACAGTCAAATGACCCAAAGCGTATTGAAAATACCTCACGTTCTGGCTGCCTTGGTCTCTTGGGAATATCGGGGTGGTCTTCGGGATCAATTTCATGGTTTCTTTTCTTGTTCTCCTCTGCTCGACGAGGAGATCTAGACCTTTCTCTTGTTCGGTCATTGTTCTTTCTTTCGTTTCCACGATCAACATACTTTGATAGCTTTCCTCGTCTGATGAGTGTTTCAATCTCATTCTGAAGAGCTATGCAATTTTTGGTCATATGGCTATGATCTTTATGAAACTCGCAATACTTCGCCTTATTCCTTTTGTCAGGGTCTGCCTTCATTTTCTCTGGCCAGTTTAGTTCCTCGTTGTTCTTGATTTCCTCTAGAACATGGTTGATATCCTTCTTCAAAGGAGTATAATTATCATATTTCTTCATCACGTCCCATACCGGCCTGTTTTTTGAATGTTTGTCATTACCATTGTTCTTATGCTCTTTCTTCTTAGCTTTATCACCTTCCACCTTGGTTTCTTTAGCATCCATGTTCTTCTTCGCAACCATAGCCTCCTCGGCATTCATAATCTTGGACGCTTTTCCCATCAGGTCTGACATGGTTCTAGGTGGATCTTTGACCAAAGTGTAGTACAATTTGTTGGGAAGTAGTCCACTCATCAAAGCAGTAATCGCTGTCTTTTCCTCATAATCAATGACTTCAAGTTTCTCGTTATTAAAATGAGTTATATAATCTCTGATACTCTCACCAGCTTTTTGTCTAACACTTAACAAATGTGCTACTCGTTTAACTGGCTTTTCCCCAAAACAGAAATTCCCAATAAATAACTCGGCCAGTTGAAGAAAAGTTGAAATCTTACCCCGAGGAAGATTATTATACCATATTTGAGCAGATCCGGTAAGAGTTCCCGAGAATGCTCTGCATCTCATCTCATCTGGAACAGCATAGATGTCGGCTGCAGCCTGGTATTGTTCTATATGAAGGACAGGGTCAGTCTTTCCATCATATTTGGGGGTCACAACATGTGCTTTGAACTTTGATGGTGTTGGAAAATCTACAATGGATTGGACAAAAGGTGTTCCTCGAACAAAGGTTCGTTGTAGGGGGTTCTTGGCTTTAACCATTTCCCCTAATCTATCCTCCAGCCTCTGAATAGAGCCTTTCCATGCATCATTTCCTTCCTCGGGCCTATTGGTCCGAGCAACTGATCGCGTTGATGTGGCTTCCTGGGATCTCTCTTGACGAGCAACTGGTCGCGACTGGGCAGATCCTTCCCTTAAATCTGATGGTCGTCGAAAACTCCTCGATGGGTCTCTAGGAGGACTTTTGCTCCTCCTAGGACCAAATCGATCGAAAGGAGATACCCTGCTTAATCTTTCTAGCGCACTGGCCTTTTCTGGGGAGAGAGTGATACGTTGTTCAGTATCTGTGGCTCGCACTGACGAAGTTCGTCCAGGTTGATAAGAAAAATCTTCAGACTCATCATTGCGATATGAATTGGTACGCCTAGTACGCGAAGAAGATGAACGTGTATTTCTTTGAATACTTTTTGGTCTTGAATGGGTTGGTGCACCGCCATGGAGGGTTTGTATGAGTTGACGCATAGTTTCTTGCATGACGATCTGGCCCTGAGCCAGATTTGTCATTATTCCATCCAGATCTAGAATATTTGGCGGAGCAGATGTATTTGGAGGGCTTCCAGCGTTTCGATTTTTTGATTCTGGAATATCAGCCATTTGTGATGGATTGTTTTTTATGGAAAACGGTATTACCAGTCGTTCCCACAGACGGCGCCAATCTGTTGATGTAAAAAATTAGATCATATCTAATTATTCAATCACAGATAAATAAATGAGACAAAGAATTTTTAAAGTGGTTCAGCCTTATAAGAATGGCCTACGTCCACTGTTATGGTATTACTGATTGTATGGGAATTCTCGATTCCAAGTTATCTCAAGAAATTCCAATCCCCTTTACAATTAGGATTGTACAATGTATTTATAGCCCTGGGGCTGTAATGTGAAAGGGTAATACATTAAATGATGTACATATGAAAGGGTGATACATTCAATGCTCCTTAAGCGTATGCGTCTGAATGATAAGCATTTAATGAACAGTCAAACTGTTGGTTATCCTGTTATTAATGCTTTGTTCGAGGTGCAGCTCGGACCGCCTGAGTTGCTCGGACCGCCTAAGCTTCTCGGTGCTCAAGAGTTCCTCGAAGAGTTCTCGTTCCTCGGAGCGTATGAGTTCCTCGGGGAAACAGGGTTCCTCGTTGTAGTATGGTTCCTAGGAGCGTGTTGAAAAACGTTGCTAATGCCGTTTAATACAAGATTAAACTGTATAAGCAACTCCGAGATGTTTGTTGAAGAAACCCTTTTCTTTTGAAAATAAAAATGATAAACAACAAGATGTGTTTACAAAAACTTATGTACGAGAGTAATCAAGACTTTGTAATCATTTTTAAAACAAAGATAGTTTCAAAAATTCAGCACACTATAGATTGAGATGAGGAGATGAAGATAATCAGAACACACAGTTTTTAACGTGGTAAAACCTCTCCCAATAGAGGAAACATCCACGGTGACTTATAAGTCACAAAAGTAAAAATCCACTAACAACAAATAGCAGTTACAAACAATACAACATACATGCACACAAATCAACATATTCTAAGTTTAGGAATATACCCCACTTGGTGTCCTTCTAACTTCTCATAGATCTGATTGTTGATGATGTTCTTCCAGTTTGATAACTTCCTTTTGCTTTAGCTTCCTTGCGTCGACTCAATAATCTTTGATCTTAATCACAACACTTCCAGTGTAGTAGTGTGTTAAGTGTTTGTGATGTGATTCCTATCAACATGCATGAACTCACACACACTTAGTTTTACAGACAGTCCTAGAAAATTACATATAAAGACTATATACTATGATTTTCTTTTCTTTCTTTCTTACAGAACTTGAAACCTTTTTTACCTTTAAATATATCCCAGATTCCACGGATATCTTGCTTCTAAATCGATCAAGATCTTAATCAATCTCTGTTTTAAAAATATTTTTGAGATCGAAAATCTTCAAGTGTGAATCCAACTAGGTCAAGGTTAAGTTTCATAAGAATAGAAACCATAAAACATTTTCAAAACTAAATCAGTAAGGATTTTCTTTAATCGAGAAAGAAACATGCAGATCTAGTGAAATATAACATGCAAAGTGTAGATCTACAATTTCTATGAAGAAGAAATACAGATCTTCACACGAATGTTTAAGTTGGTAATAAGATCACAGATCAAGAGGTTACAGCTTCAATATGAACAAACCAGTAACACCACTCTCTCTCAAACACTCAAGGTTGTGTTTGGGTTTTTGTATATACGAAGGTTTGAATCAGATTTGAAGTGTTTAGGGTTAGGGTTAGGGTTTGGCTAACACAGTTTTCCCTTTCTCTCTCTTCTCTCTTTTCTTTTCTCTCTTCTCTCTCACTTCTCTCTTCTCTCTATTTTTTTCTCTCAGAAATGACGACTGCCAAAAGTCTTGAAAGGTTGAGAATTAGAGGGCTTTTATAGGAGTGGAGGAAGGTTCTGGATAGTCGAAGGCAATCAAGGGCTGAGATTAAGTCTTCCTAATATTGACTTGATCTAAGGGCTATAAAACAACGGTGGTTAAGTTGAATGTGATTGGTCCAAAGAGATAGCACAAGGATAGGTTTAAAACACATGCAGTCCATCGATAAGGTTTGATCTAACGATCAGCAAACCACCAGGCAACCCTCTCACATAACAAACACAAATTGATACATCAGGAACGTGACAAGTGTTGGCCCATAATTGGCTTGCAAACGCGCGTCAAAAATAATTACAGGCAGCACCCTGAAGTCTCTAGCGCATTTACATTCTACCCAATCAAACATTCCAATGAAAAATGAAATTTTCAAAATAGCAAATTAACCCCACAAATTTTATAATCACACTTTTATTAATGAAAACATTATTTTAAAAATGTTTAAAATGTTTAAAAATTCCCAAAAAATTATTAAAACAACATATTAAGGGGAATTTAACACACAATCAATTTTAAACAATATATACACATGTATGCACTTCTAATGTGTGTAGTGTGATTCAATTTATACCTTCTTGGATCATTGAAGAGGATTAGAGAGATAAATTCTGAGGTTCTTTGGATTCTAGGTTAGACAACCAATTTTGTCACTATTTCTAAATTAGTTGAGCACTTATACAATATAGACTTAAGCAAGTCAAAGGTATAAGGTGCTTCAATCTCCCCCTTTGGAAATATGAGACAAAATCTCCTTTGAGTTAGCTTAAACTCTTAGGGAACCAAAAATAAATAAAACCTAGTCCTATACAAAGATAATATCTACCCATTTCCTTGAAAGTCAAAAATTACATAACTCAACTATTTATAAAATTTGTACACTAGAAATGGTAGACAATCAGTAGAAGAGATTCCTGCAAATATGCACACTAAGATCAAGCAGTTTAGATGAAATGTGAACAAAACATTGAACCCGTAAGACTCAAATTTCTCCCCCATTTTGTCTCAAATGGACAAAGGGTAAAAATTAAGGTCTTCAGAGTTTAATCAGTACATACCATACCTATAGAATTATGCAAATACATAAATCTGTTATAGTCTAAAGGTTTAGTGAACATGTCTGCAAGTTGCAGATCAGTAGGCAGGTAATGGATTTCTAACTCCTTAGTTTCAACAAGTTCGCGTATAAAATGATGTCTTATCTTAATATGCTTAGTTCGCGAGTGTTGAACCGGGTTTTTAGATATGTTAATAGCGCTTTGATTGTCATAATACAATTGTAACTGATCTTCTTTAATCCCATAGTCGCTTAACATTTGTTTTATCCATAATAATTGAGCACAGCAACTTCCAGCTGCTATATATTCGGACTCAGCTGTAGATAAAGATGTGCAATTCTGTTTTTTGCTACTCCAACCAACTAAATTATTGCTGACATAATAGCAGGCACCTGATGTACTTTTACTGTCATCAGTACATCCGGCCCAATCAGCATCAGTATACCCTATGATGGTACTGCAGGTATCATTAGTGTACCTAAGTCCAAGATTAAGAGTCCCCTTTATGTACTTTATTATACGTTTTACACACGATAAATGGCTCTCTTTAGGGTTATTCTGGTAACGAGCACACAGACATACAGCATACATTATATCTGGTCGTGAGGCAGTTAGATAGAGTAGGCTACCAATCATACTACGATAAAGTGTGGAATCAACTGACTTTCCATTTTCATCTTTACATAATTTAACAGTAGTACTCATAGGCGTTTTGGCAACTTTAGCATTATCTAAACCAAATTTCTTAACAAGATCTAAGGCATACTTAGTTTGAGAGACAAATAGTCCATCATAATTCTGTTTCACTTGAAATCCTAAGAAAAGCTGTAGCTCCCCCATAAGGGACATGTGAAACTCCTTATGCATAATAGCAGAAAAAGATTTAACTTCAGATGTTGAAGTAGACCCAAAAATGATGTCGTCTACATAGACTTGGGCTATAATAATGTTTTTGTCAAAATTTTTGACAAAGAGGGTCTGGTCATTTCCTCCTCTCTTAAAACCCTTATCCAATAAAAAGTTGGAAAGGCGTTCATACCAAGCTCGAGGAGCTTGTTTTAAGCCATACAAAGCCTTTTTTAGACGAAAGACATGGTCAGGGTATTTAGGGTCAATGAACCCTTTGGTTTGTTCTACATACGTTTCTTCGGACAGAATTCCATTGAGGAATGCAGACTTTACATCCATTTGATAAAGTGTAAATTTTAAGTGACACGCTATGGCGAAAAGAAGTCGGACAGATTCAAGACGAGTGACAGGGGCAAATGTCTCGCTAAAATCTATTCCTTCTATTTGTGAGTAACCTTGAGCAACTAGTCTAGCTTTGTTTCTAAGGATTACCCCATTTTCATCAGATTTGTTCTTAAAGATCCAATGTGTGCCAATAACATTTTTGTTTTGAGGCCGCGGTACAAGATACCAGACATCGTGAATGACAAATTGTAAAAGTTCTTCCTACATAGCAGAAATCCAGTGTGTGTCATTCAATGCTTCATTAACATTTTTCGATTCCACAAGGGAGACGAAACATGCATAATTAACATAATTTCTTAACTGGGATCTAGTACGAACTGGCTCATTAGGATTACCGACCACGTTGTCAATGGGATGATCTTTAGAGACCCAGCCAGGTACTTCTGTACTCTCAATAGGTAATGAGTCATCTATTTTTGGTGAATCAGTTTTGAAATCATTTTCAGATTCAACCACAATAGGTGATTCAGATATCTTATTTTCGATAATAGTATTGCTTACAATTACATTTATCGATTCCATAAGGGCCTTAGTACGCAGATTGTATATACGATAAGCACGACTATTTGGAGAGTATCCTAAGAAGATGGCTTTATCAATACGCGTCTCGAATTTAGACAGATGTTCTCTGTCTTTACAGACATAACACTAACTTCCGAAAGTTCCTAGATATTTCAGATTAGGCTTCTTACCGTACCACAACTCATAAGGGGTTTGTTTAGTGTTTTTCCTAAGGTAAACCCTATTAATGATATAACATGCAGTTCTAATAGATTCTACCCAGAAGTATTTAGGTAGAGATTTGGCATGCAACATGACACGTGCCATCTCTTGAAGAGTTCGGTTTTTCCTTTCAGCAATACCATTCTGCTGAGGAGTCTTAGGGGCACTGAATTCGTGTTTGTAACCGTTGTAGTCAAAATATTCAACTATTCCCGTGTCTATGAAATCTCCCCCTCTATCGCTACGAATGCAATTGACTTGTGTGTCCTTCTCATTTTCAATTCTTAGTAAAATTTTCAAAAAATTCTGAAACGTGTCAGATTTTTGTTTCAAGAAGGCAACTCAAGTGAATCGTGTGAAATCATCAACCATGACAAGGATATAACTGTGTCCACAAAGACTAACAGTTCTAGAGGGACCAATAAGGTCCATATGGATGAGATCTAGAGGTCTAGAGGTGAGCATGTCTTTAACTTTTTTATGCGAAGTCTTAACTATTTTTCCTTCCTGGCAATGACCACAGACAACACTGGAGATAGGTTTAATTTTAGGAATTCCTCTAACAATCTCTTGACTAGATAATCTACCAAGGATATCATAACTTAGGTGACCCATACGATTATGCCAGATTTCATTGTCATCCATTCTGACAATATTACAGGTTTCAGAACTAGTCTTGACAGTATAACAATTGTCAGGTGTTCTAAATCCGGTAATAATGCATTTACCTTTATCATTTAGAATTTTACAATTGTTCTTTGAAAAGGTAACTGTATGATCAGAGTCACAAAATTGTGATATACTTAGTAGGTTGGCTTTAAGGCCTTTAACTAATAGTACATTTTCGAGAGTAGGCATTCCCTCTTCTTTTAAGGTTCCTTTACCTATGATCTGGGATGAAACTCCGTCACCAAAAACTACTTTGCCTCCAGTAAATCTGGTTTTGTTTAAGAGTTTGGTTTCATCTTCTGTCATATGTTTGGAGCATCCTGAATCTAAGTACCAACCAGATGAAGTGTGTTCAGCTTTTAAGGCAGTGATAACAATGTTACACTTCATTTGGGGTAAAAGATCATTTTTTCTAACCCAAATAGCTCTAGTTTTAATTTTGCACAAGTTGCCCTCATTTGATAAAATTTTCGAGACACAGCTTTTTGTCGAAAAACATTTAGAGCAACAAACTGATTATTGTGGAAAATTTGAGCTTTTGGTTTAGGAAAGTTTCTGGGAGCCTTTCTCTTAAATGAACTCTTAGTTTTGGTCTTTCTATTCCTGTAGTTATAGTTCTTGTCAGGTTGTCTTGGAAGGACATAATGGTTACGATTTTGCCTAGAATAGTTAAAGTTCTTGTAGACAGAAGTGTTGTACACAGGGGTGTTTAGACGCCTAGCATAACAACCTTCAAAGGAATGACCATAAATGTCACAGTAGGAGCAATATTGATTGCTTGAGGGATGAACTTCCTTAGGAAAACTTCTAATGATGGGTTTAACAACATTCTGTTCAGAAGTCCTATTCCTAGGAGGGATGGTTTTAAAGGTAGATTCATCCTTTCTGATCAAAGGACATACGTATTTAGTCTTAAGTGTAGTGTCAGCCTTAGAATTACTAGACTCTCCAATGTCTTTCAGTTGTTGCTTTTGATCAAATTCCTTTTTAATAAAATGAAAATCTGGACATGTTTCAATTGGTCTTTTTCCCCTAGACACAAACTTAATAAGTTCAAGATTTGTAGTTTGTGGTTTGTTCTTAGGGCAAAATCCAATACCGGTTATATCATCAGAATTGGTCTTGGAGTCAACAACAAAGTCAGTAAAACAATTTGAATTGTTTTCAAACTTAGAATTTTTTTTGAAAACAGTAGCTGTCTTTGTTTTTGCTTCCTCCAGTTCTAATAATGGTCCCTTGTATTTCATTTCCAGGGTTTCATTAGCTTTAGTCAACTCTTTTAATTTTTGATCAAAAGTTTTAATTTCGGATTTATGAGACAGACATTAGTTAGTATACTCTTCGGCATTCAGCTTCACAATAAGACTTAGATCATCTAATTTCTTAGTCAGTTCTCTAACAGTCTTCTCCAGTCTAGTGCCTTTTTTGAGAGTTTTAGCATACAAAGTATGAATATCTGGGAGGTCATCAGTGTCTGAGTCGCTAAGTGAAGTGTGTGTAGTGACCCCTAACGATTCAGTTTTAGTACTCACGCACCCATTTACATCGTCGTTATCGAGATCACTTTGACTCACACACACGGAACTAGAGCTAGCAACATTTTCAGATAATAGAGCATCTAGGCCAGTCAAATTAGTATTCACACAAGCAGGAGTAGGAGCATCATTATCACACACAAGCATATCATCATTGTAAATGATCTTAGCATAAAAGGACATGCAAGGATCAAGTACATTTGATGACTCAAGTTCCTCTTCATCAGAGTCACTTGAATCATTCCAAGTTTTACAGACATTAGCTCTATTGTGTGTGTTGGCTTTATTCAGATTAACTCTACAATCGTGAGCAATGTGACCTAGTTTCCCACATCTAAAACATTCAATCTTTTTAAGGTCTCTGCTGGGTCTGGAGTTGTTGTCCTTAGGATGTTTATCAAGACCTCTCTCATGAGGTTTGGGATTAGACAGAGTAGGATAATTAGGCTTGCCTTGTTTAGTTGCCTGTTTGTTTCTAAATTTAACAATTTCTTTAATTGTTTAGACATTAAGGCAATCTGATTATCTAGTTTGTCTATATCACACTCCTCATTAGAGTCAGAGTTGATCAAATTAGTCTCAAGTTTAGATATCTTAGAGGCAAAACTCAAGTTAGAGTTGGGCTGTTTTCTTTGTGAATGATTTAATTATTTCTTAAAGTCTAATTCCATTTCCACAGTCCTAAGTTTGCTACTAAGTAATTCAGGGGTAAGGTTTTGATCACTCATTTCCTCAATAGCATACCTCTTGCTGTCAAACTTTTGTGGTAATGATCTTAGAATTTTAGAAATAATTTCATTCCTATCATATGTTATACCATTAGCATGCAACTTAGTAACTATATCAGTTAAGTTCATGTAAAAGTCATCAAAAGACTCAGAGTCAGACATAATCAAAGAGTTGTACTGCTGGGTAAGCATTTGAGTTTTAGCAGCTTTAACTCTTGAGTCTCCTTCATGGGCAGTGATTAATGTGTCCCAAGCTTCCTTAGAAGTGGCACAAGATGAGATTCTCTTGAACTCATACTCATTAATAGACATAAAAATGGCATTCTTGCCTTTATTGTTATTTCGAGAAATAGTTTTCTCTTCTTGGGTAAACTCACTTAAGATTTTCTTTACCCTCTAATCACTTCCTTTAGTGGCTGGTTTAGTAGGATAAGTATATCCGTTTTCAATAATGTCCCAGATATCATCTCCTAAATTCCCTTGGATGAAGGCAACCATTCTTACTTTCCAGTAAGCAAAGTTGTTTCCATCAAAGAGTGGAGGTCCGGACAGATTACCAAACCTTTCATTCTTCTCGTCCATAGTTAGGTTTTTAAGAAAACGATTTCAGAAACACAAGATCTTTTTGAAATAAAAGTTTACAGGGCTCTGATACCAATTGAAAAACGTTTCTAATGCCGTTTAATACAAGATTAAACTGTATAAGCAACTCCGAGATGTTTGTTGAAGAAACTCTTTTCTTTTGAAAATAAAAATGATAAACAACAAGATGTGTTTACAAAAACTTATGTACGAGAGTAATCAAGACTTTGTAATCAGTTTTAAAACAAAGATAGTTTCAAAAATTCAGCACACTATAGAATGAGATGAGGAGATGAAGATAATCAGAACACACAGTTTTTAACGTGGTAAAACCTCTCCCAATAGAGGAAAAATCCACGGTGACTTATAAGTCACAAAAGTAAAAATCCACTAATAACAAATAGCAGTTACAAACAATACAACATACATGCACACAAATCAACCTATTCTAAGTTTAGGAATATACCCCACTTGGTGTCCTTCTAACTTCTCATAGATCTGATTGTTGATGATGTTCTTCCAGTTTGATAACTTCCTTTTGCTTTAGCTTCCTTGCGTCGACTCAATAATCTTTGATCTTATTCACAACACTTCCAGTGTAGTAGTGTGTTAAGTGTTTGTGATGTGATTCCTATCAACATGCATGAACTCACACACACTTAGTTTTACAGACAGTCCTAGAAAATTACATATAAAGACTATATGCTGTGATTTTCTTTTCTTTCTTTCTTACAGAACTTGAAACCTTTTTGACCTTTAAATATATCCCAGATTCCACGGATATCTTGCTTCTAAATCGGTCAAGATCTTAATCAATCTCTGTTTTAAAAATATTTTGAGATCGAAAATCTCCAAGTGTGAATCCAACTAGGTCAAGGTTAAGTTTCATAAGAATAGAAACCATAAAACATTTTCAAAACTACATCAGTAAGGATTTTCTTAAATCGAGAAAGAAACATGCAGATCTAGTGAAATATAACATGCAAAGTGTAGATCTACAATTTCTATGAAGAAGAAATACAGATCTTCACACGAATGTTTAAGTTGGTAATAAGATCACAGATCAAGAGGTTACAGCTTCAATATGAACAAACCAGTAACACCACTCTCTCTCAAACACTCAAGGTTGTGTTTGGGTTTTTGTATATACGAAGGTTTGAATCAGATTTGAAGTGTTTAGGGTTAGGGTTAGGGTTTGGCTAACACAGTTTTCCCTTTCTCTCTCTTCTCTCTTTTCTTTTCTCTCTTCTCTCTCACTTCTCTCTTCTCTCTATTTTTTTCTCTCAGAAATGACGACTGCCAAAAGTCTTGAAAGGTTGAGAATTAGAGGGCTTTTATAGGAGTGGAGGAAGGTTCTGGATAGTCGAAGGCAATCAAGGGCTGAGATTAAGTCTTCCTAATATTGACTTGATCTAAGGGCTATAAAACAACGGTGGTTAAGTTGAATGTGATTGGTCCAAAGAGATAGCACAAGGATAGGTTTAAAACACATGCAGTCCATCGATAAGGTTTGATCTAACGATCAGCAAACCACCAGGCAACCCTCTCACATAACAAACACAAATTGATACATCAGGAACGTGACAAGTGTTGGCCCATAATTGGCTTGCAAACGCGCGTCAAAAATAATTACAGGCAGCACCCTGAAGTCTCTAGCACATTTACATTCTACCCAATCAGAACATTCCAATGAAAAATAAAATTTTCAAAATAGCAAATTAACCCCACAAATTTTATAATCACACTTTTATTAATGAAAACATTATTTTAAAAATATTTAAAAATTCCCAAAAAATAATTAAAACAACATATTAAGGGGAATTTAACACACAATCAATTTTAAGCAATATATACACATGTATGCACTTCTAATGTGTGTAGTGTGATTCAATTTATACCTTCTTGGATCATTGAAGAGGATTAGAGAGATAAATTCTGAGGTTCTTTTGTTTCTAGGTTAGACAACCAATTTTGTCACTATTTCTAAATTAGTTGAGCACTTATACAATATAGACTTAATCAAGTCAAAGGTAAAAGGTGCTTCAATCTCCCCCTTTGGAAATATGAGACAAAATCTCCTTTGAGTTAGCTTAAACTCTTAGGGAACCAAAAAAAATAAAACCTAGTCCTATACAAAGATACTATCTACCCATTTCCTAGAAAGTCAAAAATTACATAACTCGACTATTTATAAAATTTGTACACTAGAAATGGTAGACAATCAGTATAAGAGATTCCTGCAAATATGCACACTAAGATCAAGCAGTTTAGATGAAATGTGAACAAAACATTGAACCCGTAAGACTCAAATTTCTCCCCCATTTTGTCTCAAATGGACAAAGGGTAAAAATTAAGGTCTTCAGAGTTTAATCAGTACATACCATACCTATAGAATTACGCAAATACATAAATTTGTTATAATCTAAAGGTTTAGTGAACATGTCTGCAAGTTGCAGATCAGTAGGCAGGTAATGGATTTCTAACTCCTTAGTTTCAACAAGTTCGCGTATAAAATGATGTCTTATCTTAATATGCTTAGTTCGCGAGTGTTGAACCGGGTTTTTAGATATGTTAATAGCGCTTTGATTGTCACAATACAATTGTAACTGATCTTCTTTAATCCCATAGTCGCTTAACATTTGTTTTATCCATAATAATTTAGCACAGCAACTTCCAGCTGCTATATATTCGGACTCAGCTGTAGATAAAGATGTGCAATTCTGTTTTTTGCTACTCCAACCAACTATATTATTGCCGACATAATAGCAGGCACCTGATGTACTTTTACTGTCATCAGTACATCCGGCCCAATCAGCATCAGTATACCCTATGATGGTACTGCAGGTATCATTAGTGTACTTAAGTCCAATATTAAGAGTGCCCTTTATGTACTTTATTATACGTTTTACACATGATAAATGGCTCTCTTTAGGGTTATTCTGGTAACGAGCACACAGACATACATCATACATTATATCTGGTCGTGAGGCAGTTAGATAGAGTAGGCTACCAATCATACTACGATAAAGTGTGGAATCAACTGACTTTCCATTTTCATCTTTACATAATTTAACAGTAGTACTCATAGGCGTTTTGGCAACTTTAGCATTATCTAAACCAAATTTCTTAACAAGATCTAAGGCATAATTAGTTTGAGAGACAAATAGTCCATCAGAATTCTGTTTCACTTGAAATCCTAAGAAAAGTTGTAGCTCCCCCATAAGGAACATGTGAAACTCCTTATGCATAATAGCAGAAAAAGATTTAACTTCAGATGTTGAAGTAGACCCAAAAATGATGTCGTCTACATAGACTTGGGCTATAATAATGTTTTTGTCAAAATGTTTGACAAAGAGGGTCTGGTCATTTCCTCCTCTCTTAAAACCCTTATCCAATAAAAAGTTGGAAAGGCGTTCATACCAAGCTCGAGGAGCTTGTTTTAAGCCATACAAAGCCTTTTTTAGACGAAAGGCATGGTCAGGGTATTTAGGGTCAATGAACCCTTTGGGTTGTTCTACATACGTTTCTTCGGACAGAATTCCATTGAGGAATGCAGACTTTACATTCATTTGATAAAGTTTAAATTTTAAGTGACACGCTATGGTGAAAAGAAGTCGGACAGATTCAAGACGAGTGACAGGGGCAGAGCCCAAGTAAAATGTTTTGAAAATATTTAGCAATCAGTTAAATTGCAATATCTAAATATGCATGTAAACTTTTCATATTTAAGCTAGTGTCGCACTCTCTTGAGACATAGCTCACCCCTCATCTAATGTGCACACTTAACGCTCGCCTTATACCTTTCCTAGTTAAACTACCCCACCTAACTAGCCATATCGAATCTCCTTCTACAAAATAATTCGTTATGCCTATCCGTATTGTCGATACAATACGTTATCGAATTTTCATGTCTTTTAGCCCATTATAAGTTTCTCAGTATATGTTTATTTCTCCCCATAATATAGTTATTTTTAATGTCACTATCTTTCTCATCTACTAAATTCATCCAGTAGAATAAAATCACAAGTATACATATATCACACTATTATATATATAATAATACGGCACCCCTAAGCTGAGTTGTGGTACGTGTATACTATGATAGCATGTCTTGGTACATCATCTACCAAACACACGTAGTAGAAAAAATCACAAGTATATATATTTATCACACTAATTATATATATACAATACAGCACCCTTAGGCTGGGACCTGCGGTGCATGCATACTCTGCTATGAAGTCCCGGTACATCACGCACTGTATAAAGGACTATGGATTCCGAATCACTCTGGAACCGTATCAATACAAATCACACATATTGTAGACGAACATAGTTCACATACCCATGGGTCACGCACATACCTATGCTCCCATGGTCAGCTGACTTATCAACTCACAAATAAGTCATTCACTGTCCTATGTCCTTAAGGTACCAATCTAAATCCCCCCGAAGGCACACAAAGATAAGATGGCCATTTTTCGAAAATCAACCTCTCGTGATAGCAAGTATGGTAGGTATGTCATACACATAATAAATCATACAAATCAGTACAGGAATACCCAAAACCTATGTCATATATTCCATACATAGCATATGTATCTCCCAAAGATCTTACGTAATATTTAATTTCAATTATACATCTCATCGTATATTCCCCAGTATCCCTCACTATTCGAAATGTGCCAATTTTCGTTTAAAATATTGCAGTAGGTAGTTCACTCATATCCTATTGATCTAAGTCATAGATTCGCTCATCCCCCGAATTCATTACATTTCAAATTACACCGATTAATCTAATCAATTTCACATTAATTAATTTATTAAAGTAGTGTCACCCAACTAAAATACTTTGTCTCACTCATATGGTCTGTATCTTCACCCTTTAGAATTTGTTTAATAAAAATCCACTATTAAGGTTAACATCTCTCGTTAAATTCATTATTCAAATATTTATTATATATCTCTCTAATAAATTAAACCGGCTAATCAGTGCCTAACTCCCGTAGCACTAGCCTGAGCAATATCAGAGTCAAAATCCCGACCCTTAATCTAATTACTATCACCTCAATTAATTTTTTTTCCAAGTAGTATCACTCAACCAAAATGCTCAAACTCCCTTTATTAGCTCGTATTTTAACCTTTTAGAATTCATTTCACCAAATTCGGTTAATAAGTTTAACACCCTTATTAAATTTAATAGTCGTTAATACTCATCCCATAAGACTCTAAGTATTAGGTTCCATTTATTTTCTATCAATTAAATTCCACCTTAAGATACTAGCACGTATGCTAAACTCATCCAAAATTCTCATTCGAATACGTTCGTATATTTTTGACATATATTATCGAGTGTCGTTCATTGTAAATACTCCTAAATACATACCATGAATTCATCCCTATCTAATCCAAGGATAAAATAATGTTCCTTTATATTTTTCCAAAGTCCTTCAGTCATCTACGGACATCCCTACAAATCTAGATTTTATTTCTCACAAAGGATTTCGGTTTCATACACTCTTTCGTAGAAAAATCATTCATGATTCAAAAAAATCAGAAAATACAAGGTCAGTGCCCACGCGACCGTGACGAACAGATCTAAAAGTTTCATGTTTTGACAAACAGGTAAATTGGATCGGTTCTGCCTCAAAATTGGACCGTTCCGACGGACTACGAATCATCTTCTTCTCTAACTCGTTTTTATCCATTTATAACCCTCAAACCTCCATGGATTTAATACAAATATCAACCCAATTTATACCACATGTTTATTACATCTATAAACAGGTTCTAACACTAATATATATCATCAATCATCATTTATTCTGATTAAAACTTCTAGGGTTCCTGAATTGGTTTTTTCTCAAAATTTCTTAAATCACAAATTCAATTCGATTCAATAATTCAAATTCAACAACAATTCCTACTGGGTTTTCGATTATAAATTATATTCTAACATCATATGATTGTATTCTCTCATTAATTAAACATCAATCTCACCTTAAATGCTTAAATCCCCCAAACCCATATTTAACATGTGATACCCTCCATAAACGAAACTCATCCCAAAATGAATATGGTTTACACCAACCATGATATGAATCGCAATACCGCAATTTAAATGAAAGAAAGTTTAACGACTAGCCTGGAAATTTCCTAGAGTTTGATCCTTTAATGTAGATGGAGATTTTGACTAACTACAAATCAATCTCCTCTTGGCTTGACTCCCAAAAGCTCTCCCACTTAATCCCTCTTTTCTTCTTTGTAACTAGGATTTTTCTAAAATGAATTATGGCTGCCATACCCTCTCACGTTTTGATTTTATTATGCCAATCCCGTTTTTAGGCTTGTGGGCTTTATTAAAATGGCCCAATCACTCCCGTAAGGGTCCGATTACGCTTAAAACGCCCTGAGACCCAATTACTACCCCCGGGTACTCTATTTTGACTATCTCGACCCTTCCGGACTCAACCGTACACTCAGAATCATCATTCGAGTTATGTAACTAAAATATCAAATTACGACACATGTATTCTTAAAAGAAATAACCCGAATTAATTTAACTCTCAATTATCGAAATAAATTGAATCTTCCAATTTAAATAAATTCTCAATTTTAAATAGTTTCTCCAAATCATCAATTTAGTTTAAATTCAAATTCTCCAAATTAGCTAAATTATTTATCCTAAAAAATACGGGGTGTTACACAATAGTGCTGCAACTGCACCAGTTACGAATTATGTCACCTATTTATGAGGTGACATACCTGTCATGCCACCAAGTGTGCTCCCAAAGTGGTGTCCCCATTACAATGCATGTAAGGCCCTAAAACACGATTAGTAAGGTTAATTACATGATTAGGTATAATTTATGAGTTATAAGTTTTAAATTGGTTATGTGTATTAAACATGATAATTATCATGTTTAGGGAATGCATACTCATGTGATATGTATGTTGTTTACATTAGATTTGAATCGAGCTTATGATTGGGGATAACATGTTTAAGGCATGTGATTAGTTATGTGGTTAAATGTATCATGATAATATGTTTCTAAATGCATCATTATGTTTATAAAAAGTAAACTAGAGTGTTGGTGCGAAAGTGGCGATGTTTGGTCGCCAAATGTGAAAGTTATGAAATTTTGAGTAAATAATTACTCTTCTGTTCGAGCCCAAATTAGGCGTACTAGTTGTATGATTTTGGGAAAACCCAAAATATGAAAGTTGTAGATGTTTAAGTTATATACTCAAATACATAAAGTGGGAGTAAATCGGGCCTCGAAATAGTGAGTTATAATAATTTTACAAGCCAGGACAAATATGTCATTAACGGAATTGTCCTATTGGACCCCTTGCCCAACGAATCGCATAATACCACCTTAAATTGGTCACATAGCCACGTTTTTAATCTTATAAGGCAGACCTTATCATCTTTTTCATTTCCTATTACAAGCTTAAGAAAAAAATATGCTTATGGAGAGAGAAAAATAAAGTTAAGGAAGAATTCTTTGAAAATTCACCATAAATCGAGGAATTCTCGTAAGGTAACTACTTCTTTATTAAAGTTGATCACATGGATGAGTTCTACACTTGGTATATTTTTGTTTTTGATTTTTTTTAGTATTTTAATAATACCCATATTTCCTAAGTGTATCAAAATAAGGATGGGTTAAGAACATAAGTCAGAACTGGTACTAGGATCGTAAGTGCATACTTTAAAGTCCTAGATTTACATCATTTTTCGTAAAGAATTTTGATTTAGAAAATTTCTGCTTATGATGTATATATCTGCTAAAACTTGTTTGTTATGTGTTTTCATGATTTACACTCAAGGTGGAGGTTATGTATGCTTAAAAATGTTAAGTTATGCTTTAATGTTCTTTTTCGACCTAGTTGTGCTAAAAATGGTATAAATCATGAATACTTATTGGAATTGAGTGATTCTAATTGGAGAGTAAAATAGACTCATACATGTATAACATATCCAAAAATTGTGTAAAAACATCAAGTAATGAACCTTCGGTGATAGTTTGAAGTTTTTGTTTAAAATCTGCCCTAAAGGATGCATACCAGGTGTTTGACATTTTGCTCCGCATAGAAAATGAGCTCTAAAAATTATGAAACTTTAATTTTATATTATTCAATGTGTTTACTAATATTGGGTGGAATATCATGCAAAGTTATTTTGTGTAAAATTATGAAAATTCCAGGAAGTTGAAGTTGTGTTGCTGTTTTTCTTGAGAAACGATTTGGAAAAGGTTGTAATAAAATGGGCATAACTTTGCCAAGAGAATTGGTAATTTAATTCCGTAAATTGTGTTAGAACCCTAATTACTTGGGTCATATAGAAATGTGAAGTATCATATTTATTTCCTCGTTAGTTATTTCTAATTGACCAAATGATGTGATGTATTACTAGGTTTTAATGTTAATTGGTGTATTCAGATACTAATGACGTTGACTTGTTAGGTGGGGAAGGAGCTAATACTACCATACCAAGGAAGTAGTTTGGTATTAATCTTAGCACTAAATTCAAGATGAGTGACCTTTCCTATGAAATATAGATGATTATATGTTCATATGAAAATGTGTAGTTTAATACATGTGTTAAAATCCTTATGGGAGTGATGTTGTGTTTAGGAAACATATGCATATGATTAACATGTTAAGTGATGTTATTTAATGTTAGGGACTGTGGTGGGTCCTTTATCTAATGTTAAGGACTGTGGTGGGTCCTGAAGGATGTGGCGGTCCTGTTAATCCAAATTAAAGGTTTGTGTACTTGGGCCTAATAAAGGGATGTGGTGGTCCCCAATAACTGTGATGGATTAATTGGACTGTGGCGGGTCCAGGTTTGCAAGAGTTTCACAATTATTGTTGGGTTATAGCATTAGAACGAAATAAAAATGGTTATTCAATTTGGTTATAGGTGTGGTATATGGTCATTCACTAAGCTTATATTGCTTACACTCCTGTAATGTTATGTTTCAGGTATGCCTATCGTTTGGAGTTCACTGCCAAGTTAGGACCTTAAAACGGGGGAGTGATGAATATCTAATATGGGTTGTATATCAACAAGGGTTTTGTGTCAATTTTAATCAAAGGAACTTGTATATGTGAAGTTGTTCAGTACTTGTAAGTTATATGTACAGGTAGTTATGTTTTCATCTAAACATGCCTTTGGGAAAAAAAAATCTTGTGCTATTTTGCGAGAGATTTACAATAAAGTATTGTTTATGGGAATTTATCTCCAAATAAAAGGATGATTTTAACTTAATTAAGTCGGGGCGCGAAACTTGGTATCAGAGCATGGTTATTAGGTTTTGGATAGTGTATGAGGGTCTAGATTGGTAGTGGACACTAGAAAGTGAGTTTGTTATGCATCTGGATTTTGACTAACATTGTTAATATTAAACTGCAGCTATTGTATTTTGTTTAAGTGAATTGTATTGCAGTGAGTGATGGATCCACACGAGCCGCATCATGGAGCTGAGAGTGAGGCATCTTATGTTACTAATAGTCAGCAAGGACATAGACATATTCAGGTGAAGGAACCAGGGGTGCAACAACAACCTGTTGATGACGTGGGAAGAATATTACGCGTTGTGCCATAACTTATGGAATAAGCAAGAGGTGGAGAACATGGTGGGGATAGGGACAAATTGCATGAGAGGTTCATGAAGTTAAATCCGCCAGCATTTACTGGGACTACTGATCCGTTAGTGGCAGAGGGGTGGATTAGAAAGATGGAAACAATATTCAAGGTGATGGAATTGCGAGATGAACAAAAGGTTTAGTTAGAAACCTTTAGGTTAGAGGCTGATGCAAAGTTATGGTGGGATGCAACAGAAAGGTTACTTACTACAATGGGGGAAGTGGTCCCAATAAATCCTCCACAAATTACATGGGAGAGGTTTGTGAAGGTGTTGTTTGAAAAATATTTCCCGAGGCTTTATAGGAAAGAGAAAGAGGAAGAATTCATCACGTTGAAACAGGGGAACCGAACAGTGGCAGAGTATGAAGCTTTATTTATATCCTTATCTAGATTTGTACCTGACTTGGTGAGGACGGAAGAAAGTAAATGTGATCGGTTTTAAACCGGGCTGAGTGTAGATATAAAAAGCATGGTTGGTAATATGAAGATCACGGATTATGTGGACTTGGTGGATAGGGCCATGGTGTCAGAAAAGTCAATAAAAGAAATGCAAGTTAAACACTCGAAGAAAGCTAGACATGATGCATAAGATCATATGTATGGGTGACGGGAACCTCAACACAGAGTGTATCACGAGGAGTACCTAAGGGCCAAGAATTTAAAAATAATAGAAGTGCACGTGGAAGATTTCAAGCTCGGGGTGGAAGTAATGGGATGAATTGATCAGAAAATGAATATGTGTTGGTACCGAGAGCCATATTTTGCTATAGATGTGGCGGTCAAGGGAACATATCTTGGGAGTGTACAATAGCTGAGACGACACCTTTATGTTTCCATTATCATCAACCAGGGCACTTACGAAAGAATTGTCTGGCGATCGGAGCTTCAATTTCAGTGGGGAGTGTAACAGTGGGAGATAGGATTTCTACACCGAAAGTACATAGGGGAGGTAGAGGAGGCATGTCTCAAAACCAAGGCCAAGGCAGAGTGTTTGCACTGACGCAACAAGATGCACAAGCTATACCTAACGTAGTGACAGGTACACTTCCTGTTGGTGATAAAGATGCTTATGTGTTGATAGATCCTGGTTCTACACATTCTTTTGTGTCTTTACTTTATCTGTTGCATCTTAATAAACCATTATCATCATTAGATTCTGGTTTAGCTATTGTTTCCCCAGTGGGAGGGTTGATTTTTAATGAGACGGTATATAGGGAGTGTGTGGTGTGAGTGGGTGAAAAAGAATTACTAGTTGACTTGTTACCTCTCGATATGCATGACTTTGATGTGATACTGGGTATGGATTGGTTGGTCTCATATCATGTATATTATTAGATTGCTTTAGAAATGAGGTAGTGTTTCGATTAACGGGTGAATCTGAATTTAAATCTATTGGGGAACGAAATGTCACTCCAATATGTTTGATCTCTGCTACAAAATGTTATGAACTGCTAAGGAAAGGATGTGAAGGTTATCTTGCTCATGTAGTGGACACACGACAACAGACTGAAAAACTATCAGATACACCAGTAGTGAATGAGTTTGCAGATGTCTTCCAGAAGAACTCCCAGGGTTAGCACCAGACCGTGAGGTGGAATTTTCGATTGAGTTAGTACTTGGAACTGCACGAATATCTATTGCACCATACCATATGGCACCTGCATAATTAAAAGAGCTAAAGATATAGTTGCAAGATTTGTTAGATCATGGTTTTATAAGGCCTAGTGTATCACCGTGGGGAGCCCCAGTATTGTTTATGAAGAAGAAAGATGGAACCATGAGACTGTGCATCGATTATCGTCAATTGAATAAGGTGACTATTCGTAACAAATACACACTTCCCCGCATTGATGACTTGTTCGATCAGTTGCCAGGAGTCAAAATATTTTCCAAGATCGATCTCAGATCCGGATATCATCAATTGAAAGTTAGAGATTGTAACATTTCTAAAACTGATTTTCGTTCTAGGTGTGGACATTATGAATTTCTTGTCATACCATTTGGGTTAACAAATGCACCGGCTGTATTCATGGATTTGATGAACCGTATATTTCACCCATACTTGGATTCTTTTGTTATTGTCATCATTGATGATATTTTGATATATTCTCGTAGTAGGAATGAGCACGAACACCACCTGTGTAATATTTTACAGACCTTGCGAGAGAAGCAGTTTTATGCTAAATTTTTTAAATGTGAATTTTGGCTAGACAGGGTAGTATTTTTGGGGCATGTTATTTCTGTTGATGGTATTTGTGTGGATCCCAAGAAGGTAGAAGCAGTAATGAATTGGGAAAGACCAACTAGTGTGATAGAGGTAAGTAGCTTTTTAGGATTGGCGGGCTATTACAGGAGGTTTATACCGAGTTTTTCTTCTATTGCATTGCCATTGAGTAAGCTTACCAGAAAGGAGAATAAGTTTGTCTGGAGTGGCGATTGTGATAAAAGCTTTGAAAACTTAAAGGGTAAGTTGGCATCAGCTCCAGTATTGACTATCCTAACGGGTACAAAAGGTTTAGTTATTTATAGTGATGCCTCATATGAAGGACTCGGTTGTGTGTTAATGCAGCATGGGAAGGTAATTGATTTTGCTTCTCGTCAGTTAAAGATACATGAACGCAACTACCCTACACAAGATCTTGAGTTGGCTGCAGTAGTTTTTGCATTAAATATCTCGTGACACTACTTATATGGGGTTAGTTGTGAAATTTTTACTGACCATCAAAGCTTAAAATACTTGTTTACTCAAAAAGACTTGAACCTGAGGCAAAGAAGGTGGATGGAACTTATAAAAGATTATGATTGCACTATACATCACCATCCAGGTAAAGCTAATATTGTTGTTGATGCTTTGAGTAGAAAATCTCTAGGCATAGTATCTTGTATTTATTGTATTCGAGTTGACCTGTTGAGAGAGTTAGCTTTAATAGGGGTGGAATTAACTTTGAATGAGTCTTATGGAATAGTAGCACATTTAAATGTTAGACCCACGTTGATAGACTGGATAAAATAAGCACATGCAGGAGATACAGAATTGGAGAAAGTTAGAGATAATATGAAAAAGGGTAAAGCAAATGAATTTTCTATTCGGGATGATGACATTATCATGTACGAAAATCGTTTGTGTGTACCTAATGTGCCTGATTTAAGAAGAACAATTTTAGAGGAAGCCCACTGTTCTTTATATGCTATGCATCCAGGGAGCACGAAACTGTATAGAGATTTGAAATAATGTTATTGATGGCCGGAAATGAAACACGACATTTTAAATTTTGTTGCTAGATGTCTAGTTTACCAATATGTGAAGGTGGAGCATCAGAAGCCAAGTGGTTTACTACAGCCCTTACCTATTTCTGAGTGGAAATGGGAGCATGTTACTACAGATTTTGTTATAGGGTTACCAAAATCATCACAAGGGTTTGATTTTATTTGGGTTGTCATTGATAGGTTGACTAAGTCTGCACATTTTCTTCCTGTTAACACTACTTACTCCATGGATAGATATGCCAAATTATATGTGGATGAGATTATTAGATTGCACGGTGCACCTGTTTCTATTATTTCTGATCGAGATCCTAAGTTTACTTCTCACTTTTGGCCTAGTTTACAACAAGCTTTAGGGACTAAATTGAAATTTAGTACAGCTTTTCATCCTCAGACTGAAGGGCAGTCAGAAAGAATGATCCAGACACTTGAAGATAAGTTACAAATTTGTGTATTGGAGTTCAAGGGCAATTGGGATGAACATTTGCCACTAATAGAGTTTGCTTATGATAATAGCTATCATTCGAGTATTGAGATGGCTCCTTATGAAGCTTTGTATGGGAGAAAATGCAGAACTCCAGTGTGTTGGACTGAAGTAGGAGAACGAAAACTACTTGGGCCCGAAATTGTACAGCAGACTACTAAAAGATAAGTCTTATCCATAATCACTTGAAGGTGGCGCAAAGTAGACAGAAAAGTTATGCAGACAACCGAAGGAAAGAATTGAAATTTGAGGAAGGTGATCGAGTATTCCTACGTGTTTCTTCTTGGAGAGGGGTTATGAGATTCGGGAAGAAGGGAAAGTTAAGTCCCAGGTACATTGGCCCTTATGAGATAGTGAAACGGGTTGGAGCTGTAGCTTATAAATTGGCGTTACCACCAGAATTTTCCCGGATACACGATGTTTTTCATATATCCATGTTACGTAAGTATGTGCTCGATCCATCACATGTGTTTATTTCACAACCGATAGAGCTTCAAGATGACTTAACCTATGTGGAGGAACCAATTGCTATTATAGATCGAAAGGAGCAAGTGTTACGTAGTAAAACCATTTCACTAGTTAAGGTGATGTGGAGAAGTCAGAATGTGGAGTATGCCACCTGGGAAGGGGAGGATAACATGAAGAAGCAATATCCTCATTTGTTTGGTAAGTTTCTTATGCGTTAAATTTCGAGGATGAAATTTTTATAAGAGGGGTAGAATTGTAAGACCCTAAAACACGATTAGTTAGGTTAATTACACGATTAGGTATAATTTATGAGATATAAGTTATAAATTGGTTATGTGTATTAAACATGTTAATTATCATGTTTAGGGAATGCATACTCATGTGATATGTATGTTGTTTACATTAGATGCGAATCGAGCTTATGATTGGGGATAAGATGTTTAAGGCATGTGATTAGTTATGTGGTAAAATGCATCGTGAAAATATGTTTCTAAATAGATCATTATGTTTATAAAAAGTAAACTAGAGTGTTGGTGCGAAAGTGGCGATGTTTGGTCGCCAAATGTGAAAGTTATGAAATTTTGAGTAAATAATTACTCTTCTGTTCGAGCCCAAATTAGGCGTACTAGTTGTATGATTTTGGGAAAACACAAAATATGAAAGTTGTAGATGTTTAAGTTATATACTCAAAGACACAAAGTGGGAGTAAATCGGGCCCCGAAATAGTGATTTATAATGATTTTCCAAGGCAGGACAAATCTGTCATTAACGGAATTGTCCTATTGGACCCCTTGCCCAACGAATCGCATAATACCACCTTAAATTGGTCACATAGCCACGTTTTTAATCTTATAAGGCAGACCTTATCATCTTTTTCATTTCCTATTACAAGCTTAATAAAAAAATATGCTTATGGAGAGAGAAAAAGAAAGTTAAGGAAGAATTCTTTCAAAATTCACCACAAATCGAGGAATTCTCGTAAGGTAACTACTTCTTTATAAAAGTTGATCATATGGATGAGTTCTACACTTGGTATATTTTTGTTTTGATTTTTTTTAGTATTTTAATGATACCCATATTTTCTAAGTGTATTAAAATAAGGATGGATTAAGAACATAAGTTAGAACTGGTACTAGGATCGTAAATGCATACTTTAAAGTCCTAGATTTACATAATTTTTCGTAAAGAATTTTGATTTAGAAAATTCCTGCTTATGATGAATATATCTTCTAAAACTTGTTTATTATGTGTTTCCATGATTTATACTCAAGGTGGAGGTTATGTATGCTTAAAAATGTTAAGTTATGCATTAATGTTCTTTTTCGACCTAGTTGTGCTAAAAATGGTATAAATCATGAATACTTATTGGAATTGAGTGATTCTAATTGGAGCATAAAATAGACTCATACATGTATAACATATCCAAAAATTGTGTAAAAACATCAAGTAATGAACCTTTGGTGATAGTTTGAAGTTTTGGTTTAAAATCCGCCCTAAAGGAGCACGAATGCATACCAGGTGTTTGACATTTTGCTCGACATAGAAAATGAGCCCTAAAAATTATGAAACATTAATTTTATATTATTCAATGTGTTTACTGATATTGAGTGGAATATCATACAAAGTTATGTTGTATAAAAATTATGAAAATTCCAGGAAGTTGAAGTTGTGTTGCTGTTTTTCTTGAGAAACGATTTGGAAAAGGTTGTAATAAAATGAGCATAACTTTGTCTAGGGAATTGGTAATTTAATTCCGTAAATTGTGTTAGAACCCTAATTACTTGAGTGTTATAGAAATGTGAAGTATCATATTTATTTCCTCATTAGTTATTTCTGATTAACCAAATGATGTGATGTATTACTAGGTTTAATGTTAATTGGTGTATTCAGATACTAATGACGTTGACTTGTTAGGTGGGGAAGAAGCTAATACTACCATACCAAGGAAGTAGTTTGGTATTAATCTTAGCACGAAATCCAAGGTGAGTGACCTGTCCAATGAAATATAGATGATTATATGTTCATATGGAAATGTGTAGTTCAATACATGTGTTAAAATCCTTATGGGAGTGATGTTGTGTTAAAATCCTTATGGGAGTGATGTTATTTAATGTTAGGGACTGTGGTGGGTCCTTTATCTAATGTTAAGGACTGTGGTGGGTCCTATAGGATGTGGCGGTCCTGTTAATCCAACTTAAAGGTTTGTGTACTCGGGCCTAATAAAGGGATGTGGTGGTCCCCAATAACTGTGGTGGATTAATTGGACTGTGGCGGGTCCAGGTTTGCAAGAGTTTCACAATTCTTGTTGGGTTATAGCATTAGAACGAAATAAAAATGGTTATTCAATTTGGTTATAGGTGTGGTATAGGGTCATTCACTAAGCTTATATTGCTTACACTCCTATAATGTTATGTTTCAGGTATGCCTATCGTTTGGAGTTCACTGCCAAGTTAGGACCTTAAAACGGGGGAGTGACGAATATCTAATATGGGTTGTATATCAACAAGGGTTTTGGGTCAATGTGAATCAAAGGAACTCGTTTATGAAAAGTTATTCAGTCCTTGTAAGTTATATGTACATGTAGTTATGTTTTCATCTAAACATGCCTTTGGAAAAAAAATATTGTGCTATTTTTGAGAGATTTACAATAAAGTATTGTTTATGGGAATTTATCTCTAAATAAAAGGATGATTTTAACTTAATTAAGTCGAGGTGTGACAACTTGGTATCAGAGCATGGTTATTAGGTTCTGAATAGTGTATGAGGGTCTAGATTGGCAGTGGACACTAGAAAGTGAGTTCGTTATGCATCGGGATTTTGACTAACATTGTTAATATTAAACTGTTGCTATTGTACTTTGTTTAAGTGAATTGTATTGCAGTGAGTGATGGATCCACACGAGCCGCACCATGGAGCTGAGAGTGAGGCATATTATGTTCCTAATAGTCAGCAAGCACATAGACATATTCAAGTGAAGGAACCAGGGGTGCAACAACAACCTGTTGATGACGTGGGAAGAATATTAAGCGTTGTGGCATAACTTATGGAACAAGCAAGAGGTGGAGAACATGGTGGGGATAGGGACAAATTGCATGAGAGGTTCATGAAGTTAAATCCGCCAGCATTTACTGGGACTACTGATCCGTTAGTGGCAGAGGGATGGATTAGAAAGATGGAAACAATATTCAAGGTGATGGAATTACGAGATGAATAAATGGTTTAGTTAGCAACCTTTAGGTTAGAGGCTGATGCAAAGTTATGGTGGGATGCAACATAAAGGTTACTTACTACAATGGGGGAAGTGGTCCCAATAAATCCTCCACAAATTACATGGGAGAGGTTTGTGAAGGTGTTATTTGAAAAATATTTCCCGAGGCTTTATAGGAAAGAGAAAGAGGAAGAATGTATCACGTTAAAACAGGGGGACCGAACAGTGGCAGAGTATGAAGCTTTATTTATATCCTTATCTAGATTTGTACCTGACTTGGTGAGGACGGAAGAAAGTAAATGTGATCGGTTTCAAACCGGGCTGAGTGTAGATATAAAAAGCATGGTTGGTAATATGAAGATCACGGATTATGTGGACTTGGTGGATAGGGCCATGGTGTCAGAAAAGTCAATAAAAGAAATGCAAGTTGAACACTCAAAGAAAGCTAGACATGATGTATAAGATCATATGTATGGGATACGGGAACCTCAACACAGAGTGTATCACGAGGAGTACCTAAGGGCCAAGAATTTAAAAATAATAGAAGTGCACGTGGAAGATTTCTAGCTCGGGGTGGAAGGACTGGGATGAATCGATCAGAAAATGCATATCTGTTGGTACCGAGAGCCATATTTTGCTATAGATGTGGGGGTCAAGGACACATATCTTGGGAGCGTACAATAGTTGAGTAGACACCTTTATGTTTCCATTATCATCATCCAGGGCACTTACGAAAGAATTGTCCAGCGATGGGAGCTACAACTTCAGTGGGGAGTGTAACAGTGGGAGATAGGATTTATACACCGAAAGTACATAGGGGGGGTAGAGGAGGCGTGTCTCAAAACCAAGGCCAAGGCCGAGTGTTTGCACTGATGCAACAAGATGCACAAGCTATGCCTAACGTAGTGACAGGTACACTTCTTGTTGGTGATGAAGATGCTTATGTGTTGATAGATCCTGGTTCTACACATTCTTTTGTGTCTTTACTTTATCTGTTGCATCTTAATAAACCATTATCATCATTAGATTCTGGTTTAGCTATTGTTTACCCAGTGGGGGGGTTGATTTTTATTGAGACGGTATATAGGGAGTGTGTGGTGTGAGTGGGTGAAAAAGAATTACTATTTGACTTGTTACCTCTCGATATGCATGACTTTGATGTGATACTAGGTATGGATTGTGTTAACGCAAAAATTCTCCATCTACGAGGACCAATAAAAAAAGGACACATGTCATCCTATGTGGCAATATTCGACCCCCGAGGTGAGTTGGTCGGCATCCGAGGAGAGTTGGTCAGTACCCGAGGAGAGTTGGTCGGCCCCCGAGGAGAGTTAGCCGGCACCCGAGGAGAGTTGGTCGGCATACCAACCAGGAAGATCAAGGGATAACTATGCATTTAATGTGCATTAATGAAGATGACAGCGCATTTAATGAGCCTTAATGTACATTTATACTGTATTAACAGATGACAACACATAGCATACCAAGCAATTCAACAATTAGATTCGTTGAATGTAGACATAAATGTCTACATACAATGAATCTCTTTATCTCCCATCACTATAAATACATGTATCCCCTTAGCCAAAAAGGGGGAGATCCAGGAGAACCAAGAAACACCATACATAAGATACACATCCTTTCTCTCTCTACACCCTATGATGCTATTGTAAACCCCTGGGAATAAAATAACAGTGGACGTAAGCTTTATTCATAGCCGAATCACTTTAAAAATCTTTGTCTCTCATGTGCTTGATTGGATTGTTTTTATCTATTTATCTGTGATCATAAAAACGGGATTCGGTCCAGTTTTTTGCATCAACAAATTGGCGCCGTCTGTGGAAATGTGTTACAAGCATTGTTCTCCATCAAAAGCTAAGTTTTTTTTTTCTCTACGTATAATCAATTATGTATACATCTTTTGATTCAATCATGATTTTTATGTTTATATACATAAATTAATTGTCCAATTTTTATATGCAAAATGTTGCATTTCATGATTTTTAAATCATAACTATTAGATTCATTCTTATTTAGAAATCTGAAAAATAGTGGATTTCATAAATCATAACTTTTTGCTTGATTCTCAAGTTTCATTTTTATATCATGGAATAAATATTTTAAATGATTATATATTCCAATATATACAACGGTTTCATTATAAATTTTGTAAGATCTTTGATGTGTATTCAAATTCCCATAATATTTTTAATCAAACAAATGGGAAAAGGTTAAAGACAATAAAACGTTTTCTCATGGAAATCATGACCCAGATCTATTTTCTCTCTCTTCAAGTTTGAGCCTCTTTGCATTCATTTTTATGAACTATATACTTAATTTGGTTCATCTTCAATCTATGTCAATAAAGTCTCATTGATTGAATTTTTATATAAATTTGGTAATAACTTCGATCATTCAGCATATTTTTATCTCTCCAAATAGGGAATAGGAAGGGATCAATATAAAAAATAATCTTCTCTCACCTGAAAAACCATTACCCACCTCTTGTAAAAAAGGATCAATTAAACAATCATGACCATATCAAGACTCTAGGCACAAATTTGAGATGTTGGCTCGTCGTTCATCACATCACAGCGTTTCTTTTTCGGAATCACACGATATAGTGGATTAGAGAATGGATCATTTAATTAGAAATCTTAATGCTTGGATTTTAAATCGAATGTTATTTTCTGATCTATTGGTTCGAGATATTTTGGGGCATAGAAATCTCATGAAAAATTTATCACCGCGGCTCATATGGTTGTTCGAAATGATCCACTTACAACCCCTATTTTTGGTCAGCCATACATATTGTTGGCCGGCATCATCTCGGGCCATCTTTTATTAAAGGGAAACTTAACCAGAACCATTTTGTTTGTCGGAGATAAGATGTGAAGATCCATCAGCAACATTGAAATAATTTTATCCAACTACGAGGTATCTTATTGTTGGTCGAAGACTCCTATTGTAGCTCGGTGGATCCAATAGCAGGTCGACGATCATCTACTTCTTGATCGGCGACATCCTAGTCTTGTTCAGAGGGTTCAATTTACTGGTCAGAAACTATCCAACCATCCACTTCTTGGTCGGTGACATCTGATATTGTTCGGTGACCATCCAACAGTTGGTCTGCAATATCAATGCACCATTTTTGTTGATCGGCAAAATCATTTTGCTGGTCGGGGACCATTTGCTTCTTGGTCAGCACTATATATTCTACAACCTGAGACATCCCCAAATGTTGGTTGGCAACACCCATGCCGTTGGTCGGCAACAGTAGAATCTTGGGGTATTAAAAAATGCGGAGCACCCCAGATATTTCTTTAAACACGAGTTCAGCTTGGGGGTAAACAGTGGGCTTAATTTTTTTTTTTAAACTTGTAAGCACCCAAAAAAATATTTTTAAAACCAAGTGATAAATAATTTTCAAACATCAACTTATACCTGATTAGTTGTTGGAGATTAAATAAATTTACAAAAAACTTTATGTCTTATTTATGGCGCATATCTAATAAAAATTTCTCTATCTCACACACATTTGGCACAAAACATATTATTTCATATTTTGCAATTTTTATTGCCTTATGCTGATACACATCACATATTGTTTGGCTGAATAATTATTCTCATGATAATAATTATTTGATCTAGTCTCGACAGGTGCTCGGGCAGCTTATTAAAATTTCATAGGGACGAGATTCAATCCCGATGAAAGCTCTCGTAAACCTCTGGAAACTAGTATTGCTCGACATCAGGCAATTTAGCCCCGACATATCAGCCAACATATATTATTTCATTTTTTGAAATTAATATTTTTATTTCTCAAACATATACCTATCATATATTTATTGGATGATTAAATTATTCTCATGACTAATCAATTCAGCCTACACATATGGTAGAGCAAGATATTAATTTTTACAGGTACAAGACTCAATGCCGACGAATGCTCGGAAATAATCTGGAAACTATTATCATTTCACCTCAGCGAGGCATTATATATTTTATTATTACTTGGAGATATCGGCTCAAGCACAAATTATTCTATATATCCTTTGGGATTCATATTGTATATTCATCTCAACATGGAACTCGGCGAGATATTCATATTCAGCTCCGAGGAAGAACTATAACATTTATTATATTTCACCCCCAACGAATAGTTGGTCGGGGAAATTCTTATTTATATTCAGGCCCAGATATCGGCTCAAGCACAAATTATTCTATATATCCCTTGGGATTCATATTCTATATTCATCTCAACATGGAGCTCGACGAGATACTTATTCAGTTCTGAAGAGATCTACAACATTTGTTATATTTCACCCCCAACGGATAGTTGGTCGGGGTAATTCTTATTTATATTCAGGCCCGGCAAAGTACTCGGCCATTTTCTTATATTCTGGAAAATATTACTCTTATTCGGCAGTATGAAATTTTGCCTCGACAGATCAGCAAGACAGTTTATTATTATTCTAAATCATTCTTTATGTCTATGCATGTTTTATATTTATCTCAGCATGGAGATCAGAAGATTTCTTCTCTCTATATATATATTCAGCTTCAAGGTAGTCTCCAACATGTATTATCTTATTCCCAACAATCTGTTGGTCAGCTCTGAGGAGGTCTCCAACATTTATATTATCTTATTCCCAACAATCTGTTAAGGAGGTCTCCAACATTTATTATATCTTATTCCCAACAATCTGTTGGTCAGCTCTGAGGAGGTCTCCAACATTTATATTATCTTATTCCCAACAATCTGTTGAGGAGGTCTCCAGCATTTATTATATCTTATTCCCAACAATCTGTTGGTTAGCTCCGAGAAAGTTTCTAGAATTTATTATCAATTACCACCAACTCCGGTTGGTTAGGAAGAAATAAAATCCAACTCCGGTTGGTCGATAAAATCCAACTCCGGTTGGTAAATAAAATCCAACTCCGGTTGGTCGATAAAATCCAACTCCGGTTGGTAGATAAAATCCAACTCCGGTTGGTAAATAAAATCCAACTCCGATTGGTAGATGAAATCCAACTACGGTTGGTAGATAAAATCCAACTCCGGTTGGTAGATAAAATCCAACTCCGGTTGGTCGATAAATCTCTTCCAACTCCGGTTGGTCGGGAACCAAATCTAACTTCGGTTGGTCGACAAAATCCAACTCCGGTTGGTCGATAAATCTCATTCAAAGTTCACATTCCACACTTGGGGGCTTCTATTACAGATATATTTGTTCATTCGGTGGCACATTCTTATAACATCATGCAGTCGAGCATCAAATTCAACTCCACAAACTCACACGATCGGGGCCCCGACCAATCATCATTCAGGAGTTGTTTTTCTTGCTCAGGAATTATTTTTGATATTGAAATTCAGGAGGTGTATTCAGAAGTTTAGGAGGTGCATTCAGAAGTTCAGGAGACATATTCAGGAGTTATTATGCACATACTATTTAAGTTCAGAAGTCAAATTTAGCATCTACAGCACTGAGATCTTTACTACTACTATCCCGACCAATATTGAAGAAGAAGTTGTATGAAAATGTTTCGAAGTCCACCACTAGATTGGTACTAATAAGATTGAAGAGTTGGGTTCAAAAGCTAGTCTGTTACTCGACAAAGTATTCAGAGGATCATAAATCAGAAGAATCAAGCAGGTGAAGTTAGCACTCAGTTGATCGGCACATGAGGCAGTTGGTCGGCTAGCAAACCAATCAACATACTTGAAGATTATGACAAGCTACAAGCTGCATACTATGGCATGGCTGCATCCAAATTCCCAGCGGTGATACATAGCACACGGAGTTCCTCAAAAGAAAGATTAGCAACCATCGATCAGCCTACATCATATGTCATCCAGGAGATAATGCACTTTATGTTGAACAAATCAAGAAGGTAGATAAAGAATTTCACGAGCACCGAGCAACACTGCAGAATAAATACTCCATCCTTTCAAGTAAACCATCAAGCATGGAGCATTGGGGGCTTCTGTTAACGCAAAAATTCTCCATCTACGAGGACCAATCAGAAAAGGACACATGTCATCCTACGTGTCAATATTCGACACCCGAGGAGAGTTGGTCGGCATCCGAGAAGAGTTGGTCGGCATCCGAGGAGAGTTGGTCGGCACTCGAGGAGTGTTAGTCGGCACCCGAGGAGAGTTGGTCAGTACCCGAGGAGAGTTGTTTGGCCCCCGACGAGAGTCAGTCGGCACCCGAGGAGAGTTGATCGGCATACCAACCAGGAAGATCAAGGGATAACTATGCATTTAATGTGAATTAATGAAGATGACAGCGCATTTAATGAGCCTTAATGTACATTTATACTGTATTAATAGATGACAACACATAGCATACCAAGCAATTCAACAATTAGATTCGTTGAATGTAGACATAAATGTCTACATACAATGAATCTCTTTATCTCCCATCACTATAAATACATGTATCCCCTTAGCCAAAAAGGGGAAGATCCAGGAGAACCAAGAAACACCATACATAAGATACACATCTTTTCTCTCTCTACACCCTATGGTGCTATTGTAAACCCCTAGGAATAAAATAACAATGGATGTAGGCTTTATTCATAGCCGAACCACTTTAAAAATCTTTGTCTCTCATGTGCTTGATTGAATTGTTTTTATCTATTTATCTGTGATCATAAAAACGGGATTCGGTCCAGTTTTTTGTATCAACAGATTGGTTGGCATATTATTAGATTGCTTTATAAAGGAGGTAGTGTTTCGATTAACGGGTGAACCTGAATTTAAATTTATTGGGGAACGAAATGTCACTCCAATATGTTTGATCTCTGCTACAAAATGTTATGAACTGCTAAGGAAAGGATGTGAGGATTATCTTGCTCATGTGGTGGACACACGACAAGAGGCTGGAAAATTATCAGATATACCAGTAGTGAATGAGTTTTCATATGTCTTCCCAAAAGAACTCCCAGGGTTAGCACCAGATCGTGAGGTGGAATTTTTGATTGAGTTAGTACCAGGAACTGCACGAATATCTATTGCACCATACCGTATGGCACCTGCAGAATTAAAAGAGCTAAAGATAAAGTTGCAAGATTTATTAGATCGTGGTTTTATAAGGCCTAGTGTATCACCGTGGGGAGCCCCAATATTGTTTGTGAAGAAGAAATATGGAACCATGAGACTGTGCATCGATTATCGTCAATTGAATAAGGTGACTATCCATAACAAATACCCACTACCCCGTATTGATGACTTGTTCGATTAGTTTCAAGGAGTCAAAGTGTTTTCCAAAATCTTCCCTAAAGGAGCACGAATGCATACCAGGTGTTTGACGTTTTGCTCGACATAGAAAATGAGCCCTAAAAATTATGAAACATTAATTTTATATTATTCAATGTGTTTACTGATATTGGGTGAAATATCAGGCAAAGTTATGTTGTATAAAAATTATGAAAATTCCAGGAAGTTGAAGTTGTGTTGCTGTTTTTCTTGAGAAACAATTTGGAAAAGGTTATAGTAAAATGGGCATAACTTTGTCTAGCGAATTGGTAATTTAATTCCGTAAATTGTGTTAGAACCCTAATTACTTGGGTGTTATAGAAATGTGAAGTATCATATTTATTTCCTTCTTAGTTATTTCCGATTGACAAAATGATGTGATGTATTACTAGGTTTAATATTAATTGGTGTATTCAGATACTAATGACGTTGACTTGTTAGGTGGGGAAGAAGCTAATACTACCATACCAAGAAAATAGTTTGGTATTAATCTTAGCACCAAATCCAAGGTGAGTGACCTGTCCTATGAAATATAGATGATTATATGTTCATACGGAAATGTGTAGTTCAATACATGTGTTAAAATCCTTATGGGAGTGATGTTGTGTTTAGGAAACATATGCATATGATTAAAATGTTAAGTGATGATTGTTGATGTAAAAAATTAGATCACTCTAATTATTCAATCACAGATAAATAAATGAGACAAAAGATTTTAAAGTGGTTCAGCCTTATAAGAATGGCCTACGTCCACTGTTGTTTTATTGCTGAGTGTTGGGAATTCTCAATTACAAGAAATTCCGTTCTGGATCCCAAAGTTTGGATTCAGGATTCGGTCCCCTACAATGAGGATTGTACAATGTATTTATAGCCTTGAGGCTGTAATGTGAAAGGGTAATACATTTAATGCCCTCTTTGTGTGTGCGTCTGAATGATAAGCATTTAATGAACCAGTTGAACTGTTGGTTATCCAGCTATTAATGCTTTGTTCGAGATGCAGCTCGGACCGCCTGAGTAGTTCGGACCGCCTGAGCTTCTCGGTGCTAATGAGTTCCTCGGAGAGGTCCTGTTCCTCGAAGCATAAGAGTTCCTCGGAGAGGTCTTGTTCCTCAGTGCATAAGAGTTCCTCGGATCGTATGATCATCTTAGAATTGCTTATTGTTACCATGTAGATAGCCACGTGTCTTCATATGGTTGGTCCAAGTCAGCAGACTAAATTTGGTATCAACAATGATATTTAATGTTAGGGACTGTGGCTGGTCCTTTATCTAATGTTAAGGATTGTGGTGGGTCCTACAGGATGTGGCGGTCCTGTTAATCCAAATTAAAGGTTTATGTACTCGGGCCTAATAAAGGGATGTGGTGGTCCCCAATAACTGTGGTGGATTAATTGGACTGTGGCGGGTCCAGGTTTGCAAGAGTTTCACAATTCTTGTTGGGTTATAGCATTAGAAAGAAATAAAACTGGTTATTCAATTTGGTTATAGGTGTGGTCTATGGTCATTCACTAAGCTTTTATTGCTTACACTCCTGTAATGTTATGTTTTAGGTATGCCTATCGTTTGGAGTTCACTGCCAAGTTAGGACCTTAAAACGGGGGAGTGACGAATATCTAATATGGGTTATATATCAACAAGGGTTTTGTGTCAATGTGAAACAAAGGAACTTGTATATGTAAAGTTGTTTAGTACTTGTAAGTTATATGTACAGGTAGTTATGTTTTCATCTAAACATGCCTTTAGAAAAAAAATCATGTGCTATTTTGCGAGAGATTTACAATAAAGTATTGTTTATGGGAATTTATCTCTAAATAAAAGGATGATTTTAACTTAATTAAGTCGGGGCGCGACAATGCAGTCCTCCTCCACCTAGCATGGAGGAAATAAAAGAAGAACTCTTGAGGATGATGGCAACTTCTAAGTTGGAGGAGAAGTTTCCTCAATATATGATGATTTTTTTACTCCATACTTAGAGGAGTATAATAAGGAACCCTATCCAGTAGGGTACATCCCACCTATCTTTGAAATGTACACAAGTAAAGGGGGAAATTCCAAGGATCATTTGAAGTGGTTTGTTACAAATCTTGGGGCCCATTGAAATGATAAAAAGCTGAGGTTGAGAGAGTCCTCAAAATCTCTAACCGAGAAGGCTTATATGTGGTATTCCAACTTAGCGCCACGTAGTGTGGCCACTTGGGAGGATCTCCATGTCCATTTTTTATAGAAGTTATTTTTGGTAGAAGATGAATTCACACTAACGCAACTGGCGTGAGAGAAATAGAAGCCTAGCGAAGATGTGGTGGTATACATCATAAGGTTTTGCGATTGCTCTCTAGATGTGAAAGAGGAAATATGAGAGAGTAATCTCTGGCAAAGTTATACTAAGGGTTTGTTGCCTAAGTATATATGTCATTTGATCAAAGAAACTAGATAAGGGACATTTGTATCATTTCTCGAGTCTGTATGGAATATTGCCTTGGTAGTAAAACCTCTATCACCACCAACCTTATCGGGTTTTATGTTGAGGTCTTCAACTAGCCCGGGGAGGGGAATACCCCCAAGAGTGAATTATGCTGATGATGGAGATAGGAGATAAGGAGGTGAAAACAATGGCCAAAAAGGAGAGAAAAAGGCAACAAGGGGAAGTATGGGAGCGAAGATGGTCCGCTCGAGCTACTTTACATGGTGGAGTAAGCTCTTTAGATTCATGATGACATGTTTCATGAAAAAATGTGCAGGCCCATTAGTTCCAGCACAGAGCCTGCGATGCAAGAGGATAGGAACAATCTAAAATTCTGCTAGGTTCATAACAAATTGGGCCACCCAACTAGCAAATATTTTTTACTGAGACGGCTCATTGGCACATATGTTTAGAAAGGGGATATCCAGTTACCCCAGGCTAATGCAAATGATAATCCTTTGCGAGTATATGGGTCAAACATGGTCATCTCTTAAGATGAGGAGGCGGAACAGTTAATGAAAGAATAATGGATCTTCGAAGAAACATTTGAGAAGTCTAAGTAAGAGTATGCGGTTGAAATGGCTAAGTTAAAGCTGGAGGATAAGTAAGGGATAATTAGATCCCAATCGATGATTTGAGCAGGCAAATGGAAGCTTGTTCTTTAGGTACAGTCAATGTTATGATAGCCTACGATGAATATGCTTACAGAGATGTGGAGGAATTTTATGATCTAGATGAAGGCTAAGTTAATCCTTGAGTGGAGTTTGCCACAGTTTCATGCTCGTAAAAGTTTAGTTGGTTCTTTGATCAGGTGGAGATGCCTGGAAAATCTCGACTGGAGGTTACTCGGGCAATATTAGAGATTGCTAAAAATAATATAGCTCTAAACTTATGATGGAAAAGGCCCATGACCAAGCTAGTTAGGAGGTTCCTCTCAGAGATCACTTTCTCTGAAGCTGAAAGTTCAATTAGGTTTCCTCATAACGAACACTTTATTTTACAACGAGTGTAAATGATTGCAGTTTTAATCGTGTTCTATTGGATGAAGGAGCTTACATTGTCATTATGCCTATTAGATCCTTTTATGCCTATAATATTACAAAGATAAGGATGATGTAAAATTATTTGTCAATCATCGATCTTTCAAGTCCATTGGTTACATTAATGTGGGTATTACTATGGGAAAAATCACTTCCGACATAAAGTTTTACATCATGGAGTGTGAACCATCGCACCAATTGTTGGTGGGAAGAGTGTGGATGCATAATCATGGGTTGGTGCCATCCACTTAGCATCAATGTGCCAAGGAAATTATCAAGGGGAAATAGGTGGTCACTCGAGCATCCAAGAAGTCGTTCGTGTGAGAAGAGGTGCACTTGGTGGACATAACTTTTTAGACATAGTTGGAAGAAGAGGCCATGGTACTCACTTGATACACTTGAAGAATTATAATTCCCAGTCTAGGGAAATAATACGAATGCTAGTTCAACCAGTGGTTACTTTCGAAGAGGAGGAAATAGATCGATAAGAAGTGAGACCTATAGGTCTGTCAAGATAGTTATGTGATCGAGTGAGACCACGTATTGACCCAATTGAACAACAGGTTCAACAAAAAAAATTTCTCAGCAGGTTCTCAGTAAGACAGTTAAAATAAATTAGCAGAAGGAGAACATACAGGGAGGAAAACCCTAGGTATTGTAAAAGGGTGGTGTTGCCAACTACAAAATTGTCTACAAGTTGTGAAGGTGTGAGCGAAATGTTGAAGGTTTGGATAATAAAGATGGTCTGATTTTTTAGTGATTCTTAGTGGATAACCAAGGTCAATGTTTAGTGATTGATAACTCCTATATCCAAGAGTTTGTGGAAGAAGAGCCTGAGTGCATGAAAGATAGGCCAAAGCCTCATATATAAGAGCTGGAGCAGATAGATCTGCAGAGGAAGGTGATGACCCTAGGCTAAAATTAAATTTGAAAGACCTTTATGGTACATCGATGGAGGCCCTAGTCGAACTAATACAAAAGTTTAAAGATGTTTTTGCGTAGAAGTATAGAAAGATTCCATGGGTTGATAAGGAGGTGGGCTGCCACAGGTAGAACATGAGGACTTCAGCAATCCCAGTCAAGCAGGCCACCCGGACGTACAAGGCAAAGTTAGATTTAAAGATAAAGGAGGAGGTTAAATAGTTTCTCATAGCAAGTTATATTGTCCCAATACAACATCCTATTTGGTTGTCTAGCATTGTGTCAGTTAGGAAAAAAGATAAAAACCAAATCAGAATTTGTGTGGACTTTAGGGACTTAAACGGGCTTGTCCAAAAGATGAGTTCTCATTTCCCATTGATAGCTTGATAGATGAAACCGTGGGACATGACATGTATTGCTTTATAAATGTCTATGTGGGGTACAAGCAGATAAAAAAGGACCCAAAGGATGTTGAAAAGATTGCGTTTTGCACTCCATTAGGTAACTTCATATACACAGTTATGCCTTCTGGATTAAAGAACACATGTGCCACTTACTAGAGGAATGTGATGGCTATATTTCATGATCTCTTCCATGAGATTGTGGAATTCTATATGGATGACGCCACGCCAAATCCTGCGAATGGTCACTCCCAGGGGTCACTACCCAAAGCCCTGATCACATTAACTTTGGCGTGACCATATCAATGACCCAATATGGTCATGAATGCTCTTGAAAGTGGCCACATACCAAATCCCTGACCAATATGGGTCATGGACTTTGATCGTGACCAGGATTTAACCATCATGGTGCCAAATTCTCACCAAGTTTCCCTCCAAGTTTGGTCACAGTAAGGTCACGGGGGAGGGTCATGACTAAGTCCACAATGCACATCCATCGGGTCATAACTTTGGTCCATGGCCATCTCAATTTTCTCACGTGCATGGGTCATGACTAAGGGCCATGACCACATGGTTGCTTACACGCTGATGTGGAAAAAAATTAAGGGTCATGGTATTGGGTCACGGTTCTAGGCCATGACCAGGGTCCTTATAATAAAACCCTTTACCTCCATTTCATTTCTTCCTGAGTCAATCTCTCTCTCTCTCTCTTGCATTTCGGTGATTTGCATTCCTACCGTGAAACCCTAATATCTATCTCAATATCAAAGGTAAACCCTAATTTTTATAATTTTATGTTAAACCCTAATCTATATGTGTGTATATGTGTGTGTATTTCTGTGTATGTATGTGTTTGTGTGTGTACGTGTGTATATGCATATGTATGTGTGTGTATATGTGTGTGTATGTGTGTATACTTTTTTTTCAAGAAAAGGGATGTTTTATAATTTCATATTTTTATTGGGTATGTTATATTTAGGGATTGAAATTTATTGGATGTTGTTAACATTGATTGGGAATTATTATTTGGAGTTTGAAATTAATTGAGTATTATTGGTATTGACTGAATGTGGTTACTTAGGATTAAAATAAATTGCATTATTTAAGGGTATTGTCATTTAGGTCTTGAAATCTATTTAGAGTTTGAAATTAATTGAGTATTATTAGTATTGACTGAATGTGGTTAATTAGGGATTAAAATAAATAGCACTATTTAAGGGTATTGTCATTTAGGGCTTGAAATTTATTTAAAGTTTGAAATTAATTGAGTATTATTAGTATTGAATGAATGTGGTTACTTAGGGATTAAAATAAATTGCATTATTTAAGGGTATTATTATTTAGGGCTTGTATTTATTTAGAGTTTGAAATTAATTGAGTATTTTAGGTTCCACACCCACTGACTCAAAATCCTTTCCATTCTCAAAACCTTAATCAAATTGATATACCTTTATATGTCTGAATGTATCAAAACCTTAATCAAACTAATATACCCGGATACCTCAAATGTTTGAATTAATAGTCCCTAATTAATTAAAGCCCTCAAATACCCTTATACCTTAATTGTAGGACTCATATTCACGTCCTTGCATATTTTTCTCAGGAAAAATGAGTCTGGTGATAATCACTGGCAATAAGAGCAGAATAGGTTACAATTGGAGAGCACATGTAACTCTTTTATTAGTGAGATCCATATAGAGGGTACTCCTATTTATATGTATGGAAATAAAAAAATCGAACAATTTAACTACCGTGTAAATCATGGAGTTAATCTCCAGCAAGATTACATGTTCGATCGTATTCTATTTTTCTACCAGAATACTGGGATGACGTTATACAAAGTATATTTCACACACATAGTCCCGACGTAGCCCTGACCTTGGTTACGCTGTTGAATTAGGCGAAAAAAGAATCCACCCGTTATGGATACAACTGCGTACAGAGTTCATTGACATAGACTGTGATGTCTCGCGCCATATGCACGTTAAATTGAATCTTTCCAACAAGTTAAAAAATATGGGATTCCGAGTTCATGTCACAAATATCTACGCATAAATCATAGATACCCTTCCTCACAGTTAGACACGTGCGAAAATTCGTAGTTCTTAAAAACTAATACCGAATGGATGGAGATCAGACACATTGAACATATTCTAAAGTCTTACTCTGAGAAGGTATATATATATATATATATATATCAGCTTGATTAATTAGTTATAATTTCATATTATTATAATTATTTAGTAACTTATGGTTTTTCATTTTTGTAGATAATGTCGGGAGGAAACAACCCAAGGGTACCAAATGCCGAGGTGACATCGCAACGAGGTTGACCATCTTGCGCACAACTCGAATTCTAAACACCAATGTATTGGTAGTTCACAACTCCATCAATGGTTCCCTCCTTACCAAGCCTAACTTCAAGTGTTTTGATGCCCTCATCCAGCACTCCCATCCAACGATCTCGACACCTCCCGCTCAATCCAAAAGAAACCCATTGGTTTCTCCCTTCTCGAGAATACCCCACGGGAGATAGGAATGGCGTGCTTAACTTTAAAGCCCGGTGTTTGTCGCTGGAAAAATGAACGTGGGAGTCAATGGACAAGACAACTGGGACCTTATTGATCAAGCCGTCAAAGATAATATATATGATTAACTTTGGAAGTATTTCTCATTTCTCCATCTTTCCAAGAATAAGGTTATATCTCGGGTTGTTAAATGATTGAGGACATACAGGAGAAACCTTCGAAAGAAACATTTTTCGAAGGAGGCAGCGAGCTCTGATATTTTGTCTTTGAAAGAGAGAGTGCCCCCCAATATTGAAATGTCGGTGGAGCAGTGGAATAATTTTGGAGAATGAGGCGAAAGAGAAAAAGTTGGTCTAAAGGGAGCGAAACAAAAAAAATAGGACACAAAAAACTGATATCCACAGTCTGGGATCCAAATCATATGAGGATTTGAAGAATGAATGGCTGAGTAAGATAAAAGATGGTCCAGATGCGGTAAAAATATCAAATCGGTGTAATTTATCCGTTCATGCTCGATGGGACAAAGATAATAAATTCTCGCCGCACTTGGCTGAGACGCTGGAATCAATAAAGGCCATCAGTAATCGATCAATTTTGAACCCTAATGATAACTTTGACCTTGAAAATGATGCCCTGACCCTGACCGTTAGAAATGACAAAGGGGGGAGTATGAGAGGTGTTGGCTCACATATGCCAAAAAAAATCAACACACCGCACCTCTTGTGTACGAGTTTTTTTTTTGTCAAGGATCGTGTCTCATCCAATGAGGAATGACAGTTCAAGACCGATGGGGATGTCCAGGATATCAAAACTAATATGGTAATGTTGACAAATCAAATTGGGCAACTTGTGTCCCTTTTTCAAAATCATGGGGTCCTAATGTCGCCTCCTCAAGGTTACCTTTAACCTCCTCCTCAAGGTTTTCCCTATCCTTCCCCTTCAAGTTTCCCTTCCCAAATTTTGCCTTATCCAAGATTTCCCTCCCAAATGTCGCCACATCCAAAATTACCCTACCAAATCCTGACTCCTTCAATATTCCCATTCCCGTGCCTCCGCCTGTCACGGGACTTGGATCATCATCAAAAACTCATGGTGACTATGGCGAAAAGTGCTATATCAAAGAATTGAGGAATAAGAAGGTTATTAGGGAGTGAATACTTATCTCCATAGTTGCTATAACTCCAGTTCACGACTGACTTTTAGAGTGGGGTGAGGCTCAAATATTGGTCAATGAAATATACAATGACTGCGGAGATGTACCTGTGCACATTGATAGCATGGAGCGATGGAATTGAGGAATTATGCAAACTCTTTTATTGCTTGGCCACTTTATCTGTTGGCCAAGTTCTAATAATATTTTCTCTTGTTTCAGTTGTAATAATATTTTTTTATTTCAGTTGTAAGAATTTTGATTTTATTTCAGTTGTAAGAATATTGGTTTTGTTTTCAGTTGTAAGAATGTTGGTTTTGTTTCAGTTGTAATAATATTTTTTTTGTTTCAGCTGTAAGAATATTATTTTTGTTTTAGTTGTAATAGTATATTTTAACCTATTACCACAGAACTAAAATTTGAATATTATTAAATGGATTTCCCATAATACAAAGAGTGGATGGGAGAGATTAATCGAATAACAAATAATCATGTATATGGCGTTCAGGAATTTATTAAATACGCTCCCAAAAATCTTAAAAGTGGCAAGATTTCTTGTCCGTGCACCCATTGTATGAACAGAAAATATAAGTTATTGGAAGACGTTGAGTTGCATTTAATAAAGTGGAGAGTCTGTCAAGTCTATAAAATATTGACATACCATGGTAAAAAAAAACTTATGTTTCGAGAGAATTGTTGGTACCCAACCGCGTAACAAAACCCTAACGAGTGAAAGTGGTACATGATTCAACATCACATCATCCATTGATCGACTTAAGTAATGATGCTTACGGACTCCACGACCGTCAAAACTACCAAACTATAGATACGGATAATGTGCATTATGGCCAACTAAATGAAAAATTTGATGTTAAGCTTCCAGGAGATCGGGAATACATACGGTTGAAAGTCGATGAGGCTAAACCATTATATAAAGATTGCGATGAAGATCACTCGATATTATATGCAATGATTGGTTTGCATAATTTGAAGAGTTAATTTGGATTGTCTGGGAACAACGAAACAGAAATTCTTAAGCGGGTTAAAGATATTCTCACAAAAGAAAGCACATTACCAGAAAATTATCCTACCATGAAGAAGAGATTGAAGGGTTTGGGTTTGAAATACAAATCTATCATGCATGCAAGTATGATTGAATATTGTACTACAACAATCATAAAGAGAATGATGAATGTCATGTATGCAGTGAGCCTAGATATGTGATTTGTGAGAATGGAAATGGCAAAGCTATAAAAAATCATAAGTGCTCTCAAGTCCCACAAAAGGTTTTGAACTATTTTTCACTTGGGCCATGGTTAAAACGATTTTTTACTGTACCATAAATAGCAGAGTCCATGACATGGCATGCTCAATGCGAGGTGGGTGGGAATCTGATGCGTCATCCAGTTGATTCACCCATCTGGAAAATTTTAAACATACAACACCATGAATTTGCAAAGGAACCGCACAACATTTGTCTTCTAATCTCAACTGATGGGTTTAATCCTTTCGTTAATTTAAGTGCTAGTCAGATTTATTGGCCAGATGTCTTGGTGCCTCTAAGTCTCCCTCCGACACTATACATGAGAAAGGAGTTCATATTGTTATCTTTATTAATATTGAGGCTGAAGGATGCCGATGATGATATTGATATATTCTTAGCACTATTAATCGAAGAACTTAAAGAGTTGTGGGATAAAGGTGTGAAGGGGTTCGACTCTTATAAGGGTGAAGAGTTCACACTTAAAACAATGATGATGTGGGCGATCCACTACCTTTTAGCTTATGGGACCTTATCCGGATGTAATGTTTATGGCTATTATGGATGTCCCATATGTGGGGAGAAAACTGAAGCTTGTTGGCTAAAACATAGTAGTGAGATTAGTTACACAGGTCATCGTAGACTTTTATCGACCAGTATCCTTTTTAGGAATGATATATCTAACTTTTTGCCTATCGGCCACGAGTGCATAACGCCACTTGCTCAGCTTTCTGGTCAGCAGATCGAGGAGAATGCGATGGCTTCGACTGTGGGGAATAGGTATGTAGGAAAACACCCCTAGTTTGTAAACCTGAGGCGTAAAGTTAGGGGGATCCAAATAACCCTAATAAAACGAAGTCGTGGTCTAGGCGATCAATATTTTTTAATTTGCTTTATTGGAATGATCACCGTATAAGGTATGTAGTTGATGTGATGCATACAGAGAAGAATGTTGTAGAATATCTTATAGGAACATATTTGGGTGGATCTCATTCCAAAGATGGAGAGAGGGACTGCCTAGATCTACGGGATGTGAAAATAAAAAAGAAACTGTGATTAAAAATGATCCTACAACAGGAAGAATTTTTACCTCCCGGGCTACTTTCACTTTAACTACTAGTGATAAGAAGATCCTCTTAGACACGTTGTTCAACTTCAAGACTCCAACCAATTATCTTGGCCATTTACGCATGGTAGTAAGCTACCAAACAAATGACTTGAAATAGTGCAAGTCTCACGATTGGCACGTAATCATTCCATTAACCCCTCTATTATTTCAACATTGCTTTTCTGAACACAAAAATATCCATCGAGCAATTATGCAAATCAGTTTACGTTTTCCCTTACTTTGTGCAAAAGTGGTAAATAGAAGGCACATTAAAGCTGTGAAATCAACTTTAGCCGAGGCAGTTTGTGTATTAGAGAAATATTTTCCTCCATCGTTCTTCGATATTAGCATCCACATGCTTGTGCATTTATGCGATGAAGCTTTAGTATGTGGTCCCGTTAGGTATCGTTGGATGTATCCTTTTTAGCACTTGATGAAATTTTTTAAATATTACGTAAATAATATATGGCATATAAGAGGGTCAATTTCTGAAGAATACGTAACGGTGGAATCATCGATATACGCTAGGGAGCATATGCCTGAACAGGAGGTCAGGAGGTCCAATCCTTGTGAAGAACGAGCAATCAAGGAACGTGATGAGTTTGAGGACGAATTGTCATTTGGGGACCCTAAAGAGGTGAAACTCACAAATCTACAATACGGGTAAGCAACTAATTATATCTTCGAATCGCAAGATGAAGTCGAAGACTGGATGGACATAAATTTCCAATTGAGTCCATGTATTATTTTGACTTAATTTCGTGAACAAAACTGTGTTTGTAATATGTCATAGGGAGATTTTATTTTGTCATGATCTCACTCGGTCTATGAAGTGTTGAATAAATTGAAGACGTTACGGCAAAGCTTCAAAGAATTAATCATGTCGAAGTTTAATTGGTGCAAGTTTATTCGTCTTTAAGTTAATTGCATTCCGAGATAACACATGTATGAATACGTATAATTAATGGAGCTCGAAATAATTTTTATAAAAGGAGAAGGATGAATTTTTATAAGGCAAATATTTTAAAATATTTTTAAGAGTGTTTTAAATGTTTTACTATACGTTTTATTCTGATAAGCTCGAAAATGAGTTTTACTTAATTGGATCTCTTTTAGAAGAAATGTTTCAAATAAAAAGTCAAAATTACACGCGCGTCGTTCAAACGACAACTTGTATCGTTCGAGCAAGATGGCTATGTCGCGCGAACTACTGGTCAATCTCGTTCGAGCGACACATTTTTCAAGGCGGTTAATTTTTCCTATGTAAAGCATGGTTTCGTGAGAATTAAAGTGACGTGCAAGCTGGAAAAATAGTTTTCAATCCAGTACGAGTTTTGCACATGTTTTTCTAAGGTTTTAAAACTTTAACACATCCTTAGAGTTTGCAAAATCCGAGTTATCATTACTATATGGTTGTGTGATCTTACTGCACCAAGAAGGTTTATTCTATACTTGAACATCTGGGTTTTGAGATGAAGAAAAGAGAAGGACTTCTTGTTCGACATCGTAGACGTATCAAAGCCATTCAGTGGACCCCAAGACATACGTGGACACGTGTGTTGTGGAAAGGTATCGTGGAAGAAGGACTTTGATGTGGGCACTGTGAGAAGAGTGGTTAAAGATCAAAAGAGCGTCAAGACCCGTGGGGATCGAGTTATTGTGTGAGTCTTTTATCCGTTCGTTGTAATTCCATATTCATAGTGATTGTCTGGCTTGGGCCGTACGAGATTTTTTCCCGTCTTGGGTTTTTCCTCGTACATCCTGCGTTGTGAGTATTCTCTACTTTATTTACTTTACTTTCTTTAGTCACTAGATGCATGTTTAGGATTAATCAAGATAAAATTGGTTTGAAGTAAAAATTGGTTTTTCACAACTTGGTTTGGTGCTAATTAAAAGTTGGATAATTTTTGGTGAAAATTGGTTTGATTTGAAACACAAGCATAAGGGCCACTCTTCAAATTGGTATCAGAGCTAGAAAACAAAGTTTATTTATTTTGTGATCCCGTGTCTTTTCAAAGATGAATTTTGGAAATAACAAAAATTTTCGAACTCCTATTTTTTGTGGCACTAATTACACCTATTGGAAGATGAGAATGAAAAGTGTATTAAAATCTATTGATGAGCGTGTGTGGATATCAGTTGAGAAAGGTTGGACACCCCCTGCCACTATTTTAAGTGAGGTCACTAATTTAAAGTCTGTCGAGTCATGGACCGAAACTGAACATAGACTTTCACAATATAATTCCAAGGGTTTGCACGTTATTTCTTCACATGTCACACCGGAAGAATATAATAGAAATATGACATGTGAAACATCAAAAGAGGCTTGGGATATTTTGGCACTCACTCACGAGGGCACTAGCACGGTTAGGGCGTTGAAACTTCAAAATCTTACTACACAATTTGAGACCATTAAGATGTTAGAGAGTGAGACGTTTGATGAGTTTTATGCTAGGTTGTCCAATATTATTAACTCGTCGTTTAACCTAGGTGAGAAAATTTCTAACAACCGTGTCATTAAGAAAATCTTTAGGTCATTGCCTAGTAGGTTTAATGCGAAAGTGACTATTTTAAACTCCTTGGGTAAGTTAGAGTCGACGAAACTAGGAGATATTGTAGGTGACTTGCAAACCTATGAAATCGACATGATTACCTCCAAGCAAGTGACTAAGAAAGAAAAGGGTATTGCTTTGAGAACCCGAACGGAGGAAATTAAAGTTTCGAATTTTGATTCTGATTCCGATTTTGAGGATGTTTCTTTGTTGGCAAATTTTTTTAAAAAATTTATTAAATTTCAAAACCAATCGAAAGATGCCAAGAAGTTTTAAAAATTCAAGAACAAAAAAATTGATTCCATCTCTAAGGATAAGTTTGATAAGCCTAAGAGAGATGAGTCGGATAAGTGTTTTGGGTGTGAGGGGCACGATCATAAAATTAAGGAGTGTCCCACTAGACTTAAGAAAGAGGGCAAGCAACCCATTGTATATAGTGCCACCTTAAGTGATAGTGATCCGGAAGAGGGAGGGAGTTCCCCCATTGAGCGTAACTTTGTTGCGTTTATGGCATGTCATGTGAGCGATGACGATTCTAATGTGAATGACACTTTCGAGGAGGTTTTGAGTAAATCTCATGTTAGTGAGGGTGAAAAGAGTGACGAAGAGGAAGTAGATGTGAAAGAGTTGCAAGTTGTATTTAATGAGTTGTATGCCGAAACGGTGAAGGTGAAAAATTCTAACTCTAAATTGCAAACTAAGTTGAATGAGCGTGCCATAGAAAATAATGATAGTTTGATTAAAGATCTTAGGGAACGAGAGAAGACTCTTAGGGAGAAATTAGAGTATGTCGAGGGTGAGAGAGATAATCTCCGTGGTTTAATGGAGTCTTTGAAAAAGGAGATTTTAGAGTTTGATGAGTCTAGGCGTTTGCTAGAGTCTAGGATCAATGAGTTGGAAGTGAAGTTGAAAGACTCGTCTAGATTTAAGTTTGATTTGGAGGCTAGATCGAGAAAGCTAGATAAGATCTTAAGCACCGTCCAAATTAAGGGAGATATGGGAGGTATAGGTTTTGATGAGAGAATTATTCCCATTCCCCCCGCACGTGTGAGAAACAATAGGAAGGTTAGAAAAGGTTCACATATAGGTAATCATTCCCACCGTCGTTACACTTGCACGTTTTATGGTAGGAAAGGTCACCTTAGGCGTTATTGTTACGACCTTAGACAAACTCTTAGGAAGTTTAGGAATAAAGTTGCCCCAGATCCCCAAACCCCCATGCGTTGTTTTACACCTTCTTGGGTTAGGAAATCGGATTTAGTGGCTTTAGGAATAAAACTTCATGATTCTCATTTGGTTGCACTTGATTATTCCCATGCTAAATCTAAAGGACGATAGTGTTGCCATGTTTATCATATGCTAGTTTGTTTCATGATATTTTCATTGCTAGTATAGTGACGTGTGTATCATTTTGTATTATAATTTTTCATTTGTTTAAGTCCTATTGAAAAATACAAAAGATTTTGTCTTTGAGAAAACTTTTGAAAATCCAAAAAGATTTTGCTTTTATTTGAGTCAAAATATGTTTGAAAAGACAAAAAGATTTTCGGTTTTTGTTTTTGAGTTGACATATTTGATGTGGCATATTGGTGTGTTTGGACCCCCCATCATTTCATTATCCATGTGGCTAGGACATTTGGTCATTATTAACGGTGCTTATAATGATCTTAACCATTGTTCGAATGGTGTTGTTTTGAAGTTGATATGCATTTTGATTCGACTTTGTATACATGCCAACAATGCACACATGCACAAGTTTATATGGATGTTTAACTTCTCTTGCATATTTGAATTTAGTGAGGCGTTCTTATCTCAATCTTGTCACCTATTCGTAAGTAGACTTAAGGGGAAGTGTGCATGTAAGAACCGTTTACCTTGAGGATTTTAATTGGTACCTAATTGAAAAAATGATGAGTGATTCACAGGAAAGGACTACGAGAGTTCAAAATTAACTCATCGTGAAAGTCACCGTTTAAAAGAGCCCAAAAGATAAAGGAAAAATGCTAAGAAAAGGGCCAATAATATTTTCTCTAAGTTGAGAATGCTAGAAACCTCAAAAGAACTTGAAAAAAATATATATTTATGAGGGAGTTTGGTTGGGAAGATTTAAACGGGTTTGCACAACTAATCCTTGTAACACCCCGTAATTTTGAGGAATAAGTATTTAATTATTTTTGGGAGATATAAAAATGTTTAAATTGGAGAAACTTAAATTTATGATTTGGAGAATTTATTAAAGTGGAAAGAATTATTTATATTTGGCGACTTTAAGCTTAATTGTTCGAAATTTTGTGTGTCGCATTTTGAGGTCAAAATTGGAGAATGTTATAAAGTATTTCAGATGACAATTCTGAGTGCGCACTTGAGTTCATATGGGTCGAGATAGTCAGAAAAGAGTATCCGAGGGTAGTAATTGGGTCTCGTGGAATTTTTGGGTATAGTCGGGCCCACGCGGGGGGATTTGGGCCATTTTAATTAGGCCCATGTGACCAAAAACGGGATTAGGGGTTTTAAACCTTAATAGGGGAGTGTTGAATGACAGTTAACACAATTCTAAACTTAGGGCTTTGAGAAAGAAACATAGGAAGCTAATCAAGAGCCAATTAGGGATTTTTGGAGTCAAATCGAGGGACAAAGTGAGTGTTCGTCATCAAACCATTCTCCACACCAACGGATCAAACTCTACGAATAATAAGAGGCAAGTGGTTAACTCGCTATGATTTTAAGTTGTGATATTCAATTCATATTATAGCACGTGTATCAACATATGTTTTGGGGACAAATTTCGGATAAAATGGGTTTTGAGGAAATCAAACGTGAGAATGAATTATAGGCAAGATTTGATGTTAGTATATGATTTGATAGTGATAAATCTGAATGCTATTACAGTCCTATTAACTGTTGTTGAGTAAATTGAGTTTAAGGTAACGAATATAAGAAATCTAAAAATCTCGAGTTAGAAATTGTTGACTGTTGATGAATTTCGTGGATAAATCGAAAATAGTAAGGGAATCTAAAATCATCGTAAGAAAGATTATATGATAAAAGCGATTGACCAAGGTTTGAATGTTGGGATAAAAATCTTGAAAGGTTAACAATGGAGAAATAGGGTTGTGGCGAGGAAGAGAACTGATCGATCGATCCATTTGGTCGATCGATCGACGATCCAGAATCGCTGGCAGTTCGGCTTATTTAGGGAAATAAGGGGGGGATTTTGTTGGATTTATATTTAAGCTGAATTAATTAGTGAATAATAATTATGAGGTTACTTCCTATCAATTACGGGCCAATATAATTGGGTTTTGTAAAGAAAAGATTTGTGGCATATATTAGATAAATTCGGACATTTAAGTCCATAAGATGAAACGATGGACCACTACGAGAAAACTAATTTTTTCCGGCACTTTTTTCTCGGTATTATTTAAAAATGCTGAGAATTTGTTTTTTACCAGCATTTATTTATAACTATTGAAAATTCACAACATTTATATTGATGTGCCACATAAATACAACATTTGTTAATTAATGCCAAAAAAATGTCGTATTTTTTAGGCATTTCATAACTAATGCCACTAAAATTGAAAAAAAAACGCTACTTCCCTAATTTTTGGCGGGTGTTTATTTTTTCTTAAAAAAAACATACCCACGTTTCTTCATATGATCTACAACCTACTATCACCCATCACGCCTCTTCCTCCGGAAGAATCTCCACCATCCCAATCCTTCCAAAACCTCTCTCCCCTCAATTAATTTGACCTAATAATCCTCAGTCCTCTTGATTGGAAATGCTCTTGCGTTTCGTTCTTCGAAGATGGTCATCACTTTCTTGGTTGGGTTGCATTTTGTTCTTTGAAGACGGTCTTGGACCTGTTCGTCCTAGGTAGGTTGCGTTTTTTTATTTCGGTATATTTTTCTTAGATTATTGCTATTTTTTTTTGGATAATTGCTGTTCATCTTAGGTAAGACTGTCTTGGATATTTTTCTTCAGTGGCGGAGCTCCTTTGTTGTTGGGGGTGGCAAGTGCCTACCCCAGTATTTGGAAAAAAAAATTAGGCAAAAAAGATAACATTCGTAGGATAACAGCTGCATATGTATATGTTTAGTTGTATAGGATAACAGTTGTATATGTTTAGGTTCATATGTTCAGTTGTATATCGGGGTGGGCACAAATCAACAGTATATGTTTAGTTGTTATATTGAGTTGTTAAAATTGAATATTGTTTACGATTTTGCAATATGCCTTTGTTTTTTATCAAATTGATGCACTAAAAATTTGTGTTATAATTGTCTAAAAATACAAGTTATGAACTAAATATTTGTAAGAATGTAAAAATAACCTTAAAAAAAATTCGGGAGCTACAACCCTCAAACCCCCATCACTGATTTGTGCCCACCTCGAACTCAATTCCTGGCTCCGCCACTGTTTTTCTTGTATCATTGTTGTTTTTTTTTAATTTATTTCGGTATATATCTCATATGATTGGATATAATCTCCTGATAAATAATTGTTATTGTTTGAATGTTTATTTGTGTTTAAACCTTTAGCCCCATCCTCGCCGCCCTAGTCACCAGCCATCGCTGTCGCCATCACCATCGACATAGCCATCGCCCTAGGTAAGTCGTATATTGCTTTATATATTTTTTTATTACTCGAGTTACATATAGATCCGTGTTGGGTGCAATTTTTTATTATTTTTGTTTATTTGTAGTGGTGATAGGAGGTTGAGGGTGAGCCAATTGAAAACCCGGATTGTCAATTGGTTGTTGTAGTATAGTTTTAAGATTAATTTATGAAAATAGTTGTCTACTTGTTTGTATGAATTTTAATTAGAATTATTGATATGTTTGTTTATGTTAATTAATTCATGTCCTTTGCAAGTATTTCATGCCATAAAACTAATATACTATTCGATTATAATTTTATTTTGTAATATATGTGATGGTCCCAAATTAATTCAAACATGCATCACCGTTGAAAAATTTCAACGGTTTATGATAACATTTCATCTCATATATCTCATCGTAAGTCTTGGTCCAGCATATTGTCGAAAAACAAAAGTGTATGTTTAACGTTGCACCCATTAGCAAAATATGAAGATTATCAGTGCCATCCTTTACTGCCATTTTCAAGAATTTCGAACTCATAGTAGCGAGGAAGAAATGTCACTCTTTTAAAAATGTTATAAATTTCTTTATTATTCTTTTCTACCCATTTATAAAGATTATAACATCATCTACAAAACTAAGTTGTGAAATAAGCACACAACCAATAGGAGTTGAATATGGTTTCGCATTGTTCTGCATATTAAGGAAACATTCAAGTAACCAAACAGTGAAGGAATCATTAAATTGTATGGTTATTTTTCTAGGTTTTGATTGATTTGGCGATCACATACAACATGCCAACTCAAGTTTTAGTAAAACATAAAGGCATGAGTTTTAGCCGCAACCCTAATAAGGTCTCAAGAAATCATCTTTAGTTTGTTGAATTTCAATACATACTCGAAATTTGGTTCTAGGGATAGTAATCTGTTTGACACTGCTTACTTTATTTCTTTCTCCTCATATGTTTTATTTGTATGTATGTACGTGATTTTGTATGTATAATATTTGTTCAAATAAAGGTTTAAAATTTCACATGTGTATGCATATATATTTATTGCAAAATTGTTTTCTCAAATTTGTGTGTCAATATAATAGTTAGGGTTGTAATCAAATTTGTTCAAACCCAATTCTTATGGTTGTAGTGTATTCTTGAAATTGATTATAGTTAATCTCATTCATTCAAAAATCACGTGCTCATGAGATTTTGTGAGTCCATTGAGTATCGGTCCATTTTGTGCTATATATAAAAATCTCAACTTGTTGTGTGTAAACCCCTTGTTTGTTTATTTGTTAGAATGGAATTTGTTCGTAGTTTTGTTGTGCTAGATCTTAATTAACTAATCGTGTGCTCTGTTATATGTGTTTTAATATTGGTTCTTATGAAATATATAACAAAAAATATAGATTACGAACTAAAAACTCAGGAGAACATCTAAAACTTTTGTCTAGTGAAAGTCATAGATAAACGACACATACTAATATTTTCGGGAATGAATAAAACCATGAAGTAAAAGTAACAATATGTATGGAATACAATAAAGAATATCCAACTGTGTGTTCAGTATGGTTGCACACACACACACACACACACACACACACACATATATATATATATATATATACTTCCTCCCATTCCTCGTTTGCGCTACTACATTTGTTTTAGTAATTTGATTTAGGCGTGAACCAAAATATGTATCTTACTCCCCTTCCTCGTAGGAGATGTGGTAGTTTACTAATGGTTAAAATGGTTGAAAAAATCGGTTGACCAACGCCTCGCATTAGTCAGCCGACATATGATAAAGAACTTGCGGCGTTCAACCGACATTTGATCCTAAACGTCGGCCAGCCGACCTTTTATAAAGAATCTCAAATCTGTCGCCGACATTTGATCATAAACATCTATTGATCCTAAATTTTGATCAGCCGACATTTGATAAAGAATCACGCATCGGTCAATCGACATTTGATCCTAAACGTTGGTTGATCCTAAACTTCTATCAATCGACATTTGATCCTAAACGTTGGTTGACTCACGCATAAAGAATCTCATGTCGTTCAGCCAATATTTGATGCTAAACGTCGGTCAGTGTGTGTCTGTGTAATGATTGGTTATATATTATTAGATACACATTGTACTTAGATTCAATGGTTTCTATAGTGTGTGTCTGTGTAATGATTTGGATATCGAAATTACTATATAACTAATTGAACACAGTTAATACATTTCCTGAATAGAGTATGTAACTGTGTTCATTCTAGTTTATAAATCATAACAGATTATGCCAAGTATATCTAAGAACAAATCAAAGGGATTCTCATAGTAGGTTCTCCATTTCTCAACGGCGTAGACTATAGCCCATAATTCCTTATCCTAAGTGGAATGCCCCTTTTTTCTAGCAAAATCGTTGCTTCGAAAAATAATAGACCTCCATTCCTGCATAGGAACAACTCCCTTTCCCTCATTACTAGCATCTATCTCGAGTGCAACTGATCAAATGTCTTTTCAAAGTTGGGTAGAGCAAATACATGTGTTGGTAAGGGCTGCCTTGAGTGAATCAAAATCCTCCCAAGATAGGGGAGTCCAAATGAACTGATTTTTCTTCAACATGTTAATTAAAGGCCGGCTAATTACCTCACAACCTTTTAGAAATCATTTATAGTAACTAGTGAGTCGTAGGAAAACTTTAAATAGAAAAGATTTATTTCAAGGAAAATGAACAACTTTCTAAGTATGAAGATATCAAAAGACAACAAGGACTATAATGCTTAATGATCTTAAAATGTTGATTAAGGCAAATCCTCTCATATGTGATAAGATTTACTTTCCCACCTTAAAGAACTCAAGGCTACGGACACTAATCAATCAGAGGTAATTTGAGTGAGAGATGACTAGGTTCTTGTTGATGAAACTGTAACACATCTTGTTACCATCATTTGTTTATTAAATCTTTTGGGATTACAGCTTAAATTGGCAGCAACACTTTTGCAAGAATCCAAAGTCTAACACTGAGATAAAAACCTTATTTGTGGACCATGCTTGTGGGAAGACAAATGGTGCGCGGGCTCCATCCCCTGTCACTAATCAGCTACTGGGTTCGATGCCTAAAGTAGGTGGTTTTCCAACAATAGGTGCTCATGGCATAAGTCACCAAGAATTCCTCTTATACTTACAAGCTATTGCAGGAATTTTGGTATGGTCATTCAATCTTATTTTTTTCTTTTTCCTTTTGTTTCTTTTAGAAATTTCAAACTCCACCATCACCTCTTAAAACGTCTCTCAGCGGATTAATGGCTAACCCATCTTCTGTGTCACGACAAGCTGTTTCTAGAGGGCTTCTAGGCTTAGGTGCTCTTAACAATGCAGGTAAGTTCGCTAATAGGTAGTTCTAATAGGATTAGAATTAGATTTGTATTGAAATGTTTCCTTAAGAAACTAGTAAATAAAAAGAAAAATCAAATGGTAAAAGATATACCGACATATTCTTCATTTAAAGAACATACACCACTTTGTTTTTCTTCCTTAAGAATATCTAAAGTGTCTCACGGAATAAAAAATGAAGTCGAAAGGGGGAGTAGGATCTAATGAGTATAGATGTGTATTGAAATGTTTCCTTACGTAACTAGTAAATGAAAAGAAAAATCAAATCATACAAGATATACTGACATATTCTTCATTTAAAGAACAAACACCACTTTCCTTTTCTTATTTGAGAATGTCTGAAATGTCTCACAGAAGAAAAAATGAATTCGTGCCCTTGGGATTTGTTATAGTAGTTTACACGTATAGTCATTGTAGCAAAGTACTTCGTAAACAATGCTCTGAGCTATTTAAAATTTAGAGGCTTGTTGTTAGACTACTTCTGTTGCATTCATTTCATAAAAGAGAAAGTCTGGAGTGATGGATAATCCTAAGGAGTAGAGGAAAGGTAACATAACGTCACTTTTCAAGTTAGAAATACATGGTGCTAAAAACTATATGCCTATGTTCATCCTTCTTTTTTCTTTCCTCGAGAGCTGCTAGTTTAGTAGGTAACCTTAAATTTGTTACTTGTTCAAAACATCATAAGTTATATAGATTTAGTCAATTAATTTATATAAGGAATCAAAGCCAAATCTGTATTTACATCACAAGAAATAATCTACCACCATGATTTAATTGAAGAAAGTACAATATAGGTAAATACTCAGAGGTCTTAATCGGAAGCTTGATCATTAATTAATTAATTAATAGTTGATTTGGGGGTGATTACTTGAAATTGTGGCAAGAGCTCTTATGAGAAGCTGAAAGCATTTGTTGAAGGTGGAGATATGTTGTTTTCATGTCCCACATTGACTAGAAGTTAATGTCCATGCTTTCAAACTTTCAAATTGATTGTTCTTCCTAATTTGGCTTGAATGATGTTGTGTCAAAAATTCGGATTAATCATTAGGGTGTAAGTCTATTCGGCCTACGTCTAGGGAGATGGCACTACTATAGAAGCAGGGGAGTCATTTTAAATGTGGCAATGTTAAAATTAAGAGAGGTTCATGCTGTATAGTATCGGTTAGAGTTTTACATTTTTTTGTTTTATCTCAATGATATTATTGGGATTAGTTGAAGTGAAGTAAAGATATTGGACCCATCTAGTTCCACTCTAGACATGCATTATATGTTTTCAGGACAAATGATGGAGAGAAAAAATCATCTTAGTGAAGGGGTTAGTTTGAAGTCATTCACTAAGTTGATGAATATAAATGATCCAATGCAACTACATGATTTCTTTTAACTTGTGTGTTCAGTCTAACATAATTACCAATTTCAAGAGAACTTAGGTTTGCAAGTTGTAATGGGCATATCTACAGGGCCGTTGTATCTTCAACAGAAGTGCTCAACCTTGGATCTTCGCAATGGTTGTACTGAGCAGCGCACATATGACTGGGGTAAAAACAAACTAATGGGACTTTTGAGTAATGAGCAATTGGGGGAATCTCGATAGTGAGAGACACTAATTGATGTTACGGAGACATTTTTTGAAGTTTTTGGCTCAAAATAATTCGTATAAATCGTATTAGTATAATCGTCTACTCAATTCAATCAGCTCAACAAAGCTTTTTCCCATTATTTGGGTCCGCTACATGAATACTATTTGTCATATTTAATTATTTTATGTTTACTTTTGCTATTTTAGTAGTAGTTAGTGAGGGGATTATATAGGGATATTGGTGAAGAAGCGTACTCAATTGAGAGATGTTAACCTTTTTAACAGTGGTCCAGTGGTGCCATTTGTCACTCTTCACCGACATTTCAGTAATTCTTGTTATCGATGAACATTTCCATAGAGTTTACATAAAATGTTGTACCCAGTGCACAAGGCTGCAGCAGATCTTTCGTGTATAATCCTACATAATCTCGAATGTTATCAGTTCCGATACATAGACAAAATAATACAATGCAAGAAAAATTTCCTAGATTCATGGTGATATAGAACAACATATAAGTTATCATGCTTGCATATCCATCATTTGAGTCTCCAATAATTATTCCAATAATTACATATCCGATTTGACCTATGGACGAATATGCAAGCATACGTTTCATGCTTGTTTAAGTAATAGCAACAAGATTCCCCAATGTGATGCTAAGAATAGTTAGGATTTTCAGAAGAAGACACCATTAATTTGATGAAAAATAAAAAGGAATATCAAAAATTCGAGAGGCTTTTTATTCAACAGTATAACATGACCTACATGCCCGTGTCAACGAAGATCTATTTAGATCTTTTTGTAAATGAATAAAGTGGGTTGCAAAATTAGAAAATGGAGGGAGAGGCAGAGGCCATGTTAAAGTTGTGCCAGTTTTTAATTGAGAGGATCCTGACAAGGCCTAATTTTGCAATATTGCTTCGGTTCAAATTAGAAGAAAATGACTGAGAACAGTTGACATTAAATCATTATCAGACTCCAGCTAGCTGGAATTTTGCCGTGTGATATGGCAGGATCTGCAAGTCAAATAACTTGTTGTGTTGAGGCCCACAATCATGCGAGTAACTAGACTCTTTGACTTAGCTACTAATGTTAATAATCTGTAGTTTAAATAACTCATATTTGGCCCAGCAGCGGGGCTGCTGTAATAGTGTAAGTGATAAAATAATAGCTAGTAGATTGTTAACATTACCAACCATATAATTTTTTGCAAAATGATTAATTACAGAGCATTATCATTGTATTATTGGTTCTGTCAATTGTCAACCACATCAACTACTCAAGTGCTCTTACGTTTGTTAATCCAGTTGATGGAATATGCACTCTAAAATCTAATTACATTAACCAAAATGTATACAAAAAGAGCAACGGTATACTAACCTTGCTATCTGATCAGTTGCTTTGGATGTGGTACTCCTAATCTTGGAATTAGTATTTTGAACTGCTCTATATACTTAATTTCTTAATGGATTGTTAAATTTCGAAATATATCCTTACCCCCCACCCACCCAAAAAAAGTAATAAGAACGAAAATTTATTCTTACCAAATTTTACATTTATATTATAGGTTTGATGAGAGGGATTTGTCCCTTATTAGTCATGAAAACTGATGACTTGAATTTTATAGCCTACTTGAAATCGAAATTACTCTATTTCTCTATTCCTTTAGTCTTTAATATGTATCATGTGTTCTAAGGCATGCCTAAAATGTGCGACATCATACTATATAATATACGATGATTGCCTGCTACAGTAGCTATTTTAAACTGAAGAAAAGTTAAATTTTTCAACGTAAATTTATACTATGTGCTTTGGGATGTTTGCATCTCCATGAACATTGGAATCCGTACTAATTAGGAAGGGTATTTTTCATATTCCTACCCTACTACTCAAGTTGAATTTCTTGGTAATGTACTTAACTCTTCAGATCATCTTCATTGTTCGTTTCAGATTATGAGGTTGATTTATACAAATTTGCGAGGCGCTATTTTGGCCTTGGCATATACTTCTCAGCACAAACTTTGGAAATGGCAAAGGAATGAGCGGAACATAACAGGAAGGGTTTTGATACAGTAATTGAAATATCTTTTTGTCTTTCTTTGTTTCTTTAATGAGCTTTCCCTTTAATGTGTAATGCTTTGCCACTAGTAGGCATCTATTAATGTGAAACCGTAATTTTGGCAACCTTCTAGTGGAATATTAATGACCAACGAAATAAGTGGGACAAAACTTAAAGATGTTGTTCCTTGTTTTGCACTTTTAAAGAACGATCCTTACATTATATCACCATCAGGAGGAGATATTTCCTTATCTAATAAAAGACACAAGGATAAACCAAGAAACAAAAAAAAGATAATTCCTTAACTATTTCCTAAAAGTCAGAAAATAAAACTTATGACTACAAAACTCATGTTGCACAACATAAAACTTATGAAATAAATACATATTAGATAAATCGGTCAATCATCATCATCATGATATTAAACAATAAGTAAAATAATATGTCAATCAAAGTGATTTCATAATGCATACTTGCAGACAAAACTCTGATCCAATTTTTCTTTCACTTACAAACATTTCTCCCACACTCGATATAAAAAAATAATGGCACTCCAAGATATGATCATTCATTATATATAGGAAAAAAAACAAAAAGAAAAGGCATTCCAAGATATTATCATTCATTATATCTTCAATAAACCAAATAAAAAACTAGAAGCAACAACTTGGGACATATTTGAATGCGTAACCTTTTAGCTTCACAAATATGCAAATCAAATAAAACAAATATGTCATTCTTTATCTTGATTATTTCCATCATATTCTATTTGGGCAAAGAAATGTCATCATAAAGAACATAGTAATGAACAAAATAGGCATATTCCAAATGCTTTCAACGATGGTCTCCATTTTATTATTACTTCACAGATAAAAATAATGAATGGTGTAATCAAAGCCATATGCACAAGAAACTTCAAAATAATAGGTATTTGTGTGAATATATGCTAAAAAAATTAAGGACTTTTACAACAAACCCAAACTAAAAGTCATTAAGATAATGACCATACTTCTTGGGCATTTTGTCAACCAAGTAAATACAAACCTAAAAACTTGATAGATTCCTATAAAAAAATCAACTATACATTCGCAACTTGTTAAATATTGGGGAACTCGTGAGGCAAGGGTACAAATGTACTAATAGCAGTAAAGTTTTATAAATTCAAGTTAAACATATATTTTAAATATACTTTTGCAACAGAAAACAAGTCGAAGAAATCGTCAAACTTGTAAGACGCAAAGAACACCACATACTTCCAGAAGAAAGAGTCGTACGAATGTTTCTCATAAGGCGTTTTATAAAAGATTTTGATTGTGAATATTATTTTATGTTATCAAAATTATATATGTAACAACTTACGAGTCATTGGGTCTATGCAAATGAAGGCTGATCACGGGAAAAAGATTTCGTTAGTTGATGTTTACATCAAAACACATGAGAGGAGCGATGGCTCGGCCATCAAGAAGGATTTCGGTGAAGCAATGGTACAAAAATATCATCCATGTTCCTTCCCTTCTTTCTTAGAAAATATCAACGACGTCATTTTACCTATTAATCAAAATTCTTATTCTGTTTATAGGCCTATTTTGCAACCCGAGCAACAATTAGAAAAAACCAACCAATTTCAACCTGTAGTGGTACCACAATCAAATCACCATTTAGTTCCATCTCAACAGGTAAGTAGATAACTATTTTTTAAAATCATAATTTAAGACATTATATTTTCATAACTGAAATAATTCATTTTTTGTAGATTGCAAATTCTCAACACTTGGCTGCCCCTGAGGCTGCTGCTCGCGTTAGTGAACAAACGAATGCTACTTCAATTCAGGTATGTTACTAATTTAAAGGATTTTAAAGGGAGAGATATATTTGCGCTTTCTTGGGGAGTTTATGTATACTTGACGTTGGGTTGTTGGGTTGTTGGTTTATTTGGTTATATATAGTCTTAAATTTTTTGGGATGTCTTAAAAACAAATAAAACTCTGTCGATTTTGTTCCAAAAATATATGGTTGATGACATATTCATCTTGTTTGCAGAACGAACCATCAAAGAAGAAGAAGAAGCACCATCAACCATGACAAATGGTCTCAAATAATGCACTTCTTAAAATTGTAGACCTTATTACTTCTGGACTTCCAAAAGTGGTTGTGGCACGTGGATTCATTGTGATCAAGGACCCTTCAATAAAGTAGGGGGTATTCCATTGGGTGAAGACCTTTGGGAAGTATATATTGAGAAAATATTTGTAACAAATGAACCATTGCCCACGCCTTATGCAAACAAGTCCACAATTCGAGATCCATATCATTCAACTGTAGCGTGGCATATTGCTAATGTACTAATTTATAATTTTAATTTTTAATTTTTAATTTTTAATTTTTAATTTTTAATTTTTAATTTTTAATTAAAATACTAGAGAATAAGTATCAATGACTAACGATTGACCTTTTTATTTGTAGGTCGAAGAGGATGTTTGACTTTGATGAAGAAGGATCGTACATTATGTAAAATTTCGTTTCGCTTCATGTTTTCCCGCTTTTTCTTATTGGACATGTGATACATTTTATTTTGTGGATGGATAATTGTTCCAAGCACAATTAGATTTATTTACAATGAATGCTATTGATTTTAATTTAATGATGTTTTAATTTGATTACTGTCCTCTTAATTTAATGTTATGGTAATGTATTTGCACATAAATACAATACTTATTATAAATGATTTTTTTAACACTTGTTCCTAGCCATATATTTCAAAATAATATCAACATTTTTTTAATGTCGTTATTATCATTCTCGACATTTTTTAAGTGCCGCCAAAAGTGTGTTGAACATTTAATAAGTGTTTCCAAAGGTTATTATCAACATTTTTTTAATACCGCTAAAAGGTTATTACCAGCATTAATATAAATGTGTAAAAATGCCGCTCACTTTTTGCAGCATTTTTAAAAAATGCCGTTGTTTTTTACCACATTGGCTACCGCACTTGTGAAAATGCCACCAAAAGTGCTGCTAACTTTTCACGACATTTTTTAAAATGCCGTTATTCTTTTACCACATTGGCTATTACCGCACTTGTTGAAATGCTGCAAAAAGTGTTGCCGACATTTTTTGTGCTTTTCTCGGTATTTAATTTGTGCCGAAAAAATCAATATTCCTGTAGTGGTGGTTTTGTTCGGGTGTGGTAGTTGCGTGCCACTACTTAAATCAATTAATTAATTTGGATTCAAAATATACACTCGAAAAATATTAGGATACGGGCCAAGTAAGTGAGTCCGAGTATATTGGTTGAGCGACACCAAAGTATTAAAATAACTAATGTGTAAATTAAATTAAATTAGAGTCAAATCATAAACTGCAAAATATGCGGGCTAGTGTTATGGATTTTAGTGCACGGTAAAGTCGGGATCTATATTATATATACGGTGTGGTGATAGTATATATGTATGTACTTTGTGTGTGCTATTAAATATCAGTGACTAGATATTTATTTAATTTATGTACTCCAGTGCTATCAAGGGAGGTTGCGTGATGTGGGTGAATCCCCTAGCTTGAGAAGTAGGGCGAGTATATCCCCAGGTCATAGCGCCTGGTATATAGGTGAAGGGTTGATCTCACTTTCAGGAAAGGAATATGACCGCCTCCACTATGTTCAAAAGAGGATGGTATGGAGGAAATTAGATCCACGGGTATAGCCTTTTTCTCCTCATGTTTCTCATATTCACTTTCGATAGGTGGTGAGATATTATTCTCAAGTTCCTTACCAGACCTAAGCATGATGATGTCTTTCACATTCTCTTGAGTATTTGACTTGCTCGTGTTGTCTTGGATAACAAATTTACCCCTAGACATATTACCTTTCAGATTGGGCTCGATCTGGCTCGAGAATGTTTCCTTGTTCCTCTCACTCAATTAGGGGTGTGCATGAACTCGAACAGACCGAATGGACCAAAAAAAACGAACCGAACCGAACAAATTTTTACGTTTTTTCTATTCGGTTTTAATTTGGTCCAAAAATATATAGGATTGCATAATGCGGGTCGGTTTTGGTCCTGGATTATAAAAAACGATTTTGGACCGGACCGGACAACTTTCATTAAATATATATATATATATAGTTTCTTCACACATGCACACCGCACACACTACACACGCTGGCAGTGGCAAGTTGTTTCCTTTCAAAAACCTAAGCCCCAATTAAGTCCCATAACATAACCCTAGTTCGCTCTCTCTCTCTCTACGAAACCCTACCCTCCCTCTCCGACGGCGGCAACCCACTTCCCTCTACGCCGGCCCACCAGGCTGTAAGATGATCCCACCAAATGTGCTGCCACTCCCTTCCCTTTGTCCTCCTACGCAGCAAACGTGTAACACATAGTTGGAGTCGGCACATCTGTTTGTTAGTTTTAAAGGTATTGACCTCTCTCAGAGAGAAAATATAAAAATGGGTACTCTGTTTTCTGTTTCCACTTCCCGCATCCCATCTGTTTGCGGTTTTCTGTTTCCACTGCCTTCATCCAATGAGTTCTCTGTGATAAAAATAGTGCGATGTTAAAAAAAAGATGATGTTGATAAAAATAGTGTGCGATGTTCATAAAAATAGTGTGTGATTTTTTATTTTATGTCTTGATGTTTTCAGGAATGATTTGAGTTAATTAAAGTGTGTGATTAAAATAGTGTGTTTGTTGCTTTTTTATGCAAAACATAAATATAAATTCTTGTCCTGATTGCATATTGCACCCTAGATCTAGACTAAGAAAAAGTTGCAAATATAGTATCTATTGTGTTGATAACAATATACTTGTTGTGCTTCTTTAAAGCATCTTTTAGCAATGTGTCACTGTTGAAACATTTCAAATTCAATAAGATAAAGGGTTCTAGCAGTAATCTAATATTTCATTTATTAATGGAACAACTACAAATGTAAAGTGTGAGAAATCACATGAACTGCTACTATAGTTGCAAATTTATCTTGATTAGTTATGTAAGTCATGGAAATGAATTATTACTATCATTTGAAACTTTCACTTTTTGTGCTCCTAAAAAAAGGTAGAAACATTTAAATCTTTATATTTATGGTAAATTGAGTCAATTTAAGGGATATATTTGAGTTAATTTTCAGTAATGATTCACTCACAAACATATTTTAGACTTTAGTTATTACTAACATAGTTTGTAATCATTAACCCATATTTGGGTAATATTGAAATGTTGAAAATATTGAAATGTCACGTATTGTTATTTGTTTGAAATTATTTGTTTATTTTGATTGTAGGTTGAATCTTAGCTCACAAGTATCTAGGTATCCTTTTTATGGAGGAACCACACTCAAAATCAAAGGTATGGATATATTTTTTTTTATGGAGATATCTTGTTTTAATTATATTATTGATTTTTGAATCATTTTCTACTATTGTGAACTTGTAGGTTGATGATCCAAAGTCCATTAATGCTACCGTGCATGAACCAATTGACCTCGATGCCGAGTTGCCTACATCACTACAGAAAAAGAGGAAAAACAGGTTTATGGTATGGACATATTTTACGGGTATTAGTTGTTGGTTGTTTGCTATTTTTTATGGATATTATTATTAATTGTTTAAGATGGGTAAGGTTAAGCTATTTTTTTTATTTAAAAATAGTGTTTTTTTTTAAACAGTGCTGTTTTTTTTTAAACAGTGCTGTTTTTATTTTAAAAAAATAGTGTTGTTTTTATTTTTAAAAACAGTGCTGTTTTTTTTTAAAAAGGTGTGTTGTTTTTAAAAAACAGTGCTGTTTTTTTACAAGTGTTTTTTTTAAGGAGAAATGTTATTTTTTTAAATGTGTTTTTTTAATTTTAAAAAATGTGTTGTTTTCAATATAAAAAAATATGTGATGTTTTATATGGGTTGGACCGAATAGGACTGAGACCGAGCACGGACCGCCAGAAAATCGAATAGGACTGAAACCGATTATTCCGGTCCGGTCTCGGTCCATAATTTTTTAGGATCGATTAATATGGTCCGGTCCTAAAAATACTCCAAAATCGGACCGCGAACACCCCTACACTCAATTTGTTAGTTAGTGGGCTCACTTAAATCTTGAGTTTAGAAATTGATTGAGTATTCACATGGAGGCTTTATTGGATGGTTTGCTAAAATTGAAGGGTATTTTGGCCAAGCAAGTTCATCATATCTTCAAAAGATTGGATCTTTGCGGACGAAGGATACGATGGTGCGGGGTTGTTATTTTTAAAATTCGGGGTGGGTTACCTGAATATTGACCTCCACCTTTTTGATATTAACACTTAGACCATGAAGAGTTAGGGTGGTCTCGCCACCTCAAATTTGTATGCATTAAAATATGAGTCGTACTTTGGCCTATTTTGGTAGAAGGCATTAGCTTACTCGGTGAGTTCATTATGGGCTGGGAGGATGGGGCCGTGTTTTGTGTTTTCCCCGTGGTCGTTCAAAATTTTTAATTTTGAATCAATGAAATACTAATTTTGTTGAGAAAGTGAGAAAGAGGTTTTTGACAAAGAGGATAAATGGAAGAAGACGATTCAGTTGATTCATGCTCCCAATGGTATTTAATCGATTCATTATATCGAGTTCCTCGGTTAATTAAGTAATTAAATAAATTTTTGGAAGATAGGAGGTCATGCCAAACATTTTGTGGAAGTGGATGTGACACCCCTCCTAATTAAACATCGGGTGATCAGGCCTTTATTAAATAAAAAACAGGTTTCTCAAATGGTTCATTCTTAGCATCACTGTCGAAAACTTTTTAATTACTAATCCCCTGAGTAAAATTAGACCGGTGCCAAATTTTATCTTTCTTAAAACAGATAAATCAACCATGTGGAACAAAGTACAAACAATCATGTACTTTAATTCAAACAACAAAGTAAAAGTACAACAGAACAAAAGTATTACCGAATAAACCATCGGCTAAAAATCCCAAACAACAATAGAATAACCACTAGTCTGAAACTAACATTTGAGACTAATACCGGACCACAAGTCCATGCATAGAAGAGTGTGAGATCTTGTACTAGATCTGAATGAGAGATATCGTCTAGTCAAAATCCTGTAAGCATCCACTATGCTACAGCTCCGAGTCTCTGGAATGGAATCATCATACATGGCATCCCTGTGGCTGGACACCTAAAAGGTTTTGAAAATATTGTATAGCAAGAGTTAGTACTCAAAACATTTTGAAAATATTTAGCAAGCGTTTATCACAATATAAAATGCGGTTATTGATTACACATGTTAGGTTCTCGTACACTCTCTTGAGTTACTCACCCCTCATCTTTTGTGCACACCTAACGTTCTACACTTAGTTTATATAGCCATACCTCCCAAGCTAACTAAAACCAAAGTAGTCAACTGAACTTATATGTACCCAAGTTCCAGTACCGCCCATACAGTACAACCGTTTCACTAACATCTCGCGTATGTTAATTAATTCTCAAGTAACATTTCATCTATGTTATTTTTCAAGACTTCCCATTTAGTTTCACTACTAAAAATACTACAATTCTCACAATTGTTGACTTCCCACTTATGTAATTAAGTCTCACTACTTGAATTACTAAATAGATTTTCTCTATCTAAAGGTGCATTTCATAATTAAGTTTCACTACTTAACTTACCAATTCAGTATGTATCTTTTAATACATAATATGTATCAATCTACTAACACACGAAAGTAGGATATCATCAAGTATATATATTTCACACACAATATATACTAAATATCAGTCATTGTTATTTTGCCCTTTTTATACACGTAAAGGACTCTTGGTTCGGAATGATTCATCGACCCCAAGTAAGAATTGGTTCGGAATGATACATCGACCCCAATTATTTATGTACACAAATAAAGATCTCTTGGTTCGGAATGATTCATCGACCCCAAGTGAGAGTTGGTTCGGAATTATCCATCGACCCCAACTATTTTTAAAAATATATATATACACATATTCTGGTTCGGGACTCTCTCATCGCGACACCAGTTCAAAGTTTGGTTCGGCATTTCTCATCGACCCCAAACATATAATAACTTTATGTTAGTTCGGAATGTCTCATTGACCCTAACATAATTAATTTAGGTATAATATCTCTACCTAAAAGATCACATAATTCAGTAGGTACACGCCCGACCTAATAATCATATACGTACGTAATATTTTAATCTCATATATCTACCGTACAATATTCGCTTTACGATTTATCTCATTAATCGTATTTATTTGAGTATTCACACCACTCTAAGGGTCCTAGTTACCCCTTACATATAATTTCAGTAGTTATTTCTTACCCTACTGGTCTATTACTTAAATTGAATTTACTTCGCCCCGTAACTCAATTTCCGAAATCCTCGATACTCTACTAAATCGAATTATTCTCCTCGGTCCGTAATCCAAGCCCTACACCCAATGGCCTTATCGAACCTCAACAATATACCTACTGGTCTTATTCTCACTCCCATATAAGTATAATGTAAATCCTAGAATACTCATTCATTCCCGAACTCAACGAAGAATTAAACACAAAATTTCCTGGAAACAGCTTGCGTCGATCGATCGACTGCTGGGTTCGATCGATCGACATAGTTGATCGATCGATAGTTCGAGATCGATCGATCGATCGAACAGGGACAGACGCAGTTGTCTTCTTTGTTAAGATTTTTCCTCCATTAACAAACCTTCAAACTCCATTATAGTCCACCAAACTTTGACCCAATGATCCTAACATATTTCCACATATACTAGGGCAGTTTCTAACGTGTCAAATACATCAAAACTCCAATTACTTTAAAGAAATAATGAATTAAAATCCAGAATTTCTTGAAACCCTAGTTATGGTGTTCTTCCCATATTATCATTCAAAATCCAGATTTTAATCCGAAAAATCATCAAGTCTAATCTGAATCTTAAACCTCTACATAAGGTAAATCATTCTACATGCGATTCCTATCCCAACATGTATAAATATCATCTTTCTCCAATCAAAATAATGATTTAAACAACACTATTCAAAAACCCTACACATGGGTATTATAACTTTATAATTTTTGCAATAAACAACTTGCCTTATGATCAGTAGGGTCTGATTTCGTGGTTGTTGTTGATGATTGATGATCTTCATCCTTCAATCCTTCTTCCCCAACAAGTTGATGGTAAAAATCCCTTTGAATCCTTCCCAATTCTTCCTTTTGCCTTAGAAAGTTGTGCATCTCTTCTCTCTAATGGTATTAGTGTTATCATGGGTGTTCTAACCCTAATTCCTCTATCATACGGCTGATATAAAACTCTCAATTTCGTAGGTCTCCATACCCTCTTATGTTAAAAGACCAAAACGCCCCCGAACGGTCTCGGTTTAGTCCAAAATTACCCCGGGACTCAACTAGTACCCCCGGGTATACTATTTTGACTAATTTGACCCTTCCAGACTCATCGGTGACCTCTAAATTATCAATTGAGTCACTTAAAAAATATTACTTGTTCTCACCCCAACACGGTCTATACGCGTTAAGTAACTATTTACCACTCGCACTAAGTAAATAAAATGAGGCAATATAAATCGGTATATATCTCTCGATTAATATTCCATAATTACAATTTTTAAATAAAACTCTTTAAATTACTACTCTTACGTAATTTAAATTAAGCCGTAATTTTCTCATTTAATTCTCCAATCTAATTAAATAGAATTATTTGGAATATTCAGAAATACGGGGTATTACATACTTCCCCCCTTGCAAAGGAATTTCGTCCTCGAAATTAGGATAAGGCTGGTATTAAGGCTAAGGACCTTAAGTATAATTGCATCCTATAATACCCAATACTAAATAATAACATCCTAACGGTCGCCCCAAGTACATGCCTTGCTTCATTATAAATTCTTATCGCACGTTACCCATGCCGCATATATCATAATTAAGTCTCACTACTTAATTTCTCATAGATTTTTCCAATCCAACGTTAATTCTTGAAATTAAGTTTCTCCCTACTTAATTTACCCATTTGATGTATATCTCTATATAACATCTAAGTGTCTACTATCACTCATAAGTAGAATATTGTAAGGTATATATTTCACATACAATATATACTTTAAGGAAAATTGGTCCGGCAAAAATCATCGGTCCCAATAATCCTATCATTTACATTGGTCCGGGAATCCATCGACCCCAAGGTAAATGTAATGCACATGTCGGTTCAGACCTTCCGTCGATACCAATATTTATCATCGATTTGGTTCGGAAAATCATCGACCCCAAATCGATCCCACATGTATTGGTCCGGAACATCATCGACCCCAATACAGAGATTAAGCACACTTACTATCGCACATAAGTAGAAAAATCAATAGGTATATATATATTATACACATAACATATACTATCAACACTTATTTTATAATCACCCCCCTTCTATAACACTTTTGGGGTCATTGGCTCGGAATTCCACCTCGATCACCAATAGTTATTAATTACTTATCTCGGGATCACATCTCGAGCACCAATATATGTATATATATCTCATCGCACATGAGTAGACAATTTGTGAGCCATATATTTCACATTTCATATACCTTAAAATGCCACACTCCAATAGAATGTCCTCATATCACGCGTTAAGGACTAAAAGTTCGAAATGTCTCCTCGAACCACACCTCAAAGTACATATATTGTTCGTAATCGGTACCCACGAACCTAATCCTCATGTACAGCCCATATAGGCACTCACTCTACCTATAAATATGCTCTTATAGGCATACATTCAACCTATGAATTGATCAGTGGGCTTCTCCAAAATTCCACTATCATAAGGGCGTATCATCATTCTTTCTCACTAACATTGAGTCGTAGGTAACACAACGTACTCAAAATAAAACTTTATCTCTATTCCTTCCTGACCATCTCTCACAGGGTGGAATTTTAGGATTTCATCCTGATTCACAATCATGTAGAGCGGCACCATGTCCTCTCCCTTTTCAACTACATACTAATCCATCCCGGTCACCCCATTTTGCTACCCCCAACGAAATGCTGGCTTAATTATGATGTTCACAACCCATCAATAATTTATAAGTCTGTCTCCTCATTCCATCATTGGAAATGTGGGTTCACTACCACATTCCGGTTGTTCATTTCGAGTCTATCTTGTCTATTAACTAGAGGTGTATCTGGAGACAATCTCACTATGTCTCTCCTCAACATCGCTTCCCACTTACGTCATCTTTCCTCAAGTGGTACTCTATTCCCCTTTCTCTCCGGGTTTATTATACTTTACAATCCGTGCACTCTTCGCAATTGGCGCACTTTTTGGGTTGGTTACTTTATAAGAATCAACATTTTAGTAACATGTAAGTCACTCACAACACTCGGTCAAGTAGCACCTTGCGCTACTTCTTCACCACAGTTAGGTCACCCATATCAAGAGATAACCTTTGAACAGTTTCCCACCGACTTTCATCCCATAGGGTGTGCTGGATCTCTCAGCACATATAATCTTGGATCATCGTCTATCTCCCATAATGTTCAATCCATTTCATCGATACGACTTGTCTTCTAATCTCCCCACCGGTGTACAAAATAATTTTTCGCATCCCTCTATCTCGGATGTCTAAGGAATCCTATTGATTAGGGCACCCATACACCCTTTTCTCCGGGTACATTTGCAAAAACATTGCAAATGTCGCACCCGTAACATGCTTTTCTTCAACTCTAGCCTAGTCTACACGATGTGACCACAATCTTGTGGGTATTCTCAATACCCTATAGACCAAAAATCAAATCCTTTCCCACAAAGTCCCACTTATCCCTTAGTGGTGAGGTAAGCCTTTCAGTGTTTCTCCACAACACTACCGGCTCCACTGATGCCCTAGCATCTAACAATGTCTCTTCTCCTGACGTGCATAAAAATTCAGTCGTATTCCCTTTCGCAACCAAACTTAAACAAGGGACTTCTCCCCATGTATTCTTACCGAGCATTATCGGAGCAACACATGGTCGATATGCTCAAATTCGATTCCTCGACAATATGTGCAACCATACTCCAATATTTCTAAAGGAGTCAAGTGGCACCGCGCTTATACTATCACTAAGTCTTTAGCACTAATTACAACGGCGAGCACGATCTCTCCGCTCAGCGGTCATACTACATACCTTGACTCACATCTTTTAGGTTCCCACACACCGAAATCAATTACTATGAGATGTTCATAATCTCCGAAGTCTCTCACATATTGATGAATAATGACAACTCGACCCTTTTTCAGGTGAGTAATCATCATATACTCCATTCACTCAAGGCTAAAACCCCTATACTTCCTTATCCATCGCTCTGGTGGTTCAGATGGTTTCCGGACATAACACGCTTGTCCTCTCCGGAATGCAAAACTTATTAGAGTTATTATTTCTTCAAATAACTTCAAGCTAAAATAAAACACGTGGCCCTAGAATCCACACTGGACATCTTTTCGAAAATTCCTGACTCCAGGCCATACTGACCGGTTTGGGTACCCCTCCTCTCGGACTGGGTAGTCTCAATCCTGAACACTATCATCCCGGTTCCCTTAGTTCTGCTAACCAAGAGGAACGCACTATGAGACTTAACAACCCCAACTTAGAATATAATCATTAAATCCCCTAATGGGTTTTCACCCATGGCTTGCACCAAACCCTTTACATTCAGTCTTACTCTTTGACTAAATCCTTAAACTCCCTTAGCTCCGCCCACCTAGGAGCATTTACTTCAACGTTGTCGGAAGTACCATATTGTCTTCATAAACATAAGTCGTCCAAGAAGAGTTTTACCAAAATTGCGAATTATAACTCGAGAGTCCATTCTCTCAAGGGCTCTTTTTCCTTTATACCTATCTCATCGGTACAAGTTCACTTAAAAGGATAAATTTCTCTCTCACGATTGGCCTCTACCAGGATTTCCGTGAGGGGTTCAGATATTCCCATTCACTTCGCTTCTGAATCATCATTGGAGAACTTTGCGGTTAAACTATTTGTAAGGTTCCTCTATTTGTATACAGACCCTCGGTCCGAATGTAGTGACTGGTATCTCCGCCACGTTACCTCTAAAAATTTTCTCAAATTTTCACTTCTGAGTATTTCTACTCTATCCTAAACACCAAAACCACTGGACATACTACTTCCATTGGTTAACATGTACAGTCGCCGTTTTATCACATTTTTACGGCTCGTTCTCATCAAATTTTCTTCAAACCTACTCCCACTATCACTGCATTGGGCGGTCTAGACTAGCATCCCTCTTGCCGTCGCGACACTTGAAAAATGCCTGCTATGCCTCAACAAACCTTGCAGCATTTACTTCCATTACACGCTAGGAGTGACCTCGACAACGGTTATCTCTCCTATGATTACCATATTTGAACACTCCAGGCTTCATGCTGAGCTCCTCCCTCCTGCAGTCCTTCCAACACCAATGCTGGTTCTACCGCCATGTTCGACGTATCATGCCCAATCGAAACTCGTATATATAACACTACATTTACTAAATAGCAGGAGAACGTAAACTACGTACGTAGAGGAGTACAATAATCCTAAGGTAGGGCTCTATATCAATCAAACGATACGCTGAAAACGTAGTAAGTCGTACAGATCCTATGGACACTAGAACCTGATGCTCTGATACCATCTGTGACACCCCGCCTAATTAAACATCGGGTGATCAGGCCTTTATTAAATTAAAACAGGTTTCTCAAATGGTTCATTCTTAGCATCACTGTCGAAAATTTTTTAATTACTAATCCCCTGAGTAAAATTAGACCGGTGCCAAATTTTACCTTTATTAAAACAGATAAATCAACCATGTGGAACAAAGTACAAACAATCATGTACTATAATTCAAACAACAAAGTAAAAGTACAACAGAACAAAAGTATTACCGAATAAACCATCGGCTAAAAATCCCAAACAACAATAGAATAACCACTAGTCTGAAACTAACATTTGAGACTAATACCGGACCACAAGTCCATGCATAGAAGAGTGTGAGATCCTGTACTAGATCTGAATGAGAGATATCGTCTAGTCAAAATCCTGTAAGCATCCACTATGCTACAGCTCCGAGTCTCTGGAATGGAATCATCATACATGGCATCCCTGTGGCTGGACACCTAAAAGGTTTTGAAAATATTTTATAGCAAGAGTTAGTACTCAAAACATTTTGAAAATATTTAGCAAGCGTTTATCACAATATAAAATGCGGTTATTGATTACACATATTAGGTTCTCGTACACTCTCTTGAGTTACTCACCCCTCATCTTTTGTGCACACCTAACGTTCTACACTTAGTTTATTTAGCCATACCTCCCAAGCTAACTAAAACCAAAGTAGTCAACTGAACTTATCTGTACCCAAGTTCCAGTACCGCCCATACAGTACAACCGTTTCAGTAACATCTCGCGTATGTTAATTAATTCTCAAGTAACATTTCATCTATGTTATTTTTCAAGACTTCCCATTTAGTTTCACTACTAAAAATACTACAATTCTCACAATTGTTGACTTCCCACTTATGTAATTAAGTATCACTACTTGAATTACTAAATAGATTTTCTCTATCTAAAGGTGCATTTCGTAATTAAGTTTCACTACTTAACTTACCAATTCACTATGTATCTTTAAATACATAATATGTATCAATCTACTAACACACGGAAGTAGGATATCATCAAGTATATATATTTCACACACAATATATACTAAATATCAGTCATTGCTATTTTGCCCTTTTTATACACGTAAAGGACTCTTGGTTCGGAATGATTCATCGACCCCAAGTAAGAATTGGTTCGGAATGATACATCGACCCCAATTATTTATATACACAAATAAAGATCTCTTGGTTCGGAATGATTCATCGACCCCAAGTGAGAGTTGGTTCGGAATTATCCATCGACCCCAACTATTTTTAAAAATATATATATACACATATTCTGGTTCGGGACTTTCTCATCGCGACACCAGTTCAAAGTTTGGTTCGGCATTTCTCATCGACCCCAAACATATAGTAACTTTATATTAGTTCGGAATGTCTCATCGACCCTAACATAATTAATTTAGGTATAATCTCTCTACCTAAAAGATCACATAATTCAGTAGGTACATGCCCGACCTATTAATCATATACGTACGTAATATTTTAATCTCATATATCTACCGTACAATATTCGCTTTACGATTTATCTCATTAATCGTATTTATTTGAGTATTCACACCACTCTAAGGGTCCTAGTTACCCCTTACATATAATTTCAGTAGTTATTTCTTACCCTACTGGTCTATTACTTAAATTGAATTTACTTCGCCCCGTAACTCAATTTCCGAAATCCCCGATACTCTACTAAATCGAATTATTCTCCTCGGTCCGTAATCCAAGCCCTACACCCAATGGCCTTATCGGACCTCAACAATATACCTACTGGTCTTATTCTCACTCCCATATAAGTATAATGTAAATCCTAGAATACTCATTCATTCCCGAACTCAACGAAGAATTAAACACAAAATTTTCGGGAAACAGCTTGCGTCGATCGATCGACTGCTGGGTTCGATCGATTGACATAGTCGATCGATCGATAGTTCGATATCGATCGATCGATCGAACAGGGACAGACGCAATTGTCTTCTTTGTTAAGATTTTTCCTCCATTAACAAACCTTCAAACTCCATTATAATCCACCAAACTTTGACCCAATGATCCTAACATATTTCCACATATACTAGGGCAGTTTCTAACGTGTCAAATACATCAAAACTCCAATTACTTTAAAGAAATAATGAATTAAAATCCAGAATTTCTTGAAACTCTAGTTATGGTGTTCTTACCATATTATCATTCAAAATCCAGATTTTAATCCGAAAAATTATCAAGTCTAATCTGAATCTTAAACCTCTACATTAGGTAAATCATTCTACATGCGATTCCTATCCCAACATGTATAAATATCATCTTTCTCCAATCAAAATAATGATTTAAACAACACTATTCAAAAACCCTTCACATGGGTATTATAACTTTATAATTTTTGCAATAAACAACTTGCCTTATGATCAGTAGGGTCTGATTTCGTGGTTGTTGTTGATGATTGATGATCTTCATCCTTCAATCCTTCTTCCCCAACAAGTTGATGGTAAAAATCCCTTTGAATCCTTCCCAATTCTTCCTTTTGCCTTAGAAAGTTGTGCATCTCTTCTCTCTAATGGTATTGGTGTTGTCATGGGTGTTCTAACCCTAATTCCTCTATCATGCGGCTGATATAAAACTCTCAATTTCGTAGGTCTCCATACCCTCTTATGTTAAAAGACCAAAACGCCCCCGAACGTTCTCGGTTTAGTCCAAAATTACCCCGGGACTCAACTAGTACCCCCGGGTATACTATTTTGACTAATTTGACCCTTCCGGACTCATCGGTGACCTCTAAATTATCATTTGAGTCACTTAAAAAATATTACTCGTTCTCACCCCAACACGGTCTACACGCGTTAAGTAACTATTTACCACTCGCACTAAGTAAATAAAATGAGGCAATATAAACCGGTATCTATCTCTCGATTAATATTCCATAATTATAATTTTTAAATAAAACTCTTTAAATTACTACTCTTACGTAATTTAAATTAAGCCGTAATTTTCTCATTTAATTCTCCAATCTAATTAAATAGAATTATTTGGAATATTCAGAAATACGGGGTATTACAGCGGAATGAACGTAAAAAGGGAAAGGCTAAAAGAGAGAGTTAAAAAGAGAGGCGGAAAGCGTAATTATTTTCCCTTTAAGAGTTAACTGAAGGGTTTCTATAAATTCAACTTAATAGGTAGACACCCCGGTGGATCGCAAACTTGTTTAGAGACCAAATGAATGGAGGAAAGAGAGGATATAAATGAATTGAAGACTTCGATCCTACGTGGACACCTTAGAATGGAGGAAACTTAACTATAATCTTCCGTTTTATGGTTATAACTAGTTCTTAACCCCACACAATACACGAGCTTCTTATAAATCTTATGGAAAAATTATAAATGTTAAATTTTATACTAATAACAAAAAAATATTGATAAATTGACATATATATTAAACGAAAGAAAAAAGTAAAATTGTTTAAAAGATAAACATACTTAAAGCATATACAACATGTTAAAAGAATAATCATAACATTGATATACTTTATACAAGATAGAGATTGTTGTTATATTCGAAGTTAAAAAAATCATCTACGCATTCATTTAGTGATAAATTTTCTTGCAATGTTTTATTATAAAATATTAAAACTTTGGAATATATAGGACTCATATATTACATCAGTTCCTTTTAATTTTTTTATTCGTGTAATCACACATTTATGAATTATATCAACCAATATCTACTAAAGGATTCAGACACAACAAAAAAGAGAGGTCGTGATGCCTTTTGCTAATATTAGTATGTGGAGACCAATCTTATCAGTAATATTATTTAACTTCGATTGATTATAATTTAAAAAACTTATATGCATTGTGGTAGTATAATAAAATAACTTTTTTTATATTATAGAGTAACAAAAAATATTAAAAAGTTTAACATAAACACATCGAAACATATCATGTAAGTATTACTTACCAATTATATAAGACTCTTAGCATTTTATTAATCAATACATGTACAATGTGATAAAATTATATGGTACCATTTTTAATAAATCTCTCTCACCAAACAAAGTGTTTTTAGGGAAAATTTCACCTAAACCCCTTTTAACTATCTCGATTTTACGAGTTACCCCCTCAAAAAATACATGACAAACTCATCCCCTTAACTATCAATTCGTTGCAATTAAACCCAGAAATCTGGTTCCGTCCATTTTTTAATATAAATTGACCAAAATATCCCTCATCAATTTTAAAAATCTAAAAAAAAATAAAAATAAGAAATAAAAACAAAATCTCCATATCTCTCCACCATTTACACAGGAAAATCCAAATGTGTAATTCAATATTTGGCCACCTACATAATGTACACATGGCGCCATGACTAACCACCTCATCAAGATTTTGCGTTCTCCTTCACTCCTCTCCAACCGCTATGGAACATTACCTTACGACAAGGCCTTAGCCACCTCTCGCCACATAGAGGAAGAATCCTTTATCATTGCAAATGTTAGAATTTATGGGTTTTCTTAAGTTGACAAAATTAAATTTTGGTCAACTTTGGAGTCAATTTATTATAGGACCCACGCGTCTTTCGAGACAACTTAAAGTTGTAACTCGTTTACCTCTTCAAGGAGTATAACGTGGTATACTCACATACAAAAAATCATAAATTATTGAATGGGAAATTGTAGCTCAAAGTACTCACTTGGAACATGGGAAATGGTTGAAATGTTTAAGTTAAAGCTTGTCCCATATAGGAAGAATGTGTAAAATGGGTGTAGTATAATGTAACCCAATTTGGCTTAAAGGCTTGGAGCCCTTGGGGTATCCCAACTCTTTAAAGGAGAGAAGACTTACATGGGCTAGGGTTGACTTCCAAGCCCACATGTGCACACGCGCCGGGCCCGGCTCGGGCTCGTGGCTCGTGGGGCTTTAACTTGGCTAAAGTAAAAAAATATTGGGCCAAATTCTATTAGGCTTTTTTATTTAATTTCGAGTTTCTCTTATTTTATTTCGGCCCCGTTTTATTCTGGCCCAGTCCAGTCCATTTTTTTGTTTTTTTATTTTATTTTCTTTGACAGCTAAATTCGACTATTCCTAACAATTGACTGTTGGGATTTCCAACCGTTTTTAACTGCTACTTATTTTTGTATAAATAAGTGGTTCGGGGTCTCATTTAAAGGTTACGAAATTCAGAAAGTCGATTCCATATATTCAGTGTGTTCATATGAGAGCTCTCAACAGTTGGTTCAAAGAGACTTGCAAATTGAGGTGCAACTTTTGCAAGCGAAGATTATTGTATCGTGAGAAATGATTCCCACTGCGTCCGAGAAGCACTAATTTAGGGCAAAATTCGTCTTAAGGTCAGAGTGTTTAATACTTGCATAAATCTAATTTTCTGTTTCAGTGCATTAAGTTTTTTGTAATTATTCTGTAATTACAAATTTTGTAATATTTGTAATATTATAAAAATTCATTTTGGATAACAATCTTAAGCCGAATTTCTTTTATATATTTTAATTCCATAATGGTTTATTATGTTACTTAATTACAGAAACATTTTATAATACTTGGTGTGCTAAGAAATTATTTTCAGTATTACTAAATATTATTTTCACATTCTGTAAAGTTTTTTTTTAAAGGGAAAAATTTCCTATTATACAAAAAATTTAAGTTATTTATTGAATGTATTTTTGTTACTCAGAAAATTAGTATACTACCATTTATTTTCTACTGAATTGCCAACAAGTTATATTTCATTACATTTGTGACAATATATCAATATAATTATTCACTCACGTGTCCTATTAGAAACATACATTTATTTTTGTTTAAAATAGAAATGGCAACTACTTCTGCTTTTCCCGTTGTGGTAGTACCAACTAATGTTGAACATATTGAAAAACCCTAAAAGTTCAAAGGAACTGACTTCAAACGTTGGCAACAACAAATATTATTTTATTTAAACTTTTAACTTGGCAAAATTCCTTAATAAAGAGGAACCAACTTTGAAAGAAGGTGAAACTGACAGACAAATAATTGTCGCTGTGGATGCATGGAAACATGCAGATTTCCTATGTAAAAATTATATCCTCAACAATCTGAAAAACACATTATATAATGTGTTTAACCCTCTTAAAAATTCTAAAGAGGTGTCGGAGTCTTTCAATAAAAAATACAAAACAGAAGGTGCCGGAATGAAGAATCGTTGTCGGTAGATTCTTGGATTTTAAAATGGTTTATTCAAAGACTATCATTAGTCAAGTCCAAGAGCTCCAATTGATTTATCATGAAATATTTTATAAAAAAATGGAAATAAATGAGTCTTTTCAAGTGGCTGCTATGATTGAAAAATTACCACCATCTTGGAAAGATTTCAAAAATTATTTGAAACATAAACGTAAAGAAATGGGGCTTGAGGACTTGATTATGAGGTTAAGTATTGATGAGGATAATCAGGTGTCAAAAAAGAAAACTGAAAATCCTATGGAATCCAAAGCGCATGTAGTGGAAGATGGACAAAGTAGCAAGAACAAGAAAAGAAAGCGTGTGAACCAAGGTGGGCCAAACAAATGGCCTAAAAGTGGAAACTTTAAAAAGTTCGTTGAAAAATGTTTTGTGTGTGACAAGCTGGGACATCATGCTAAAGATTGCCGTAATTGGGAAAATCAAGGAAATAAGAAACATAAGCAAGCACAAGCCAATGTCTCTGAAGTTGAGAACATTTATGAAAATATTAATGATTTGAGCCTCTCGGCCGTGGTTTCTGAAGTCAACATGGTGGAAAACACTAGGGAATGGTGGGTGGACACTAGGGCCACTCTTCACATATGTTATGAAAAGAATATGTTTACTTCCAACCAACACTCTGATCACGAGGAGCAACTTTTCATGGAAAATGCTTCCACTTCAAAGGTCGAAGGAAAAAGGAAAGTTATACTCAAGAGGACTTAGGGAAAGGAAATTACTCTCAACGACGTGCTTCATGTCCCCGATATTCGAAAGAACTTGGTTTTAGGATCAATGCTTAGCAATAAGGGATTTAAACTTGTATTTGAATCTGATAAATTTGTACTCACTAAGAGTGGCATGTATGTAGGTAAAGGATATTTGAGCGACGGACTCTTCAAACTCAATGTAATGACTGTAATGCCTATTAATAATAATAAGAACATATATTCTGCTTATTTTATTGAGTCTTGTCATGTTTGGCATGGTAGAATAGGTCATGTTAATTATGATACTATTTATAGAATAATTAATTTAGACTTAATACCAAAATCTAGTATTGACTCAAGTGACAAGTGTGAAACGTGTGTGGAATCAAAGTTAACTAAAACTCCTTTTGAAAATGTTGAAAGAAGTACAAACCCTCTCGAGTTAATTCATAGTGATATATGTGATTTAAAATTTGTACAAACAAGAGGTGGGAAAAAGTATTTTATTACTTTTATTGATGATTGCACAAGATATTGCTATGTATATTTGCTTAGAAGCAAGGATGAGGCGGTAAATGTTTTTGAACATTATAAAAATGAAGTTGAGAATCAAATTAGCAAAAAGATTAAAGTAGTTAGCAGTGATAAAGGAGGTGAATATGATTCCCCTTTTGAAAATTTTTGTTCAAAATACAGAATTATTCATCAAACTACCGCTCCTTACTTACCGCAATCTAACGGGATTGCGAAACGCAAAAACCGAACTCTAAAAGAAATAATGAATGCTATGTTGATAAGTTCGGGTTTACCTCAGAACTTGTGGGGGGGAAGCTTTGCTTTCTACAAACTACCTTCTTAATAAAATGCCTTATAAGAAATCACAAAAGATACCATAGGAATTATGGAAAAGTCAAATACCTTCCTACAAATACCTCAAAGTGTGGGGGTGTCTAGCAAAGGTAGTGGTTCCTGATCCTAAAAGGATTAAGATAGGACCAAAAATAGTTGATTGCATATTTATTGGATATGCGATTAATAATAGTGCATATCGATTTCTTGTACTAAATCTGAGATTCCTGATATACACGTAAATACTATAATTGAGTCTAGGAATGCATATTTCGTTGAAGATATATTTCCTAATGAAAATAAAGTGGTTGATTCAAGTTCTTATAAAAGAAATTATGACATTACATCTAGTAGTCATTAAAATAATATGGAAAATGAATATATTGAGAAAGATGATAACCTCGAACCTAGACCCAGCAAAAGGACAAAGACTTCAAAATCTTTTGGTCCAGATTTTCTAACATATATGTTAGAAAGTGAGCCTAGAAACTTCGCAGAAGCGATGTCAACTCCAGAAGTCCCCTTTTGGAAAGAGGCTATCAATAGTGAAATGGAATCCATCATGTAAAATCATGCATGGGAACTGGTTGACCTTCCACCGGGATGTAAAACTCTTGGATACAAGTGGATATTCAAGAGTAAATTAAAAGTCAATGGATCAATTGATAAATACAAAGCTAGACTTGTAGCTAAAGGCTATAGACAAAAGAAAGGACTGGATTACTTTGACACTTATGAGAATAACATCCATTCGAATGTTAATAGCCATTGCAGCATAATATAATTTTGAAATACATCAAATGGGTGTAAGAACTGCCTTCTTAAATGGAGAGATAAATGAAGAGATATACATAGAAAACCATAAGGATTTAAAGTTCGAGGTAAAGAAAAGAAAGTGTGTAAACTTGTTAAATCCCTTTACGGATTAAAACAAGCACCTAAACAATGGCATGAGAAATTTGACAATGTAATGATGTCAAATGGATTTAAAATAAATGAGTGTGATAAATGTGTATACATTAAAAACATTACAAGTGGCTATGTCATTATTTGTCTCTATGTAGATGATATGCTTATTATTGGAAATAATAAGGATATTATTAAATCTACTAAGAAAATATTTTCCAGTAAATTTGATATGAAAGATATGGGTATGCCAATGTTATATTAGGAATTAAAAATTTTAAAACATCGGAAGGACTTGTTTTGTCTCAATTTCATTATATTGAGAAGATACTTGATAAGTTCGATAAAGGTAGTGATAGCATTGCTAAAACACCTATTGACCCAAATCTTCATTTATATAAAAATACTGGAAATGGTATATCTCAATTAGAATATTCTCGTATCAGAGGTAGTTTAATGTATGTCATGAACTGCACTCGTCTAGATATTGCCTACTCAGTTAGTAAATTGAGTCGATATACAAGTAATCCATGTAAAGACCATTGGAAAGCCATAATAAGAGTTCTTGGATATCTAAGATATACTCTTAATAATGGATTGCACTACACGAGATTTCCATCTGTACTTAAAGGATACAGTGATGCTAATTGGATATCTGATTCAAAGGATTCTAAATCCATGAGTGGTTATGTATTTACACTTGAAAGTGCAATAGTGTCTTGGAAATCCTCCAAACAGACTTGCTTTGCCAGGTCAACAATGAAATCTGAATTTATTGCTTTAGATAAAGCTGGAGAAGAAGCATAATGACTTCAAATTTTTTTTTAAGGATATTCCAATGTGGCCAAAACCCGTGCCTGAAATTTGCATACATTGCGATAGTTAATCGACAATTGGTAGAGCACAAAGTCATATGTATAATGGTAAGTCTCGACATATACGTCGAAGACATAATACTGTTAAAAAACTTCTCTCTAATGGAATAATTTCCATTTAATTATATTAAGTTTAAAGATAATATAGCGGATTCGTTAACTAAAGGGTTAAATAGAGAGCAAGTGTATAATTTATCGATGGGAATGTAACTAAAGCCTACAAAATAAATAGTTATCTTGATGGAAACCCTACATAGATGACTGAATATCTCAAGATCTAGGTTCAAAGGGACAATCGAATCTTGACTGACTCTTTAAAAATAGAACTGATGAGTTTCAAACTCATACCTATTCTTATGATTAAATAATGTTGCCTACAAAGTAAGTAAGGATAAGCTTAACTTTTAATGGCTCCTATAGTTTGGAAATTCAAGTGGAGTATAGTAGGATACTTTTAATGTTAAGTCACCTATGTGAGTGTGAAGGGGTCGCTTCCATGAGAATTCGAAAGGCTGAAATTCTCTAAAGCACTCATGAAACCAGGACAATTTAGGGCCAAAATAAACACAACCAAAAGAACTGACTTTGTTTAAAAAATATGTAAACTGGGTGTAGTATAATATAACCCAATTTGTCTTAAAGGCTTGGTGCCCTTGGGGTATCACATCTCTTTGAAGGAGGGAGGACTTACATGGGCTTAGTTTGGCTTCGAAACCCACAGCCGCCGCAACCCGCCCGCCCGGCTCGAGTTTAGGCTCGTGGGCCTCGGGGATTTAACTTCGCTAAAGTATAAATTTTTGGGGCCAAATTATATTGGGCTTTTTTATTTAATTTCGGCCCAGTTTTATTCTGGCCCAGTCGAGTCCATATTTTTATTTTTTAATTTTATTTTTTCTTTGACAGTTAAATTCGATTATTCCCAACAATTGACTGTTGGGATTTCCAATCGTTTTTAACTGCCACTTATTTTTGTATAAAAAAGTGGCCTGGGGTCTCATCTAAAGGTTACGAAATTCAAAAAGTCCAGTCCATATATTCAGTGTGTTCATATGAGAGTTCTCAACAGCTGGTTCAAACAGACTTGCAAATTGGCGTGCTACTTTTGCAAGTGAAGATTGTTGTATCCCGGGAGACGATTGCCACTACGTCCGAGAAGAAATAATTCGGGGCAAAATTCGTCTTAAGGTCAGAGTGTTTAACACTTGCCTCAATCTAATTTTCCATACAAGATCATTCTCTCTTTTAGTTGTGAATAAATAAGGATTATTATATGTGAGTCATATTTGAAGATTATTGTCTTATTTCAGTTATATTGATTAGTCAACCATTAAATAAGTCATACTTTTGAATTTGTGAATTTTTTTCCTTACTAATATACCCCTCTCTCTATATTCCTTCCAAATTTAAAGTGATAGTTATTTTTTTCCTTTAAAATTTTAAAGAACTATAACTTTTAATATCCAAATCCAAAATTTATGAAATTTGATATATTTGAAATCCACTAATCGAGTCCTGTAAAATAAGATCCATATTCAATAGAAAATAGTAAAAAATAAATAAACTAAGGGTCCGTTTGATACACATTGGGCAAAAGTGTTGGCATGGTAAATTTTTGCCCTGGCAAAATTTATCTAGGCAAAATTTGTTGTGGCAAAGATGATTTCGTGTTGTTTGATAGGCTTTATTTGCATGCAGGCAAAAACTATATTTGCCAACTTTTTGTGTTTGATAGGCTTTATTTGCACGTTGAAAGACACTTATTTGCCTACTCATGGTGTTTGATAGTCCAAATTTATCCTGGCAAATACAAACTTTGCCAACATAATATTGGCAAATTCATGCCATTTTTCACATATTCACCACAGAGATGTACTTAGAACGAGTGTCTTGTAAGGTGGTATACCTTAAAAATAAAGTTCGATTTATACTACAAAGCTACAAAAACTTACGGCTTTGGGTGGGACAGTGAAAACTATAAACTGATTATTGATCACGAAGATGAATGGGAGTACTTTTGTACAAAACATCCCCACGACCGAACCATCAGGGATAAAGAGTAATATTTTATTTGATCTTGCCGAAACAGTGTCTACAGAGATGATCCAGAATCTCTATGCTTCGATGACGATGATGCCAATATGAGTATAGGAAGATATTCCCACTAAGTTTATGTTTTCTAGTTTGTGTGCAACTCTTGCATTAGGAAGTTGTTTGTGTGTAACTTTATGGGTATGTTTAAGTCTATATCTGTTAAAGCCTGTTTATGTGTAACTTTATATGTAACAAACAAGTCTATGTTTATGTGTAACTGTTAAGTCTATGTTTACGTGTAACTGTTAAGTCTATGCCTATGTTAAAGTTGTTCCCACTAAAGGTAAAGTCGGATTACATATTGCTATTTTTGTAGTATACTATGAATTATGGCATAAATTCCAAAAGTATAATATGATTGAACATAATATAGAACTGTAACGTAATAAAATATTACAAAAGTTTCATTATCAAATGCGATAAAAGTTTCATGATTAATGTTTCAAAAAGATCATAGATAACGGTGGCTTAGTTCGTATAGATCTTGTTGTAAGCCCACGCCTTTGCAAACGCATCCTCCGTAATACCCATGAAGATATGCGCTAGTCCATGATCGACCTCAAACATCGAAAATAGTCGCAGCCTATTAGTTTCGTTTAACTCCAGTGACTTCAAACGATCAAGAATCTCTTGCCACTTCACATGCTCTAGGGCATTCAAGTTGGCATCATAAGCCATAGACGCTGCTATAACCCGAGAAGATTCTGCAATTGAGGTCAGCACACATGAACCCTCCTCTAAGACATTACCTCGCTTACGTCTTGGCTTCGACTTCGGCTCTACAGTGGGTCTTGGTATTCCTCCATTAGCTTTACGTTTCCCTAATTGAGGTGACGTGTTAAGCGATTCAGTTTCAGGAGAGTCATTATCGTTTAAGTCAATAAAATTTCCTCCATATCTATGTCAGCTAGTCCTCAAAAGAGCATATATATTTGTTTAGCAATTTGCCTCACATAATAATTTTGGCAATTATAAACAATATCATATTTACCTTCCGTTGATGGGAAGTAATCACCACCAGATTGCGAGTTGGATCCGTTTGCGGTGTCATTCCCATAAATAGTGGATAGCTCTTCGTAATAAACGTAACTTTTTCCATTCAACTTGGCTGCATTCGGCTTATCCTGCACAGATTTTACACATTAGCCAATATATTAGATGGTATGCAATGCAAATGCTACAAAATCCGTACCTTTTCATACTCGACCCATACGCTTGGCTCTGCTGTTACAGAGGACGTGTTATGGTCAAACCCAAATCCACTAACTTAAAGTAGCTCATGGAGTTCCATGTACTCTTTTTTTAGCATCTTCAAACGCGAGCGGACATGTGCAATACCCACGGTAACATGACAGCCGTTTCTAACAGCATCAATCACAATTTTCATATGGGTGGATGTGAATCCATTATCCACCCTTTTGGTGCCAGTAAGAACCTCATTCATCAAAGCAGAAATCAGGTGTCCATTCATAGCCTCTGTCAAACGAACTTGGGTCTTCTTGATCGGTGCTTCAATGTGAGCAGCAGGTGTCCCGATGTTAATCGAAGCAGCATGTTTTGGAGCACGAAATGGAATGTTAACTCTGTTTTGGGCCATCTCTAAGAAACATCAAATTGATCAGTTATACAACTTTGTTTTGTGAATCAATTGAATCAATAAATCCAGATTGAATCAATAAATCAGTTATACAACTCTGTTTTGTGAATCAAGTGAATCAATGAATCAATAAATCAAGTGAATCAAAATTGATCAGTTGTACAACTCTGAAATTTGAATACAACTAAATTGATATGACACAATCAGTTATCAAATACAATATTATTCAACATTGGTGAATACAACTAAATATAACATCTGTGAATCAAGTTATCAGTGAATACAAGATATCTTAATACAACTAAATTGATATCTAAATACATATGTGAATCAAATTGATATCTGAATCAAGATATGTGAATACAACTAAATTGATATGAAACAATCAGTTATCTTTGTACAATATGATTCAACATCTGTTAATACCACTAAATACAACATATGTGAATCAACATAATTTCAATATTAATATTTGATATCTGATATCTGATATCAGATACTGTCCAACAATAATTTCATATCAGTTATACAACAAAATTTAAATATCTGATATTTGATACTGTCCAACAAAATAGCAAAATACAATATTTGATATCTAGTTATCATATCAGTTATCCAAGTCTGTGAATCAATTGTAAGGACATAATTTTATAAATGTTCGGGGTAGAATTTAGGAATTTTCTATTTTCTCCTAGATCACAGTTTGTATGTCTGATACCGCTACATTCGGAACATCAACACGATCAACCTCAACGGCCTTTATTCGAATTCAATGCATCCATTATCCTCACGTGCATCATGCTACACGTGACGTGCTGCTCAACTCATTCCCACTACTCCACTACACTTTATCGGTAAAATGGTTTATTGGAGCTTTAATATTTGCATAAATATTTGGGAAATTTTTTAGAAAATTATTTTTGAAGTCTCGATTAATTTTTTATAAAAAGCATAATTTTTTCTAAGTGTAGAAGTGAAGTGCCTTGAACGACGAGCTCGCTCAAACGACTTTGAATGTCGTTAGCACGAGATAGGCACGTCGCGCGATCTCGTTCGAACGACATCTGTCCTTCGATCGAGCGACATGGCTATCTCGTTCGAATGAAGCCACCGCCTCGATTTTTGTATAAATACCTATTCACCTTCTACACGATTTTTAAGTCTTTCTGCAATCTCAAAATTCTACGAAAATAGTCCAGAATAAGACTTCATCTTTTAAGATTTTCTAAACCTTTTTGATTCACAAAACTATTCCCATATATGTGTGTGAATCTTTAAACCTTTAAGAGGATCTTTTACTCATCTGGAGTAATTTGTGAGGAAGTCGTTCTCTTCTTCATTGCTGCCCTACTGAAAAGGGATAGTTCCAGCCGACGACATTAGAACTGACACCCGAGGGTATTTTTGTGTCACATATTTTCATTGTAATCCGTGTAAGCCGTTTTCTTACAAAATTATAGTGAAAATAAAAGGTTTTGCCCCTTTGGGGGATTTTTCCTCATTTGTGTGTGTTTGAATGTTCTTTCTTGATTTTACCATCATCAATCACACCTAGATGCATGTTTAGGACTTAATTGATAAAAACTGAGTTTAATTAAATAACTTCCTTATTTGAACGCAAGTGCACTCCTCTCAAATTGGTATCAGAGCCAGTTACACAATTTTACCGTGTAATTTTCCGCAAAATTTTCTAAGATATCAATTTTTTGAAAAATTAATTTTTGAAAACGAGTGTGTTCATAATGGAGAAGTTATATAATAAAATGCCAGTTTTTGAGGGGACAAACTATGCATATTGGAAAGCCCGCATGAGATCTGCATTAAAATCCATTAATGAACGTGTCTGGATTTTAGTTAAAAGAGGGTGGACACCTCCCTCCGTCACTCTTGAAAACGTGACCAATTTAAAACCTGTTACAACATGGACTGAAGAAGAATTTAAATGGTCATCCTTTAATTCTGAGGGTTTAAGTTCTATTTCTGGGTCTGTCACTCCTGGTGAGTTCAAACGCATAATGACGTGCACCACGTCAAAAGAGGCATGGGATGTTTTGCAACTTACCCATGAAGGTACTAATGTTGTGAAAGAGTCTAAACTGCAAAATTTAACAACTCAATTTTAAACAATCACCATTCTTGAATCTGAATGTTTTGATGAATTTTATGCTAGACTGTCTGATATTGTTAACACTAGCTTTAATCTTGGTGAACACATTCCTAATGCTAGAGTTATTAAAAAGATTATTAGATCACAGCCTAAGCGTTTTATCCCTAAAGTCACTGTATTAAATTCTATGGGTAATTTAAATACGCTTAAATTGGAGGAACTTGTAGGAGACTTGCAAACGTATGAAATTGACATGTTTCCTAAATCAATCAAGTCTAAAGATAAGAAAATTGCACTTAATGCCCAGGAGAGAAAGAGTGAGGGGTCGATAAGAAAGAGGGGAGAGTCATCTAGAAAAAGAGAGATAGATATGCCAGATTCTGAGTGTGATTTTAACTTAGATGATTTGACCCTATTTGCTAAAAATTTCAAGAGAACTCTCAAATTCAAGATTAATGGTAATTTTAAAGATAAAAAGAAGTTTGAGAAAAATAAGTTTTAAAAGAAAAATGAAAAAGATTTTAAAGATCCTCCTAAAAAGGAAAGTGAGAGATTCTTTGAGTGCGACTGTTAACGCAAAAATTCTCCATCTACGAGGACCAATCAGAAAAGGACACGTGTCATCCTACGTGACAATATTCGACACCCGAGGAGAGTTGGTCGGCACCCGAGGAGTGTTAGTCGGCATCCGAGGAGAGTTGGTCGGCACCCGAGGAGTATTAGTCGATACCCGAGGAGAGTTGGTCGGCATCCGAGGAGAGTTGGTCGGCACCCGAGGAGTGTTGGTCGGCATACCAACCAGGAAGATCAAAAGAATAATTATGCATTTAATGTGTATTAATGAAGATGGCAGGGCATTTAATGAGCCTTAATGTACATTTATACTGTATTAATAGATGACAACACATAGCATACCAAGCAATTCAACAATTAGATTCATTGAATGTAGACATAATGTATAAATGTCTACATACAATGAATCTCTTTATCTCCCATCACTATAAATACATGTATTCCCTTAGCCAAAAGGGGAGAAGAGATCCAGGAGAACCAATAAACACCAGACACAAGATACACATCCTTTCTGTCTCTACCACATTGTGCTATTGTAAACCCCTGGGAATAAAATAACAGTGGACGTAGGCTTTTCCTTATAACCGAACCACTTTAAAAATCTTTGTCTCTTATATGTTTGATGTGAATGTTTATCTTCATCTTCAATCTCATCCTCATCATTTATCTGCTGTTGACGCCACTAAAATGGCAGTGGCCATTTTCTGTCTTCAACGGATTGGCGCCGTCTGTGGGAACGTGTTACAACCATTGTTCTCCATCAAAAGCTAAGTTTTTATTTTCTCTACGTATAATCAATTATACATACATCTTCTGATTCAATCATGATTTTTATGTTTATATACATAAATTAATTATCCAATTTTTATCTGCAAAATATTGCATATCATGATTTTTAAATCATAACTATTAGATTAATTCTTATTTAGAAATCTGAAAATTAGTGGATTTCATAAATCATAACTCTTTGCTTGATTCTCAAGTTTCTATTTTATATCATGGAATAAATATTTTAAATGATTACATATGCCAATATATACGACGATGATAAGATTTGATAATTTTCATTGTTGATTTTAAAATAATTTTTGAAAGATCTTTGATGACTATTCAAATTCCCGTTATATTTTTAATCAAAGAATGGGAAAAGGTTAAAGACAATAAAAAGTCTTCTCATGGAAATCATGACCCAGATCTATTTTCTCTCTCTTCAAGTTTGAGTCTCTTTGCATTCATTTTTATGAACTATATACTTAATTTGGTTCAGCTTCCATTTATGTCAATAAAGTCAAATCGATTGATTTTTGTTATAAATTTGGTAATAACTTCTATCATTCGGCATATTTTTATCTCTCCAAATAGGGAATAGGAAGGGATCAATATAAAAAATAATTTTCTCTCACCTGAAAAACCCACGACCAACCGGTTGATAAAAGGGCGAGAACAAACTATACTCCTTTGGTTAGGAGGCGTACACTAGCGTGATCAACTCCGGTTGGTAAAATAACTAGTGGACATGATAGTTCAAGCGCGATCAACTCCGGTTGGTAAAAGAGTGAGAACAAACTACACTCCTTTGGTTAGGAGGCGTACACTAGCGTGATCAACTCCGGTTGGTAAAATAACTAGTGGACATGATAGTTCGAGCCCATGATCAATTCTGGTTGGTAAAAGGGTAAGAACAACATTCTTAAAAAGGCCAATCTCGGTTGGTTAGTAAACAAAATATGCTCTCAAATGCCAACTTATGTTGGTCGGGAGGTAAGATTATTACAGAAAATATAAAAGTTCCTCGAAGAATAAAATATTCCAAACTGAACCAAGTATGGTTGGTCGGGGATAAAAACCCACTAACTATAGTTGGTCGACGAGGAGAATTTATCGACCTTGGTTGGTCGGACGCATTTTATGAAAAAGACAAAAATTTACCAAGTATGGTTAGTCGGGGATAAACTCTCACTAACTATAATTGGTCGACGAGCACAATGTAACAACCTTGGTTGGTTGGAAAAATTTTAAACATTTTTATACTCATTACTTTATTATTAAGTGATCGAGCAACATTACTAATACTTGTAACTTTTTTATTACTAAGTTGGTCGATGAACAACACAATATTGTTATCTTTTTAACAGATACATATGCATAAATGTAAAGTGTTTGATATTTACAAGACAATAGCAATTAAGATTGCGAACAAAAATGAAAGTCTTTCATTAAAATCAAAAACAAAATACATTGAGAATGAAAATGTATACTAACTATTACACTGAGATTCCTACTCTATTAGTTTCTCTCCTTATGCTTTAGAAGCAGGTTCCTCGCCAGCAGGTGGATCATTTAAAATATATTTGTTCATTTGGTGGCACACCCTTATAACATCATGCAGTCGAGCACATAATTCAACTTCACAAACTCACATGGAGGCATACTCAGAAGTTCAGGAGTTATTATGCACATACTATTGAAGTTCAGAAGTCAAATTTAGCATCTACAGCATTGAGAGCTCTACTACTACTGTCCCGACCAATAATGAAGAAGAAGTTGTATGAAAATATCTCGAAATCCATCACTAGTTTGGAATCAGATTGAAGAGTTGAGTTCAAATCAACAAAGTATTCAGAGGATCATAAATTTAGCACTCAGTTGCTCGGCACAGGAGGCAGTTGGTCGGCTAGCAAACCAATCAACATAGTTGAAGATTATGACAAGCTACAAGCTGTATAGTATAGCATGGCTGTATCCAAATTCCCAGGGGTGATACATAGCACACGGAGTTCCTCAAAAGAAAGATTAGTAACCTTCAATCAGCCAGCATCATATGTCGTCCAGGAGATAATGCACTTTATGTTGAACAAATCAAGAAGGTAGATCAAGAATTTCACGAGCACCGAGCAACAATGCAGAATAAATACTCCATCCTTTCAAGTAAACCATCAAGCATGGAGCATTGAGGGCTTCTGTTAACGCAAAAATTCTCCATCTACGAGGACCAATCAGAAAAGGACACGTGTCATCCTACGTGACAATATTCGACACCCGAGGAGAGTTGGTCGGCACCCGAGGAGTGTTAGTCGGCATCCGAGGAGAGTTGGTCGGCACCCGAGGAGTATTAGTCGATACCCGAGGAGAGTTGGTCGGCATCCGAGGAGAGTTGGTCGGCACCCGAGGAGTGTTGGTCGGCATACCAACCAGGAAGATCAAAAGAATAATTATGCATTTAATGTGCATTAATGAAGATGGCAGCGCATTTAATGAGCCTTAATGTACATTTATACTGTATTAATAGATGACAACACATAGCATACCAAGCAATTCAACAATTAGATTCATTGAATATAGACATAATGTATAAATGTCTACATACAATGAATCTCTTTATCTCCCATCACTATAAATACATGTATTCCCTTAGCCAAAAGGGGAGAAGAGATCCAGGAGAACCAATAAACACCATACACAAGATACACATCCTTTCTGTCTCTACCACATTGTGCTATTGTAAACCCCTGGGAATAAAATAACAGTGGACGTAGGCTTTTCCTTATAGCCGAACCACTTTAAAAATCTTTGTCTCTTATATGTTTGATGTGAATGTTTATCTTCATCTTTAATCTCATCCTCATCATTTATCTGCTTTTGAGTGTGCTACTAGGCTGAACAGAGAAAAGGGCAAAGTTGTCCTTAATGCTACCCTTAGTGACGACAGTGAAGTCGAGTCGATGGATTCTGGATATGAGTCACCGCATGAGTGTAACTTCACTGCATTCATGGCTAGTCATGTGAGTACTTCTATTGGTCCTCACGACGATGAGGATGCTGCTTCATAGGGACACCTCGACAGTGAGATCGATGTGAGTGAGGGGGAGGATGACACAAGTGAGAGCGATAGTGATTTTCAATGCGCCTACGCCGGGCTATATTCTGAGTCATTTAAAACTAAAAAGCGTAAAAAAGAGTTAGTTCTTAGGATCACCGCTTTAGAGGAAGATTTAAGAAAAACGAGAGAGAGCGAGTCCTCCGCCTGCACTATCTTAAGTGAGAAAGAGTCTGCCTATGTTGAGAAAGAGAGTTTGTTTAGAGAGAGAGAGAGTTGTTTTGAGAAAGAGAGAGGGGACTTGAATAAACAAGTGGCTAGTTTTATGAGTGAGCTTCATTCCTCTATGGAGACTCGGAAGAAACTTGAAGCCCTTGTAGCCCAGCTTACTCATGATCTGGAGAGAGCACGGGAAGTCAAGGTACAAATCGAGGATAGATCTGGGAAGATGGGAAAGATTCTCCTCGACCCCGCTTTAGGTTTTGGTGATAGGCAGGGAATTGGTTATGACGGTGCTTCCACGTCCCAAATTACACTTGGACTAGTTCCTGAGTTTACTACAACTCCGTATAGCCATCGTCAAAAACCTCGAAGGAGAGTTCGACCAAGAAAAGCAAACCAAGGTCCGCCTTTGACTGTGTTCTTTTGTACTTATTGCAAAAGAAAAGGCCACCTCAGGGAGTTTTGCTATAGTATGGGTCGGATACGACGTACTACTGCTCCACCACAGCATACTGATGATCTTACCAGTCTGAGAGAGTGAGTTGAGTTTTTAGCTGCCACATCACAGAGTTTGATGGAGGAATTCTGACGGATGTCTTTGCCGTCACTTAATGCTTCTCACATTCCGGCTAAAACTAACAACAACAAAGGTAAACAAAAGGTCACTGATTCGTATCAAATATTGCATATTTACGCCCGTTATCTTTATGCATTCTAGCACTTTTACAGTCCTAAATGCATATAATTATGCTCATTAACCATACAACATTGGATTTGGATATATACATGCTTTGCCGTGGTTATTTGTGCTTTTGTAGGTATTGGAACGCTAAAAGTGAGGTTTGGTTGCATTTCGGAGAAGTTTCGTCGTCGAATGCTACTTCAAGGGCATTTTGATAACTTCATACTGCATAATTTGGAGGGTTTCAAAATAGAATCATGTCGAGAATTGAATTAGCTTCGCGTCGGTTCCGACCACGCATCATTTCAATTCCGTATGAGGGAGTTATGGTCATTTTCGTGCAACGCGTCAAAATTGGTTCGGAGGGAAAAGGGGATTGTCTCCAGCCCAAGGCAAATTCCAAAAGTGCGGTCGACGAGTCCTAAAATAGAGGTCGACCGGTCCCATCAGATATGGACAAAAATTGACTTATTTTGGGTTTTTTGGCTTAGTTTTATTTGGGGTTTATTTTGGGGTATTGATAGAATGTTTGGGGCTTTTCTTTGGAGAGATATTTCATTTTAGGTTAGAGAACTTTGGGAATTTTTGCTGGAGCTTCCCTCTCCTCCTTACTCTTTGGGTTCATCCCATTTATGTAAGTATATTACTATTTATTGTCAATTTCCTTTGTTTAATGCTTATTTACATGATTTCTTGCTTTGTAGTTGCTTTTATTGCTTAGATAGTTAGTTATAGTTTGTTAATTCTTGTTTGCTTTTGTTAATTAGTTGTTTTACTTAGTTTAATCATGTGTGTTGGGATTGCGTTTTCGCCATGAATGGGTGTCGAGCTCCGAAAGTTAGGTTTTGGGGAAAATTACATTTAATTGAAACCTCGAGTATTAAAGTCGGATTATTATGCTTTTAACTTTCTTTGTCACGCAACGTTAGTGTTTATAGTGATAATCCGAATTTAATCCGCGTGTGACCATTTTTGACTAAATGTTTAATCTCGCAACTTTGGGTTAAATTCCTTATTGTGTGATGTTTATACTTAATTGAAAATGCTCGATTAAATGATTTCGAACCGAAATTCTAATTTTTAGTTGTTTAGCCCATAGTGGGGACACGATCCCGACTCTCGTTTTGTTAATTCTAGTTTAGACTAAACTTCTTATTTTTTTCCCTTTTCTTTATTTCCAACCTATCACCTTTTACACTTTTATTTTAGGAGTATTAAATCCTATAAATTCTAGCAACTCGTCTCTGTGGATTTTTGATACCCGACTTACCGCTATACTTGTATCGCAAGTGCAGTCGTAATTAGGTTTTTGTACTAAGGCGGTAAACAGAAAACAACGATTAGCCTTTTGACACGCGCTATTTTTCACCCTTAATCAAATTGGCACCGTTGTCGGGGACTAGTTTGTTTTAGACTTTATTTGATTTAGTATTTCATAGTATTTTCTTTCTATTTGTATTTTTTGCTAATATTTTGCAGGACTTCCACATTTGAGCACTTAGAAATGCTCGAATTTTTCTCGCGCGCACTTACTTTGTGAAATCTGCCACTTCGAGCCATTTTTGGGGTAAGCATGTCTTATTCCAATTCTTTCGGTAATCTTTGTTATAATTCTCAAAATTCTCGCAAACCTATGACTTTCGGTGAATACTTAGAATTCCAAAGTATAACAAAATCAAATATGACTTTGGGCGAGTATGACGAAAGTCAAAATCTAGGTTATTGGAATTTTGATGATGATGATAATGATTTTGGGCCTTTACCTCCTTATATTAGGAATTTTGAAACGAATTCGAATAGTTTTCAAAATTCCAATAATAATGAGTTTTCGTTTAAGTCCAATGGTAATTTTCAAGGTTTCCATTTTCATGCATCCACACCTCGACCTATGACATTCGGTGAGGGTTTGCGTATGTATGAAAATGAGAAAATTAAAAATCGTTGTCGGAAAGAAAATCGTTCGTGGGAACATGATTTGGATTTACTTTTTGAGTCAGAGGACAATTTTGCTTCTGAGACTTTCGAAGTCGAGGAATGTTTTGAACCAAATGAGGTACTTTTACCTACTTTGGAACAAACCATTCATGACTTTGCCCATCGCGTAATAGATACTAAAAGAAAATGATGTAATATCTATTTTCAATGAAATGATTTCTTCTTTGGCCCCCAAAGAAGAACATTTCATTGAAAATGATATTATTTCATTCGAAACTCAAACTTCATGCGATGATGATTCATCTCATGAGTTTTAATTTCTTTCATCCCCATTTTCATTCTCTGTTATCACACCGGAACAAGTACCCGATGATTCGATTTCAAACTTTAATGTTTTAAACCTTTTCGCCGATGAGGAGTACTTGCTCGAGTCGCCCTCCACAATCGCATCCGTGCCTTTGTGTGCGCAGCCTCCCATTCCAATTTCAAAATCCTTGCGAGGATATTCGGCTTTTCTCGGTCCCCACATGTTTTTATCACCCGTTCAATCCAAACCTCCCATCGTCCCTCCAAAATTTTTAATTGACGATGGTTCATTTCTTCCGCCTTACACATGCCTTTCGTCATTAAAACAGAATTCATATTTTTCGGAAGACATGCTTGTATGTGAGGGTATACCGGTTATCCTCCAAAGTCAAATCGTTTTCACGGTGGACCCTCAGCTATTTAGACTTCTAGTGTATAGTTAGTGTGAAGCCTAAATAGTAGGTTGTATATAGTTAGCTTTTTGTTCTTTCTTTCTTTTTATTTTAGTCTAATGTAATTAGTTAACTTTTTGTTATTTGTTTTTTATATGCTCGGTACTAACTTGTTTTGTAGATTCTTTGGACTTGTTCTTATGGAGATCGCTCGACTTTTGGGTAATATTGCTCTTTTCCTCTCTTTAACTTGGTTCTTAATTCACATTGAGGACAATGTCAAGTTTTAAGTTAGGGGGTGTGGGATATTCTATCCATTTCTTTATTTTAGTCCGTGTTTTTGCTCACATGTTAGTTACTTAGTATGCTTTTCTTAGAAAATTGAAAATTTCAAAAAGATTTTCTTTTTTTTTCTCCTTTTTTGGGCTTTTTGCTTTTGTTTTCGATGATAAATTTCAATAATTGTCCGATCCAATAGACAACCCAATGATGCATGTTCTCGATTTTAGAAGTTATTAGACTTTATTCTCACTTATTTATATTATGAATAACTTCATGAATTAAAATTTAATCCCATGAGAACATGCACTTTTATTGTTCTATTGATTTGGTTTAAGATTTTTATAACTCGGTAATCTTTTGTTGCATTGTATATACTTACACCGAGTAAGCTTTGTACCTTTTGTCGTTTGTGAGTGTATAGACTTTTGTTTTCTCATTGAAAACGTTGAATTCGTTGCTAATCTCTCTATTCTTTCATTTGATCGTTCATTAATTGAGTTCATACTTGAAATGTGTTACTTGATCATGATTTTCATATATTGTTTTGACTCGAGAATTGCGTAAACTTTGTGAAATGATCATAGTCCCTCTTTGATATATCACCCATATTATCCTTGACCTCACCCTTATATGTTTACCTTCGTTAACCCCTTTGAGCCTAAATATAGCCTTTCGTTTCATAACCTCAATCCCATACCCAACTCTAAATTGGAGTTTTAGCCCATATATACACTTTCCATACCTTTGTTTGGAATGTTGCTTGGGATTGAATGATGTTGTTATGATGTCGGTTGCAATTTAGGCATATGAGAGTTTGAAAAGTAAAGTAAAGAAAGATGTGAAAAAGTGAAGAAAAAGATAAAGCAAAACGCAAAAGAAAATAAAAGAGAAAAATGAGAAAAAGAAGAAAAGAAAAAGAAAGAGAGAGCTGTAAATGTTGTATATAGTTCAATAAGCTTTGATTACTCTCCCCGATGATATATCTAATGCCATTTTGGAACTTGTTTTCCAATTTTGATATTGCCCGCATTTTCCCATTATCCCGAGTTTTCATTCCGAACACTTTGAATCTGTACATACATTCCTTTCATTTCATACCCTAGCCATACCTACATTATAACCCTATTAAAGTCCTATATGATCTTAAGTAGATGTAATTCAAAGGTTTAAATAGTTTTGATAATCCGTGAAAATAAATTTCGCCCCCTTTAATGAGCGGTATCCTTTCATTGAGATTACATTTTTCATTTTATATATAGCGTTATTCATCTGTGACATGTGTGCGGCCTAGTTTCCATTTTCATTTACTCCTTATGCCCGCATGTCACGTGTGTTAGCTTCCTGTTTCGAGTGAATTCACTTGATGAGTGTAATGCCCGTGAGGATTGAATATATGCTTGCTTTAATGTTTATCCGGTTTATATAAGTTTTTGCCAAATCACACTTTGCATGTGCTCACTCCACTCCCATATTTTAAGGTTTCAATTCTATGAGGTGCATTCTATAATGTTAATGATTCGGACTTTTGTGTGAATTCATTCACTTTGCTAATAATGCATATGAAATCTTTTTCGCTTTTGTTGGGCTTGTCGCGTATTGATTTGGGCATATTTTGAGGAAACCATATGATGTTTGTGGGTATCATCCTAAAAAACCCTCACGAGACGACACTCGTCCACTAGGGTAACCTAGGGGTTTAAAGGCTTATTGCATATGCTCAATGCAATCGTGTTCCCTACGAAAGTGGCAATTATATTTCGAAGCATATATGCGTTTTGTATTTACTTTTATGGACTAGTTTTGTTTGTTTCATCATTAGGGACTAGCAATGTTTAAGTTAGGGGGTGTGATTCGTATCGAATATTGCATATTTATGTCCGTTGTCTTTATGCATTCTAGCACTTTTACGGTCCTAAATGCCTATAATTATGCTCATTAACTAGACAACCTTGGATTTGGATATATATATACTTTGCAGTGGTTATTTGTGCTTTTGTAGGTATTGGAACGCTAAAAGTGAGGTTCGGTTGCATTTCGGAGAAGTTTCGTCGTCGAATGCTACTTCAAGGGAATTTTGGTAATTTCATACTGCATAATTTGGAGGGTTTCAAAATAGAATAATGTAGATAATTGAATTCGCTTCGCATCGGTTCCGACCATGCATCATTTCAATTCTGTATGAGGGAGTTATGGTCATTTCCGTGCAACGCGTCAAAATTGATTCGGAGGGAAAAGGGGGTTGTCTCCAGCCCAAGGCAAATTCCAAAAGTGCGGTCGACGGGTCCCAAAACAGAGGTCGACCGGTCCCATCAGATATGGACGAAAATTGACTTATTTTGGGTTTTTTTTGGCTTGGTTTTTTTTGGGGTTTATTTTGGGGTATTAATAGAATGTTTGGGGCTTTTCTTTGGAGAGATATTTCATTTTAGGTTAGAGAACTTTGGGGATTTTTGTTGGAGCTTCCCTCTCCTCCTTTCTCTTTCGGTTCATCCCATTTATGTAAGTATATTACTATTTATTGTCAATTTCCTTTGTTTAATGCTTATTTACTTGATTTCTTGCTTTGTAGTTACTTTTATTGCTTATATAGTTAGTTATAGTTTGTTAATTCTTGTTTGCTTTTGTTAATTAGTTGTTTTACTTAGTTTAATCATGTGTGTTGGGATTGTGTTTTCGCCATTAGTGGGCGTCGAGCTCCGAAAGTTAGGTTTTCGGGAAAATTGCATTTAATTGAAACCTCGGGTATTAAAGTCGGATTATTATGCATTTTACTTTCTTTGTCATGCAATGTTAGTGTTTATAGTGATAATCCGAATTTAATCCGCGTGTAACCATTTTTGACTAAATGTTTAATCTCGCAAATTTGGGTTAAATTCCTTATTGTGTGATGCTTATACTTAATTGAAAATGCTCGATTAAATGTTTTCGAACCGAAATTCTAATTATTAGTTGTTTAGCCCATGGTAGGGACACGATCCCGAATCTCGTTTTATTAATTCTAGTTTAAACTTAACTTCTTATTTTTTCCCTTTTCTTTATTTCCAACCTATCACCTTTTACACTTTTATTTTAGGAGTATTAAATCCTATAAATTCTAGCAACTCGTCTCTGTGGATTTTTGATACCCGACTTACCGTTATACTTGTATCGCAAGTGCAGTCGTAATTTAGGTTTTTGTATTAAGGCGGTGAATAGAAAACAACGATTAGCATTTTGACACGCGCTACTTTTCACCCTTAATCAGTCACCACTTCTTGGGTACCTAGGAAAGATAAAAAGACCTTTGTTGTTCATATCACACTCAAAGCACATAATACCTCACAGTGGTATTTTGATAGTGGGTGCTCCAGACATATGACAGGTGATGCCTCATTTTTTACTTCTCTTGAGGATTATAAGGATGGTATAGTCACCTTTGGAGATGGGAGCAAGTCTAACATTGTAGGACGTGGTATTGTAGAGTTACTAGGATTTCCTAAGCTAGAGAATGTTTTGTACATCAAAGGTTTGAAAGCAAACCTTCTCAGCATTAGCCAGCTGTGCAACGCTGACTTTGCCGTAAAGTTTGATCGGAACGCATATAATGTCTATAATAAAGCTGGTAAACTTTTAGTGCGAGGGGTGAGGACAAAGGATAATTGCTATGGGACTGAGCCCACATCCTCACTTGTCTGCAACAGCGCCACGATCACTCATATGGATTTGTGGCACCAACGTCTAGGTCACGTGAACGTTAGAGATCTAACTCGTTTATCTAAAAAGGACCTAGTATGTGGCTTACCATCACTTGAAAAGCCAACTTCGACGGTTTGTAGACCCTGTCAGTTGGGAAAATAAATTCGTATCCCCCATAGGAAGTTGTATTCCATTACCACCTCTCGTGTACTTGAGCTTATTCACATGGATCTTATGGGTCCTACTCGTACTGAGAGTCTGGGTGGTAAGAGGTATATCCTCGTAATGGTGGATGATTTCTCCAGATACTCGATTGTAGGATTTTCGAGGGAGAAATCCGATGTTGTGGAGTTTTTAACGACCAAGTGCCGTGTCCTGCAAAATTAACACGTAGTCACTATTAATAGGATACGTAGTGACAACGGCACTGGATTTAAGGAAGCAAAGGTAGATCTTTACTATGATAGCATTGGGATCAAACATGAGTTTTCTGCTGTGAAGACTCCTCAGCAAAATAGTATTATTGAGAGAAGGAATAGGATGATCTAGGAAATGGCTAGATCTATGCTTCTAGGTCGTAAGGTTTCTAGGAGATTTTGGGCAGAGGCAGTGTCTACTGCATGCCACACGGTGAATAGGGTTTACCTGCATCCACACACACTTAAGACGCCTTATGAATTATGGACTGGCAAGAAACCCAACCTTGCATATTTCCGTGTTTTGGGGAGTAAATGCTACATCCTACCGGATAGAGAGCAATTAGGAAATTTTGATTCCCGAAGCGACGAGGGAATACTGTTAGGCTATTCATCGAATAGTAAAGCGTACCGGGTTTTTAACCTGAAGAGCTCTAAGGTTATGGAGTCAATAAACATCACCGTGCAAGATGACGAACCTTCTACGTTTATTGATTCTAGCCTTCAGTGTGAGGATGAGGATGTTTCTGGCAGTAATTTACTTGTACCTTACCCACACTCTGTGGACCCTACTCCTATGCTAGGGGACACACCTGATTGGGTTCGCAAGAGTCATGACCCTTCTGCCATTGTTGGTGATCCCACTCTAGGGGTTAAGACTCGTGCTCAGCTCGAGAACGTTGTTAGCCATTTTTACTACACGTCCAAAGTCGAGCCCAAGAATCACAAAGAAACACTCAAAGATGAACACTGGATATCTGCCATGCAGGATGAGCTGCTTCAGTTTAAAAAGAATAATGTCTGGGAACTTGTCCCCCGACCTAGTGAGACTAATGTGATAGGTACCAAATGGATTTTGAAGAATAAAATGGATGAAAAATGGTACCATAATCAGAAACAAGGCTAGGTTGGTCGCTCAAGGCTATACACCGATATAAGGCGTAGACTTTGGGAAGACATTTGCTCCTTTTGCGAGGCTTGAGTCCGTCCGCTTACCACTCGTCATCGCATGTCATCTGCTCTTCAAGTTATATCATATGAATGTCAAGAGTGCCTTTGTAAATGGTATTCTACAGGAGGAGGTTTACGTGGAACAATTGAAAGGGTTTGAAGACTCTAAGCACCTGGAGTACGTCTACTATCTGAGGAAAGCCTTGTATGGTTTGAAGCAAGCACCTCGTGCTTGGTACGAGAGGCTTACTTCCTATCTCTTAGCTCGTGGCTTCAAGAGAGGGGGAGTTGATATGACGTTGTTCGTCGGGAGAGATGACGGTGCTATTTTGGTTGCCCAGGTCTATGTGGACGACATAGTCTTTGGATCCACGTGCTCCCAACATGCTCATCACTTTGAGGAGGAGATGAAAAGTGAGTTTAAGATGAGCATGGTTGGTGAGCTTACTTTCTTCCTTGGTCTCCAGGTTCGTCAGCTAGAGGATGGGATGTTCATCTCCCAATCTAAGTATGCTAGAGACCTAGTGAAGTAATTTAGGTTAGACTCCGCTAAGCATGCACGTACACCTATGAGTACCACTACCAAGCTTAGTAAGGACACTTCAGGCAAGGACATAGAGCAAACCTTGTATCGGAGTATGATAGGTAGTCTTTTCTACTTGATTGTCAGTCATCCCGACATAGCCTTTAGTGTTGGAGTCTGTGCGCGATATCAGGCTTCCTCGAAAGAGTCACGTTTACTTGCTCTAAAACGTATTATTAAACACATGAGTGGGACTCTCTCATACGATATTTGGTATTCCTTTAATACCGGTGACCGTTTGTCCGCCTATTCGGATGTTGATTGGGCCGGGGATGTAGATAGTTGTAGGAGCACTTCTGGTGGGTGTTTCTATTTTGGTTCTGCTCTTGTCTCCTAACTGAGCAAGAAGCATAATTCTATCTCTTTGTCCACTGCGGAGGCTGAGTACATCGCCGCCGGGAGTTATTGCACGCAACTCTTGTGAATGAAGTAAATATTGGAGGATTATGGGATTTCACAGGACACCATGACTATTTCCTGTGATAACACGAGTGCAATACACATATCCCGCAATCCAGTCCAACATTCGCGCACAAAGCGCATTAGGATGCGTGAGCACTTTATACGTCAGTTAGTTGAGGAGAAAGTCGTATCCCTGAGTTTCGTACCCACCGACCGTCAGTTAGCCGATATTTTCACGAAACCTTTAGATGCCCTTAGATTTGAGAGTTTAGGAAGTCTTTGGGGATTTGCACAATTGATTGAGGGTTTGGTCTGTGTCTAGGATATGATGCTTTTTCATGTTCATATCATATGCTTCCCATTGCTAGTTTGTTTTACATGTATTATTGCTTTGTTGTACAGATATTTTAAAAAAAAATCCAAAAAATTTTTTGTATTTTATTTGCACCTTTTATGGATGAGCATTTAAGATAACCGAGTCACAACTTCATTCCATTTATTCATGTGACTGTTTGATAGAGATTTGAGACGCTACATCATTTCATCCATGTGCTTTACATTGTTTGGAGTCTTTGAGATGTGATGTTTGACTCCTATCTCCTTTATTGCACACATGCATGACTTTATTTAATTATTGTACTTGTCTATCACATATTGACTTGAGTGTTTCCATCTCAATTCTGTCTATACAACTAACCATATGCGATAAAACTTGACAAGATTGGAATGCATGTAAAAACCATTTTGGTGAGAATGTGCGTTTATTTGAAAACAGGGAAGGGCTGCGAAAGGTTCATTTGGCCTTTGCGATTCTAAGCCACCGTTAAAAAGGACCTAAAAAATTGAGAAATTTTATTATCCGGGGTCCAAAGAGTTTAAAAGAGTCCAAAAAAAATTAAAGGCAATAAAAAGCAATAAATGCCATCTATGGGCGATTAGGTTTCACCATCAATTCTCCAAAGTTTGAGAATTTAGAACGCCTCTATTCAAAATATATATATGAGGGAGTTTGGTTGGAGACTATAAATGGGTTTTCACTTCCTTGAAAGTTCTGAAAAAGCATGAAATAGTTTTGGACGTTATTGGTGTGGAAATCACTTTGATCTTTGATTTGTTGATTTGATTGAGTCAATGTCTCATATTACTAACTTTTTACACCAAAGGAAGATTTTGAGTTCATTCGTTAGGAGTATCCGATATTCATCGTGCACATATGTCATGTTTGTATGCATTGCTTTTCCTATCGAATTTGATCACACCCCTTCATTTTCGCTATCATCGACTTGGTTGTTTTTGTGTTCTTTGGTGGTGTGATTCTTTGTTGTATATTATGTGTGAAATTTTTTTGAAAAATCTAAAATAGCAGTTTATTCCCGTGTGTCATTCTCCATGTGCATTCATTTATGCTTCTCATATTTGTCTATTTGGTGACATCATAAAAAGGGGAGAAGAATTATGGGGGAGAATTGTTTTGGTGTTTGGTTGATTTATGAATGACTTGCTTAAGCTTAATTGATCATCAATTTTTTCATATCATTATATTTCAAACTGTTGCTTGTCACGTGTATTTGCTTTATCTCATGTGTGTACATACAACGTTGTTCATTATTGGATTGCACACCCTGATGAGAAAAGCTTTGGAAGTTTCTGAAGAGCTGAAGATTTGAAAGACATGTCACTTAGTATTCTCAGTTTGAGGGTCTAATGGGGATATTATCTTATATGTCATTTGATTGCATAATTTGGATTTTTTATGTATGTACCGGCATAGACATAGGGGGAGATTTGTAAGGACATAATTTTATAAATATCCGGGGTAGAATCTAGGAATTTTCTGTTTTCTCCTAGATCACAGTTTGTATGTCTGATACCGCTACATTCGGCACGTCAACACGATCAACCTCGACGGCCTTTATCCAAATTCAATGCATCCATTATCCTCACGTGCATTATGCTACATGCGACGTTCTGCACAGCTTATTCCCACAACTCCACTACACTTTATCGGTAAAATGGTTTATTGGAGCTTTAATATTTGCATAAATATTTGGAAATTTTTTAGAAAATTATTTTTGAAGTCTGGATTAATTTTTTATAAAAAGGCAATTTTTTTCTAAGTGTAGAAGCGAAGTGCCTTGAACGACGAGCTCGCTCAAACGACTTTGAATGTCGTTCGCGCGAGATAGGCATGTCGCGCGATCTCGTTTGAACGACATATGTCCTTCGTTCAAGCGGCATGGCTATCTCGTTCGAACGAAGCCACCACCTCGGTTTTTGTATAAATACCTGTTCACCTTCTACACAATTTTTAAGTCTTTCTGCAATCTCAAAATTCAGCGAAAACAGTCCAGAATAAGACTTCATCTTTTTAAGGTTTTCTAAACCTTTTTGATTCACAAAACCATTCCCATATATGTGTGTGAATCTTTAAACCTTCGAAAGGATCTTTTACTCATATGGAGTAATTTGTGAGGAAGTCCTTCTCTTCTTCATTGTTGCCCTACTAAAAAGGGATAGTTCCAGCCGACGACATCAGAACTGACACCCGAGGGTATTTCTGTGTCACATATTTTCATTGTAATCCGTGTAAGCCGTTTTCTTACAAAATTATAGTGAAAATAAAAGGTTTTGCCCCTTTGGGTGATTTTTCCTCATTTGTGTGTGTTTGAATGTTCTTGCTTGATTTTATCATCATCAATCACACCTAGATGCATGTTTAGGACTTAATTGATAAAAATTGAGTTTAATTAAATAACTTCCATATTTGAACGCAAGCGCACCCCTCTCATCAATGAATCCAAGCATAATATGAAAGTATAAGTATGTGAATCAAGTCTGTGAAGTTATACAACATATGTGAAGCATACCAAGCATATCATATCAGTTATACAACATATGTGAAGTTATACAGCATGTGTGAAGCATACCAAGCATATCATATCAGTTATACAACATCTGTGAAGTCTGTGAATCAAGTCTATGAATCCAAGTCTGTGAATTATTGTCAAGGTGTGAAGTCTGCAACAAGGTGTGAAGTCCGCAACAAGGTGTGAAGTCTGTTATGCAGAATTGAAATCTACTGACCAACTAAATTGAAGTCTACTGTCAATTATCAAGTTCATTTGCTATATATCACAGCAGTCCAACTAAATTGAATCTATCACATTACCAAAGCATATGGTTCCTCTTTCAAGCATATCATGAAACTCTTATCAATTACCAAAGCAAGTCTATATCCAAGTGAATATATATTGAATCAGTTAGCAAGCAAGTCTGATTTTCCCTTCACATTAGCAAATCAATATGAAATACAAAATGGTTCCTCTATCAATCATATCATAAATATCCAAGTTAATATATCATAAATATCCAAAATTCAACTGAATCAATTATCAAGTGAATATATAGTGAATATCCAATGTGGTTTGAATCAGTTATCCAAGTGAATATACAGTGAATAACCTATATATCACAACAGTCCAACTAAATTGAATCAGTTAGCAAGTAAGTCTAATGTCCCCTTTACATTAACAAATCAATATGAAATACAAAATGGCTCAAATTATCAAATCATATGTATCACATTAACAAATACAACATGGTTCAAATTATCAAATTTTCAACAAAATCAAAAGGCTCAAGCTGAGCTGCTCCTCTTTCTGCCCACATTTGGGTAGCCATTGCATCACGCTTCTTCATCCAAGATGCCTGTGTTGCGAACGTAATATGCTCATTAAGCATATCATCAGGTATATTAAGGGGTGTGGGGTTCACATCATTGTCACTATCACTATCGTCACTGCACAAGTCATCCTTACCATCGGCACGTAAAAAGTTATGCAGGGCACAATAAGCTGACACAATCTTAGCCTGCGTGTCAATCTCATGAAATGGTTGATGTCGTAGATAAGCAAATCTTTTTTCAATAATTCGATAGTGCGCTCGACTACATTGTGCAGAGATGAATGGTGAAAATTGAATAATTCTTTACTAGTTTAGGGACGTTGCCCCTCCGCGTCTCTATGATGGTAACGTGTCTTGCGATACGATGATAAAAAACCAGGAACCAGGGGGAATACGGCGTCCACAAGATAATATTTTCCTAAAAATAATAAATATAGTGTTTTTTTTTTAATAAAAAATATGTCGATCGTATATGGTTTATACAAGGGTTTTTCAAGTTAAGTACACAAAATAAACCGATATACCAACTGGAGTGGTCAACTTTTGGCCTGCACGTTGTATAGACGCCCTAAGTAAATGTCTATCATGGCGGAACCCTCCCATCCGAACAATACATATGTAAATTTCATATTGAACGTGCGTACAATTAGAACATTCTGAGAGATGACCTGTTTTCGATTATGATACCTAGCTTGATCAACAAGGGGGACATTCGCATGTATGTGTGTATCGTCTATCGCTCCTACGACATCCTGTTGAGATACTATATTTGTTATTTCATTAAATCCATTTATTTTTTTTTAACTATTTAATCTATTAAGAATGAATTTTCTTATCGAAAAATAATGATACCAACTTCTGTTGCCAGGACTATCAACCGGAGAGTTATTAGTTGTTGCATTTGTGACAATTTCCTTATACAACATTAGGCTTGTCCCAAGCACTTTATGAAAGTAGAAACTAATGGTTTGACTTGACCTACAAAAAATATTACTCTCGGAGCGGCAACGCTCATCATAGCCAACAATATTCAAGAAAATTACAACTTGTTCCGCAACATCAACTGAACGACTGTCGGTTAGTCCAAACACACTGAGACGGTCACATAACCTATTAAATGAACCAATGTTCATTCGTAATGAGTCATGGCATAACCGATCACTCATCCCGTACATTCGGAACAAGGATTGCTTACGATGCTCATCCTAATTATAATGAGGTGCCCTAGGAATGTCCGTTAAAGACCTTATATGTTGATAAATTACTATTGCCCGTATCACCATCGACCAAACGACACCAATTCGTTTACATTGTAACTTAGAATTATATTTAGGCATTTTCGCCTACAAATATTTAATTCACAAGTTCATTATTTCAAATATATTGTATAAAATAGCAAAACATGGATATGATCATAATCGTTATCAAATAAGCCATTAATAAATGGAAAAAAAAGTATAAACTAACCTGAGCAAACTGATTCAAACGAATAATTAGGAGAAGACGGTTCCTGTAAAATAGACACAAAATGCGTGTTACACAAAAGAATGCACATAAAAAAATACAATGTTATGATTTATAAACACAACATTATTTATTAACTTCTCATTTAATATACCTCATTTATTTATTTCAACACAAATATAGATGTTGAATACAACCCTAGAAATTAAATCATTATAAATACAAACTAAACCTAGAAAACTTACAACCCTAAATGGCTTTTTTACATTAAACCTCATCTTTCAAGTATATCAAACATATATTAAAAAACACAATTTTAGATGTTGAATACAACCCTAAAAATTAAATCAACATAAATACAAACTAAACCTAGAAAACTCACAACCCTAAATGGCTTTTTTACATTAAACCCCATCTTTCAAGTATATCAAACATATATTAAAAAACACAATTTTAGATGTTGAATACAACCCTAGATATTAAATCAACATAAATACAAACTAAACCTAGAAAACTCACAACCATAAATAGCTTTTTTACATTAAACCCCATTTTTCAAGCACATCAAACATATATTAAAAAACACAATTTTAGATGTTGAATACAACCCTAAAAATTAAATCAACATAAATACAAACTAAACCTAGAAAACTCACAACCCTAAATAGCTTTTTTACATTAGACGCCATCTTTCAAGCATATCAAACATATATTAAAAAACACAATTTTAGATGTTGAATACAACCCTAGAAATTAAATCAACATAAATACAACTAAACCTATAAAACTCAAAACCCAAAATGGCTTTTTTACATAAAACCCCATCTTTCAAGCATATCAAACATATATTAAAAAACACAATTTTAAATGTTAAATACAACCCTAGAAATTAAATCAACATAAATACAACTAAACCTAGAAAACTCAAAATCCAAAATGACTTTTTTACATTAAACCCCATCTTTCAAGCATATCAAACATATATTAAAAAAACACAATTTTAGATGTTGAATACAACCCTATATACACAAATTTATAAAATCGAAAATACACAAATTTATATGTTGACAATACACAAACCGAAAATACACAAATTTATAAAACTCACAGCTCCGTAAAATACACAGACCGAAAATAGGGAAAATACCTTCTCAGAGCTACCTGCTTCAGATTGAAGTGTGTTTTGAGGAATGGAGGTCTTGTAAGGGTAAGGGCTTGGGACTGACATGCCGTCAAATCCCAAACAGTACCCGAAATTTGGAGAAGCAATTCACCCCGCAAAGATTTCCCTCCCAATGACCAAAGCAAAATTTCTCCACTTTCTTTTACCAAATAAGGGTCACGTGATCAACTTTGGGCAAAATTTGCCTATGACAAATTTGCTTATCAAACACTCCAAAACATGGCAAATTTGTGGGCAAATACCATTTGCCATGACAAATATGTAGCATCAAACGGGCCCTAATGTATTTGATTCGTTTTTATGCAGAAAGTAAATATTTACCGTACGTATAATATTAGCACATTAAATGTTTAATGTCTGTGAAAACATTCCAGATATGAAATAATTTTATTTTTTTGTGAACGCAGTAAATATATACTGTTCGTGTAATTTTTTTCTTCAAAATTATGTAGTGTTCATCAATCTTGTTTAATAGATCTCGATGAGTAGATTTCAAATATAGTAATTTTATAAAAAATAAATTTGTAAAATAAAAGTTATGGTCATTTGAGCATTAAAAAAATTAACAAAAATGTCCAACTACTTGAATAACTTTTTCTCAAGAATTATGGATGAGTAATTTATAAAGAATAAATTTATCAAATAAATTTTTTAAAAAATATGAATAAAATCTATTTAATGATTGATAATCAGTAAAACTTAGGATCAATAACTAAAAAGTCCCTCAAACATTTTTAATATACATTTAGTTCAAATATTTTTATTTTGTTTCAAAAAATCCCTCAAACACCTATTTAATTGATATTATCTTATTTTTAAAGGTTCGCGCACCCCCTCCCTCCCTCTCCCCCCTCTCTAAGTGTCACAGTTTCGAAGACCCTCACTGAAGCTCAAATTTTTGAGTATTTTAATGTGATAAAAGGCTTTTTAAAATCAAATAAAAAATTTAAATTAAATTTGTATTAAAAAATAGCGGCATATACCAAATAGTCCCTCGAATATTTTTGAATGCACGTTTAATACGTTGTTATTTTGCTCAAAAAAGTCCGTCATCATGCCGTTGACGCGGATCTTTAAAAACAAGAGAATATTAGTTAAATGGGTGTTTGAGGAACTTTTTGGTATAAAATAAAAAATTTAGATTAAATATGTATTAAAAATTATTTGAAAAACTTTTGAATATTTAATCCTAAAAAAAATATACGAAAAAGTATTTAATATGTGCGCCAATAACTTATTTATGAAAAATTTGTTCGAAGGCAAGTATAGGTAAAACGCCACAAAAACTATTGGTGTGAGTTTAGGTCACATCTACTCGTAATTAGCATTGAAGTTGAAGGGCCTTAGCCACCAGTTTTCGTGTGTCTCGCTTAAACTCATATCTGTCTCCTCTCATTCGGCGGTATCTATTTTCCCATTCTTAAGCTAAATTAGGGTTTTACTCTGATGGAGTCTTTGGTATCAAATTATGCCTCATCATCAGATGAGGAAGACTCAGAGCCGCAACAACAAGAACCTCAAGCTCAATCCACCCCCAAATCTCTCTTCCTTTCACTCCCACCTCCAAAATCCCAACCAAATCCCGAATTGTTCTCCTCACTTCCTCACCCCACCACCCTCCCCCAAATCCCATCTCCTAAAAGGGTTGTTCAGTTTAGACCTCCCATTAATCCCTCTCTCTTCAAACCCACCCATCTCGACGATGAAGAAAGTGATGATGATGAGAAAGAGAAGCAAAGGAAAAAGCCTCAATCTTTGACCCAAACCCCATCTGTTAAATCATTTTTATCCACCATCCCACCACCCAAGAACTCAGCCACATTGGGTGTTTTGCCCTCTTCATCAGGATCTGGGAGGAGATCAATTCTTGAAACAGATGCACCACCTTCAAATCCCACTCAAACTCGTGTTAATAACTTCTCATTGGGTACTGCTGCTCATACTTCAAATTTCACTCAAAACATTGTTAATAACACCCTCTCGGGTGCCGTTCCTGGTGGTGATACTGACAATTATGTAAACTATGATACTTATGATGATACAAATTTGGGTTCAGTAAATTATGAGAGCTATGTTGGGGATCCTTCCAATCTGGGTTTACCAAGTGAGAATTATGCAAACAATGATGGTTATAGTAGCTATAGTAATTATGGGCAATATGAGAGTAAATGGGTTGATAGGTCTGATGCCACAGTGGGAACAGAGATTTCAGGAGTGGCAATTGAAAGTTTAGTGAGAATTCCAGGGAAGAGAGGTAGGAATGATATTCCTCAGGAAATTATAGAGGTTAAGCAGGATGAGTTGATGAAGAATAGACCAAGGGAGGATCAGGCCAAAGTAACTGGGATAGCTTTTGGACCCTCTTATCAGGTATTCATACCCTTATATTATTTTCACGTTCTTTGATTAATTTTGTTTAAGACTTTGAAATCCCCCATTTGCTTTTGGTTATACAAGTATTGTTATTGGTGTTATCATCTTGGAGTTCTATTGGTAATTGTAAAATTAATTAGAATATAAACATAGAGCTCCAAATTGTCCATTGAGACTAACAATCAGTCCGTAATCTTTCTTTACATTGGAAGTAATATGATTTAAAAGATAGTTTGATGTAACTATAGCCAACTACTTGTGGTTGTGGTCGTGATCAGGCCTTTCATTGATTAAGACTCACAAACCATGCATTAAAAAGCTATCTGCAGCAAGTAGCAGATTATAATGTACCAGAGCAACCGGAATGTGGAATGATATTCATTAATTCCCCGTTTGTTTATCCCAAAATTGTAAATTGACTTATTAATAAATTAGTTCATTTACAAATTTAACCATTAATTATGTTTGTTTTCATTAATGAAATGATTTATTAATTGTCTCATTTTAGCTCATGCGTAAAATCTTAAATTAGATCATTTCATAAAAAATGGGAAATGCATCCATTTGAAATAAGAGTCACATAAAGTGTCCTCTCTTTCCTTCCTTCCCTCCCTTCCCCCCTCCCTCTCTTAATTTGTTTTTATCTTTTTTTTTTTTTTTTTTTTGTAGAACCTTAACATCAATTTTAGAATACATTTAAACTCATTTCAAATCCAATCATTTACAATTCACTAATTCACAATGAACCAATTTACATAATCAAATAATTAGCGCAACCAAAGAGGGCCTAATAATTTATAGTACATTTAGTTTACAATTGAATTAGTAGAGTGGACATGGACTTGAGGGTTCACTCTACTCTTAAAGCATCGTGATCCTTTGAAATATAGCGAATGAAACATCATACTTAATTACAAATTTAGCAACCTATAGATCATGAACATCTAGTTAATCCCCAAACTTACGTTTAAACCCTCTGATCCGTAATCCGCATGCGAAGGACACGATGGGAGGTGGCTCCAAGAGGATTTAAACTCTTATCAGCCTCATATATCAAACCTTTCTAACTGATCACTGAGTTTGAATGGTGTGGAAATGACTATAAATAGTCGAATCATTCAAATTTTAAACTAGAATCAGTTTCAATTCTTAATCAGCCCATAATTCTAATCAATATTTCGGGTTAATTTCAGAGCACACATTTTTATTCATTAACCAACATTATAGCAAATAAAAATTTGCATACTTGATTTTAACTAAAAAAATATAATAAAGAGTGTAAGCATGCTAAATGAGGAAATAATACTTCAAGCCGAAATAGATAGAAATCAATAATAAGACATGGTATTTTTAACATAACCTCCAATTACTAATGCGTTACATAGCCTCAAATACTAATGCGTTACATAGCATCCAATTATTAATGCGTTTTTAGACATGCTCCACCGTTTACTAATTTCTTTGACATACCCCCATTTTTTCACACCGTAAATCCTCGGTTTAAAATGCTTAATCTAAAATTAGACACACCCCCTTATGTACTTTATGTACCAAAATACCATTTAATTGGACTTACCAAACTCTTCAACGTAAAGCAAAACTATCTTAATACCTATATCAAACAGTCACCATCTTTTTACAGCAAACCCTAAGGTCTCAACCCCACTCTAATTCTCTTCTCCAAGCATAGCCATGCCATCTTCAATAACTACCGCCACTACGACCAACCTCAGATCAAATGCATGCATCCAGTGATTCTATATACAAACCCATTGCTCTACAAATCCACAGTACATATTAATGAGTTTTCCAATGATTTACCCAATGATTTGTCAATCAAATCTCAAATTTAATCCCACATGTATAGATTCACTCGTATATTTATATTTCAAAATCATATATGTATATTAGCCTTTTGCCAAGCTCCACCCTGCCCGCATTTTCTTTTAAAGGGGCCAAAGAAATGTCTCCACCTGCTGCCAAAAGTCTTTATTCGGTATTATATAAAATGATTTGAACATGTTGATGAAGTGGGAACCCATTGTGGGACCCGTGGGAGAGAGCATATATATTGATGTGTACGATGTCGTCGGGCTTGATTTTTGATGGAAGTGATCTTGTAATCTTATTAGTATTTTAGTAGTAGATAATTAGTTAGGATAATTAACAAGTACATTTGCGTGTAAGCCCTAAATTTATCACGTTTAAAGCAGTAGGTACTGTCAATTTTTTTTTAATGCAATAGATCCTACATGTTATTTTCTAGCTTGTGGTGTGAACATATAAAATCAATATTACATTATTAAATTAGTACATCTGAGCATACATACACTTATCAGTCAAAGAATTATCGCATTATATATAGAGAGCAAGCATGTATATATATATGTGTGTGTGTGTGTGTGTGTGTGTATAGGGGGGGGGGGAGAGAGAGAGAGAAGGTAGTAGCCGAAATAAATGACAACTTATAGCTGTCTTGTTACAAGAGAGGTGCCGAAACCAACATAAGAAGAGGGCTTAAAGCCATTAGATTTTCCCTTACCAATGAGAGTCAACGTCAAATCAAATTCAACTACACTCATGCTTATTATACAATACCTCACGACAACATAAGACCATCTCAAGGCATACCTTACATTACAGTATACCCGTATATTTTTTGAGATACAATAAATTCGTAGGTGATTAAAAATTGGAAAATCCCAAAAGTTATATTTTTTTTTGTTTCAAAACTGCTCATACATTACTTAATGTTGAACTGTAATACTTGTGTTTTACTACATGTCAAAATAAACAAATTTATAATATGTATAATAACAAGAACGTTAACAGTTATTTTGGATATTTAGTATATATTCCTATGTCACTCTACATGCATGATCAAACATTAAATTTTGACTAAATTTTGATTTAACGATATGATTCACATTCTTGACAATCACTTTTTTTGTAATCACAATCCAACCGCGTTCTGAATCGTGTCAAAATGCTCAAATATTAGTTTTTCATACAATTTTTTTGTCAACAACTAATTGCACCCTAATCATATTACTTTGTTTGGTTGTAGAATTCATCTTGCGTGACAGGGTTCCAAGTATCCTACTCCGGAACAATGTCATTTTATTAACCGTGGTAAAAAATATTATCAAAAATCGAACAATATTTAAATAAACTGTTTAGTATAACGAAAAGTCTGAATGTCGTCCACTTGTTTGGGGACATAAGACATTTTGGAAGTAAGTTAAATGAGACGAGTTAATTGAATCAAATTGAATAAATTAAATTTAACTTTAAAATAAATAAAATATTGAACATCCCTAAATCGTCACTTAATATAAACGAGATATTCACTATCTAAACGAATTAAAGTTTGATCCCGCATTCCTTCACTTTGTCGAAGTCATGTTCCAACAACATGTCAGAATACACAACGCTCATTATGGGAATGGAACTAGCTCGTGACATCGAAGTACACCAACTGAAAGTTCGAGGTAACTCAAAGTTGGTAATTAACCAAATGAACGGTGTCTAATAATATTTAATTGCGAGGCCTAAAATTGACTAAGATTGGACATAAACTCTAGATCGTATCACTCAATTCACAAATTTAAACCTTTCTTAAATAATAAAAGGTCGTACTTAGTATGTAAGGCTCCCGCATTATGGGAGAGAATGAGATCGATGTAACACGTCGCTTTGGGTGGGCAAGCACTTGCCTTGGCACCAAATTTTGACCTCTCTCTTAAATTATATAATACCATAAATAAACTAACACATAAATAAAATGCTTGACAAAATTAAAAGAACACACTAAATGGAACAAGATTATATTTAACTCATAATCCGTTTCACTTGATTTATTAATTATATATTCTCTTTAATAATTTTCCATAATAAATTAGTAATTAAAGTGAATTAAAAATACCGGTGGACTTAATTACGTATACAAAGAACTAATATTAATAGACTAATAATTTCTTTCAATTAATTAAAATTATATTAAAATGCAGTTTTGAATCAAACTAACATAAAGTCCTTAAAGAATTTGAGATGAAGAAGGGCATAAGAGAGCCAAGATGGAGCCACCATTGGACCATCTCCAAGGCATCGTGCAAAATATGCTATTGTGCGATGGTTTTAGTAGAAATAGCACCCTAGCAAGGAAAATAACATTTCATAAAAAATGGTAAATTTGAGGCTATTTTGCTCTTATATTTGCATCACTAACTTGATCAAAGAGATCCCTTGCACGCATTTCATTGCCGCTGGAGATCTTTGCGTTACGATTGGAATGCCGTGTCAACTTAGAACATAAATTCACGTTGTAATTTGAGCGTCTCGGTTGTGGCAACCCAATTGGTGTAGGGTCTTCCAAAACACCCTGAGACAATTTTTTGTTGTATGAAACTAATTTATTCAACTCAATTTAATAAAGTCTTTTTCCAATTATTTGGGGTTGGCTTCATGAATCTTATTTTTTCATTTTGTTCTGTTCAATGCAATATCTTCGAGTAAACCACGTGATACCATACCTTTTTTTACAACATCCCCCGAAGTCAATTTAGTCCTACCTCTACCCCTTTCTTTACCATCAATACTAACTAAATCACTTTTCCTTACGGGAGCATCCATTGGTGACATGTCCAAACCATCGAAGCCTATTTTTTCTCAGTTTATCTTCAATATGAATTACTTTTACCGTTTTACTAATTTGTTCATTTTTAATTTTATCCTTTCGAGTTTTACCACAAGTCCATCTTAGCATTTGCATCTCCACCATGCTCATTTTCTGTACATTATGTTTTTTTGGATGCCCAACACTCTGTCCCATATAACATGGCGGGTCTAATGATCGTCCTATAAATATTTTCCTTTTAACTTCAAAGGTATACGCCGATCACACAATACGTTGGTAACACTTTTCCACTTAACCCGGCATGATTTAATCCTATGAGTAATATTATCACTAATATCTTCATCTTTTTTGATAATCGAGCCTAAATAACGAAGTGATTATTTTTAGGTATATCTTGATCCTCCAACTTCACCACATTCCCGTTTGTCCTCCTATTACTACTAAAATTGCACTCCACATATTCTGTTTTAGTCATGTTTATTTTAAATTCTCTTGTTTCTAGAGTTTCTTCCATAATTCCAATCTAGCATTAATCCTTGTCTTAGTCCCATTAACTAAAATAATATCATCTGCAAATAGCATACACCGCGACATCTCATCTTGTATTTGTCTGATTAATTCATCCATAACAAGAGGAAAGAGATAAGGATTTAGTGTTGAACCAGGGTGCAGACCTATAGTAATTGGGAATTCACTACTTTCTTTGGCTGATGTTTCTATTATAATCATGGTCCGATCATACATATCCTTCCATCACATCAATATATCTACGATTCACTTCGTTTTTATGTAAAATCCACCATATTATACCTCTTGGTATTTTATCATACACTTTCTTCAAATTTATAAAACTCATATGATGATCCTTCTTTTTCTCCCTATACCTCTCCCATTAGCCCCCTCAATAAATAAATAGCTTCCATTGTTGAGCTTCCAGACATAAACTCAAACTTATTCTTAGATGCCAATGTATTTAATCTCAATTTATATTCAATCACTCTCTTCCAGAATTTCATTGTATGGCTCATTAACTTAATACCACGATAATCTAAAGTGCTTTGTATGTCTCCTCTATTTTTATAAATAAGTACTAAAATATTTCCTCTGGCATTCTATTACTCATTACAATTCAATTAAATAATTTTGGAAGTCAAGACACTTCTTCCTCCCCTAAGCACTCCCAAACCTCAATAGCGATACTATTTGGTCCTAAAGCCCTCGTTGTTTTCATATTTTCAGAGCAATCCTAACCGTTATTGCCCTAATTATGTGAAAAAATATATTTTCTCGAGTCTCCCTAAGTTCCTTTATATCTAATCTATTCCCATTATCTTCATTCAATAACTTCTCGAAGTAGTTTTTCCATCTTTCCATAATCTCATCATCCTTGATTAGGACTGTCGAATCATCACTTTTAATACACTTAACGTTATTGAAATCTTTTGTTTTTTTGTCCCTAAGCTTAGCAAGTTTATAAATACTTTTCTCCCTTGTGTTCTTAGTTTTGTTTAAAGATCATTATACGCCTTTGACTTAACATCTCTTACAATTTTCTTAACTTCTTTCTTAGCCCATTTATATTTCTCAAAATTTTCTTCGTTTCTAGTTATTTGTCATGTTATAAAGTAGTCCCCTTTGGTTTTTACTATATTTTGTTCTTCATTCTACCACTAAGTTTTATTAGATTGTGGCCCCCCTCCTTTTTGATTCTCTAAGAATTTCTCTCGATATTTTGCTAATACATGTAGCCATCTTATCCCACATTATGTTAGTCTCATCTTCAGTACTCGATGATACTTCATTTAATATTTTATCTTTAAATAGTTTTAATTTCTCTCCTTTTAAGTTTCACCACCAAGTTCATCGGTTAATATTCTTCTCTTTTCGCACTCGTGGTTGATTTTTAATATATATATCTAATACCATTATCCTATGTTGTGACTTGTGAGATTATATTCTATCCCGGGATAATCTTACAATCTTTACACATTAATCGGTCTCTTTTCCTTGTAATGAAAAAGTCTATTTGACTCATATTCGTTCCACTTTTATAAGTTATTAAGTGTTCAAGCCTCTTTTTAAAACATGTATTTGCTAGTACAAAATCATAGGCCATCGCAAAATCTAAGATAGACTTTCCATCGTCGTTTCTATCTCCAAAACTAAATATTCTATGCATCATCTCATATCCTACACGATCTCCTCCTACATGGCCATTAATATCTCTCCCTATTTAGATTTTCTTACCTACAGGTATTTCTTGAATTAGTTCATCCATTTGTTCCTAAAATTGTACTTTAGTATGCTTATCAAATCCTACTTGGGGTATATAAGCACTAACAATATTCATTATATTTTCACCTAATACTAGTTTTACAAATATAAGTCTATCACCTTTTCTAATAACTGTTACAATATCATTTTTAAAGTTCTTATCTACTATTATTCCGACTTCGTTCTCATTTCTATGTTTTTTAGTATAATATAATTTAAACCCTATATTTTCTATTTCTCAAGCTTTCAATGACCCATTTAGTTTCTGGTAAACAAGTTATGTTAACTTTTCTTCTTATCACGGTATCCACTTGCTCCATCCCTTTTCCTATCATAGTCCCTATGTTCCAAATCGCTAACCTAATTCTACTATCATGGACTAAATTCTTTACTCGCACACGTCCAGATTGGTGCAGGAACCCTTGCCTATTTCTCATCGCATCCGGATGTCGATGCGATGCCCTTCGATTTTTTTTCGAGGCACCCGGTGGCAGGCGCAACGCATGGCTTAAGGGGAATGTCCTAGTATTATCGTGTATATTCATAAGATTCATGTTTATAAAGACCTAACAAAGTTTTTATGCGTGGACCGACAATGTCCAAAAAAAATAAGTATAAGAAGTAAAGCACGACACGTGGAGTTTTATATGAACTAATATTTGAGGTTTTTGATACACTTCGGTACACCGTTGGATTGCGATTACTAGGAAAGTGATTGCTAAGGGCCCTTTACTAGGGATGTGAATCATATGTTGGTTGAATCAAAATTTAGTTGGTTGAATCAAAATATAGTGTTTGATCATGAATGTAAAGTGACAGAGAAACTATAAACGAGCTGTTAATCTTTTATTCCCGACACACTTTTGCTACTAAACTATACCTTCTACAATGCCGTCGCACCTCGATGAAAAAGCCCTTTCTTAGATTGGCCTGAAAAGCCTTAGCAAAGACTTCTACAAGATGCTCGATTTTTCCATAGAAATATATTCGTTCAAGAGAGAAGCAAGCAAAGTAGAAGCAAAAATATATGCTAACTACACAAAATAACTGTTAACATTGTTGTTATTATACATAAAATAATTTTTTTTTCTGACATGTAGTAAATCACAAGTGTATAGCTCACTATTAAGTGATGTTTGAACCCTATATATGTTTTGAAAAAAAAAGGTGATATTTTTGGGTTTTTCCAAATTTTTAGTGTCTTGAAAAATATATGGGTATATTGTAGAGCAAGCAAGGTAATTAAAAATATCCAGGTATATTAGAAGACGGGCCTCGAGATGGTCTTATGTTGCCACGCGGTCTTGTATTTATAAGCTTGTGTGTAGTTAAATTCGATTCGACTTGACACCTATGATAAGGAAAAGTCTGATGGCTTAAAGCCCTTCTCTTATGTTGTTCTCGGCGCCTCTCTTTCGACAGCTATAAGATTTCATTTATTTCGGCTGCAACCTTTTGTCTCAATATCTAGTCTCTCTATCCCTATTCCTGTTTACGCATATATCCCATTTCATCAAATACATTCCACTGTCACCACGTGCTGAGAATCCTGTTCTTTTTTTTTTTTACTTTTTTCTCTCTCGTGGAGTTCGATTCTAAGATTCTTGTAGACACTGTTAATTGCAAAATGTATTTTCTCTTTGGTTCGAATTATATTTCGATTTTTAAATTATTTTTATTTGAATTGACACGTGGCTTAAACTTACAGTTTTTCTATCGATTTTAGGCAAAGTCGTATTATCAAATTAAATTGTATTCAAGTGTAATATTGGATATTAGTAATGTATTAAAGGAAAAAACCCCATTAAATTTAGTAGATTAACTTCACAATTATTTATTTAAAAGAATTTGATATCATTGAAAAGAACAACTCAAACATTATGCCAACATAAATTTTCAATACTAGATAGTAAATATATGAGCTTAAGTTTACAACTCTAGATTGTCAAGCCAACAGATTTATGACACAATGTATCATCAGTAAGGTTATAAGATTATTACACAGGATGGGACAAATGATACAATCTTGGAAAAGGGATACTAAATTTGGAGACACATAATTATTCATCCTCCCAAAATTTAATTTTTTTGTCCATCCCCAATGCGAAGCCAAATGTTTTTTAGGATCAAGAAAAAGGATTACGAGGAAGCCCTTTTCTACCACTTCAGAATCCCAACCCAACCATTACTATGCCATATTTACTTCTTATAAATGGAAGCCAAAGATAATTTTTTTTCCCATGGGATTCATAACCAATTTCCCAAGAGAGCTATATTTCTTTTCAACAAGTTTCGTAGTCCGAACCCACCCTTTTTCTCAGATCTACTCGTAATATTCCACTTGACAAGGTGATCTTTTGTTTAGATTTACACATAATAAGATTGATCTTGGCGATTTTTTTTCCCTTAGCTGCTCCGCTCTCTTCCCAAAAAGTTCGCATTGATTTTTCCATTTTCTTTGCAATGTTACAAGGATCCTAGAAAGAGATGATAAATAAGTAGCAAAACTAATAACCTAGTGAACTAACGTGAATTTTAGAAAGACTTTTTTCCCACCCATCTAACCTGTTATACATAGTTTATACAATTGGTACCCAAAATAAGAGTGATCTTTGGTTTCCCTCTAGGGGCATGCACAAGTATTTTATGGGCCAAAAACCAATTGCACACCCTACATCATGGGTAAGATCAAGAATCACATGATATTAAACGTGTGGGTTTTGTATTTTGGATCTCCAAAGATGGTGTCCGTACTTTTTTAGTCATTGATGCTGATGCAACTGTGAGATTTATTATAATCTAACCTTTCATGTAAAGTCATTGAATAAAAATATCCTGAGTTTTATTATTGACATGTTTTGAATTTTTCCCAAGTTCTCTTCAAAACCATTAATATATTAGTTATGAGATTGCATCCCATTATGAAGTTGCTATGTTTTTTTATACTTCTCCAATAAAAACCAAACCTATGGTAAAAAATAGGGAAATATTTCTCGGGTAGTTAAAGCATATGATAATTTCCCTATTTAGAATGTGCATCCCAATAGGAATACGTAAATTGCTAGCGTTTTCTACAAGACTATCTCAAGTATTTCCCATACGTCTTCACTACGAACTAACAAACTAGTGAGTTATCAAATATCACCATTTATCAATGCAATGGATAATGCTTGCTGCAGTGGCGGATTCAGGATTATAGTCCAATCGGAGCCAAATCGATTCAAATTTTTTTTAATGACATTAATAAATAATCAACTCATAAAAACCAACAACTGATAAACACATAAATATTTAATATGCCAAAATTTCATATCAATTGATCCATACATAACCATAAATTGCAAATACAAAGAGATTGTTTACAATATTCCCCTACGTGGCTTCATATTCTAAAATATTAAATGATATCTTACGTATCAACATTTTTGAAAGTATGCTGTTCAATGTGCATCACCAATCGATTTGGATTTATGCCAGGGAGATCAACCATGGAAGCTATTTGGTTATTAAGACAGTTAATGGAGAAATGTAGAAGTAAGAAGAAAAATTTATATATGGTCTTTATAGATCTAGAAAAGACTTATGATACAGTACCTAGGGATATAATTTGGTGGGCTTTAAGGAGGAAAAGAATCCTAATGAGTTATATTAAAGTTATTGAAGATATATATGATAACACAAAGACTAGAGTAAGGACTATACATGGAGAAATTAATGACTTTACGATTAAAGTGGGTTTACATCAAGGATCGGCCTTAAGTCCTTATTTATTTGCCGTAGTCTTGGATGAGATTACTAAGGACATACAAGAAGATATTCCATGGTGTATATTGTTTGCGGATAATATAGTTTTAGTAGACACTTCAAAGGAAAGCTTAGCGATGAAAGTAGATACTTGGAGAAAAGCTTTAGAATCTAAGGGTCTAAAAATCAGTAGAAATAAAACGGAATTTATGGAATGTAAATTTAATAATGAGGCGTCGAGCAACATAATGTTAAAGATTGAAGAAAAAGTGATGAACAAACTAATAAATTTCGTTATCTAGGTTCATTGTTACGAAGTATTGGGGATATTTATGAGGATATTACGAGTAGAATATCAACTGGTTGGATGAAATGGAGACAATCGAGTGGGGTGGTATGCGATACGAGGATAACTAATAAATTAAAGGGAAAATTTTATAGAACAGTTATTAGGCCAACGACCCTGTATGGAGCGGAGTGTTGGGCGTTAAAGAAAAAGCATGAACAAAGTCTCCATGTTAGTGAGATGAGGATGCTCCGGTGGATGATAGGAATTACTAGAAAGGACAAAATTAAAAACTAATACGTGAGAAAAAAGTTAGGAGTAGCTCCCATTAGTGATAAATTAAGAGAAAGTAGACTTAGGTGGTACGGTCATGTGTTGCGTAGACCTGTAGATGCCCCTATAACAAGAGGAAGATTGTTGGAAATAGAGGGTAAAAGAAAAAGTGGTCATACTAAGCTATCGTGGGAGGAAATTATTAGGAGAGACCTTAAGGAATTAAACTTGAATGATAATAATGCATATAATAGATTAGAATGGAAAAAGGAGAATCCATGTGGCCGTCCCCATATGATAGGATTAAGGCAAGGATGATGATGATGATGATGATGATCTCCCATTCGATTACGTAATGTACTCAACGATTTTCATTGCGGAGAATGCTCTTTCCTCGCTACCAGTTGCAACCGACAATGTCAATGCAAGTTTTATAAGCAAGTATACTAATAGAAATAACCGATCCCTCTGCGTTTTAACCATTTTTTAAGCAAGAGCACCAATCCCCTTCAAATATTTGAATTCCTCATTATCACGCACACTATATATATAATTTTTGAGTTGTTCCCCAATGACTGTGAGTTCAATCGGATCAAAATCATTCGGATAAAACTCCACAAATCGAACTAATCTCGTCGCATCAAATTTGGAGAAGTTCATACTTGGATCAAGACATGCCATACATAAAAGTAACTCTGTATTCATCTCATTAAATCGATGGTTCAATTCCTGAAGTTGCATATCTGTCAGCGAATAGAACAATTCAACACGATAGTGATGAAGATTTGTCCTCTCTTCGACGTTTCGACGTGATCTTTCACCGGTCACAAAACAATCTTCCATATTTATGATTATAATGTCGTGTACTAGAAAATGAAGAGACTACTTTCAACAATGTATCCCATCCATGCTCCTTCTCTAACAAGATCTATTGCATACACAATAGCTTGATCCCTCCGTTGTAGTGATTGCGACAAGTCATTGGTAATCTCTAAAATTGCTTTCATTAACTGTAATTTGAAAACAAAATCAAAGCACTGTAAATAGTTAATCATATCATATGCTTCTATTCTCTGAGTACCTATATCACTATCCCGTTGAACCACCTCAAGTACACTAATCACAACAGAGAACAACTGATCTAAACTCAAAAGTGTACCATAATGTGAATCCCACCTTGTCTTCCTTGCCCGTGTGAATGCTTCTTCTTGGTTTAAACCACGCCCCGTCTCCCGATCACCATATTATATTCCTTCAAGTATATCATTATGTTGTTTCATCCGAAATATATCTCTACGCTTGCAAGATGCTCCAACAACATTCGACAAATTGAAACTTTGAGAAAGAAAGAACCAATTGCGTTTTGATTGTTTGCGACCAATGTCAACTGTAGCTGATGAGCAAAACAATGAACATAGTAAGCTGAATTGTTTTCCCTTAGAATCAATCTCTTCAATTCATTGAACTCCCCTTGCATGTTGCTCACCCCATCGTAACCTTGCCCATGAATACTTGACATACTCAACCCATGTTTCAAGAGAAGTGACTCAAGGCTTGCCTTAAGTGTTAAAGATGTACTGTTAAGCACATGTACAATGCCAAGAAAACGTTCAATCACATAGCCTTTTTTGTTCACATAACATAAAGTCACGACCATTTGCTCCTTCATAGAGATGTCACGGGACTCGTCAACTAGTATGGAGAATACCTCATCCCAATATCTTGAATTATGACCTTGGTGGTCAAAGCGGAGGCGACACTAATGAGATCTTTCTGAATTGATGGAGCTATCATTTTGTGGTTTTCGGGGGCATTTTTCAAGACAACTTTGTTTATAGCTTCATTTTGCTCGACAAGGAATGGTAAAAGTTGCAGAAAATTACACCGGTTAGATTACCCCACAGATTCATCATGCCCTCGCATCGCTAAACCTTGGCGTAGTAATTACTTGAGGCAATTCAACGATGCAGTCCGACGAATACGATAATCAACTCTTGTCTTATGGGAATGGTTAGACAAAGACACTTTGATGTGTTGATCTTGTATCATCAAATCATCACAAGCATTTATGCATTTGTTATGAATACTTGAGTGGGGACCAACATGATCTCTAAACGTTTGTTTCTTTTTCCTATTTGAAAAGCCTCCACTAACAAATACCCCCTGGCCCCTGTATTTGGTCGGAACAAATAGCAAAACAAACAAAATGCAGCCTCCTTCGCAACACTATACTCTAACCATCTCCCAAACTCCTCAAACCATGACGGAATAAATCTACGTCTATAATTTCCAATTTGTATCCATGAGAAATTGTGATTTTTTGGTTGGCAAGGGCCCCAGTAAAATAGGCTCGATGAACTAACTCCATTTGTTTAGAATCATCATATTCCGATATAGATTTCCTCAAACCGGGATCTGATGGTACTTCATCCAAATTGACCCCAATATTAGGTGAGTCTTGGGTTTGTGCGGTTTGTGCCACAATTTGGGGTTGAACTTCTTGATGGAGGACTCCGCATTGGGAGATTATTGAATCTTAGCTTTGGATACGGTTTGTGTGTTGTCTCCTATTTTCCGTTTAAAAAATTCCTCCATGACTTCCTATATTTACAATAATTTCAGACTAGTTTTACACAAATTTTAAGCACAAGTTAAAATACAAATTTTAAGCACAAATTTCCCCTTGATCTTAATCTGGAGACATAAAAAATATGCACATATAAACAAACACACATAAAAAATATACCTGTTTTGTTGATTGAAGTCTTGAAGACTTGTAGTGAGATGAGCAGAGGCTCTGCTGCTAGGGAGAGCAGAGGGAAAGTCCGACGGGTTCCGGCAGCAAGGGCTGCTGCTGAGCCGGGGAGGTCCGGCGGGGAGGGTCACAGTGAAAGAAGAGAGGCTGAGCGGCGGGGTCAGGTCACAGTGAGAGAAGAGAGGAGAAGAAGAGAATATGAAATAGGTTAAGATGTAAATGTTTTTTTTTTGGTCGTGCGTGTTGGTCTATACAGTATACACGTTATATTTTTTAATTAATTACACACTTACACCCTCTTCTTTGTAAATAATAAGAGGTAACCTTTAAATTAGAATTTTTACCAAAACCCCATTTTTTTATTTTTATTTTGAATTTTGAACTGGGGCGACCCCCCCGCCTCGGCCTATGGCGGGTACACCCCTGGCTTGCGGTGCTAATTATTATCGTAGATACATGTCTTTTAATCGAAAGTGTTTCCCTCTAATAGCTGAGATAATATAGTTTTTAAAATGGATGCTGTTAAAGGCATCCCAAAATTTTATCCCTTTCACCAGTATCTTACTTGCACCACAAACTAACTAAAAATTTATTCCATACACCAAGCTAAGAGGTACCCTAAGAGTCGAAGCATATATAAGCTAAATTTGACCAAAATCCTCATTTTTTCTTCTCTCTAACTTCTTATTCTCTCAAAACCAAACCTAACCATAACTCTACCTTATCACCTCCTCCCACACCCCCACCACTTTCTCCCACAACCTCCATCCCCTACTCACAACACCATCTCTCCACCCCCACCACTTCTCCCTCTTTTTAACTAAGAAAATAACACAACCCCTCCCCAACCACCATTTTAATCTGAACTTTATTTTTGCAAGACAACAAGTCCCTCCACAACCAACAATGGTAAATTAGAACCCTAATATGCCCTAAGAGACACCAAAAAATGTAAATCCATAAAACAATGGCCGTTTGTGCACATCCGGTGGCCCGTCATTGTATAAATGGGCTTTCCAAGGCGGGAAATCACCGTGGAAATGGGCTTGGCACAGTAAAAAGTCACCGTGAGAAGGAGTTGACAAGATGGAAAGTCACCGTGAGAGTGCAAATTCATTTTTTTGGCTTTTTTGAGCCCATTCGGTGAGAAGCCATCGAATGTAGGTGGATAGATCCGGTGACTACCCCTGAAGGTGCAGAGTCGGTGATTTTCGATGGGCTTACGACTTTTGGTGATTATTTGGGTATATTGGGGGATTTACATTTTTTTTATGGTGGTTTGAAGTGTTTTAGTGTTGGTTTGATTTTTTATTGATTTGGAGTTTTGAGAGAAGATGAAAGTTTGGTGGATGTGGTAAGTAGGTGGTGATGACATTGGGTGGTGGTGTTAGGGTTGGAGGAAAAAATATTAGTTTAGGTATTTTAGTAAAATGACCATGACAGAGCTTACTTTTGGTGTTTTGTAGTAAAAGAATCATTTTAGTTTTAATGTGGTGTTTGAGAATGAAATTTGAGTTGCCTTTAACAGCACCTTTTTAAAAATATTCAAGTGGATGGTGATTTTATCTTCAGAAGTGTTTTTATTTTATTATATGTGCTTGTGTAGTTAACTTTGTGGTGTATGTTTGCTTTGTAATGAAGATACTCTCTCGTAACTACATGAATTTTTAATTTATTGTAGCCTGTTTCGGCAAAGGGAAAGCCTTCGAAGCTGCACAAGAGGAAGCATCAGATCGGTTCTTTGTACTTTGATATGAGACAGAAAGAGATGGAGCTGGCAGAGCGGCGTTCCAAAGGCTTCCTCACCAAAGCTGAAACACAAGCCAAGTATGGGTGGTGAGTTTATTAATTGAAGCCTATTTTGATTTGTGGTGTTTTGTATATGGACATCACAAGACAAATTTGTGTCACCCAAGAAGAAGATTTCATCCCTGTGTATAACTAATTTTCACTTGTTTTCAATTTGTTTGTGTGGGTGGGAGGAGAGGAAAGATACAAACTGGCTGAACATCTGTTTTAACTTTGTATCATTTTCCATCATGTCAGGCATTATTGTAATTTACTATCAAATGGTGAAAGAGTAAACGTCACTAGAGTTGTACTTTTTGCCTTGCCATTTATGCATTGATTCAGCAGATGGGTGAGATGATTGCCTCACTTGATCTCATACAATGGATGCCAGTTAATTAAGTGCCAGAAACACCAAATTTTCCGAGATTGAAGGGAAGTGTGGAGAAAATATGGAGTAGATACAAAATTTGAGTTAGAGAGAGTAGAGATGAGTATTTTCATAAATTTCATTTGAGTATGTGATACAACAGCATCAGTCGGAATGGATGGAAATTGTCCCTCGAGAAGAAAGGAGACCAAAGGGGGAAAAGGGATCTTGGTTGTGTAGTGTTAGACATTTTAGGCCATTATACATTAAATAAGTTGATTTACAGATTAGAAAGAAAAAAAAATTGTCAACAAGTGGGCCGCTCTCATTTGCCTCCAGGTTCAGGGAGCAAAAATACAATGGCTCCTATAGAAAAGTGAATCTTGCTTTTTCCTATATTTTCCCCTCAAGTGAATCCATTTTTATCGAATCTTTGCCACCAAATTTAATAAGCGGTCCATCTTCTACTAAACATGCCATTAATTCAAAAAATGTAAAGGGATTCACTGCACATATATTTAGAAATGTGGACTTGGTATGAAGAATGTATTCCCCTCTTAAATACGACTTTATTAAGGTTAAAAGATTACAGCGAAATTCTAAAGACTTTCCCTTACGTTTGAAAAGAAAAAAAAAGGGGTGAGAAGATGCGAGTTATCTAGTCCCAGCAAAAACAGAGTCTCACCTCTAGGCAAGCTATTTTTATGAGTCAGTTCATGGGAATAAGATTTTAGAGAAAAAAATTGACCTTAAATCCCATCTCATCCAATACCAAAAACGGGATGAGATGTAAGGATGGAAAGCTTCTTTCCCTCTTTATTAAGGTTAAAAGATTACGTTGAAATTCCTAAAGATTTTCCTTAAAGTTTAAAAAGGAAAAAATAAAGGTAAGACGATGAAAGTCATCTCATTCCAGCAAAAATAAAATAGTCTCACTTCTAGGCAAGCTATTTTTATCACACAACTCGTGGGAATAAGATTCTAGGAATAATACGGACCTTTATGCCCATCTCATCCCATACCAAAAACGGCATGAGATGTAAGAATGAAAAACCTCTATCCCTTAACAGTCAGTCACGCAAGGCTTACGGACAACTTATGTTGGCATTTAGAAATTGGTTAATTAGACATGAACTTTACTCCACTCTTTACTTTTCATCCGAACTTCATTTTCTAAACTTAACCCCCTTCAACTTTCAAAACGGCTTCAAGTTACACTCCTACCGTTAAAACCGTTAATCTTTGTCCATTCTTACTTAGAGGGTATATTTGTCCATTCTTAGAGGGCAATTTAAATTTTTTATATTATATAAATTACAAAAAAATATGGAAAATACTGAGAAATTATATAGCACATTAAACTTTTTAAAAAATTTAGGGAAAAAAAAATTTAGAAAATTTTCAGAAAAATAAAAAAAACTTAAAAAATCTGAAAACATTTAAAAAATCTTGAAAATGAAAAAAAAAGTATTTAAAAACATATAATCTGAAAAATATATTTAAAATTGGACAAAAAATATTTACTAAGAAATACATTTAAAAATAAGGAACTGAAAAAAGTTTTAAAAATATGTAAATGGATAAAACAATTTAAAAACATTTGAGAGCATATATTAAAAAATTGATAAAATTTTGCAACAAAATATTCTGAAATATATATTTTAAAAAAAGGAACTGGAAAACGTTTAAAAATATGTAAATGAAAAAAAAGCCAAAACATATTTAAAAATTGATAAAATGGCAAAAAAAATATATTCTGAAAATTATATTTAAAAAAAACAGCAACTGAAAAGGGTTTAAAATTATTTAAATAAAAAAAAATTAAAAAACATATGATAAAATATATATAAAAATTTCACAAATTATATACGGTAAAATATATTTAAAAATCACGGTTGATTTTTTTTGAATTTATAAATGAAAAAAAAATATTTGATCGGAAATGACAAAAGGTTTAATAAATATAAAAATGGAAAAAATATATTTTTAAAAATGCTAAAAATGCAAAAAAAAGAAGAAGTAAAAACTCTTCTAAAAATCAAGGAAAAACTGAAAAATGTTTAAAAAGTCTGGAAATGACAAAACACTAAACCATTTAACTGAAATATTATTTAACCAAAATCTAAATCCAAATAAATTAAATGTAATGAAAAACACAAACAAAAAAATAAAATTTAAAAAAGGGTTAATTACACTTAGCCCCCCCTGAACTTTGACCCCCTTCCCCTCCCCAACACTTTGCCACCCCGACTTTCAATTTTTTCATTTAACTCCCTAACTTTGAAAATAGCTACAAATAACCCCATGTCGTCCAACTCCATCACATGCCACATACATGCCTAACGTTTTCCGCTAAAAACTAACGGAGTTGGAGGACAGGGGTTATTTATAGTCGTTTTTAAAGTTAGGGGGGCTAATTGAAAAAATTGGAAATCGTGGAGGCAAAGTGTTGGCGGAGTCAAAGTTTAGCGGGCCTAAGTATAGTTAACCCTTTAAAAATAAATTAAATGAAATGAAGAAGTTTAAATCTAGATCCAACCGAAATGGAAGAATCAATGGTTAGAATCAATCCCATCAAACCCACAAAATCCCTCTGTCTTCTTCTCTTCATTATGAGGACATTAAGGGAGGTGGGGGTTGCAATTCGGGTTAGTCGTGTCATTTTCGAGTCGCGTTGATTTCTATTTGAGTATAAGTTTTGGGTACTTTTAAATCTATACAAGCTAATCGTGTCATATTCGGGTCATTTCCATAATCGGGTTATCGTTTCAAAAATTGCCAGCCCGAGGGGGAGGGAGAGGACAGAATGAGATGTTGTGTATGTGTGTGTGTGTATGTGTGTGTGTATATATATATATATATATATATATATATATATATATATATATATATATATAGATAGAGAGAGAGAGAGAGAGGGGTAAGGAGAAGGTAAGGCAACCATGGTTGCCATTAGAGAGAGAGGGGAGGAGAGAATGGTGTTAATGGTAAGGGTTATTTGTAGTTGTTTTGAAAGTTCAGGAGATTAAGTCCAGAAAATAAAAGTGAAAAATGTGGTAAATTTCATGAGGAAAGTGTAATTAACCCTTCAGAAAAAGATAGATGCAATTTTTGTCAATCTTTGCCATCAAATTTAAGATCGATCCAATTCTACCAAACATACCATTAATTTAATAAAATGCCAAGGGATTGAGTGCACGTATGTTTTGAAATTTGGACTTTGTAAAAAGAATAAATTTCCCTCACAAATACTCGCTTCGTCCCAAATTAAGAGCCCATTATTATTTTTTGGGTTGTCCCAAATTAAGAGTTCGCTTTCCCTTTTAAATATAATCAATGAATCAAAATTCAAGATAGTTAATAAGTGCCGATCTTAGCCATTGATTGTGTCTATCCTTAATCCTTACAAAAAAAAAAAAGAGTGACTTTATTGAGGTTTAAAGAATACATTAAAACTCTAAATTATTTTCCTAAAGTTTGATAAATAAAAGGTGAGAAGATGAGAGTTAACTCATCCAAGCAAAAAGAGAATAATTGGAAAGCTATTTTTATCACACAACTCATGGGAATAAGGTTTTAGGGAAAAAATTGACCTTAATTCCCGTCTTATCCAATACCAAGAACTATAAAATCTAACCTTATTTAGCTCATCAAACGTGTTAAAGTAGTATTGTTTCCTCCCACTAAGAATGAAAAGCCTTTTCCCCTTTAGTCAGCCAAGTGAGGCTTATGGACAATTTATCTTGACATTTAGAAAAAAATGGATGTAGTTTAGGCTGTGTTTGTTTTTTCATCTGAATCTGAAGTTTGAATCTAAAATCTGAAGACTGAAATTTGAAATCTGAACTTGGAAAATATATTTGTTTTTATATCTGAGTGGACATCTGAATGGATGTATTTAGACTGATTCAAATTGCAGATTCAGACTTCAGATGTACAATTACCTCTTAGTCATTTAGAGGCGAAAATAGCCGTTAACCTCTTAATCATTTAAAAAAACAAATATTATTTGGTACCTCTTAAGTCTAAATGATTCAAATTCAGACTTAAGAGGTAAAAACAAACATCACCTTAGTCCGTTCAATGCGCAGACTAAAATTGCATCCGTCTTTTTCTAAGACAAACACACCAAATATACCATTAATACAAACATAAAATACCAAGGGATTAAGTGCTCGTATATTAGAAATTTGGATTTTGAAAGAAGAATAGACTTCCCTCATAAATTTGACTTTATTAAAATAAAGAAAGATTACATTGAAATTCTAAATCCTTTTCCTAATAAAGTTTTTTTTCCAAAGAGAAAAAATTGAGAAGATATAAGTTATCGCACCCCCCCCCCCCCCCCAACACCACACACAAAAAAAAAAAATCACCTCTAGGCAAACTAATTTTAGCACAGAACTCATTGGAATAAGATTTTAAGAAAAAAAAGCGACCTTAAATCCTATTTTATTCAATACTAAAGACGGGATGGGATGAAACTATATTATCTCACCTTATTTTGCTTATCAAACCTGTTAAAGTGATATTATTTTCATCCAGTAAGAATGAAATGCCTCTTTCCTTATCTTGAAATTTAGGCAATTTATTTCAATAAAATGAGGATGTGTAAGAAGAGAAGTAAGAAATTTATGATTAGTTGTTATCACGATACAATTTTTTTTTATGGTTAGAGGCAGTTATAACAACCGTGTCCATCATTTCTACTATATGTAGATCTTTTTAATAATTTTAAAGGCCTTGTTTGATGAACTAGATAAGGACATGTGATAGGATAAGATTTATTCCATCCCGTTGGGATAAAATAATCCCACCTCCTAGGTGGGATGATTTTATCCCAGACCTAATGAGATAAGAAGCTTACATGGAATGACTTTTCTCACTTGAAATCCTATTCCATTAAATATCAAAAATGGGATAGGATAACTCATCACATTTTAAATCATATCCCCTTCCACATCAGACACGGGATGGGATAATATTATCCTATCTCACCTCTTTATTTCCCGCAGCAAATAAGGCCAAAAAGTATAACACATAACCAAGAAAAATTATTTCAAAAATTTAGTGCAAATTTAGCATTTTTCTTTCTTCCCTCTCATTTTACTCCATGCTTACCAAAATTAATTCTCATGTTGTTTATAGAGGCTTTTCTTCCCTATAAATCATATGGTTCCTCTTATCAATTAAAAGAAGCACATTTTTTTTTATAATAGACACCATTCTCTTCTATTTAATATAATACCTGTATTTTTATACATATATTTCATATTTATTATTATTGCTCGCATGCTATGATAATTGTGTGTGCATGATAATTGTGTGAATTATTGTGTTACTTAATTTCATGTTATAATTAACTTAATTCGAGAAATCAAATTATGTGTGAACGACTCATAATATAATAATAACATTGTGATATTTTTTTATATTTTGAGTTAATACCATTGGAACGGGATCTGGGCGATACAAAGGACTAAATTGGTATTTTTAGTATGCTGGATTCGGCCTCGAGGGTGGGTAACCCTTTGGGAGAATTTGAGAAATGTTTTGAGCTTATTTATAGATCTTAAATTAGGCTCATAAGAACCCCGTGGGATTAAAATATAAGACAAATCCTAGCCTAGCAGATGAGATATTGGGAGAGCAAGGAATCAATAAGAGGAGCCTAACAAAAGATTAATTTTCCTATTTTAAGCAAGGAATATATGAGTGCGCTCTGATGGCTTAAACTTATTCAATTAGATGTCAATGCCACAAACAAATTTTAATTCCTTTAAATCCTAAATCATGCATCTAGGCGATTCAAAGCACTAAGTAAATAAAGCATGCAAGGAGAACATAATTTCAGGGGAAAAAAACCCAAAGGGAAAAACCTTTTATTTCATTAAAGTTTTGTAAATCGCAACTTACAAATAAAATAGAGAAATGCAACCCGACGAATCTCTCGCAGGTGATATACATTTACCTCGGCAATAGTTCCCACGAGAACTACAAAGATCGCAATCTTTCTTCAACAATGAATTCCCTCGAGAACCCACAATGACCGCAGTCATTAGTAATGATTCCCGCAAGAATCAAAAGAGCAAAAGAAGAGACTCCTTCTCTACAAGAGTAAATTCAATATAGAAGTACTTTGGATTTCAAAGATGATTCACAAAAGTATTTGTAAAAAATTGTGTGAATCAAAATGTATTTTTTCTGTATAAAAGTGAAGATTTAAAGCAATTGTTCTGCAGTTTCGTAAATAAAAAATTTTAAACAAAAATCTTCTCAAAGCAGGTATTTATAGGTGGACACAAAAAACGAGGCAATGTTATCTCGTTTGAATGAGGATCTCACCTCGTTCTAATGACATAGAGATGTCGTTCGAACGACATGTACTTTGCTTCCAACAAAGTAAAAAAATGCAAAACAATAAGCCCTCGTTTGAACCTCATTTGATAAATGCTTCACACGACCTTCTAACGAGATGCAAGTCGTCCTAACGAGATTTCCATCTTGTTTGAACGATACAAGGCGAATAAAAATAATTTTTAAGTTCAAAACCTGTTCGAAACACTGTTTTGTTTTGTTAAAAATCAGTTTATAAAAATCTTCCAATACTTAGTGCTGATATCTAAAATGGACTAACTCCAATTTTATTACCACATATAAAAATAAGAGGAGTAACTCAAACCACACACAAAAGGGACAAGAATTTTAGAGTGGTTCAGTTGTAAAAATCCTACGTCCACTGTCATTGTTATTCAGTAAGGTTACAATTGCTCAGTATGGTGTGAATATAAGTGATTCGAGTTGTCCTTTGAGCTAAGGGGTTAGTTTGTATTTATAGGGGTGCAAAACCCAAAAGATGGAGCGCCTTTTTATTGCCAGGTATTTACACCTGTGTACAATAAGTAAAACTCTTGGAATTCGGTGCTGGTTGGCATCCTTTTTGAGTAAATGTTGATGTTCCTGTTGGTTGGCCTTTTGGAGTTGGTTAGAATTCCTGAGGCCGAGCAAGTAGGCTGGTCGGCCACGTTGGATGACAGGTGTGCATACATCATTGGTCCACGTGGGAGTATAATTTTTATATACAACAAAAGCCCCCAATGCTCCATGCTTGTGTGAAAGTGTGGAGTATTTAATCCAGGAAGTTGCTTGGAGTTATGTTTTGAGTGTTTGGTCGGCAGTCGACCTCCCATACTCGTAAAAAATTTTGCTTACACTATTTGATGATGACATTTTTGTAAATAATTTGAACTTTTTTGAACCGTCGAAAGGACACAGTCGTCTTTTGACGCTATGAAAAGCGTGCAGTCGATGGTAGATATATGCTTCATTCAGTTAATCATTTCTTTTCCATTTCTCGAGTAAACCTATAAATAGGTACGAAGTTTCCCTCTTTCTTTCTACATAAAATTTTCTGAACTTTTAGCTATCTCTTTGCTTTCGAGTTGTTCTCTGTGCGATCGTTTTCTTCTTCAATTCTTGCCATCGTCTTTGATTACTGTAAGCCTTTTTTCCCCTTCTTCTATTTTATCATTTTTTCCTCGTTTTCACCGTGGTTCACATCGTTGATGAGAACTCTTTAGATGAGTTTAGAGAAAAGATAAAGATTCCATCTTGGGTAGACTTAGAGACACCTAGGGGTCCTATTGATGTTTATTCCCAATCTGAAGATCACTTGATCCCAACCCTATTCATAGCTGAGTGTTGTTAACTTTTCCACCAAACCCCATTTTTCTTCAATTTTGCCAATATTTTGACGTAGTTCCTGCTAGGGTAGCCCCTAACACTTGAAGGGTTGTAAATGGGGTTCATAGATTAAACGAACTTTTTGGGACCAACATTGGGGTTTTGGAGTTGATGTTTTGTTATAAGTGGGTAACTGTTGGAGAGAGTACCTATTATTTAAAAACTAAGCAAGCCAATAGGGCTTTAGTAGTCAATCTACCAGACTCCAATAAAGATTATTGGAAGTATGGTATTATTGTCAAGAACTGGCAATATACCCCCTCCCAATTGGGGTGGCTTATACTGGTCCCATATGTCCCCAATTAGGATGATGCATATGTTGTATTTTATTAATGATTTTTCCTCTTTTGATTTGCATTTTGATATCTATCGACTAACTTTGCTTTTTATTTTTGATGCAGTGGACAGTAAGAAAAGGTGCCCCAAGGAAGGGGAAATCAACCTCAACGACCTCAAGTTTTTGTGGGGTTTGAACCAGAAATTCAGAGAAGAACATCGTAGGGCTGCATCATTGTTGTTTGAATATAAGAGTTCGATTATATATTTTGTTAACCGACTTACACTTACTTTGCTCTCCATTGCTATCAATTTTAAAGAAGATCCGGTGCCAACTTATTCAGTAACTGAGTCTGCAGGTGCTGAAATCACTCAGGGAGGAACTTCTTCCTCTTTTGAGTCTTTTGACATTTCTGAGATTCCTCTCTCTCCTTCCACAGACACGACGAAGAGAAAAATACCCAATCTGATGGGACGACCACTATATCGTCAACCAAAGAAGGTTGCTGATACTGGCAAGAAGCCTAAGGCCAGTGACAGGAGGCCTATTTATACTGATAAGACTCAGGCTGAGGAGAACAAATTAAAGAGAATAAAGAGAAGTTTTCCTGATCTTTCAAAATTGGTACATAAGACATCAGTCGAGCAACAGGCTTTAGCTGTAGAAAAAACCATCAGCCAACAAGAGTTGGTGAAGAAGATTCAAGCTGACTTGGACATTAGGTCAGCCTTTGGTGCTGTTAACCCTGGATTAGCTAGGAGTTTGATCAAATCAGAGAACCTTCCCGCTTATCAGGCTGCTTTAGCCCCCATGCCTAGACCTATGCTCACTGAGAGAGCTTGCCACAACTTGCCCTTGGTAAATTTTCCTTTTCGGCATGCTTTTAAACTTCTTTTAACCATTTCGTGTTTGTTCCTTTTTTAGTTTTTGGTTGACTTTAATCAACTGATGAAGAAGGACAACCAACTGAGGACTTCTTCTAATGAGGTTGGAGAGGCAATTGAAGGCTTGAAGAAATCCTTGGATGCTTCCTGAGAAGCTTTGGAAACAAAGCAAAAGTCTTGGGAAGAAGAATTAAAGAAGGCTAATGACAGTTTGAGGGATGCCATTAATAGGGCCACTATAGTTGAGAACAAAATATAGGTTGCTGAAGAGAAGGCCAAAGCTGTCGAGGAGAAGTTAGGTAGTGCTAAAAATAAAGCCAAAGTTACTGAAGACAAACTTGAAGAAGTTACTGGTCGGGCTCAAACTGCTGAAGATAAGGTGGCTGTATGACTTCTCAAGTAGCCTCCTTCAAGCACAAGGCTAAAACCTCTATTGATAAGGGATGGGAGAAAGACCTTTTTGCTTCCTCAACTCAAATTAAGTGCCCTAAAAAGCTGTCTTTTAAGGAAGGATGGTCTGAAGCTTTAAAGGTGGTCGTCATCGAATAAATATCTGAGCTCTTCTTTAGGTATGATACTGAAATTCTTCCTAACATGAGGAGTTTGATGACGAGGAAGGATCTGGACAATCTTCCATGGTGCCCACTTAATCTTCAGTGGAGCCAAGTTCTAGTGACGACCAACCTTCTTCTGGCCAAAATCAAACTCAAGACAAGGAGAAGGTCTAACAAGTTTACTTTTTATTTTTATTTTTATTTGTCTTTCCTTTTATAAAGATGTATCCCCTTATGTACTCCATTTATCAATTAATTAAAGAACAAGTTTTCATCTTCAATTGATGTCTATGCCTCATAATGACTTGCAACTTCTGTTGAAATGCATTGCTTTACTTCTTATATTATTTTATCTTTTTGGATGTCCACAAACTCATATGTTTGCAACTTTTCGGGTTGATGCTAGGAAAAAAGGCTATAATCTTTGCTGAATCTGACTTGCTTAGACGAAGAGTCAAGGAGTCACATATCCATCTTCACTGCTTGTTGGACAAGATTATTGCCAATAATGCTGCATATTATGAAATGATCAAGTAACTGCGACAGGATCACAAGATGTCCTTGGCCCTGCTTCATTATGACTATAAGGCCAAGTATAATGCTTTAAATGCATGTTGAGGTTTTGACACTAAATTGAAGGATATCACCTCTACCTTGAATAAGAAGGAACTTTCCTTGAAGCAGGATTTGGAGGGTGCTAGGTCCATTGTTGCCATGCTAGAGAAAGAAAATAATTCCCTGAGGGATGAACTTGACAACTTGAAGAGATCATTTGCTACTGGTCTTGATGAAGGTGCTTACTTTTGGAGAATGAAAATGCAAGTCTCTTGGTATAACTAGAGGCACTTCAGAAGAAAAAGACTAAATCTGGGCAAACTTCTAGGTAGAGGGTATTTATTCAACCAACCGTTGAGGAATAAAGAACTAAGAAAACCCTTGCCGACCAAGCTTCCCAATTACAGGCCAAAGATAAGGCCATTGTCGACCAAGCTACCCAACTGAAAGCCAAAGATAGTGTTCTTAAGAAACGTTAAAATCAAGTGGAGAGACTTACATTTCAATTTCACAAACAACCCAAGAAAGTTTGGATAGAGGGCTACAATAAGGCTTTGTCCTACATGGATGATCATCTCACTCAGAGAAATCGGGATGGCTACAAATGGGGATGGATCAACTTGATAGTTTTGCTGAAGTTTGATCAAAATAGTGACCCATGGCATTGGAATGATCTAGGATTCTTGGACTGTGATAAACCTCCCTTCATGTTGGACACGAAATGGATTCCTCCTAATTCTAATCCTTAATGTCTGATAATAAAATATTTAGGGGATTATGGCCTTCATGATGAGCTTGAGATAGTTCACTGATTCGTATCGAATATTGCATATTTCCGCCCGTTATCCTTATGCATTCTAGCGCTTTTACGGTCCTATATGCCTATAATTATGCTCATTAACCAGACAACCTTGGAGTTGGATAGATACATGTTTTGCAGGGGTTATTTGTGCTTTTGTAGGTATTGGAACGCTAAAAGTGAGGATCCGTTGCATTTCGAAGAAGTTTCGTCGCTGGACGCTACTTCAAGGGCATTTTAGTCAATTCACATTTCTTATCCGGCTCATGTTAATTCCACGGATGCGTAGTTCATTGAGTTAGCATCGTGTGGCCGCAAACGGTGCGTCGTTTGGAGTTCGGACGAAGAAGCTAGGCTCGTTTCCGTAATGGACCTTTTCCCCTCATCATGGACCAAATGCAGCCTGAAAACAGAGTACCGGTCGACCGCGTCCCTGGGACCGGTCGACCGCGGTTTCAACTTTTGCCGTAGGAAGGAGACAGTATGCTTTGGCTTAAGGGACCGGTCGACCGCGCCCCTGCGACCGGTCGACCGGTAGTGCCAGATATTTTGGGCTCTTTCCTCTTTCTTTCCTTTTTCCCTTATCTTTTCCCACTTACTATATAAACTCATTTTTTGGTTTTAATATGAGATATACACGATTTTAGGTTAGAATAGTTAGGATTTTGAGGGTTTTGGAGAGTTCTCCTTCATTTATACTTGGTTTGACACCCCATTTGTTGTGTAAGTTGACTATTCATCATCCTCTTCCATTAATATAGTTTGTATTTCTTCATTTCTTGCTTTCTAGATAATTTACAAGCTTTCTAATTTAGGTTTTCTTGCTTTATTTACATGCTTTGATTTACACGCTTTCTAGTATAGATTTACCGCGTTTATTTACCGCTTTCCATTTACCGCGTTTTTAACATGCTTTCTAGGTAATTTAAATTAGGTTGTGTTTGAATTGAACTCACTCGAGTTGATGCGTTGCTTTGCTTTGGTGATGGAGTTTACGGGTCTATTTCGAGTGCGTTGTCCTAGTTATTACGCCTAGGAGATTTGACGGGGCATATCATGTATGTCCCGTGCTTACGACCTTTCGCGCGTAATTTCCGGTATATTTGTTGACGCCAAAATCTTATTAGGCTTTTATGACGATTTAGGGCGTACCAACCCTTGATTTAATTAACTGTCGAAACGAGACGCATTTGTAATAACTCGTCGACCCATGTGACCATTTTATACTAATTAACTCGGGTGAGGGATATTCGACGCAACCTATAGTTTTTACTCGCTTCCATAATCTAGTTTCAATACCATTGCCTAGAATAATCTTTTCCTTTATGCATCTTTTCTTTTAGTTTGTAATCATCTTTTACACTTTTATTTCGGATTATTAAATCACTTAAATTCTAGCACCTTGTCCCTGTGGATTCTCGATACCCGACTTACCGCTGTGCTTGCCTCGCAAGTGTAGTAGTAACTTAGGTTTTTGTATTGAGTTGGCGAAACGAAAACAACGACTAGCGTCTTTACACGCGCTACTTTTCGCGCTCGATTAAAATGGCGCCGTTGCCGGGGACTAGTTTGTTTTAGACTTTATTTGATTTAGTATTTCATAGTATTTTCTTTCTATTTGTATTATTTGCTAATATTTTGCAGGACTTCCACATTTGAGCACTTAGAAACGCTTGAATTTTTCCCGCGTGCACCTACTTTGTGGAATCCGCCACTTCGAGCCATTTTTGGGGTAAGCATGTCTTATTCCAATTCTTTCGGTAATCCTTGTCATAATTCTCAAAATTCTCGCAAACCTATGACTTTCGGTGAATACTTAGAATCCCAAAGTATAACAAATTCAAATATGACTTTGGGCGAGTATAACGAAAGTCAAAACTTAGGTTATTGAAATTTTGATGATGATGATAATGATTTTGGGCCTTTGCCTCCTTATAATAGGAATTTTGAAACGAATTCGAATAGTTTTCAAAATTCCTATAATAATGAGTTTTCGTTTAAGTCCGATGGTAATTTTCAAAGTTCCCATTCTAATGCATCCGCACCTCGACCTATGACATTCGGTGAGGGCTTGCGTATGTATGAGAATGAGAAAATTGAAAATCGTTATCGGGAAGAAAATCGTTCGTGGGAACATGAGTTGGATTTATTATTTGAGTCCGACGACGATTTTGCTTCCGAGACTTTCGAGGTCGACGAATGTTTTGAACCAAATGAGGTATTTGTGCCTACTTTGGAACAAGCCATTCTAGACTTTTCCCATTGCGTAATTGATATTGAAAGTGAGGATGATAATGACGTAATATCTATTTGCAATGAAATGATTTCTTCTTTGGCTCCCAAAGAAGAACATTTCATTGAAAATGATATTATTTCCTTTGAAATTCCAACTTCATGCGATGATGATTCATCTCATGAGTTTGAATTTCTTTCATCCCCATTTTCATTCTCTATTACCCCACCGGAACAAGTACCCGATGATTCGGTTTCAAACTTTTATGTTTTAAACCCTATCGCCGATGAGGAGTACTTGCTCGAGTCGCCCTCCATAATCGCATCTTTGCCTTTGTGTGCGCCGCCTCCCATTCCAACTTTAAAATCATTGGGAGGATATTCAGTTTTTCTTGGTCCCCACTTGTTTTTGTCACCCGTGCAATCCAAACCCCCCATCGTCCCTCCAAAACTTTTAATTGGCGATGGTTCATTTCTTCCGCCTTACACATGCCTTCCGTTGTTCAAACGGAATTCATATTTTTCAGAAGGCATGCTTGTATGTGAGGGTACACCGGTTATCCTCCAAAGTCAAATCGTTCTTATGGTGGACCCTCAGCTATTTAGACTTCTAGTGTACAGTTAATGTGAAGTCTAAATAGTAGGTTGTATATAGTTAGCTTTTTATTTTTTCTTTCCTTGTTAATTTAGTTTAGTGTAATTAGTTAACTTTTTGTTATTTGTTTTTGCTATGCTCGGTACTAACTTGTTTTGTATATTCTTTGGACTTGTTCTTATGGGGATCGCTCCACTTTTGGGTAATATCGCTCTTTTCCTCTTTTTGACTTGGTTCTTAATTTACATTGAGGACAATGTCAAGTTTTAAGTTAGGGGGTGTGGGATATCCTATCCATTTCTTATTTTAGTCCATGTTTTTGCTCACATGTTAGTTACTTAGTATGCTTTTCTTAGAAAAATTCAAAAATTTTAAAAAGATTTTCTTTCTTTTTTCTCCTTTTTGGGCATTTTGCCTTTGTTTCCGATGATAAATTTTAATAATTGCCCGATCCAATTGACAACCCAATGATGCATGCTCTCGATTTTAGAAGTTATTAGACTTTAGTCTCGATTATTGAAATTGTGAATAACTTCATGAATTAAACTTTAATCCCATGAGCACATGCATTTTTATGGTTATATTGATTTGGTTTAAGATTTTTATAACTCGGTAATCTTTTGTTGCATTGTATATACTTACACCGAGTAAGCTTTGTACCTTTCGTCGTTTGTGAGTGTTATACACTATTCTTTCCTCTTTGAAAACGTTGAATTCGTCGGTAATCTCACTATTCTTTCATTTGACCGTTCATTAATTGAGTTCATACTTGAAATGTGTTACTTGAGCATGATTTTCATATATTGTTTTGATTCGAGAATTGCGTAAACTTTTGGAAATGATCATAGGCCATCTTTGATATATCACCCATATTAGCCTTGACCTCACCCTTATATGTTTACCCTCGTTAACCCTTTTGAGCCTAAATATAGCCTTTCATTTCATACCCCATTCCCATAACCAACTCTACATTTGAGTTTTATACCATACATACACTTTCCATACCTTTGTTTGGAATGTTACTTGGGATTGAATGATGTTGTTATGATGTCGGTTGCAATTTAGGCATATGAGAGTTTGATAAGTAAAGAAAAGTGATGTGAAAAAAGTGTAGAAAAAGAGAAAGCAAAAAGCAAAAGAAAACAAAAGAGAAAATGAGAAAAAGAAGAAAAGAAAAGGAAAGAGAAGTTTGTAAATGTTGTATATAGTTCAATAAGCTTTGATTACTCTCCCCGATGATACATTTAATGCTTGTTTGGAAGCTACTTTCCATTTTTGATATTGCCCGCATCCTTCCCATTATTCCAAGTTTTCATTTCCGAACACTTTGAATCCGTACATATACCTTTCATTTCGTACCTTAACCCCAAACCTACATTACAACCCTATAAAGTCCTATGTGATCTTAGGGTGCATTTAATTTAAAAGTCATAATAGTTTTGATAATCTGTGAAAATGCATATCGCCTCTTTTAGTGTGCAGTATCCTTTTATTGAGATTATAGTTTTTCATTTTATATATAGCGTTCTTCATTTGTGACATGTGTGCGGCCTAGTTTCAATTTACATTTACTCTTTAGCCCGCATGTTCCGTGTGTTAGCTCCCTGTTTCGAGTGAATTCGCTTGTTGAGTGTAATACCCGTGAGGATTGAATATATGCTTGCTTTAATGTTTATATAAGTTTTTGCCAAATCACACTTTGCATGTGCTCGCTCCCCTCCCACATTTTAAGGTTTCAATTCTATGAGGTGCATTCTATAATGTTAATAATTTGAACTTTTGTGTGAATTCATTCACTTTGCTAATAATGCATATGAAATCCTTTTCGCCATTGTTGGGCTTGTCGCATGTTGGTTTGGGCATATTTTGAGGAAACCATATGATGTTTGTGGGTATCATCCCTGAAAACCCTCACGAGGCTAGGGTAACCTAGGGGTTTAACGGCTTATTGCATATGCTAAATGCAATCGTGTTCCCTACGAAAGTGGCAATTATATTTCGATGCATATATACATTTTGTACCGCCCTCTGTGGTCTGGTTTTCTTTGTTTCATTACTAGGGACTAGCAATGTGTAAGTTAGGGGGTGTGATTCGTATCGAATATTGCATATTTCTGCCCGTTATCCTTATGCATTCTAGCGCTTTTACGGTCCTATATGCCTATAATTATGCTCATTAACCACACAACCTTGGAGTTGGATAGATACATGTTTTGCAAGGGTTATTTGTGCTTTTGTAGGTATTGGAACGCTAAAAGTGAGGATCCGTTGCATTTCGGAGAAGTTTCGTCGCTGGACGCTACTTCAAGGGCATTTTAGTCAATTCACATTTCTTATCCGGCTCATGTTAATTCCACGGATGCGTAGTTCATTGAGTTAGCATCGTGTGGCCGCAAACGGTGCGTCGTTTGGAGTTCGGACGAAGAAGCTAGGCTCGTTTCCGTAATGGACCTTTTCCCCTCATCATGGACCAAATGCAGCCTGAAAACAGAGTACCGGTCGACCGAGTCCCTGGGACTGGTCGACTGCGGTTTCAACTTTTGCCGTAGGAAGGAGACAGTATGCTTTGGCTTAAGGGACCGGTCGACCGCGCCCCTGCGACCGGTCGACCGGTAGTGCCAGATATTTTGAGCTCTTTCCTCTTTCTTTCCTTTTTCCCTTATCTTTTCCCACTTACTATATAAACTCATTTTTTGGTTTTAATATGAGATATACACGATTTTAGGTTAGAATAGTTAGGGTTTTGAGGGTTTTGGAGAGTTCTCCTTCATTTATACTTGGTTTGACACCCCATTTGTTGTGTAAGTTGACTATTCATCATCCTCTTCCATTAATATAGTTTGTATTTCTTCATTTCTTACTTTCTAGATAATTTACAAGCTTTCTAATTTAGGTTTCCTTGCTTTATTTACATGCTTTGATTTACACGCTTTCTAGTATAGATTTACCGCGTTTATTTACCGCTTTCCATTTACCGCGTTTTTAACATGCTTTCTAGGTAATTTAAATTAGGTTGTGTTTGAATTGAACTCACTCGAGTTGACGCGTTGCTTTGCTTTGGTGATGGAGTTTACGGGTCTATTTCGAGTGCGTTGTCCTAGTTATTACGCCTAGGAGATTTGACGGGGCATATCATGTATGTCCCGTGCTTACGACCTTTCGCGCGTAATTTCCGGTATATTTGTTGACGCCAAAATCTTATTAGGCTCTTATGAGGATTTAGGGCGTACCAACCCTTGATTTAATTAACTGTCGAAACGAGACGCATTTGTAATAACTCGTCGACCCATGTGACCATTTTATACTAATTAACTCGGGTGAGGGATATTCGACGCAACCTATAGTTTTTACTCGCTTCCATAATCTAGTTTCAATACCATTGCCTAGAATAATCTTTTCCTTTATGCTTCTTTTCTTTTAGTTTGTAATCATCTTTTACACTTTTATTTCGGATTATTAAATCACTTAAATTCTAGCACCTTGTCCCTGTGGATTCTCGATACCCGACTTACCACTGTGCTTGCCTCGTAAGTGTAGTAGTAACTTAGGTTTTTGTATTGAGTTGGCGAAACGAAAACAACGACTAGCGTCTTTACACGCGCTACTTTTCGCGCTCGATCATTCACCCACCAAATTTAATTAATAGGACGAACAACAGTAATAAGTAAATGCTGAGAGACTTCAACACAATAAATTCCCCATATACTCTTGATGATCCTCCTGTAGGCATGGACGAGGCCCAAGGAAAATGATCAGTAGAATAATTTAACATTTTTTGTATTGCTTTTTATTAATTGCCATTGTAATACATTGTGATCAATGAAATATAGTTAATTTGAATTCTCTTTATTCAAGCTTATGGTTGTTATTAATATTTTTTACCGACTAGGTAAACTTTATAAAGATTAGTTAATCGACTAATATACGAAATTACCTGCTCAAATATTAATATTTGATTCAGTTTTTGAATCATGTATACGACCTTAGATTCGACTAATGCAGCTAGATAAAACTGTAAATAGCTTTATTATACTAAGTTGCAGCATTAGTTATCATTGGCGACAAAGTGTATTAGGAATGTATAATTATTCTAGTATTTTAACCTGGTTGGGTAAAATCTCTAATTAAGAAGTTTTACTATCTTCTTATTCTTGACTTGCTGAGGACAGATCATACATGAAGTTTGAACTTTTCTGAAGTTGGAAAAGTTTAAACCATGTTATCTCGTGAAGAAAATTTTGAGAACTTTTTTGAAGTTGGAAAAATTTGTAAAAGTTTGAACCATACCCTTTTCGACAAGAAACCCTTTGAGAACTTTTCTGAAATTGGAGCTAATATTAATTAGGTGTAACCACTATACTCCGAAAAACAAAACAAAAAAATGATTTATAATGGAGAAAAAATGAGACTTCATTATCTTGAATAAGCAATTACATTAAGGATAGGATTTTCACATTGGATTACCGATAATACTTGCGCAGATGATCTGCGTTCCAAGGATTTTTGAACTCTTCTCCTTCCAAAATCTCCAATCGATGGGTTCCTGGTCGAATAACTATCGAGATACGGTATGGACAATGCAATTAGGCTCCAACTTGTTGTTCTTCTGGACTAATTTCTTAAGTATGAGGTCTCCTTGCTTCAGGATGGTCAGCTTGATCCTTCGATTATAAAACCTTGCAGTTCTTTGTTGATAGGTAGCCATCCGAATAGCAACATCTTCTCGGACTTCTTTTATCATGTCCAGATCTAGTCGTATCATAAGTTCACTCTTGGGTGAATCAAAGTTCAATAACCTGTGAGTTGGCAGACCTATTTCTATAGGAACTACTGCCTTCGTGCCAAAAGCTAGCTTGTAAGGAGTTTTTCCTGTTGCTGTTCTAGGAGTAGTCTTGTATGCCCAAAAGATGCTATGTAACTCATTAATCCAGTTGCCTTTAGCCTTATCCAGTCTTTTCTTCAACCCATCTAGAAATTTTTTGTTGGTGATCTTTGTTTATCCGGTGCATTACGGATGACCATGTGCTGAATGAAGTTCTAGAATGCGTAACCAAAGACAATACTCTTCAAATTCTTTATTATAAAACTGAGTGAAATTATCGATGATGAAGGCATAAATCATGATATATTTGTAAATGATATGCTTCTATATGAACTGTAACACTCTCTGATAAGGCATGTCGATTAGAGGCTCAACTTCTACCCATTTGGTAAAATAATCAACAACTATGACCAAGTACTTAAATCTTCCTTTCGTGGTCGGTAATGGTCCGACCAAATAGATTCCCCATGTAGTGAAAGGCCATGTAGAAGTGATGGGAATTAGGATTGCTCCTGGTCTTCTGTGTATGGTAGCAAACTTTTGGCATTTTTCACAATTTTTAGTGAAATCCGCACAATCAACTTTCATCGTCGGCCAATAGTAACCTTGCATTACTATCCGTTATCTCAGAGACCTCCCAGTTGTGTGTGCTCCAAATGATCCTTCATTCACCTTTTTTTTATCAAGTCATTCACTTCATTTGGATGAACACAACGAAGCAAAGAAATAGTGTATCCCCGCCTATATAGGACACATTTTTTGGAACATAACTTGTTGCCTTGTACCTCATCTTCCTGGATTCCTTTTGGTCATATGGAAGTGTGACTCACTCGATGTATTCTCAAATTGGGTCCATCCAAGAAGGATCTAATTCCACAGACATCACACTGATTACCATCCTATCAATGCTTTTGTGAGCAAGAATATCCACTGGGATTATTCGTTTGAGCTCTGTTGGAGTTGCTGAAGCAAGCCAAGCAAGAACATCTTATCGGGGGTTCTCAAGTCTGATAATCTTTACTATTTTGACTAAAGTAATCAGATAATTAAGTTCCATTTCTTTTTGGTGGTTTCTCACCATGGTTTCTCCCCTTACACCATAAATCTGTTGCATCTGATTAATAATCAATTAGGAATCACTGTATACCAATACCTGATCAGCGCCCAGTAATGAAGCTAATTGCAGTCCTGTGATCAGTGCTTCATATTCAGCCTCATTATTTAAGGCCTCGAATTGGAATCTTAAAGCATATTCCACATCTAAGTTATTCGGAGTGTTAATGATGAGGTCTCCTCCACTTCCAGTAGCACGTGAGGAACCATCTACAAACAACTTCCAAGTTGGAATATTATCAGATAATTCCTCTTCTACCAGTACTCCTTACTTGGATATCTTCTTACTTTATTGTAATTTTTCTTGAGCAGCTGATGACTCAGGTTGGTCGGCCACAATCTCTGTTTCCTTTCGAGCTAAGATCTCTTTCATAAAATTCTGTTCGATAGGCAAAAGTGGATTATGTTGCTCCTCTGCATAGGTAAATTCAATAATAAAATCTACTGCTGCTTGGCCTTTTATTGCAACTTTAGGCTCATACACTATTTCATACTCTCCCAATTCCACTGCCCAAGACATTAATCTTCCAGACTTTTTTGATTTGTGCAACACTTATCGTAGAGGCAAATCTGTGTAGACGACAATATTGTGGGCTTGGAAGTATGGTCTCTTCCTCCTAGATGATTCAATAAGATCCAATGATAACTTCTCCAAGCATGGATATCTAATTTTATCTCCTCTGACTGCCTTTATTGTATAGTATACCGACCTATGAACTCCATTATCAATTCAGATCAAAGTCGAACTAAGAGCCGATTCGGAAATAGCCAAGTATAAATATAGTTTTTCTCCTAGAACTGGTTGGAAAAGGAGTGGGGGAGAACCCAAATACTTCTTTAATTCCAGGTTGGCATTCTCACATTCATCATTCCACTCAAAGGTCTTTCTAAGCACCTTGAAGAATGAAAGACACTTATCAGTTTCTCGGGAGACAAAGCGGTTCAAGGCAGCTACTCTTCGTGTCAGTTTTTGAACTTCATTATTGTTGGTCGGGGATTGAATTTCAAGCAAGGCTTTAATCTTATCAGGGTTTGCTTTTATTCCCCTTTAATTAATAATGTAACCTAGGAAAAGTCCTTCCTGTACTCCGAATATGCATTTGGTTGGATAGACCTTTATCTGGTGCTTCTCCAATTGATCAAAGGTTTGAGCCAAATCTGCTATGTGGTCAGCATCATGTTTACTCTTAGTGAGCATGTCATCAACATAGACCTCCATGTTTTTGCCAATCTGATCCTCAAAAACCTTGTTTACTAGTCTATGATATGTGGCTCCAACATTTTTCAACCCAAAAGCATGACATTAAAATAATAAGTTCCTTGAATGGTAATGAAAGAAGTTCTTTCCTTATCTTAGGACATCATCTTAATCTAGTTGTAACTAGCATATGCATTCATAAAGCTGAGTAGCTCATGACCTACTGTAGCGTTGACTAATTGATCAATCCTTGATAAAGGGAAATGATCTTTTGTACATGATTTATTGAGATCTGTAATATCTACACACATATGCCACTTGTCATTTTTCTTCTTGACCATCACCACATTAGTTATCCAAGTAGGGTACATGACATTCTCAATTAATTATGCTCGCTTTAGTTTCTCTACTTCCTCCTGGATTGTTGCATTCTTTTCAGGACTGAAAACCCTTCATCTTTGCTTGATCAGCTTGGAACTTGGATAGATGTTGAGTTCATGGCACGTGAAGTTCGAATCAATTTCTAGCATATTTGCATGGCTCCAAGAGAAAACATTTTTCCTTTCTCTAAATAAAGTAATTAATTCGTGTTTTAGAGAAGGAGATAATTTAGAACTGATCTGAGTGTTTCTTTCTGGCTTTTCGTCATCCATCACCGCAACTTCTATTTCATCCATAACTTGTCCCTTTACCAGCTGTTCTTTCTCTTGAGGATCAGAGTATCAATGTGGAAAATGGTGGTTTTTTTCAATTTCATCTCTTGTTGGTTGGCTAGTGTATAATAGCATTCTCTGGCATCTTTCTAACTGCCATTTATTATGCCGAATCCATAATTCGTTGGAAACCTCATGCATTGATGAACTTTAGGTGGCACAACCTCAAACTGCTTGATTCCCACTCTTCCCAGGATGATATTGTAATTTGTCAAAGAAGCCAATTCTTTCTATTCTACTTACTGGCTAGGTGTCGACCAAGACTTCCAGCGTAATGATCCCTAATATGTATACTTCCTCTTCTGTAAATCTCGTCAGAGGCCTATGGTATGGTTCTAGCTTGCTGATTTTCAGTCCTAGGCAGTCGAAACCGTTATATAATATTACATCAGCTGAGCTCCCATTGTCAAACAAGATCCTTGAAACTCTGCCATGATGAACTCTACATGTGATAACTAACATATCGTAATGAGGGTAAAGAACCCCACTCAGATCATTCTTGGAAAACCCAATCACTAGCCTGTATTTATTAGCTTTCCTAAGCCGACTATCACTGGATTCATCCATATCAATTTCTCTGATAATTGGCCAGGCTTTAACTTCATTAAGATAATTTTTGCTTTTTGCTATGGCATCTCCTCCTGCAGCATCACCACTTGCAATGGCATATAAAGGATATCATGACAACATCAACTTCTAGTTCACCAGGCTTCTTTGACAACTCTGGATCCTCTTCAAAATCATTATTTGTAGCTCGCTTGTTATCATTCCTTGCTCGAGCATGAGATTCTAACCTCTTTCGATCATTTTTATTTCCATTCCGATCAACAAATTTGCTCGACTTTCCACACCGAATGAGATTTTTTATCTCATTCTTTAGCACAATGCAACTGTTGGTGTTGTGCCCATGATCCTTGTGGAAGTCGCAGTACTTGGACTTATCCCTCTTGTTGGGGGGTGATTTTAACTTTCCATGCCAATTCAAGTTTCTGTTTCCCTTAATCTCCTTTAGGATATGGTGAACACCCTTGTTGAGTGGGGTATATTGATCATACTTCTTTATACGATCCAGTTTCTTTTCTTTCTGATCTTTTTTAAAAGAATTAGGATTGTTCTTCTGACCTTCCCTTTTGGTATCAGGAGCTTCCTTAGCTTCCTCGGCATTCATAATTTTTCCATCTTTAGCCATTAGTTCCGTAATGGTTTCGGGTGGATTTTTTTTGCTAAGGCGTAGTAAATATCTTTATCAAGTAACCCACTCGTAAGTGCTGCTATGGATGTTTTCTCCTCATAGTCTACCACCTCTAGCTTTTCTTTATTAAAACGAGTAATATATTCTCTAGTGCTTTCTCCTGGCTTTTGCCATATGGTCAAGAGGTGAGTACACTCTTGTTTGGCTTAGCCCCAAAACAAAAGTTATCAATTAATAACTCAGCTAACTAGTGAAAACTAGAGATTTTACCTCAGGGGAGATTATTATACCAAATCTGAGATGGCCCTATGATAGAACTAGAGAAAGCTCTACATTTCATCTTATCAGGCACTGAGCAGATGTCAACAACAGCTTGATATTGCTCTATATGCAAGATTGGATCATTTTTCCCATAATATTTAGGAGTAACCACTGGTGGTTTGAACTTGAAAGGTGTGGGATATTCCACAATTGCTTGGATGAAAAGTGATCCTTTGATGAAACACCTTTGCAATGGATTATTTGTCTTGGCCATTTCTCCTAGCCAATCTTCCAACCATTGCGTGGATCCTTTTCATGATTGATCCTCTAGTTTAAACTTGGTCGTGGTAAATTTAGCAGCTTTGATGTGCTTATGTGATGAACTCTCATCCTGAGATGTCTGCTCGGCACGTACCGATCCCCTTATACTGGCCCTAGATCTTGTGGAACATTCTATATATTCATGACGATGATCCTGCTCCCTATAATATCCCTTGGTTACTCGGGGGCCTAGCTGATCAAAGGCAGACTCTCTGCTGAGACTTTCTAAGACACTTGGTCTTGTTTTAGAGAAAGATCCACCAACATAATAATTGGTTGATCGTAATGAATAAGTTGCGACAAGACGATATGACCCATGTTTCATGCCTAACTGATGGTGGTGGTGGCATATTCCTTTTGGAATTAGAGAACTTAGATTGCATGGTGCGAGCCAGCTGCTTATTATTCTCTTGTATAGATTTTTGACCTTTAACAAGGTTGAGAAGAATGCTGTGTAAATCCACCGCACTAGGTGGAGCAGATGGAATGATGATGTTGCCTTCATTACGAGCGCTATTTTAAGGATCATTTATTTCGTTAAAGATAAAAAAAACCAAGCAAATGGTAGAGAACAATGATAAACAAACGTTCCCACAGACAACGCCAATCTGTTGATATCTAAAAATGGACTAACTCCAATTTTATAACCACAGATAAAAATAAGAGAAGTAACTCAAACCACACACACAAGAGATAAGAATTTTAGAGTGGTCCAGCTGTAAAATAGCCTATGTCCACTGTTATAATTATTCAGAAGGGTTACAATAGCTCAGTATAGTGTTCATATGAGTGATTCGAGTTGTCCCTTAAGCTAAAGGATTAGTTTGTATTTATAGGGGTGCAAAACCCTAAAGATGGAGCACTTTTATATTGCCAAGCGTTTACATCTGTGTACAATAAGTAAAACTCTTAGAATTCAGTTCTAGTTAGCATCCTTTTCCAGTAACTTTTGATGTTCCTATTGGTTTGCCTTCTGGAGTTGGTTGACATTACAGCTGACTAAGTGTCTATGAGGCCAATCAAATAGGGTGGTCGATCACGTTGGATGATAGGTGTGCATTCATCATTGGTCCTCGTGGGAGTATAATTTTTACATACAACACTTTGTAAAAAATCCTCGAAATACAAAACAAAATCCATACCATTATTACGTCATGTTGTAGAAGACATTGAAGATGCTTGATATTCGGATACGTCTTCTTAAATATGTGAATGCAAAGTGCCATGACGGATATAACGGGATACGCGATACTCCTTGTAAACTATAATGATATGGACAAGTCCTAAATTCTAGGGGCTATGTAAAAAATAACGCCCTTACAAATCTCCGCCTATGGATATGTAGGTACATACATAAAAAATCTGAATCATGTAACCCCCCCAAAAAATAAGAGATACAATATTCTAATACCCTCCCAGAAACTCCAAAAATGGAAAGATACTAAACATGTACAAACCTTAAAAAATCTTTAACTTTTCAAAATCTTCAAATCTCCTTGTCTTTCTACTGATCTTATTTTTAGGAGCTTTGTCAAAGTGTACCTGCACACAATAGACAAAGAAATATACCTTTCGTGACGTATCGAGTTTGAAATAAAATAAAACTCAAAAATCAAATCAATTTCCCCCATAATTCAAACTCTCACTCCCCCATCATTCATAATCCGTTCCCCCCCTTTTTATTTGTCTGAAATAAATAAGGAAAATAAACAAAAATAATAAAATGGAGTGTGTGACAACAAGCATGGAAAATCATCACATACATATACCAAATAATCTCATGCAATGATAATATCAAAAGCTTCGCAAACTATTTTTGATTTTTCATTTTTTTTCATTTTTTTTACAAAAACAACACACCATGAATTAACACAAAGATAACCAAGTCGGGAAATTGTAATGAGTGGGTGTGAACAAATTCGATAGAAAAATCAACTCAAACAATCATAACATATGTACACGATGAATTGTGAATACTACTAACGAATGAACTCAAAATCGTTCTTAGATGTAAAAATGTTTAATTCATATGATATCGACTCAATCTAATTAACAAATAAATATCTAAAATGATTTTCACACCAATAACGCGCAAAACTATGTAATGCTTTTACGAGATTTTTTTAGGACGTTCAAACCCATTGATCTTCGGCTTAACTCCCTCAAAACTCACATATAGAAAAATTTATCTCAACTCTTTTGTTTTGAAGAAATCAATGCTCATATGTAGCGAAGCATCAATGTTCTTTGAATTTTGGCCTGACACTTTATATTTTTTCTTTTGAGTACCTTTAATCTTTCAGGCTCTTTTTCTTTTACAACTGATGGCTATTCACGTAAAAACAACCTGTAATTCACAGCTCGATTCCATTGCTTTAAATATATCACATTTACTGGAGAGATAATTTAAAATTTTTCCAAACCGAGCAATGATTCTTACAACCACTACTTTCATATCTTATTTTATCGCATTTGGTTTGTTTTAAAGGCATGATTGAGATGAAAGCACTTTGACCAAGATGTGATAAACAAGTTCCAATATCAAATAAATTCATGCATGTGTGTATTAAAGGAGACAATGAGTTAAGCATGTAGAAAGTAATCACATCTCAATGACTCCAACACATTATAAAGCACATAAATGAAATGATGTTGTGTCTCAAAACACTATCAATAAGTCACGTGGATAATGGAATGATATTGTGACTTGGCAATCCTAAATGTCCATCCATATACCGTGTAAACAAAATACAAAGCTCTTTTTGGATTATTCAAAATTTTTATCAAAAATAAAATCTTTTTGGCTTTTTCACTCTTTCTAAAAAAATAGAAAATCTTTTTGTATTTTCCCAAATTTTTTCAAGAAAAACAAAAAATTTTCATAAAATATATCAAAACGGAAAAAGATAAATACATCACTAGCAATAGGCATGAAGATATGAATATGAAAAGCATCTTATGCTAGCAAACAATTCTAAACCTCAATCATTAGGTCCGAAGGTGTTCTCCAAAGGAGATGACATCTTATGAAAACCATTCATCAAATCATGTGAAGTTTCTAAATACTCAACTTGATCTCGAAAACACTCAAAATCTCGCATGTGATGTGCGGGAGCATGCAGAGTAACATATGTGGGAGTGTGTGTGGGATCACGTGTAGTAGCATATTGTGGAAGATACCTATGAGACACACTACTCAACTTAAAACAAAATTCACTAAGGTGTCCTCCGTACTTGCAACGGGAACAAACACACATGGACTTAGAAACACCTTTATGAAAAGTACTCACGTGACTAGCCATGAAAGCAACACACTTTTCATGTGGTGATTCTCTCCCTGAATCAATCGACTCGATGTCACTATCGCTAAAAGTGGCTTTATTAACAATCTCTTTGACTTTTCTCTTTAGCATAGTGGTACACTCAAAAGCTTTGTGCCCTTCGCCCTCACACTCATAACACCTTATATCTTCCTCTATTTCACCGCTATCTTTGTCCTCATCTTTTTTTTTTTTTTTTGTCTTTCTCAAAAATCTTTTTATTGGAAGAGTTCTTTTTGGAAAATTTGAGATTTTTTTTTAAAAAATTCGCAACTAAGGCCAAGTCATCGAAATCAACCTCTCCCTCAGATTCATATTCACAAACTCTCTCCTTTTTCTTTTTCTTAATTAGAGTCTTTAAATTTGTCCCTCTATCCTTAGGCTTAAGGGTTTTGGGAAACATGTCGATCTCATAAGTTGAAGGTTTCCTATGAGTTCTTCTAACCTAAGAGTGTCTAAGACCCCTAAGAGTTAATCACGGTAACCTTAGGAATAAATCGGGATTGGAGTGACCTCAAAATATTTTTCATGACTCTCGACTCCTCAATTTTCTCTCCCAAATTAAAACTAATGTTAACAATATCCGATAACCTAACATAAAATTAATCTAAACTCTAACATCGTGACGGTCTCAAACTGGGTGGTCAAATTTTGAAGCTTAGATGCCTTAACAGCGTTACTGCTCTCATGTGTGATCTGGTGGGTATCCCATATTTCCTTAGACGTAGTGCACGTCATGATGCGTCGGAACTCGTCAGGGTTGATGGCTCCAGAAATAGCATTAAGTCCATGGGAGTTATGGGTACTCCACTTAAATTCCTCATCAGTCCAATCGAAAATAAGTTTTGGATTAATTTCATTCCCAACCATGATAGTGGGAGGATTCCACCCTCTTTCTCATACTAACCACACTCTTTCATCAATATCTTTTAAACAAGATCTCATATGGGCCTTACAATATGCATAATTTGTGACATCAAAGACGGGCATATGATTATATAAGTTCTCCATTAGAAAATTTGCGATTTTTCAAAATCAAATTTTCAAAACAATTGATATCACAAGAAAATATTTTGTGGAAAAAGGATCTCACGATAATTTGGTGAAAATTTCTTTGATACCAATTTGAGAGAGGGTTATTCTCTGATGGCTTAAACATAATTTTAATTCCTTTAAATCCTAAATCATGCATCTAGGTGATTCAAAGCACTAAGTAAATAAGGCATGCAAGGAAAACACAATTTCAGGAAAAACCCCAAGGGAAAAACCTTTTATTTCACTAAAGTTTTGCCAATCGCAACTTACAAATACAATAGAGAAATACAACCCGAAGAATCTCCCGTGGGTGATCTATGTATACCTCAGTAATAATTCCCACGAGAACTACAAAGATTGCAATCTTCCTTCAATAATGAATTCTCTCGACAACCCATAATGACCACAGTTGTCAGCAATGATTCCTGCAAGAATCACAAGAGCAACAGTAGAGAATCCTTATCTAAAAGAGTAACTTCAATATAGAAGTGCTTTGGGTTTCAAAGATGATTCACAAAATTATTTGGAAAATATTGTGTGAACCAAAAAGTGTTTTTTCCCTATAAAAGTGAAGACTTAAAGCAACCGTTCTGTAGTTTTCGTAAATCAAAAGTCTTAAAGAAAAATCTTCACGAAGCAGGTATTTATAAGCGACACAAAAATTGAGGCGGCACAGTCTCATTCGAATAAGAAGCTCACCTCATTCTAACGACATAGATATGCCGTTCGAACGACATGTACTTCGTATCCAACGAGATCAAAAAATGCAAAACAGTAAGCCATTGTTTGAACCTAGTTTGATAAATGCTTCAAACGACCTTCTAACGAGATGCATGTCATTCTAACGAGATTTCCATCTCATTTGAACGATGCAAGGCGAAAATGAAATAATTTTTAAGTTCAAAACCTATTCAAAAAACTGCCTTATTTTGTATAAAATTAGTTTATAAAAATCTCCCAATACTTAGTAAAAAATCCTCAAAACACAAAACAAAAAATCCATACCAATATTACTTCAAGTCATAGAATATGTAGAAGATGATTGATATTCAGATCCGTGTTCTTGAACATGCGAATGTAAAGTGTCATGATGGATGTAACGAGATACACCATACTCAATGTAAACTATATTTCTACAGACGAGTCCTAGATTTTAGGGGTTGGGTCAAATATAATGCCCTTACAGAATAACTTGCTTACTACGTATTATATGTGTCTTGTTTATAATTGATTGATATTTTGATTTAAATTTGCTTAGTTCCTTAATATGTTGAGATCTTATGCAAAATCATGAAATATATTTGTTTGAATCTTGTTAAGTATTTAGAACTGTTCAGATTTGTTATGGGATTGATCCAATATGATGATGATTCAGATGATGTAATTGATATTTCATAACTTGAACATATTTTAAATAGTAAATCTCGTAATTATGAAATCTTCTTAAAACATGCTAAAATTGTTGACTTTACCCACATTCTGATGGATTTGGTCTTAGTAATGATCACCTCATATTAAAAACATGTTTAGGAACACTTAGGAATCAAATTTGGTATGATTTGGTTAGAATAACCTTTAAATGACATAAGGTGTGAAGAAAATCTGGAAAATTGAATCATGGGCCGAGTTTTAAAATACAACATCGCTTTGGGGCTGGCTAATATGTGAGGTGACTTGGACTTAGATCGAGTCGGGTATGACACTATATATGTATATGTTTAATTTTTTTGGATTTTTGTAGGGGGATTTGGCTAGGGTCTTTTCGGGGAACTTTTAAAGGACTAGTAGAGCTTCTTTATGATAGAGGATATAATTCTAATAGACAAGGATACCTATGGATAAGGTAATAATAGGGGGTGGTATATTAGATCGAGTTAATCTATTAGGATTCGTTGCTATGTTTCTATACATACATTGGATGGTTATGCTTTGTGTGCTATCTATGGACATACCTTGGGTATGTGGGTATTCATGGGGAATCTATCAGTGGAGATTTGATAGAATTCTTATCAGGAAGGGGTACTACTCCCATAACTGATGATGTAGGTTGAGTATAAGTCTATATCCTAATCTTATGTGCAGTTGGTCAACTATTTTGTGAGTGGGATACATAGGTTGCTTGATTTATCGTGTAGTCTTGGTATGTGATTTACACAGTGGTGTGATGGCGAAGTGATTTTCCATTTTCTTTATGTGTGCATGTTTTGCAGTCCACTGGAAGCGGGACCTCCTATGGATTGACTCGATAGAGGTACAAGAGGTCCCCCAAATTTTAGAGCCTTCGCATGATACTTATTTATATGTAGCTGGTACAATGATGAACATATTCATAAGAGGAATTGCATTGTGCTACTATTCTTATTGGGTTATCATGCGAGGTAGTATATGGATACTACATATAATTATTACTCTTAGTATATAGTTAGATTTATGTTATTATATTGTAGTTTTAGAGTGAGATCATGTATCTGTGACACCCCGACTAATTAAATACCGGGTAGCTACTCCTTTATTAAATTAATTCAAAATGCCAAGTTGGTCCAGTTAATAGCATCACTGTCGAAAACATTTTAATGATTACTAACCACCTAGTATTTAAAAAGTAAGTTGTCAAATTTTAATCTAAGTCTGATTAACATGCAACAAGTGTAATGAAGAATAATAACACCATTCACCATAACGAAGTAAATAGAATGATCATCACATAATGTAAATAAAGTATGGAGGAAAACTCCTCACTACAAATCCATGAACTGAAATAATTAAACTGAATACTGAATCAATACATGCCAAAGTCTGAAAAACTGAAATGGAAAGATGTCTCTAATAGAAATGGGCAACATGCCCTACAACTGATAGATACTGCATCTGGAATCCAAATGATAGAAGCTTCTAAAAGCAAATCCCTGTAGCTTCCACAAACAGCTACAGCTCGTCACCTGAATGAGTATCCTATGCATGGTGTCCTTGTGGCTGGGCACCTAAAATGGTTTTACAAGAAAAATAGATTTGAAAGCAAATGGGTCAGAGCCCGAAAGTGGAAATCATTTTAAAAACTGCAAGTGTTTTAATAACTTTAAAACATTAAATGCAAAATACATGTTAGGACGTGCACTCACATGAAATTCTCACCTCTCGACTATATGTGCACTCCTAACGTACCGTACCCATCTACATGACATACACATCTAACCAAACCGTAATAAGTTCTACCCCTTACTACTCGATTCCCATATTAACTTCTAGCGTTAACAATCTAAAACAGAGGCTTTACATAAACTCAGATTCTCAATTAGTATTACAATTCACTATCGGTTAATCCGTTATGTTCTCACTACATTACCATAATTATGTTCACAATAACCACAAGAATATTCCCATTAATTAAGTGTATATTATTCACGTCTTAAATATACAATACAAGCACCCCGAGAACTAGCTGCGGTGCACACATACTCTGCTATCCATCCCGGTACATCACGTACATAAGGATCACATATTCCGAATCTCTCAGGAATAGTTCTCAGATAACAACATCACAAATAATGGAGGCGAACACAGTCACATCACATGAGTCACGCACATACCTGCGCTCCCACGATCAGCAGACTTATTAACATCCCAATAAGTCCTTATCTGACCTATGTTCATCGAGGTAACCAGTCTAAATCCGGGCAACACAAGGATTAGAGGGCCCTAAGCGAACGCGAACCTCCCGTGATAGCAAGTATGGTAGGTATGTCATACACATAATATCAATACATATATACTAAGTATGCACACGTCTTAGTAATCACCATAACATATTGGTACTTATCTCTTCTCGTACTGACATATAATATACTACACCATTTATATGTTTCCCGGTTAATATAACGCATTAGTCCGTCGATTGCTCACATCGGAATAGACCCTCACGTCCTACTTCATATTTTCCTTTAAGTTCAAACTACACTACTAGGTTTGACTCCTCATTATATCCCAAACATCCCAAATATATCAATTACTCATCAAGGAAAGGCTATCTCTACCTATACACAAGGTTATGGGGCACTCGGGATCAAAACAGGCTAAAAAGCCTAAACTGCCAACTCGTTCGAAGTCTCGTTCGAACGAACTGAGTTTTCTAACGAGATCTCGTTCGAACGAAGTGGGCTTTCTAACGAGATCTCGTTCGAACGAACTCATCGAACGAACTTCACTCTCGTTAGAAGTCAATGGTCAACTCGTTAGAAGCTCGTTCGAACGAGCTCGTTCGAACGACCTGGGCAGGTCTTCTAACGAGTGGCCAGTTTCGAGCCCAGAAATCCTTATTCGTTTTTCACCACTTTCTACACCTCAAATCTCAACCAAAATTCGTCCCAACAATGTTTTAAGGTCTCTAATCAATCCTAAACATATCAAGGTCACATACAAATGTGTTTTACGGAATTAATGCATCCTAAACATCATTAAATCATCAAGTCTCTTCATTTTCCCCCAAATTTACATGAATATGAACCCTAGAATTTATAATCATTAATTTACCCAATCAAATCCGTTTTTGTTTCTTGCAAGATATAACAACATCAGATTAGTCCTCTAAATACGATTCTACATGCAATCCTTTCCTCAAAGTATAGTATTCTAACTCCAAACTCATGGGTTTTTCATTAACTTTCAAGAACAAATGTAAATCTTAGAATAATCTAACATGGAAGAAACATTCTCTGAATTAAACGGAATTAAATCACTTGCCTCTAGTGTCTCTGAATTCGATGTTGATTTGATGAAGCTTTTCTGCAGAATTCCCTCTCTACAAGCTTTCTTCTCCAAAGGTGGCTATGGTGGCTAGGGTTTTCTTAGGGAAAGTTTTGGAAACCTAATCTAATAACCCCCGTAGCTTATTGGGTCATTAAGGGTTGGTTAGTGGGTTTAGTGGGTCTATTCCCAATCAGATAAAGACTCCTAATTTTCGTCACTTTTAATTCCCAAAAATACAAAATTACCAAAATACCCTTTATGTTGCCGGTATGGCCTAAAAATACCCCGGGACCCAAACTAAACCCCCTGCTAGTGTTTTCTGACTATCTTGACCTTTCCGGACGCGTTGGCGCACTCAAAACGACCATACGGTTAATATAATTTAAATTCACTTTTATAAATAAAATAATTATATCCTGACGCGACTGTCACATGCGTCCCAATAAAATGACCAAATTGTCGTATATCAATCTCACGACAAATTTCATAATTCAATATTCATATATCATCATATATACTCAATATAGTCAAATACCAACTCACATCTCGCTAGTATTTTATCCGGATTAATTCCCAATTAATTCTCATTTAATTAATTAATCCCAAAAATAAATATCGCCAAAAATATACGGGGTATTACAGTATCTCACTTGTTAGTTTTGGGACTAGGATTCTCAGGTTGTAACTATGTCTAGTGTAATCGGATCGTGACACCTCGTAAAATTCATAAATAGATATACCAATTCTAAACATAAATAATACGAGAGTAAAATAATTAATACCATTCTAAGCATAACCATGATAAATAAAACTATATAAGTAATGATAATGCTAAATAACATAATGACAAATAAATAAAACATCTCTAATACCATCCAACTATAGTGCAACAAAATATAATAATTGGAATAACATAACTCATACTAAAAGGACATCTAAACTCTGAATATAAATAAAACTGAATAACATGACAAGTTTTCTGGATAACTAAATGAAAGAAATAGTATAATGAAAGTGAGCTACATGCTCCAACTAATAGTGCTCAAAATCTGCGGCTGTGGCTGCGACTGCGGCCTAGGACCTGTAAAAATAGTTCCACAAAGAGGATTCAACCTAACAACTCTACAGTGTATAAAAATATTATCACATTTGATCCATAATAATAAAAGTATATTTTTCTCCAATATTAAGTACTATTAAGTTATCCCAACCCAAACAACCTATGTAAGCATGCAGTATCAAACCTAATCCCGAAATGATATCCATATTTTATAGCTCCATGTTTTAGCTAAGTACTCTTTACTTTAACAATTTCCATGTTATAAATCCACATATACATCACTATTATAATTGCAATGTATAAGAAAATGGGAATCACATAATCCAATATCCATGTGAGTATACCTAACTTACATCCAAATCATATAAGGTTATGCATTGCCCAAATCCGAAGTACGAAGGCCTATCCCTATTCCATCGGGAATCACTCATTCCACTATTAGTGATAGCTATAGTACCTCCCAACCTTATAGCCTCAAAACAATATCCAAGGGAAATCACTACACTATCACATCAAACGCACGACCCCATACCTATGGCTATATCAGAGGATTTGACCCCATTATCCCAACTTGGGAGACGGGTGCCTTGGTACCTAGGATCAAGGTAATAAAACCTAGGTAAAACCCGTGTACTCATCGAAATACTGCGTGCGATCATGTCATACGTGCCCCATCAAATCCCCACTAGTAGGTTACATATGAGCAAACACGTCTAGGGGTGATAGTTTTAGATATGACACGAAAAAAATGACACAAAACGAAAAAAAATTGACCTAAAATTGACATGACTTGTCGAATTCTTATCGGGTCTTTTTGATATGAAGTCGTGTTATGTTTGTGTTAAAATTATGAGTCGTATTGTCGTGTCTTATCATATCAATCGTGTTTTTATTTGGGTTATCTTGTTTATTTTTATGTTATTGAAAATAAAATTTAAGAAATCGTGTTATTCGTATCATGTCATAATCTATATAGGTCATGTTCGTATCAGGTAAAAAAATATGAAGTTGTGTAATGTTCGTGTCCAAAAAACACTTATCGTGTCGTGTCGGCCCAAAACCCGACCCAAAAACACGAATAACCACCCTTACACACACCCTTAGTATGATTCCCGTAATTCAAATAAATCAACATCAACCCTACACAATGGGTCATAAATGTAATCTTTTTTATTTGATGTTATTACGCACGTTTAATCATTGACCGTCTATGTAAAATTATCCCAAAACCCCAAGGTCACTAAATTAGGTACCATACCCAAAACAACCTGTCCAAATACTTATTTTAATTTACCACAAGCACCATAACTTAAACCGACATAAAACCCAAGCAAAATTCCCCCCAAATGACCTACATTGGGTCTCCTATAGGGCCAGAATGATCCGACGTTCCCAATATTGGGTTCTCCCTCTTATTTTCAATAATGGCAGCCATAGCCAAAAATCTCAACACCTTAAAACTTCTAATTATCAACAATAACCCATCCTCCTAATGTATAATCAACATATAACTGTAAGAAAAAAAATCTATAACCTTTTGAGTGATTATAACACAATTAAAGGTCTAATTTTAGAAATTATTAAACTAACCCTGTAGACCCATTTTTCTTATGTGTGCTTTAGGTGAAATTTTTTTTTATAAAAACAAATTCCAATTTTAATATGCATCAATTTTGTGCACCAATTTCAATTAACATAATTTTATCTTGCTAGTCCTAAACATGCATCTAGTGTGATTAAGCTAATAATATATAGTAAAGTCCACAAAACACACAATGTCGATGTACGAGGAAACCACTAAGGGAAAAAACCTCAGACGACCCAAGTTTGCGACCTAGTCTCCAAATCCTATCCAACTTTTTTGACCTAGCCTCCAAATCAAACTTCATCTTACTCGAGTCTCTCACTCTCTTCTCAAGATCACTAATCCTAGACGCAAACAAATGCCTAGAATCCTCAAACTATAGAATCTCCTTCTTCATAGCCTCCATCAAACCGCAAAGACTATCTCTCTCACCCTCAATGTATTCTAGTTTATCCCGAAGATTCTTCTCATGTGCCCTAAGATCCTCAATTAATGCATCGTTATTTTCTATGGCACGCTCTTTCAACTTAACTTGCAACTTCAAGTTTGCCTTTTTCACATTTACCGCTTCCTGATACAAATCATTAAAGGAAACTTGTAACTCTCTCACATCTATCTCCTCATCCTCACTATGTTCACCCTCACTAATTTGGGATTCACACAAAATGGCCTCAAAAGTGTCATTCACATGAGTATCTTCATAATAAGATTTATCATTGTCTCTCACATGACATGACATAAACGCTACAAAGTTGCGCTCAATGAGAGAACTCTCTCCCTCTTATGGTTCACTATGACTTAAGGTGGCATTATATACAATTGGTTTATTGCCCTCATTCTTAAGTCTAGTGGGACACTCCTCTACCTTATGGACATAACCCTCACAACCAAAACACATATCCGACTCATCCCTCTTATCATTCTCACTTCGATTCTTAGGGACGTGATTGACTTTGTTGTTCTTAAATTTCTCAAGTCTTTTGGCATCTTTCGATTGATTTTGGAACTTTAGAAACTTTTTGAACTTCTATACCAACAAATCTACATCCTTGAAATCGGTGTCGAAATCATCATCCGAAACTTTAGCCTCCTCCTTTCGGGCTTTCAAAGCAATGCCATTTTATTTCTTTGGCACTTGCATGGAGGTAAACATTTCAAACTTATAAGTTTGTAAGTCACCTACAATTTTTTCTACTTTTGTTGATTCAAGCATACCTAATGAGTTTAAAACAGTCACTTTTTGATAAAATCTACTCGGCAATGACCTTAAGATTTTCGTTATGACTTGGTTGTCGGACATTTTCTCTTCCAAGTTAAATGGCCAGTTGACAATATAGGACAATCTAGTGTAAAACTCATCAAATGTCTCACTCTCTAACATATTAATCATCTCAAATTAGGTAGTGAGGTTTTGAAGTTTAGATGCCCTAACTGTTATAGTTCCCTCGTGAGCAAGTGAAAGAACATCCCAAGCCTCTTTCAACATCTCACACATCATAATAAGATTATACTCTTCCTAAGGGACGGACGAGGAAACAACATTCAAATCTTTAGAATTATAAAGTGCAAGTCTATGTTTGACTTCGGTCCATAACTCAATAGGTTTTAAAGTAGTGGCCTCTCCATCTCTCGTTATCGGTGGGGGCCAACCTTTTTCAATCGCTAACCAAGCACGCTCATCTATGGCCTTAAGTGCACTTTTCATTCACATTTTCCAATAAGCATAATTAGTTCCATCAGAAACTGGAGTTCTAAACACATCAAAAATTTTAAAATCCATACCTACAAGCACACGAGATCACTCGCATGAAAAAAATGTTTTTAGCTTTGATACCAATTTGTAGGCCCCTTTTTCTTATATGTGCTTTAGGTGAAAATAATTTTTCCAAAAAGACTTTTTTCAATTTTAATATGCACCAATTTTTTGAATCAATTTCAATTAACCTAATTTTATCTTGTTAATCCTAAAGATGCATCCAGTGTGATTATGCTAGTAAAAAAAAGTAAAGTCCACAAAACACACAATGCCGATGTGCGAGGGAACCACTAAGGGAAAAAAAATCTCGGATGACCCAAGCCAGACAATCACTATGATACGATTTTACAAAGTTCAAACATTAGACTTCCCCAACGACTCGAAACCCCACAAGCCTTGACGCTCTTCTATGCTTTAACCAATCCTCCACAGTGTAACACAGGAATCCACCTGTGTAATGTCCATAACACACGAGTCCACGTTCACATCGGTATCCACCAAAACAGCTTTGGCAACCACCTACGATTTGGAACACAGAGTCCACCACTTCTTCACTGCAAAACTCAACGAAATAAATGTTCAAAGTATGAATAAAATCCAGATGGTGCTTAAGTAAACCAAGATCTCTATAGAATATCTATATGAAAAATTAGATCTTGAAACACAAATGATGTTTTTAAATTGAAAAAATCTTTGTAAACAAGTGCAGAAAAATGAAATTGTTTTGTTCTGTAATGTTGGTTCTGGACAACTCAAAATTCTAAGAAAAAATCTCCTTCAATACAAAAACTTAAGTCGATAAGTTGTTAGAGTGATATTAGTTTGTCATTAGAACGACTCTACATATCTCGTTTGAATGAGACATGCATGTCGTTAGGACGACCAACTGATGTCATTTGAACGACAGTGAATGTCATTTGATCTTCCAAGACTCAAGGGAATGATGTACACGATTCTAAAATGTGTTTATCTCAGAATAAACGAAGTTATCTCCTGAAAAACGAAGTTAAAACATTTTAAAATCATTTTTAAACAACATAACATCCTTAAGACATTTTTTGAGTCCCATAAACATTATGCGTTCATACCTGAGAGTATCTCGGAATGAAATATGATATGAAGACGTGAAACATGCACCAATAAATAGGACATGATCTATCTTTGAAGCTTGTCCACAATGTCTTGAAAACAACGTCATAGACTATGTGGGAATCATGAAGAGATAAAATATATCTATGACTCAAATTGGTTTTTATTCGAAATAATGCCAATACATACAAATTGACACTATTTGGAAATTTGTCCTTACAAACCCTAAATTCATCTTCTTTATATGAATGTATTCAATTAGCCTATGATTTTTTATAAATTTACACAACAAACTTAGGGCTTTTGAAGATTACAACATGTACAATTCAGATCTCACTATTTCTAACACATATCATAAGTATTTATGGGGGAATAATCCGAACAGCTCGAACAACTCAACTCAGATGAATAACGACCTAAAATGGATGGGTAGAGGATCGCAACCCGAGATAAATACAAATAAGATTTCCACCTGCGTGGGTCTCAGGAAAGATGAGCACAATCAAGTGACAACTTCATCAACAAGCAAAAGATCCCTTCACGACACCATATCTTCCTCCCCTATAAATATAACCCTTACCCCAGATAAAAAGGGCATGTAATTCTTGTTATTAGAGAAAGAGAATAATAAGAAAAGTGAAACACCACGTGGATGTAGGCCATTATTAAACCACATAAATACATGTGTTGTGATATTGGTTTTATTCTCTTCAAGATTAATTATTTAGGATCATTCGTTGTGGGATAATTGAACTAACAATTGGCATCATCCATGAGAAACGAGTTTTCTCTTCCTAAATCAGTTGAAGCCAACAAATAACCATATCTCACCCACACAACGAACCTCAGCCTTTAATGTCCACCAGCAGGGTGAACTATCAACACCCAAGGTAAGGTTAGAGATCTACCCTAATAGGAGTTGAGGCGGTGCTCATGCTCGTTATCTCCTACAAGAGCAATACTTTGAGCAAAGCAATGAGCAACCTATATCCACTTAGATCTCACGACTAGTCAATGCATATGAAGAACGGCTCTGCCAGCAGGAGGAGACCACATGGATCCAAGATGAGGAAATGCACATCTGGAAAGGATGGAGTGAGAACTCCACAGAGATAAAATCAAGAGCCATGGACGAACACCTAGCCCTCAGGTGAGTAAAACTCGCAGTCGAGGAACGAGTTCACATTGCGATCAGGAGCACTCTGAGTACGAGAGTTATCCTGCAAGATGAGATCAAGACGTGGAATATCGTAAACACTATATCTACAAGGTTATTAGGAGTCCCCTTTTCAAGGGCAATCGAAGAGATAGAAACCCCCAAGAAATTTTCAACTCCCAAGTTTAGAATCTATGATTGTAAGACTGACCCATTAACCATGCACGTTAGTACATGCATGCCATGACCTTTTACAACCATAGCAATACTTTTATGTCTCATATTCCCATCCGCTCTAGGGGATTTCACACAAAGATGGTTTTAAAAGTTGTCACACAGGTCGATCGATAACTTCAAATAGCTCGTCGAAGCCCTCACTGCTCGATTCATCATCAGCAATGCTCATTCAAAGAGAATGAATTCTCTCCTCATTATGAGGAAGAAATCCTAAGAAACCCTGAAGGAGTATAGTGGGAGGTATATGGAAACTTACAATGAGGTTGAGAATTTCTCAAAACAAGCCATTGTGGCCTCATTCAAGGTAGGGTTACCTAGTGGCTCTATGTTACATTAGTTCTACACCGTTGATTAGGGAAGATCCTTTGAGATAATGTATTTACATTTGTTCAGTAAACTTAATCTTACGATGGAGGACTTGAAAAAATAACCATCCCTTTGGACGACTTTACTAGAAAGATGACTATGCCACTGGGAAAGGTGGTCCTACCAGTCCGAAATGCAAACTTCTTGAAGCTAATCGAGTTCCTAGTGGTTGTCATTAATTCTCCTTATGATGCCATCCATCAAAGAGGATGGATACATGTTATGCAAGCTATCCCCTCCATTTACTACGAGATTCTCAAGAGCATCACAAATCGTGGGGTAATTGAGATTAAGGGCAACCATATCGTTGTTCGGTAATAATTTATCATTTCCATTAGGCCCAATGAAGAAAAAGGAGAAGGATATCGTCTTTGAGGCAACCAAGGATGGAGATACACCATCTAAATCGAAACTAAAGTATGGCATATTGGGAATAAAAGAGATAAGGGTGAACCTTAGAGATAGGGTCATGGAACCATTACAAGAGGTAGTGTTTGGCGATTATTTTCCAGAGAAAAACTTCCTAATTAGTAGTTCACTTACCGACTAGGAACGAGAAATGCTAATTTATTTGCTGAAGAAAAATCAAGATGTGTTCGCTTAGCAGCCATACGATATGCCTAGGATGAGTTCCGAAGGCATGTGTCGTCAACTTCACGTGGACTCGACTTATTTGCCGATCACACAAAAGGTTCGTAGAACAACCTAAGAAAATAAAGGTTACAGAAGAGGAGGTAGGGGAGCTTTTGGAGGCAAGGCCCATTAAAGAAGTTCAATTCCCAAATGGCTATCGAACCCAGTAGTAGTGAAGAAAAATAATGGAAAGTGGAGAGTCTATATAGAATTCACCAACCTCAATAAATCTTATCCTAAAAATAACTTTCCTTTGCCGAATATTGACCAATTGGTCGATGCCATAGCCAGTCACGGACGAATGAGTTTCCTGGATTAATACTCTGTGTACCATCAAATCCCCTTATTCGGCCTCAATAAAGATAAGACCTCATTCATCACCACTCTCAGCGTACTATTATAACGTCATGTCATTCAACCTCAAGAACACGGGAGATACATATCATGGTTGGTCACCAAAATGTTAAAGGAACAACTGAGAGACACCATGGAGGTGTACATAGACAATGTTCTTGTCAATAGTAAGTGTAAATTCGACAACCTGCAGAACTTGACAAAGACTTTTGAGATACTTAAATACTACAAAATAAATCTCAACACAGTCAAGAGCTCATTCGGAGTCCAATCTAGGAAGTTCCTTGGGTCTTTAATCAACAAAAGGAGGATTGTGACTAATCCCGACCAGATCATGGTAATAAAAAATGTTCATCTTCCAAAGATGCTTTGCGATATTTAAGAGTTAATATGAATACTAGCATCTCTCAATCGATTCATCTCCAAATCTTCCGATAGGTGTCAACCATTTTTTTAGCTGCTGAAAAAGGAAAAGGGCCTAACTTGGAATGAAGAATGCTCAAAGGCCCTTGATGAAATCAAATCATACCTAAGTCAAAATCCTTTGATTTTAATCCCTAATCCGAGGGGCCAAGTTTACTTGTATCTCACAGGATTCGATCACGCATTCAACTCGATCACGATGTGTAAAAAATGGGGCACAAAGCTCTTATTTACTTATTTAGCAAGACACTCCTCAATGTCGACGCTACCTTCCATTTGAGAAATTGGCCTACTCTATGGTCATTTCTTCATGAAAGTTAAAGTATTATTTTGAATCTCACTCAATCATAGTCATCACCTCTTTCCCATTCAAAGCCGTACTAAGGAAAGCTAACCCATCTAGATGGATATCTAAATGGTCAGTGAAACTTTAAAGGTTCGATATCCATTATCACCCAAAGACTGCTATAAAAGGCTAAGTACTAAAATACTTTATTGTTGAGTTCACTGGGGCAGGAGGGTCCAGTGACGATGACTTCACCTGTTAGTCAATCAGCCAGAAGTTTAACCAATTAACAAAGTGGACTCTCAATGTAGGCGGTGCCTCTAATTTAAGGGGGAAAGAGTGGGAGTTGTACTCATTTATCCCCAAAAGACTATGAGCGAATAAGGGATCATACTTGGCTTCGAAACATGCAATAATGAAGACAAATACAAAATCCTCATCGTCGGATTGCACAAAGTCTCTTATTTAGGTACAAGCCACCTAAACATATATTGCAACTCAAGGCTGGTATCGAACAAAGTGTCGGGATATTACAATGCCAAAGATGAAAAAATGTCAACAAATCTGCAAGTCACCCAAGACCTAATCACTAAATTGAAAAGGGTCCAAATTTAATTATTCTTCCCGGGGAACAAACACCATGTCGATACTCGAATCGCTTTGGGGTTAGTGGTAGATTCCAATCTTGAAAGAGTCATCAAAGTGAAATTCCTCACTCAGCCCAGCATTGCAAAACCGAAGGTCACCGAAAAAGTCCTTGATGTTAAAAAAATATCCTAGCTAGATGGATCCGATCAAAAATTATATATGAGAAGACGTCCTACTAGATGGCAAGAAGCAATCTCTTCGGGCCTAAATAAAAGCTACCTGCTTATACTTGTCACCTGAAGGAAAACTTTAAAGGAGGTCTTTAATAGATTACTACTTCTAATGTGTGCATCCAAATAATGTCGAATAAATCCTAAATGAACTTCACGATTATATTATTGGGAGCCACACAAGGGGAAAATATTTAGCCTTCAGAGCAATCAAGGACATTTTTGGCCGTACATGGAGAAAGATGGCATCTCCTACGTCAGAGTATATGAGAGGTACCTAATGTTCTCGCATATGCTCCACTAGTCAGCTAGCGATTTAAAATCATTCACTGGCCCATGGTTGTTCACCCAGTGGGGTTTGGACATCTTAGGCCAACTACCCACAACATCAGGAAATTGCAAGTATCTCTTGGGCGACACTTGTTATTTCACAAACTAGATTGTAACAGAGCCATTGGTGAACATTAGAGATACTGATATGACCAGATTCATCTGTAGGAATATCGCGACTCGTTTTAGTGTACCAAAAATGATTTTCACAGACAATGGAACGCAATTTGAAAGTGTGTTGTTCCAAAACTTCTGTAACAATCACATCATCAAGCACCACTTCAGCTCACTAGCCTACCCCAAAAGAAATGGGTAGGCTAAGGCTTCCAATAATAACATGCTCGATGGCATAAAGAATAGATTGGAGAAGGCAAAAGGTGCTTGGGTAGATGAACTTCCCCATGTTCTTTGGGCATACCGTACTATACCTAGAAAATTGACTAGGGAAACACCCTTCGCTTTAGCCAAAAGAATGGAAGTCATTATCCCTATGAAAGCAGGCTTGTCAACTATGAAGACCATAATTACCAACCAATACTTGAATGGAGAAATTATAAGGACTGAGCTCGACCTAGCCAACAAAGGAAGATAAAAAGCCTTTACAAAGTTAGATTCCTACCAATCACAATTGTCCATGAAATAAAAAAATGGCGTCCAAATAAGACGGTTTTTGGTCGGAGATTATGTCCTCAGAAAAGTGTTCGATAGTGCCAAAAATCATTCTGATGGCAATTAGGCCTTGACTGGGAAGGGTCGTCCAAGATTATTAGAGATGATCTCCAGGGAGCTTATCATTTAGAAACAATAGAGGTAAGGGAGATGTTGAGGGCCTAGAATACGATCAATTATATGAAAATTTATTTTTAGCAAGCTTATTTCTAGGTTATTTCTCGCAAGTTCATCTTAGCTTTATTGGTTATCTTTTCTGGAATAATTTTAAGTCCAATTTAACTTCATTATTATTCCATCAATTTTCCAAATTTTAGGCTAATTATTTTTATATAACATCATTATGTCTGATGAATGTTTGGTTGTCGGCATAGATGCCTTAGTATGATTATACATAATCAAAAACTCAAGGTTATATGTTTTCGTCATAAAAAAATGAAAGCATCAAGAATTGACCAAGCAAGTAAAAGACCTAACGGGGATCCCTAGACACTAAGCATCCCGACTTTGGTCGGTTAAAAATCCTGATCGGGTGGACGACCCTAAATCAGGTGCATTTTTGCCATAGTTTGGGCTAAGCCTAAGGTTATGTGATGACACATTCTAAAAGGTAATACAAACAATAAAAACACGCTCAACATACGAGGAAAAAATGCAAAACGGGAGTTAACAAAGAATTTCACAAAGCAATCATTTCACAAAAGCTTATACATCAATAGAATTATAATATACATTTCTAATACAAAAAATTTATCCCCGACGAGTTACCATCTCGGTGAGTGTAACCCTTCGTCTATCATCAATATTTGGCCTAAACTCATCGTTGCTATCATGTACTGAAAAGTAATCTTTCACCAACTAAATAGGAAGAACGTCAAAAGGGATCAAACCTTCATCACTTCCAAATGGAGGATGACTGTAAGCAGGGTACTCTACTTGGTACCAATACCAAAGCTCGTAGTCTTTAAGGACCTTCACAACAGCTAGGGAATTTAGCCAACCATGCTTATATGACACATGTTTGGCTTCATCCTGCATAAAATGGGAATCTAACCATCCATCATTACAACCAGCAGTCTAGACTACGCGAGTACCCTTTCAAAAGAGGTACTTCAACTTCATTATATCGTTACCAAGGCCCAACTTGATCTCACCATCTCTCTTTTAGTCCTCTTTAGCTTTGCCGAGCCTCTGCCTTACAGAAATATTTTTGTTCTGTAATAGCTCTATAACGTCGCTGACATCCCTAACGTCTCTCTTTAATTTTTCCAACAAATGAGATTGTTCATTGAAAGAACTTGTCATTTTTACAGATCTTATCAAACAGAAGAAAGGCGCCACGAACCTGGTTACTGTATTCTTGATCGAGTACTTGATCTAGATCATCGGCCTCTGAATAAGGGTCAACACCTATAATCCTATTTTCAAGTTTCTAGAATCAAATGAAAATCATTTAGATATAAATGAACTAATTTCAAACATCAGATGCTTTTCATTAGATAAAAAAAATGGGGGAAGTCCTTACAAACTGTAATACCCAATACATTCTAGTGTCGACCGCCACTAAGACTACGTCGAACGTTACTAAATTAAATATCATTGTTAGCATGTGACATATATGAGACATATAAAAATTTCATTCCACAAGATAATAATTAATGTGGTCCAATAATTGTAACCATTCATGCAATATTAAAACCCATCACCATGTTAATCTCCAAATTAAATCCAACTCCAAATAAATATAATCTGAAATAAAATGATCCAACTATAAACATCTGAATAAACCGTAAACAACTGTGGAATAGATTGTCCCACAAAATCCATAATAAGAGTCTCATAGTAAATGCGACGGAATAGAAAAATAATCCTAAATAACTAAAGCACCTAAATAAATAAGTCCCCAGCTGCACCTCCAAAATATTTTCAATCACTCCTATGCAGCTACTCCAGCGTTATACCTGAAATATTAGTCAACACAATGGGCCAGAGCACACCGCATGAATACAAGTTACTCACCCAATTAGGGTCCATGAACCCAGACAGTATCATTATACATAATAAACACCACAATAGAGTATTTTAATTTAAACGAGATAATCATTAACGTGCGAATAAACGTAAACTACCACTATCTACCATACAACTGATCCACCCAAAAGTGTAAGTCCTAATATTCCATTAGCATTATTATTTATAATTTTATTCTTGTCCTTACTTAATTTAATTAACCGAGTATTTTAATTCTCGCGACACCAATATGAACAGTCGACCCCTTTTCGGTCTCGCACACACTCTTGGCACGCTTAAAGTTCTACACATCACACCCATTCCCCTCACTATAGTCAGTCAACCATATTCTATCAGTTTTGTACATACTTGTGAGGTTCCATGCACGACACATCACTATATCATGTCAACCCGCTTAACTGTCAATCCGCACATGCTTGTGATGGTAACACACACCCACGTCGCTATAGTCAGTCGACCTGTATTCTATCAGCCCTGCACATACTTGCGCCACAAATTCATATTAATACCCGTTTATCATCTTAGGTATTAATTCTAAATTTCTTAATTTCTCATTATCTCATTTTCTTATTTTAGCCCCACCCTATTATAGAGCATAATCCTCTAACCAACCCCTAGTCCCATACCTAGAGGTCTCCAAAACACAAACACATCCAACCCTATATTATAGGTTAAACTTTCATTATTTATCTTTTCCTAGTCTCGCGCCTAGGCTATCCAAATCAGCAAAACGAGACCAAAATAAGCCCCACCCTGAAATATCCCATCCGTGAAAATATACACTAACTAGTCCCATATTTAGAAAGTGTTAAATAAAACTAAGGCATACCCACTGGTCCCATACCTAGCAAGTATTCCTAAAATTAAGGTGGGAGCATAATTACCCAAAATTCCCGTCGTCCCCACAATAATAATTATAATTAAAGCAATAAGTTGCACATTCCAATTTATCAATAATTATACGACTTTCTCATGCGATCACAATTTAAAATCAATTTAATTCGTTCAATCCATCTTTGTGATTAACACCATTTATTTTATACAATTATTATAATTTCAACATCATGTAAGATTAGAGTGCACACAATAATAATTCACTTTGATCATACCTACATAATTTTCTATGATTGCACAAGTCCCTTTTTCATTTAAATAAAATCACTATGGTTTCTACACGTAAACCAACCCCCATATTAACCAAAAATTCAATCTCTACCCTAGGTACACAAGAGTTACAAGTCTTAATTCATATTAAGATTTTTCACAAAACCAGTCCCAAATTAGATTTATTTCCCCTAATTAAGGTTGTTAGTGTATTTTAAAAAAAACGTGTAAATTAATGTTTAGGCGATATTTAAGATGCATAATACTAAAGAGAGAGAATAGAAGTATAAATTCCTGAGAAAAAAGTCGATTGAAAATTCTGATTAGATGGTTGCAATCCTCTCGAAAAATTAATAAAGATTCATTCCTGAACAATTTTGAGAAAACACCAATTAAGCCTTCAAAACTTGGGTTGAATCTTGATTAAATTTGGGGCTAGGATTTGTAGATGAAAGCTGGTAAAGATGTAGAAGTCTTTTGGTTGAAAAGTTGGTGAAAAAGTGTTTAGAAAAGTCTAACCCCGAGTTATTTTAATATGAAAAAATATTAGAGTTGTAATTAACTTAAACTCTTCACATCCTCAAACCTGCTGACACTGATCATTCCGAATCGATTCGCCCTTTAGGCCAAATCGAGTCGATCTAGTCAGGTGCCCAAGATGCCCCAAAATTTTATATATATTTTAAATTGCTAAAAATAATTAAATCCAATAAATTTATATTTTTGAATTTCAAATTAAATTATACTAGTACCGGTTTCAAAAACTATAAGGTGTTACACAAACACTCAAAAACATATGAATACAAGAATTTTGGGGAGCTAAGTTAATCCTAACTAGCTTTGACCCTCTGTTTCCTTCACCATCTCTTGAGATTGGGAGGTTTCACCTTGGTCATCATTTGCCTTTTCTTGATTGACCATAGCCTCTGCCTGAGTGCTAGTTTAAGCCTTATCTCGTTTTTCCTCCCTTGATGGAGAACCCAGACCATGCTTTCCAAATAGATCAGATTCTGAAGGCACATTGGTCTTGACCAAGGCCGCATCCCATCCTTTCTTAAAATTTGACTTTCGAATGAAAGCTAAGTGTTTCTTAACCTGGGCAAAGTCCTACACGTACCAGTGATCAAAGGCCTTATCCTTGGTTGCTGCCAAGACACAAGGATGATCGGCAATAGCCTTATTCAACATGTCATGCTCCGTCCTTAACTTGTCAAGATAGGTCTTCAAATAAGTTGGCATACTTATTCTCATCATCTTACACTTTTTTTGGTAGCGACCAAAGATGATTGAGACTTTGCTAGCGCCTTCATTAGGTGTCCTGACCTGCTTGGCACCCCTGCTAAGCATGGCAACAAAGTCTATCATAAACTGCGATGATAAAACCCCATGTCAATATAGTTACCAAAATAAGAACACAATCGAATCAATAATTGTTAAACTTATCAAAGATAACACCTGTGTGGCGTGGGAAGAAAGCTACTCGAAGATCGGTTTATCAACATACTCTCGATCTAATACCAGAATATCACCCCTTACCAGACCTAGGTCCAAAAATGGGTTCTTATCCACCGACATAGTTTGGTGGCACTTCCCCATGTTGGGGCATCCACATTTTTAGTGGGTAATAAGTTCAGAAGGACTTTCGACCTCCTTTATTTTGGTTACATTTGCTTTTGGAGAGGTGAGGAGTTCAGAGTCATCCACAAGAGTAATGTTTATTTTTTTAGGAGCTTGGGATTATATTAACATTCACGGGCTCAAAAAAGGATGATATGGAGGATCTGGAAGAGTTCTCTCTTGTGGAAGGAACTGGTATTTTAGGGATGTAGTTCATAGGCCTAGATTAAAAGCTGGATGTGGAGTTGGTATACTCAAACAGGAAAGACGCTGGCATATTATGTTCTCCACATGGAACAAAAGGGCTCCTTAACTTCCAAACTTTGATAAGCTCTTCACAATTGAAGTGAGATGGCTCCTTCTTCTGTGATCCAATGAACAAAATAAACGAGAAAGAAAATGTTAGTGTCTATTTTAACCAATTACCAACCAACAACAACATAATTTTAAAAAAAAAGTTTGATCAACCAATTCTCATCCCCTAGGCAGGGCATACAAAAACTCTTATATGGTCACCCTCAGGAATGGGTGTGTGTTGCCAATTCCTGGAAATAAATTACTAACTCTAGTACTTCTTGTTAGAATCAGGAAGATTGACAACTAAAACCCTATCGATTTTTCTCTCCTTCAAATAAAAGATGTTGACAGTCTTGTTTGACCACGAATAACTATATCTTATTCCTAAACTCCCCCAAAGTTTTGTCATTCACGTAACAAACCATTTTTTTCTAAATTATAGAAGGAAAAAGGGACGAAAATGAACAAATCTAGAAGGTCGGTGTAAGAAAAATTAAATATGCGAAAAAGAATAAAACTTAGAACTAAAGGAATTTATAGGAAGCATCGATGCTTTGAATAGTTGAAGTGATGGAGAAAAATGGTGGTTAGAAGCCTTTGATAGTCAGGTTTAAATTTTCAGGCATATCGTATATGAAAATAGAGCCTAAGATCATCAACTGACAGAGGCGCTTCGATTTTGAGGGAAATTTTACAAACGTATCCCCAACTAACACGAGAAATTACAAGTGCACCCTTCGAAGGCCCATTGGGAAAAACCTAGCAGATTCTTTTTACAATAAGTATTTCCAAGAGTAGGAAGACATTATCTCATGTAGGGACCAACCACCTTGGCCGACCAAGTCACTTTTTGACCTCTCCCCCCCCCCCAATTCAAGCCGTAGAGTTTCGAAAGCAATTATGGGGGACCGAATAGCCCAAACAACTCGGGTCGGATAAATACCTTCCTAAAATGGTTGGGTAGAGGATCGTAACTAGATATAAGCATGAATAAGATTTTTGATTGCGTGGATCTCGAGAAATATGAGCACAATTAAGCAGAAACTTCATCAACAAGCAAGAGATCCCTTCACGGCACCATCTCTTCCTCCCCTATAAATGTAATCCTTTCCCGAAGGAAATGGGGCATGTAATGCTTGTTATCATAAAAAAGAGAATAATAAGAAAAGTGAAACACCCTGTAGATGTAGTCCATTACTGAACAACGTAAATACATGTCTTGTGAGATTTTGTTTTCTGTTCGGCATTAATTTTTCAAGATCATTCATTATGGAATAATTGCACCTACATAATTCATAGGTTAATTTGTTCATTTAATAGCAAATTTCACGTGTTTATTAAGAACATAATTAGGGTTCTTAATTTAATTAAATTTAGTTATGAAATTAGGTTCAATAGTTAAGGAAATCAAATGATATAATTAGGTTTACAAATTCCAACATATAATTACTACTATAACACAAATGTAATCATATTTTTACACAAAGTAAACTTTCTCCAAGGATGATTATAAGAATCAATCCACCAAATCCCCAAATCTCAAGAGCTAGGGCTCTTTCCGCTACCTCATTAGAAATTATGGTTTCTATAAAGTGTGTTATGTGTTTTAGGTTAACTTAATTAGTCTATTATATTAAAAAATTCATAATTAGGCTTAGCCCCAAAATGTCCTAATGATAAAAGGCCTAAAATAAGCCACAAATGGCCTAAAACTTAGCCCAATCCAGATACAAACTCAATGGATCATTATCCACTATTTTAAGGTCAAACTAGATTTTCTAAACATCCCACTAACCAACCCAAAAGTTAACACGTTTTGCGAGTCAATTATCTTATTAAGTTTACTAATTAGTCGGTAATAACCCGAGCAGCTAGACTTGCATTGAGTTGATCATTTGGATATCCATCCACAGAGTAACATGTTTATGTAATAACCCTTATTATTAATTAGTTAAATAAATTGATATTTATTAATTATTTGAAATTGGATCGTGTGTTTGGTAGTTGTGTAAATGATTGAAAATATAAATTTCCCGTTGTTTTAAATTTAAGTTCAAAATTTAAATTATATTTGAAGAACTTGTAAATTAAAAAGAATGTTGTTATTTATAGTTTATATTATGAGCGTGTGCCATTCGAATAAGCCCTAGTGGATACAAAGGCCAGAAGTGATTTTTTTAATGTGCCGAATTGTGCCCCATGGTTGAATAACCCTTTAAGATAAGTATTAGGAGCATATGAGCAGTGTTTTAGGCTTATTTATAAGTCTTAAATTAGGTCCATATAAGACTAACTAAATTCAGAGGTTAAATAGAGATTAAACCTCATTAATAACACATCTAAAACATAAGACAAACCCTTGCCTAGCAGAGGAGACTTTGGGAGAGTAAAGGAATCAACAAGAAGAACCTAAAACATTAATCTTTTGATTATTGGAAAGAAATATCTTGCTTTACTACGTATTACATGAAACTTGTTTATGTTTAATTGCTACAGTAATTTAAATTGAATTAATCACGTGCTTGGATAAGATCTTATGAAAAATTATGAAATATTAGTTGTACTCTTGTTGAATGTTGAGAAATGTTTAGATTTACTATAGGATTGATCTAGTATGATGATTCATATGATTATAATGATATTTTTATCATGTATATATAATTTAATTAATTAATATCGTAATTAAGATGAACCCATATTGAACATATGCTGAAATTGATAATTCAATCCTTATTTTGATTAGTTTAATCTAGGTAATGATAATACAATGTTAGAAACATGTTTGGGAATTCCTAGAAAATAATAATTGAGATAATTTGGGACTGATTATAGGTTAAAAGAACCTTTAAATATATATGTTATAGAGAAAATTGAGAAAATTGGATAATGGACTGAAATTTGAAATATGATATCGTTTTGGGAGGGGTTAGATCAATATGGGTTTGGAATAAAATGCCACTATTTTGGGGAGGCAGGCTCAGGGAAACTTTGACCTGGATCAAGCCAGATCTGGTGATTTTTCCATGTGAATTTTAATTGGAAGTGGTTTTCAAAAGTTTTTTTGTGAGGTCCTGTAGAGGTCTAGTGGAACTTCTATAAAATAGAAGATGAATATTTTTATAGGCAAATATAATTATGGATAGTAGTAATAGAATGAGGGGTTAGTTAGGAGAAAACTTATAGTTCGAGTTAAATTGTTAGGATTCATTGTTGTAGTCCTCTACGTATATTGAATTGTTGGGTCGTGTACCTATTTGTGGATACATAAGGGCGTTTGAGTAATTCATGAGGAACTTATCAGTGGGATTGGGAAAGGAATATTTGTGGGATCGGATACCACACCCTTGAATGATGATGTAGGATGCCTACAGGTACATATCCCCAGTGCTGTAAAAATATCTCCTAGGCTTCGCCTATGCGCGCTTTGGCTTGAGGCTTGGGAGAAATGCATTGTCTTAACCTTTTACACCTTATTCTTGGTAAAAGGCTTAAGACGCACTCTTTTATTAAAATAAAAGCACTTTAATGAAACGATATCGCCTTTTAAAGACTTTTTAAAAAAAAATGGGACCAACATCTCATTCAAAATAATCAAAAGACAAATATTATCCCAAACATCTCTGCCTCCCATAAAAAATGCGCATTTTTTCTTTTTTTCTTAGTATTTTAATTTGCATATATTCAGACATATTTTAAGGTATGTACCATTTTAGTATTTTTAATAGCCTTATTGTAGTTAAAAATGTTAAAATATATTAAAAAAATTACTAAACGCCTTTTACGCCCAAGGCCCGCCTAGGCTTCTATAGCTTCGGCTTGGCCTCGACGCCTTGGTCATACCCCACGATTTTTAGAACCATGCATATCCCAGATCCCACGTGTTGTTTATAAATCATCTCGCATGATGGGGACATAGAAAGCTAGATCCACGTGATAATTGGATTAGTGGTTATACGGTGGGGGTGTTAGTGTAATGATTAAAATCGATGCCTTTGTGTTGTGCGTATATGTATAGATAGTACGATGATGGACATATCTATATGAGGATATTCAAATGCAAACTTAAGATTAATGTGGTATGCTCACTCTATATAGTATGTTATTGTAACCCCCCATGGCATGCCCTTTCCATCCACGGATGTAGAGACTCTTTTTCTCACTTAACTTAGCTATTACTAGGGCAATCATATTATAGGCGTGACCTATGTAAAAGAAATCGGCCTTAAATCATCAGAGTTGACAATAAACTAACTTTAACTTAATCACCCATTACATAAAAGAAATCATCTACTAAACTGTAAATTTCATTAACGATCGTATAAAGTCTCCTTACATCTTTGAACAGAATCTCTTACAATCCTTGAAATCAGCTATAATAATATAAAAGGGAAATAACTAAGGGTTAATATATAATTATTACAATCTTTAAATCAAAAATCTGAGAACACAAGACACACTACACCATATATCAAAGATGGTAACGGACCATGGCCGTGATCTAGCCCTTGGGTCTTGGCTGAGGTCCGTGACCATTTTCTTTGTGACCAAAAAATATGGGCACGAACCTAGTTCACGACTATGGGTGGACTTATGTTCAAAGTTAGTCACGGACCTAGTCCATGACCATGTGTGGGACTGATGTTCACCCTTCGATGACATGTTTTTTAGCCTAAGTCCAACAATTTGAAATATTCATTTTATTCTCAAACCAGGCATCCCGTGACTATATGGCCAGTTCCAACGAGTTACATTGGTCCCGTGCAGGGTATCCGTGCCTCTTACGGGGCCATTTGGGGTTGTTTTGGGTTTTCACCCTCTAGCGACATGTCTTTAAGTCTAAGTCTAGTGATTTGTAAATTTTAGTTATATTCTCAAATCGGACGTCCCGCGAATATGTGGTAAGTTCTTACCATGCAAGGTGTTCGTGCCTCTTACGGGGCCATTTGGATTTTTTCCCTCTAGCGGCATGTTTTTAAGCCTAAGTTTAGTTATTTGTAAGTTTTAGTCATATTCTTAAACTAAATATTCATAAATCAAACTAAACATCATAAATCAAACTAAAGCACCAATATACCATCAATATTAGGGGTGCAACCGGTACGGATTTTTTCCGTACCGTACCGTTTTGGTCCAGAAAAAAATGGGTTTGGTTACATATTATGAAATACCGAAAACCGATTTTACCGAAACCGAAAATACCGTCAAAAATTTGGTTGGTTTTGTTTTTTAGATACAAAAAACCGGTTTACCGAATTTACCGTACCGATATCGTACCGAAATACCGTACCAAACTTTTTGTGCAGTGTCAAATTATTTTGGGTATCATACTACTTCTATTTATTTTATTTCTCATGAGTGAGTTTTTATATTCTCTTTGAATTTAAATTTATTTATTTGAGTATTTGGTTTAAGTGTCAAATAATCATGTTAATTAAACATATATTTTGTTTAATTAATCAAATATTTAACCCAAAAGGAATTAGGCAGCATTTTTTTAAAACAAAAAGAGCCGTTTGTTTTGTTGGCTATATTTTCGTTTTGTCCTTATTTCATTTGGGCTTTATATTGTGGTTTGTGTAGAGATCTTTTTTTAGGGTTTTCATTTCATTTTTTTTACCTCTTTCTCTCTCAAAAGTGTGGCCGTCATTTTTGTTTGAGCTCTCTCTCTCATTTTTTTCTTCATCTTTAACCTTGGGTTGATTTTGAGAAATAATTTTTTGGGGACTTTTATTTGAGAACGCCATTTTTTTTGTTTTGAGATTTGGCTTTTGATTTGGTGTGGTTACTTCATTTTGAGATCGGGTTTTCGATGACAATTTTTTCGGCGCCAGCTGTATTCGGATCTGAGTTCCCTCCGTGTTTTCCGGTGATTTTTTTTCCCGACGAGTTGTCTTTTCCGGTGAGTTGGCTTTTCCGGCGAAGGTTTATTTTTCCGGCGAATATTTTTTGAGGTAACATCTCCCTCATTTTATGAGGCTCATCATCTTGGCTCACTCTCCTCAAGCACCAGCTCCCTCATCTCGTCTCACTCTCCTCCGGCTCCGATAAAAGCAAACCGATTAGTTTGGTCTCGTATCTGTCTAAATCTATTGTTCCAAATGCTACAAATACTAGAAATTGTACCTGTTTATGTATGTTTCTAATTGTTCCAAACAACTAGAAATGCTAGAAATTGTAACAGCTATAAATGGGTATATCAAAATATATACCAGATTTATCGAATGCATAAACCGATTTGAAATTCTGGTATTTACCGGGAAAAAAACGAATTGAAACCGAAATTACCGAAACCAAAAAAACCCAAAAATATCGAAAATACCGAAAAACCGGTCGGTTTGGTTTTGGTTTTTAATTTGATGTACCGGTCGGTAAATTGGTACGGTAGGATTTTACCATATAGAATGTGGTTTTGGTATTGGTAAGGGGTTGTTACCGACCATACCGTACCGGTTGCACCCCTAATCAATATCATAATAGGATAAAATTTGGATACAAATAAGATTGTTAATGGCCAATATAATAATAGGATACAAATAAGATTATCAAGAGTAAAATATTATTTTGATACTCAATCTTCCTATAAATCAACTAAAGATCCTTCAAATTAGGGTTGTCATCAAGAATAGACTGGAACCCGTTAGGAGCTTTTAATGCTTCCGCTTAAGTAGTCACACCCTTTGGTGCGTGAACAAAAATAGACCAATTGGCATCGTTTATGCACTTTAAGAAAAATACCTTTTTTATATTCTGAAAGGCACAAATAAAAGGCTCGTCGACTATGTAATCTTTACTCTTCATCTTTGATAAATCTATCATGACAAATTTTAAGTCGAGATTAACTTTACAAGCATTCGTAGTGTCCTCCACATTCACCCAGTCACAATAGAATGCAGTTATGTAAAATCTAAATCATCGAATTTCAGGATTTATTGGACAATTCCCTAATAGGTTAGCACCGTATCTATTGGATTTTTATCAATTTTGCTAGCGACACAAGTAGTCAAGGCATAAATTAAATTTTTTTTGTTTTGCATCAAAGTTTATCCTCAAATGGATATGAAATGAAATCAAAACCATTGTTGGGAAAATTCAAAAACTCTTTCGCACAAAATTTAGGATCTTTTTCTAAGCGTGCAAGACTTGAAGAGACATCACCTTTTTTTAGAAGCTGCATTTATTAATGAATTTGTATTATGTCATGTTTTTACCACACATGAATAAATAGCCAAACACGTAAGAGGTGGAAATTACCTCTTTTGATATCCATGCCTTAAAATCATTCGTCGTGCAATTTCTTCTCTGATTTTGGGAAATTTCAATCTCCTACCTCCTAAAGGTAAATTATAGAGTTTGGATTATAATATATATAATACATGTAATCAAATAAGAATAATTGAGTTAATTATGTAGCTACTTACTCTCTCTAATCTTCAACTTCATCTTGAGATTCGAAGACGTAATGAGATGCTTTATCGATTTGTAGATTAGTGAGTCCCACCTCTTTAGGCTCCCCAAAAGGAAATTCATCCTCAAACTCATCAGTCTCCTAAATCACTTGTTCTCCACAAGAATTGAACCTCCTCAACTCTTTTTTGGCATATGTTCCCGAGCGTAGAAATGATTCCATAGGTATGTATTCTTTAGTAATTGACCCTCCAATATATCGTATAATGTAGTCTTTGAAGGTATTCATCAAGAACTCTAAAGGATATATCTAACGAAACCTAATGGGACCACACAAAAAAGCCTCATCGCATAAATGCACAAGCAAGTGGATGTTGATATCAAAGAACAACGAAGGAAAATATTTCTCTAATACATAAATTGCCTCGGCTAAAGTTGATTTTGAAGCTTTAATGTGCTTCTATTTACCACTTTTGCACAAAGTAGGGCAAAGCACAAACTTATTTGCATAATTTCATGACAGAGATCTTTATTCTTGGAGAAGCAATACCTAACTAGTAGAGGGATTAATTGAACGATGGCGTGCCAGTCGTGAGACTTGAACTGTTTCAGGTAATTTCTTTGGTAGCTTACTACCCTATGAAAATTATCGGAATAACTAGTTGGAGTCTTCAAGTTGAACGTCTCTAAGAGGATCGTTTTGTCACTAGTAGTTAAAGTGAAAGCAAACGGGGGGTGGATAGAAATTCTTCCTATTTTAGGATCAATTTTAACAATAATTTCTTCTTTATTTTCATCTTTTCTTGATCGCGGTGCGCCCGCTCTCCATAATTTAAATAAGATCCACCGAGACATGTTCCCATCAGATGATCCATGACATTCTTCTCCATGTGCATCACATTATTACATGCCTTACACGATTTCCAATACGACAAGTCAAAAAATATTGATCGTCTGGATCATGCTTTCATTTTACTGGGATCATTCGGATCTTCCCTAGCTTTACACTTTAGGCTTACAAACTGAGGGTTTTTTTTTATGTACGTATTCTTCGCAGTCATAGCCTTTGCCTTTTACTTGATCTGCTGACCAGAAAGTCAAACAGGTTCTGTCCTATGCTCATGACCAACAGGTAAGAAGTTAGACTTTGCAAAAATCTACGATGACTCGTATAACTCATCTTACAACTATGATGTAGCCAAGTGGCTTTAGTTTCCTCCTCACATATGGTACATCCATAATAACCATAAACATTGCAATCAGACAAGTTCCCATAGACAGGAAGGTCACCTACATCAATTAGGTTGGTCATTGGAGGATGTGTTAGAGAATCTTGTACCATTTCCACTCAATGGGGTTCCAGTATGAGGTCGGGTACCGGTAATTATTTCGAAACAAAAGGTAAATTTTATTCATTAGGGTTTGTCCATATCTTATAGTCTTATCGACTTCCCCACTTCAGTAAATACAACTCAACGTCTTCTAAAGATTTATATTTTTCATTCATACAACGGGTGCACGAATACGGATACTAGTCACTTTTAAGATTTCTTTATGCGTATTTAAAAAATTCTTGAATGCCCTTTACATTATTATCAGATATTCGGTTACTCTCCCCCATCCATACTTTGTATTCTAGAAAATCCATTAAATAATATTCAAAAATCAATTCACCTGTATCAATAGGTTGCAATGAAGGTCATGTTGCATACAAGAACGCACAAGTCATAATTCATTCAAATTATGCTACACATTAATCTCAAATTAAACAACGGAAAATAATTTAAATAAATAAAATATTATTACAATTTATTCTCAAAAATTACAAATTGTCAAAAATTATTCATGGCCTAGGTTTGACCAACAAATAAATAGGCCAAGCGATAAAATAATTTTCATAGTATTTCAGTGTGGTCCCTTATCCGTCATCAACATGTACATGAATTTCTCTGCAACCGCTGTATAATTCATCAACCAGTAACTGAGCCTCCCCCATCTGCAAATGGCGATTGTGGACAGGAGTTTTGTTAATTAATGAAGCGAGTGTGCATACGCCAATAATCCTACTATTGGTCAAGTTCCTAAAATTATACTATTCACCATAGTCACCGTGAGTGGATGACGATGATCCAAGTATAGTGGAAGGCAGAGGTACTAGGGAGGGGAATGTTAAAGGATGCAGCATTTGGGAAGGGAATGTTTAAGGAGGTATCATTTGGGAGGGGAAATCTTGAGATGGAGTATAGGAAAAATCTTAAGAAGGAGAAAACTTGACTAGGCATCATGGGACTAAAACCTTGAGTAAATAAGAACATAAGGTGCCCAATTTCACTTGTCAACACTACCAGTTTACTTTTAATCTCCTCGACATCCTCATCTGTCTTGTACTGACTTTCCTCTTGGCTCAAGATGTGAGTCTTGATTGAAGAGAGATCATCCACGAGAGGTGAATTTGTTTTAATTTGGTTTTTGACATATGTGATCCGACATATGTCGTGCTCCCTCTTTTATTAGTTCTAAAGGTCTTGGTCAAGGCATCATTTTCAATGTCATCAAAAGGGCTTGAACCGAACTAACTTCTAATCGCCTCGATCGATTCCTATGCCGTGAATTTATATTTAGTCTTATGATTTTAATAGTATTTTATATAAATTGTATACATATAATTAAGCAACTGTTCGTACTCACCAGAGTCGGAGCCAAGTGTGGTGGGAATTTATTATCTTTTCCCGTCGGGCATGCACATGAAAGTTTCCCCGATTAGTTTTTTGTTGGCATCTGGACTGCCCTTTGTCCTATCTTACCATTATGATTCGGACCCCAGCATGTGGATATCACCTTTTTGCTCTGTTTTGTTTATTTTTCTCCCTCTGAACCAACTTTTTATTTATTGCCTTATTTTTCAAAAAGTCATTCCATTGATCCGACCGATATTTTAATAATCAGAGGGACTCCGTCTTTCAGAGCCAAAATGTTGAAGGTCGATGTCACCTATATGTTCTCAAATATTCAAAAACTCGAGATAGAAACTTTTTCTTTGATCGATTGAGGAATGAAAAATGCTTACAAAGTTAGTTATAAATGTCATCCTTGATGGATTGATCAACTAAGTTCCAATTATTTGTTTCCCCGACTCCCACGTTTATTTTTCCAAGCGACAAACACTAGGATTTAAAGATCTGGAGGTCATTTTTATTATCAATAGGATTATTCTCGAGAAGGGAGAACCCACTGGGATTCTTCTCATTTTCTTGAGAGGTATAGGGAGTGGGGGTGGGGGCATTTGTATCACAAACATTTGCTGACTACTTTTAGACAGAGTGGTAGAGTGAACCAATGGCAGAGTAGATATGTGTTCACCATGTGGTTATGAGAATCATTATTGGGGTGAAGGAGATGTGAATCCTCATTGGGGTATCACACCATCACTTAGTACGTTATGTGCATTGTCGTTCTGTTGCGAGACATCACAGTGTTGAGCAATGCTCTCTTTATGTAGTTGTATCCACAATGGGTGAATATTTTTTCTGACTACTCTAATAACATAAGTAATGTCAGGGCTACATCAGGATTTTGTACGTGGAATCTATTCTCTATAGCCTCATCCTTGTTTTCTAGTAGGGAAAATTGAATACGATCGAACAAGTACTCTTGCTGGAGATGAACTCTACTATTTCCAAGGTAGTTAAACTATTCGATCTTTTTATTCCCATACTCGTAAATATGAGTACCTTGAGAAAAAATATATTTCCTGGGAAAAATATACGAGGGTAGGAATATGAGTCCTACAAGTAACGTATCTAATTATTCATTAACAAGTTATTGTTTTCCAACCGATACAATTTAAGTTTATATTATTTTAGGCCGAGGGTATAAAATCCAATTTAAGTTTTGCAACTTTAGGGTTTAAAATCCAATTACAACATTTTAGTATTTTCACAAATGAGTCCTATGCGAACGGATGTAAATTGGAACCTTGCATATAAATGTGCACATAACCATTTTTTCTTTACATTTCATTACTACCTTGCAAACCACTATCTACCTACATTTATCATATTATGCATTGATCAGTATCGTTAAATGATAGTTATATGTCAAAGAGAAAGGAGATTGAGGGTGGTGAAATGACACATGATGACTTATGATTTTATAAAATTAAGAGCACAAAACCATAAGGAAGTTAACATGTATATGATCGCTAGTATTAGATATAAACTTCATTTGACATTGAGTTTAGACTATACTATAGTAATTTAGAATCCTGAGCCATATTTCACTAGTGAGTTCATCTCCTTCTCTATTAGTTTGGCTTTGGTATTATTCAATGGCTTTGAGTATTTCAAAATTTGAATGTCAAAAGGAAAATCAAGATTAAACATTGGAATGAGTTTGCTAAGCCAAATAATTTTACACAATCAAAGTTATAAAAAGGTTTCCTAAACATATTATTAACATGTTGATTGAGGAAAGAAATTCAAATTTTACAAATGAAATTAATCAAATTTGATGGAAACACATACGAAGACTCATACAACACTCACACAAAAGTCGTAATAATCCCTCTCGATCTCAATTCTCAACATACTAATATTGATAAGTTGATTACGAAGATATTTGCTTGACTTTTATACAACAAGAAATCTATAAATACAAGTAAATTGAAAATTATCTGAGTATCACCTAATTCAACATACAATCTTGAGTTTTATGCGGCAATTGAAGGAAACTAGAATAACAAAGTAACAAAAGATTGGTGAAAGAATAATTATTTTATTATATTACAAAGGTAAAAAGTTAAATAATATGGAGAGAGAAAAACCTAAAATATCAACTAACTCATGCAATAAAATCATATGTTACAACTTTGAATTTCAGTTAAAACTAAATAACAAGTGAAAGTAACAAAAAATGTCATTAGTTCAACTAACATATGGACAAGTAAATTTCAATAGCAATTTGATTAATGAATCCTAAATATTCATAAAAATTTGAATGAAAAGTGATCAGAGCATATAACTGTGGGGACCAAAATACAAACTGGGACCAATTCAGGACTGGCCGACCAAGCCCAACAGCGCTTGGAGCATGCCTGGCCCATCTTATTAATAATGAGGATTATTCCTAGCATTTATCATGTGGATAATTACAAGGACGTCAATAGTTACAATTAGCTCATGTTGGTTACCCAAAATCTCGAACGAGATAGTCAAGGAATCACCACACAAGCCTATCTCAAGCCAAGGAAGTTCTTTGATCAATTCAATCACTACGATTTCAAGCAAGTATAATTACAGTCTACACCCCAAGGCTAAATGGGATGTAATTTTGAAACTTTGAGAGAAACTAATAAAAATACAGTGACCTCTCCGTGGACTTAGGCAATTTATCGAACCATGTATATTTGTATGTTGTGTGATTGGCTTGTTTATATTCACCTTTTGATTGTTTTCTAGGATCTTTTAATTGTGATTAATTTGCACTCATAATAACTATTTCAATTTCACATACATACACATATACACATATATACACACACACATGCATGTACATGTACATATACACATACACACACACACACACACACACACATATTTAATTAAAAAATTAGTGTGTAGATAGGATACCTAAACATTGTGTAGTCACCAAAGAGAGAAAAAGCAACTAGAGCAGTGGGTAGAAGAGAGAATGTGTGGGGTCACTGTGTGTAGAGAGTGGGAAAAAGTGTGTGAAATGAATAATATACATGGGATATTTATATCTACAGGATGTGTTCATAGACTAGGGTCGTGACTCTCATTGTGACTATTTCAAAATGGTCAGGGTCTAAGATCGTGACCACACTTAATGGAAAACCTTTTATTTTTCACGTATCTGGTCATGGTTTGAGGCCGTAACCCACCCAATTGGTTAAGGGTTGGTCACGGACCATGGTCGTGACCACCATGGTCACAATCTAAATACGTGGACATATTTATTGGATGTCACCCTTTAGCTTGATCAAAGCTTATATCACGTGAAGATTGACTGTGGTCACGGTCCTAGGTCATGACCACCTGGTCACGATCCTTGATGGTGACCCTTTTGCCACGACCATTCTCGATTTGTGTTACAGTGACATAATATCCACAGCCTCTAACTATAGGTTACGGCCTCTACCATTCCATACATCGATCTCAAATACTCCACAACATCTATCCTGAGGAAATAAGGAATACAGAAAATGAATAAGCTCAAATATATTAGTAAGGGTTAAATCAAAGTCGTAAGCCCACCGGTCAATCTTAGTACTAACAATAAAGATAAACTAACGATACAATGGAAATATTAAATCAAGTACGCAAGACATATGGCTCAATATCCCAAAGGTTCCCAAACTCCTTGGCTTCCCCCACAGCTCTAACTCCCATGGCTTTCCCATAATTCCCATGGTCTTCTCATATCCTTGGATATTTTAACTCCATGGCCTGATTTTGGGCTTATATTGACCCAGTCATGCCACAGATCGTAAACTTCTTTCCTTCACAAATCCAAAATGAGCGATTTGATGTTTGTTGCTAACTCTACAACCTTCATTGAGCTCTGCCAAGGCGCAAGCCCCAACGTTAGCCTATGCTCAATATCCCTATAGTTAACCATTTTTATCTCAAGAACTAAGCCGGAGGTCCTCAAATAGTCAATGATACCTTGATCCGACCATAAAGTGACACTGCCTTAGCACAAAATACCATTCTCACCGCTCACTCAGGCACAAGACAACATTTCCTTAACCTTCGCGGCCTCAACAAGGAGTTAGAGCCCCTGATTTCCAACAACAAGGATATTTTGGTAAAATAATGTTTTCAAACCCTAAATATCTTATAACTCAATTCCTCTGAAATTAAAAAAATAAAACTTCATAAGATTAATAAGAATGTTCTCAAAGTCTTTTATCCTCCAACTTATAATCTCCAAATAAGAATCCTAAGAGAAAAACCTATAATACTAGAATTCAAGGTGAATAGTGACAATCCATGGCCTACAAGCCCAAAAAGAACCTAAAACCTCAATCCTATGGAATCTAAACACAAGAAGCTATGAACAGTAAACTCTATGGCCTATAACCCAGAAAACTCAAAATGTAAAGCAAGGGCTTGTCTCATTTTATAGTATAAAGGAAACTAGGTTTTTAACAAGGAAGAAGAGTATGGGGAGAGATTCTTTATCTTAATGAATAGTTTTCCCTTGTTGCCTTTAAAATCTACTCCCATGAACAGTGACCTTCAATCGCATATAAATCATTTCTTTGGTAAACAGTAAATTTCCATGGCCTTCTCTCCGATAGCACCTCCTTTCTCCCTCAAATCTCACACTCTCTCTCAATTGGGAATATGGGTTTCTAGTAAACTTAGGAAGTGTGCCAATGGTTGGTATTTATAGGTTTGAACAAGTAACCTATATTTTCCTTTTTGGTACCCTCTTTTTCATAATTAACCCATTTAAAAAGCCATTTAGAATCCTCTAAACTTTCTCCTCCAGTCATGACCTGATTAGGCCACGTCATTACCTCACGTGATAAGCATTTAAGGGTCTATGTTACTAGACGTTATGGCCTTAATATTAAAGAGCGTTGCCTTTTGATTTTTGTGGAATCGTAATAGGTCGTGATCTTTACTTACAAGCCTTCCACTTGGGTTGTGGCCTCATGTAGGGTCATGGCCTCTTAAAGTTCTAGGATCGTTACAATCTCCCCAACTTTATAAAATTACATCCATAGAATTTAAATGATGAAAATAAATCAATGCATACCTTGGAATATTTCTCCGTGATGGCAAACTCCACCTCCCAAGTGGCCTCTTTTATGGTCTGATATCTCTATACAACCTTGACCAGTGAAATTGTCTTGGGCCTCAACTACTTCTCATCTTTCTTTAGAATTTTAAATGGGTATTCATCTAGATCAAAACTCCTCAAATCTCAATAGTCTTATGATTAGTAATATATCTGTGGCCTCTAATGTAGTTCCTTAACATCGAAACATGGAACACATTGTGTATATGGGACAAGTTTGGTGGCAAGGCTAATATGTAAGAAGTTTTTCCAACTATTTCAAGTACATCAAAAGATACCACATATTGGAGCCTCAAATTTCCTTTCTTTCCAAATCTCAGAACTCCATTCCAAGGGTAAACCTTAGGGAATGCATGGTCATCGGCCTCTAAGTCCACATCCCTTCTTTTGATATCTTCCTAACTCTTTTGCCTGCTCTGTGCACTTTGTAGTCTCTCTTGAATCAATATTACTTTACTCATAGCCTCTCTACTAATTTGGGGCCTAAAAGTTTTCTTTCTACCACCATATCCCAATATAAAGGGTTGCGACACCTTTTTCCATAAGGGGTCATCTTAATACTTTACTCGTAACTATTGTTATACATGAACTCCACTAGGGATTGGTGGTCTTTCCAATTACCGTGGAAATTCAAAACACATGCCCTCAGAATATTCTCAAGGGTCTAATTAGTTCTCTCCAATTGTCTATTTATTTACAAATGTAAGGATGTACTGAAATCCATCCATGACCTAATTTCTTTTTGAAAGATCTTCTAAAACTTAAGGTAAATATAGGGTCGAGGTTAGATACTATAGTCACGGGAACTTTTTGGAGTCTTACAATCCTCTTGATGAAAATTTTGTCCAACTGATCAACACCGGTCGTGGTCTTGAAAGCTAAAAAGTGAGCAGAATTCGACAATCTATCCACAATAAACCAAATAGAATCCATCCCTCTCTAAGTTTGTGACAGTCTAATTAAAATGTTCATGGAAATATTCTCCCACTTCCATTCTGAGATAGGCAAGGGTTATAATAGCCCAACTAGTCTTTGGTGCTCAGCCTTAACTTGTTGGTATACTTAGCAACAAACTATGCGACCTCTCTTTTCATATTAGGCCACCTGAAATTTTCCATCAAGTTTTAGTACATCTTGGTCCTTCCGAGGTGAATTTATATGGGTAATTAATATCCTCCTTTCAACAATTCAGACTTAATTTCATCGTTTAGCAGCACATAGATCGTTTCCCCTAATCATAGGGCTCTGCAATTATCTATTCTAAAAGTGGAGTTTTTTCCCTTCCCTACCAATCCACGGATCCGCTGGAGCTCAGGATCTGCGATCAGAGCGACCCTTATCCTCTAATTCAAACTTGGTTCTATGGTAAGAGCCCTTAAATGTTTGTGACCTTTATGGACAAAAATATAGTTTAAACTCTTATGGTCTATGAATATCTTATAATTATCTCCATATAAATAATGTCTCTAAATATTCAAGGCAAACACACCGTGGCTAGCTCTAAGTCGTGAACGGGATAGTTAATCTCATGTGACCTCATTTGTTAATAGGCATAGGCAATTACCTATTAATTTAGCACTAGTACACAACCAAGGCCATGACCTGAGGTATAAATATATATCACATCTCCTCCTCCCTCCTTGTATAAGGCTAAGATGGGTGCGACGACTAACCTTTCTTTTAATTTTTAAAAGCTTTCCTTATACGTCATGGACCATATAAATTTCTTATCTTTCTGTGTTAGATGGGTCAGGGGAATGCCTATCTTGAAAATCCTTCTATAAACCTTCTATAGTAGCCCACTAGGATGAGGAAGCTTTTAATCTCTATCACTTTAGTTGGTTCCTCCTAATCAGCAATGGTCGCAACCTTTTTTGGGTCCACGTCCAATCCATCCTTGTTTATAATATGGTTGAGGACAGCAATCTCCTCAATCTAGAAGTGACATTTAACATATAATTTATCCTTTCTAAGAACCTATCATCAATAAAAACAATCTCGAATTTTTGTAGGAAGGCTCTCAATATTCTATTCATGAAATCCATAAGATCAGTCCTAATAATACCCCAAAAGTCATAACCATAAACTCAAAATGACCAACCTAGTTTGAATGGATGTCTTGTAAATGTCCTCATTCTTGATCTTATGTTGGTGATATCCTGGTCTCAAATCGATTTTAGATAAATATATAGAATCCTTCAAATGGTAAAAAATATCTTTAATCCTAGGTAAAGGATACTTTTTCTTCACAGTCATCTTGTTCAATTCCCTATAGTCTATGCACATCCTTTAGTAAAACATGACTGGCATCCCTAGTAATTCTTTTGGTAAAACATCACTATAATCCACGACTACAGGGGCATCTGCTAAAGTGGTCACTGTTTTCTTAACATCCTTGACATATGCTAAATTTATGTGACACTCTCCCTTGGTAATCTTCTTAGCTCTTAAAGTTTCTATCAACAAAGGTTTTCATTTGGGTTTAGCTCCCCTAAAACTAACATCAACCTCCCTAGGTTTATGTAGGCTAATGTCCTTAACAACACAATCTACCTTAGTAAAGTAGGTGGATAACCAATCCATGCCTAATACCATATTAAAATCTTCCATTTCTAAGGGAATAAAGATAACTTTCAAATGTTTTTTCCTATCCCCAAGACAAGTCCCCATAAATATTCGCGGCCTTAGACGATATTCCTACCAAGGTGTCTATCACTAGAGGAGGGTTCACGTCTCTAGACTAATCTTCATCTTTCATGAAAACCAAGTGGATACAAAAGAGTTTATTACTCGAGAATCAAAAAATACATAGGCATTTCAATCATCAATCGTAATAGTACATGCTATCATGTTCTCAGCCTTCCCAGCTTCCTTGTAACTAAGGGCAAAGACTCTGGATGGATCCCATGGATTCTCCGCATTATGGTTTGGCTTTCCACAGTTTTAGATGGTCATCCCCAAAGGGAAATCCTTCAAAAAAATTCCCTGTATGTCACATATATAACAACTAACTACCGCAGTATCCCCTTTCTCTAAATGTTTACCTTCCATCACCTTTTGATTAAGCTGCGATTTCTGAGTTTGTTATCACGACTTCTCTTCTTTTTTCCCCTCTCTCTTTTCCCTTTGGACTCCATCCCTTCCTCAAAGTCTTGTTCCATAATTTGGGCCACCTTAACTAGTTCAGTATACGTTCGCAACCTCAACCCCATAATCCTACTACGAGATCCACACTAAGTCCCTCTCAAACTTCTTAGCTTTCTTCTACTAGAAGTCAACAAGGTAGGAGGAAATTTTGACAATTATGCAAACTTTATTTAATATTCGGCCAAAGGGATAGTTCTTTGAGTTAGTTCCATAAATTCCACTTTCGATTTTTCTTTGACCGTGACAGGGAAATACTTCTCCAAAATGAGTTCTTTGAATGTGGACCAGCACATAGTCGTAACCTATCCCCCAGTTGAGTCCTATTGGTCATAGACCACCAATGATACGCTTCGCTCTCAAACATGAAGGAGGTAAATGACACCTTTTGTTCTTCAGTACAATTCAAAACTATAAAAATCTTCTCTATCTTTCGACTCCAGGCATCGGCCTTTAAAGGGTCAGCCTCCCCTTAAAAGCCTTTGCTCCTAATTTCTTAAAATGTTCAATGGTGTAGGCCACGAGACTCTTCCCGATCGTTCTTTAATCCAGGGCTTCGACGAACCCCACCACTACTTTCGACACTGGCTCCCTGGCCACATTATTTGCAGCACCCTTAGCTCTTCGATTAGCTCTTTTCATAACTTTCCTAACAAGAATCACACAGTTATATTACCAGTTCTCTAAGTATATCTACTTAATCCAAATATTTCTAATGCTCTTAAAGTTTTCCTAGGTCGAATGCTATGATTCTAGTTGTAATGCCTCGTGGCCTTCCCTATCCGACCACAGATATAGAGTCACTTTTGCTTACTTGATATAATTTTAACTTAGTTATTACTATGGAAATCTAATCATAGCTATGACCTATATAAAATACCTAGTCCTTAAATCATCAGAATTGGAAATAAACTAACTGTAATGCAATCATTCCAGTACATAAAAAAAGTCATCTGCTAAACTATTAATTTCATTAATGATGACATAAAGTCTTCTTACATCTTTAAATAAAATCTCTTACAATCCTTGGAATCAATTATACTAATATAAAACTGGAAATACCTAAGAGTGAATCTATAATGATTACAATCTTTAAATCAAAACTCTAAAAACTCATCACATAATATCTATGGCCTTTTACTACAGGTCGCGGCCTCTACCATTTTTTCTATTAAGCCTTAAATACTATGTAACCTCTATTTTGAGGAAACAAGTAATGTAAAAAAGGGATGATCTCAAATAGCTTAACAAGAGTTAAATCAAAGTCCTCAGATTTGTACAACAAAGATAAAATAATAAGATAATGGAAATATTAAAGCAAGTGCATAAGATTTGTACAATACAAACAATTAGGAAGGAAAAACATATATATCCCACCCCATGAATTCCCACATTGACCTATGGCTCAATCTCTAAAAGGTACTCAAACTCCTCGACTTCCCCCATGGCTCTAACTCTAATGGTTCATCCATGACATTCGTTGCCTATATTTTTATAGCCTTAGACCTCTTAACTCCACAACCACATTCTGGACTTTTATTGACCCAATCATGCCATTGGTCGCGGCATCCTATCCTTCCCAAATCCAAGATAAGAGATCCACGGTCTGGTATTAACTCCACAACCTTGGTCGAACTCTGCCAAGCTGTAAGCCCCATAATTAACCTAGGTTCAATCTACCTAGAGCCAAATATTTTGACCTCAAGTATTGAGCATAAGGTCATTAAATAGTCAATCAGACCTTGGGCTGACAACAAAATGCCTCGACCTTAGCACTGAATCTTATTCTCACGAGCTCAATTAGGTATAATACAATATTTCTTTAACCTTTGTGGCCTCAATAAGAATTTAAAACTCGTGATTTCCAGTAGCAATAATATTTTAATAAAATAATGCCTTCAAACCCTAAATATCTCATAAATCAAATCCTCCAAGATCAAAGGTAAAACCAAAATTAAAACCTCACAAGATTAATAAGAATATCCTCAAAGTCTCTTATCCTCCAACTCACAATATTCAAATAAGAATCCTAAGAGAAAAACCTCTGACACTAGAATTTATGGTGAATAGTGACAGTCTATGGCCTACAAGCCCAGAAAATCTAAAAACCCTAATGAACAGTGAGCGGCCATGGCCTCTAATCCCCGAAAGTTGTGTACAGTTGAACTCCATGGCCTATAACCTAAAAAACTCAGAATGTAAAGTAAGGGATCATGTCATTTAATAGTATAAATGAAACTAAGGTTTTAATAAGGAAGAAGAGGATGAGGACAAATCATTTATCTTAATGAACAGTTTTCCTTCATTGCCACCCAAAGATTCTTCGATGAACAATGACCTTCCACTACCTCTAAATCACTTCTCCGATGACCAGTAAATATCCACGTCCTCCTATTAGATAGTCATTTATTCTCTCTCAAATCTCTTTCTCTATCCAAAATGGGAATATAGGTTTCTAGTGATCTTGAAAAGTGTGATAATGGCTGGTATTTTTAAGTTTCAATAAGGAAACTAGGTTTTCCTTTTTGGTACCCTATTTTTTATAATTATCCCTTTTAAAAAGGCATTTAGAATCTTCTAAACTTGCTCCTCAAGTCATAACCTGATTAGCCAACGCCATTACCTCATGTGATGTGCGTTTGAGGGTCTATGTTACTAGATGTCGTGGCCTTTACATTCAAGGTTGTTACCTTTATAAGAATTATCTATGTATGCGGATTCATATTAGGTCATGATCTTTACTTACAAGCCTTCCATATAGGTTGTGACTTCCTTAAAGATCTTGGCCTCTTACGGGTCTAGATTCATTATAGTGGTAGTATATAGATATTGTATATACGTGTATCATCTAGTGTATGACTAGTGGTTATGATATTGTGTTGTAGCACTTAGTAGTGATTTGTGTCTAATTTTATAAACCTAAAGATTTATTGGCGTTATGTAGAGTAAAATAGTTAGCCCGAGGGCATAACCTATTGGAGATTTATGAGTTTTAAGATTAAGTCAATGAGGGTTTAGTTTGTATGGGTACCGTATGATATAACTGTTAGATAATATTTAGATTGACCAACAGGTTGGGTAATACGATAGTTAGCCAACTAATGGGTAAAGCTAATGTAAATACTATACAGAGTAGTCTTTAGTCCATAAACATGGATTTAATGTAGTTGGATATTGTGTGATATAGGGAAGCTATGGGAAGTGTTGACTTTAGTATTGTTGATCGGTGGCTTTATTACTTTGGGTATGTGTTTGGTAATGGCTTAATTTGTGTTTATTGATGGTGATATTACATTATTGTATAAGTTAGAACTTACATATGGTTTAGGGACTTGCATACTTACATTTTTTGGTACTAGAATTGCATATGGATAGGTTATACATTTTTTAGAGGTGAGGTGAGGTGGGATGAGATGTCTTGGGTGAGTGTTAGTGGGGATGACATCAGATGCAAATGAGTCACATTTAATATTTTTTAGTAGACTAAGTTATTTCTTACAAAGACGTGGGGTCTAACCCTCAATATTTTTCAAAACAATATCTATACGTATTGTCTAATTCGAAGCAATAGGATTAGAGTCATGGACTTGCAGTATTCCGATCATTCAGTTCATTTTTCCCTAGGCGCGAGATGATTATTCACTTTAGTGTTTCACTTGTCAAATGATTCAGTTATTTATTCAGAGATTTTTATTATGGGCCTCGTTATGGGTTCCAAAGTTATTTTTATATTTGCAATTTTAATTTTAGATCAGTTGAGATAGTTCTAGTAATACCCCTTGTTTTGCTTGCAATTAATTAATTAATTGTTTAATTATTTAATTGCCTCCTGTGACATGCGATATGGCATTTAGTGTGTGTGTGTGTGTGTGTGTGTGTTATGTGATCCTTATATTGGCTACCTCAATACACATTCTGTAGAAATTGACGAACTCAATATAATTCGCTAAGAAAATACTTTGAGTAACTTAGTATTATGAGTGGCCATGGAATGGTTAGGGACCAGATGCTGGAGGTTTCCTTGTTCAGATTATTCCCTCGATATTGGGTTCCAACAATCGTGAAGTAGGTTATTATAATATCGAGACACACTTGTATAATTAATAATTAAGTTTTAACTTAATCAATTCGTTCCGACTAATAAACTAATTTAATGAGATAATTAATTTATAAAACATGTTCCCTTTGGGTTTGGTTCTCAGGATATTTAAAAAGTCTGTTTTTAGTTTAAAATAGTGGAATTAAAGGCCGTTGGGCAAGTATATGAGTTAAGCAAAGTTTCGAGGCATTTAGGGCATGTTTTTGGCTTATTAGGCTAAGGACATTTTAGGCCCTAAACCTAATTCGGGATTATTTTTTAATATAACCTAATTAGATAAACCTAAACTCTCCTAACACAATCAAAAAACTACCCTAAAGAAAAAGGAAGCAAAAAGTATTGAAGCTGTGGGGATTTTGCAATTTGATTCATCAATGGATTCAAGGCAAGTCTATTTTGATTAAGAATATAACTAGATTTGTGTAAGAATAATGGTAGTATGTTGGAATCTATAATTAAACTAATGTAATCTTATTTGTAATAATAATTTAACATAATTGCGTAATTAGTTTAATTCCACATTTAAGCCTTAATTATATATTGAACCACGAATCTAAGTTATATGCAACTTAACAATATTAGATATGCATTTTACTGGTTGTATTCTCTAAAATCCTTAGCTTTATTTGATTAAGGAATGAGAATTTGTAGACTTATTACATCAATCTTATGAAGAACATAAACTTAGGGTTAACTTTATAATTTTTATAATTAAACCCTAATCATATTATAATCAACTAAAATGTATGGAAACATGTTAGTATATGTTTTCTGATGTTCATATATAAAGGATATGGATTATTGTTGTTTATAATATTTTAGGCTAATTTATGATGAGTTTAGGCCGCCGTTAATGAGTTCCAAATCACCTTAAAGTTACAGAGGGTGAATCGATTTGGCCTAGGAGCGAATCGATTCGGTTTGGGGGCAAATGGATACAACTCATGGGTGAATCAATTCGGTTTAAGAAATTAGGTTAAGGGATTTTTCTAGGAGTGGATTTGTAAATGGGTTTAATTGGAGGACTTCCTCATAATTTAAAACATCTAATAACCAACAGTGGGTTAACTATAAAATTCTATGTAATTAACCTTTGGAATTTGGGTTAAGATTTATAAAATCGGTTAACATTTTAAAATATATAGGAATCTAAGATTTAAGAGGTTGCTTTAGTAATCCCTAGAGTAGGATTGATTACTGTTTTGTTTTACTTAATTCCAATCATTCTGAGAGGGTATGTGTGCTTGTGGGTGACTTATTAGGAGGGATTTGATGGGGTGCATACGACGTTGACTGCGCGTGGTATTTCCAGTGACAGAGACGTACTCTATCTTAGTTCTATTTATCCTAATCTTACGTGCTGAAGTACCCACCGCACGAGTGGAATAATGGAGAGATCCTCTTATATAGCCTCGGGTATGGGGTCATACGTTTGATGTGACGGTGTAGTGATTCCTCCTTTGTTGATACTTTGAGGTTATAATGTTAGGAGACCCTATAACTATACCTAGTATGTGTGAGTGATCCTTGAAGGCGTTAGAGATAGGCCTTCATATTTTTATTTGTTAGCTGAAGCATATCGCGTCTGATTTGCATGTGAGTTGAGTATACTTACTTGGTTACAGTATTATGTGATTTTTTTCATTACACTGGTGATTATACTATAACCATTTATTTCTGATTCTATCTTTTAGAACCATGTAAATGATGAACACGTGTGAAAATGGCTTTCGCCTAATATTGGGATTAGACCAGCGTGATCTATTTGGGTTGGGATAACTTAAAAATAACTAAAATATGGAAGGAATAAGTATTATTGTTAATGTGGACCAAATTTAGTTGTATTCTTACTCATTTTAGACTGTTAGGTTTAATCTTATTTGTGGAAGGGTTTTTCATATCCCATGCAATAGTAGCTGCCTCACCCCTGATCTTTATTAGTTACAGATTCATCCATCTTCTAATTTCAGTTCCAGCTTTATACTCTTAGGATATAGGTGTCTAGGTTGTATCTCACTTTTATATTGTGAATTTCCTTTCAGTTATCAGACTTGTTTTTATGTATCCAGTTGAATCGGTGATTATTTATTTTGGGGTCATCTTTACTTACTCAGAGTTGCATATTTATTCATTTGAGATATTTATATTCCAGTGTGGAGTTTTATTTCATTACGACTTGGTTTGGTATCAGTGTTATGTCGCAAGTTATTTTAGCATTTTATTTTAGCATATTTATCATTTTATTTATGCCAGTCATGCTGAGAATGTTGTTAAATATTTTTACTATTGTATTATGTATATTTAGAATTGATCAATTTATTTATGAATTTTTATGGGGGGTCACAGTTATTCAGTTTTATTGATTCAATTTAAAGACCCGTGTCTATTCTTTCATTTTATTCGCATCATTTATATTAGGTTTTAGATGGTTTTAGTTTTAGTTATTTATTCTTGAAGGAACGATATAAATTATTTGACGTACCATATGTTCGATATACAGGTTAACCCTCTGGTATATGAAAATAGGAGTTATAGTTAAATTCTTTTCAATGTTTCATTTGTATTAGACTCATCATTCATTCATTATTTTTTAGATTTAATTTATGGGTCCGTGGTTGGTTCCAAAGTTATTTATTCATTCAGTTTTGAGACATTAAGTACTGTGAAGATTCATTCAGTTATTTGATTCAATTTTGGAGACTCACAATTATTATTTCATTTTATTTGCATAATTTATTACTATTATCGATAGTTTAGTTTTATTTATTTATCATTGAATCTCATAATGGTAGAAATTTTTTACATCTTCTATCTTTGTCATATAGGCATGGCTAACCAATACGTGGAAATAGGAGGTGTTACATTCAAGTCTAGAGCCAAAGTTTTTTGTACAGGGGTGTAAAGGGGGTTTAAAATTAGCACGGGTTGTCAATATAAACAATTAAGGGGGATAACATATGATTCCATTTTAAAAGTTAAAAAGGGGCCATTATCCCCTTTATCTGACCCTAGTGGAATGTGTGATGGTGTCTCATAAAAATCTAGACAAGAGTGAGTAATAAAATGAAGGGGAAATTACAGTACCCCACCCCCATCCCCTTACCCAAACTATAGTGGTTTTGCAAATAGCCAATCTAAAAGCAACCCGACAAATAACCCTCCTAAACTATTAAATTTTGACATCTAACACACTTTCATTGAAAAGGAGTTGATAAAAATATGGTTTTGTGCAAAAAAAATACTAAATATTAGGTGTCAAAAATCAATAGTTTGAGAGGCTCTTTTCTGGTTTTTTAGAGGGTAATTTACGTCAAACCCCCTGAACTATCAAGCTTTTATACCTAACCCATTTTCAACAAATTTTTAATATTTTGTATGCATAAAATTATGTTTTATCAACATTTTTTTATGGAAAGTGGTTGGGTGTAGAAAATCAATAGTCAAGGAAGGTTTGTTGCAATTTACCCATTTTTAGATTAAATGGTGTGGGAACCTAAATATAACTTAAGCGTAATTCAAAATCGCTCGACCAAGACCAGCAGTAAGTGGGGTATGCCCGGCCTATCATATCAACAATAATGGATTATTTACATCATTTATCACATGGATAAATACGACATATCTGCAGTTATTATCAGCTCATGTTGGTTACCCAAAATCTCGAACAAGATATTCTATAAGTCACCACACGCACTTATATTAAGCTAAAGGAGTTCCTTGGCTAATTCAACCACTACGATTTTGCACAAGTATATATACAGCCCATACCCCGGGGACAAGGAGGATGTAATTTTGAAACTTTGAGAGAACTTAATAAAATACAGCAACCTCTTTTTGGACATAGGCAATTTGTCGAACCACGTATATTCTTGTGTTGTGTGATTGACATCTTTCATTCCTTCTTTAATTACTTTGGGATCTTTTTAATTGTGATGAATTTTCACTCACAATTGGCGCCGTCTATGGGAACGATTTTTCCTTCCACAAAATTGATTCCTTCAAAGAGTAAGTACGATGTCTCATCAACTAAACAGTGCACCCCATCCTGGAGATGTGCGAGTTGATATGACTCCAATGAGGGTCAGGTCTGAGGTTAATTAAGGTGGAAATCCAAGGTTCTGACTATAATAACATACTTTGGAAGAAAGCCACGGGAAGGCTAGGTTTACTCAGATTTCACACCTGGTCGATGCCTAAGCATCTCGCCTCCAAGTTGAAGAGAATTATCGCCTCCAACGGCAACTAGAAGATATGGATAAAGAAATTTTCCAGAATCAAAAGCACCGACCTCGAACTCCTAGACCTTAGGCAATCAAGATTTGCAATCGAGGAAGGAGCACCAAGCGTGACCAATAACGCTCAGTGCATGGAAGTCATCAATGAAGGCCCCACAGAGACGACGAGCTCCATAGAGAAGACATAAGTATTTTAGTTCAAAGGTAAATGGACCAAAATCTCGCTCATAAGGGGGCCAGGTCAACTAAGGATCTAGCGAGGAGAGCCCTTATCACCCAGATGAAGTCTCCCTTCCCAAAAACCATCAAGGAGGAAAAAACCCTGAAGAAATTTGTAACCCCCAAGTTCAAGGTGTACGATGGCAAGACTGATCCCATTGACCATGTTCAGCATTACTGGAAGACTATGAATTTGTGGATTCATAACGATGCGCTAATGTGTCGCATTTTTCCTTTTAGCTTGGGCGACATTGCCTTAAAATGGTTCAAGAAGCTTCCTCACAGGTCCATCAAGAGTTTCAAGGTTCTCAACAAAACCTTCACTGCTCAATTCATCACTAGTATCTCTCATCCCAAAAGAATGGACTCGTTGATCATGATAAAAACAAAGCTACAAGATTTCCTACATGAATACGCCAAATGCTACTGGGAAGTCTTCAATAAGGTAAAAGATTGCCTGGAACAAGTTGTCGTAGAGCCCTTCAAAATATGTCTACCATCACTAAATGTTGTATCAATCCCTTACCATGAAGGAAGCTGATACTATTAACGATATCATGTCACGTATTGATAAATATGCCAAGGTAGAGGACGTGGTCCACACTGGCCAGGCTAAGACTGGTCACGCCAAGGCCAACAAAGGGGGCGACAAGGATAACAACCCCAAGAAGGGGAACAAGATACAAAATGGTAATAAGAACAGGGGCAAAGAAGATTCCTCTAAAGCTTTTCAATCCGTCAATATAGTTTTCAAGGAACCAATCTACAAGATTCTACTAAAGATCGAAGATCAAAGATCAATAGCTCCTCAAGTGGCTAAAGAAGATAGGGGGAGATCCCACTAAGAGGAACAACACGCTTTGATGCTCATTCCGCAAAGATAATGGGTAAAAGATTAAGAATTGTAAGGAACTCAAAGCTCATCTAGAGGAGTTAGCCCATGACGGACATTTGAACGAATACATTAAGAATAAGCCTGACCAGGTCATCACTAATGGCAACCAGAAATCAGATAATGTACTGGATCATAAGATGAGACACGATTTTATGGTCATACATGGGGCATCCGACCTCAAGAAAATTCAAAGGAACTCTATTTGGATGGAGCTCAAGAAGGTCACAGCTATAACGAAGGCCTTCCAAATAGATCCCACTAAAATCTAGGATGGCAAGCACCGGCGACCAGAGGATGTCGATTATACCAAGCGTATCATTTTTCACATAATATAATTTAGTTAGGGAACGAACCCCACACCATAATACACTGGTAATAACCCTTGGAATCATAAATTGGGATGTGGATAAGTTACTGGTGGATCAAAGCAGCTCTTCGGAGGTGATGTACCTAGAGTTATTCCACAAGATCAAGCTCAAGATATCAGATCTTAAAGAGGTGACCGTCCCTCTGGTCGGCTTTGCGAGAGAGATGACCATGCCTTTAAGATAAGTTATCTTACCATTAAGGGCAGAGAATATTTCAAAACTAATAGAGTTTTTGGTAGTGGATAAAACTTCGCCTTACCATGACATCATGGGAAGAGGGTGGCATCACGCCATAAAAATTTTCCCCTCCACTTACCAATAAAAACTCAAGTGCATCACATATTGGGGCATAATGGAGTTCAGAGGTGATCAAGTTGTTGCTCAAAAATGCTACATCGCCGCCATCCAACCAAAGTAGGAAAAGAAGAAAGAGATTGAGGTTATTTCGAAAGTAACCCGGGATGGGGATATTCCATCAAAATAGTAAGTACGACATGACCGACCAGGAGTGGAGGAGACCAGGGTCCACCCCGATAACAGGATTGTTAAAAACCTAGAGGAAGTTATTTTTTATAAGACCCGATTGGAGAGAGAGTTTTTAATCGGCACGATCATTACCGACCTAGAAAGGGAGGAGTTAATCGCCTTTTTAAGACGGAGCTTGAATGTATTCACGTGGGAACCATACAATATGTCGAGGATTGATACTACAGTTTCCTGTCATCAACTCCATATGGATCCAATGTTCAATATGACCATATAGAAGTCTTATCGAATAGCCCTAGATAAAGCAAAGGCAATGGAGAAAGAAGTATGAAAACTTCTGAAGGCAGGGTCCATCAGAGAAGTTCAATTCTTAAAGTAGCTCTCAAATGTGGTCGTGTTCCATAAAAGCAATGGGGGTTGGAGAGTCTTTATAGACGTTATCGACCTCAATAGGGCCTATCCAAAAGACAGTTTCCCCTTGCAAAAGATAGACCAATTGGTCGATGCCACAGTGTCTCATGAGCGAATGATTCTCTTAGATTATTATTTGGGGTACCATCGAATTCCCCTATTCGGCCCCGACCAAGACAAGCCTTCCTTCATCACACTAGTTGGACTTTATTGTTATAAGGTCGTTCCGTTCGTCCTGGTGAATGATGGAGCTACATATTAGAGGCAGTCACGAAGGTGTTTCAACACCAAATGGGATATACCATGGAGGTGTACATTAACGATATACTCGTAAAGAGCAGGAAAAAGGACAACTATCTCTCAGATCCTCAGGCACTACTGAATAAAACTCAACACTAGTAAGTGCTCATTCGAGGTCCAGTTAGGAAAAAATTTAGGTTATCTGGTTAGCAAGAGAGGAATTGAGGCTAATCCAAATTAGATAAATTCTATCAGCAGGGTAAATCCACCAAAGACATTGCGCGAGGTCCAAAATCTCACTAGGATGCTTGCAGTGCTCAACCGCTTTATTTTAAAGTCTTCTGAGTGTTGTCGATTATTTTTCCAATTACTCAAGAAGGATAAAGGCCTCACCTAGACTAACAAGTGCTCTAAATCCCTCGAAGATATCAAGTTCTATTTAAGTAAGCTTCATTTGTTGGTGATCCACGATCAGGGGGATCCCCTTTACCTTTATCTCGCAGTATCAAGTCATGCAGTCAGTTCAACTTTGGTTTACAAAAAAAAAATAAGAAGTTACCTATTTACTATGCCAAGAAGATGCTCTTGGATGTCGAGCAACGCTACTTTCCTCTAGAAAAACTAGTTTATGAATTAGTAATCGCTTCACGAAAGCTAAAGCATTATTTTGAAGCTCGCTTTATCACTGTGATTACTTCCTTCCACCTTAAGGCTGTCCTTCGCAAATCTGACCTTTCTGGACGGATATCAAAGTGGTCGATGGAGATCGAGAGGTTTAATATTCACTTCCAACCAAGGACATCAGTCAAGGGACAGATTTTGGCCGACTTTATTATGGAATTTAATAGGGATGGACACACCGACCAGCAGTTGGTCACTTAATCAGAGATGCACGAACAGGCTCATGAAGAAAAATGGACATGGTATGTCGATGGTGCCTCTAATTCCAAGGGGCAGGTGTGATCATTGTCCTTATTACTCCATAGGAAGCTATGATCGAGTAAGGAAGAAGGTTGGGATTTGAAGACTCTAATAATGAGGCCGATTAAGAAGCTTTTATAGCTAGTCTACGCAAAGCCCACTTACTCGGGGAGAGACGACAAAGCGTTTATTATGACTCCAAACTGGTGTCCAACTAAGTCAATGGGGATTTCAACGCCAAGGATGATAGGATGGCAGCCTAACTCGCAGTTGTACGTGAGATGGTTACAAAATTCAAGGAAATCCACATCCAACAGTTCCCCCGAGGGCACAACAGTCACGTTGATGCTTTAGCATCCCTAAGCTTAGCAGTGGGCTCAAATCTCAAGAGAACAATCGAAGTGGAATTTCTCTCCAAGTCTGGTGTTGACAAGACAGTAAGCCCCGATCATATCCTCTCCATCGATAAAGGTCCCAATTGGATGGATAACATTATAGAGTACTTACAAAATGAAACACTACCGATCGAGAAAAAATTGGCCCATCAGGTGAGGCTGAAAGGTACGCATTTTTACTTAGACAACGGGGGAAAGCTTTACAAGATATCCTTCATAGGCCCATACATTCGGTGTGTGCACCCAAAGGACGTCGAGCAAGTTATTTTCAAACTTCATGATAGAATATGCAGAAGTCATGCAGGAGGAAGAACCCTGTCATTTCGAGCAATCAAAAGGGAACTGGTGGCCATACATGAAGAAGTCATGCAAGTGTTTATGCTCAAAAATGTAAAATATTCCAGAAATTATCTCCCTTGGTCTATCAACCGGCCAACGACCTAAGTCCCTTGACCATCCCATCGCCATTTGCACAATGGGGTTTGGACATCGTAGGACCATTACTTACCGCACTTAAACATCGTAAGTACTTACTGGTCGGCATAGATTATTTCACTAAGTGGGTAAAGGAAAAATTATTAGCCAATATTAAATATGCGGACATGATAAGGTTCGTCTGGAGGAACAACATAACACGCTTTGGGGTACCAAGGCCCATCATAACTAATAACAGCACATAGTTTGAGAGTGGACCTTTTCAGGCTTTCTGCGATAAGCATACAGTCAAGCACCACTTCAGTTCGATGGCGTATCCCCAAAATAATGATCAAGCGGACGCCTCCAATAAAATGATGCTTGACGGCCTTAAAAAGAGGCTGCAAATAGCAAACGGCACCTGGGTGGACGAGCTTCCCCATATTCTCTGGGCATATCATACCATGCCCAGAAGACCAATTGGGTAAATACCCTATGCGCTCACGTATGGAATGGAAGTTGTCATACCACTTAAAGCAGGACTTCAAACCATGCGAACAAGGTTGGATGACCAAGGATTAAATGACGATGCCCTTTGCGCTAAACTTGACCTAGCCGATGAACAAAAGGAGAAAGCGATGATTAAGTTGGCCTTATACTAGTATTGGTTGGCAAAGTAGTACAACAAGGGGGTCAATTAAAGTAAGTTTCAAGTAGAAGACTACATCTTCAGGAAAGTTCTTGGTAGCGCCATAAGGCCGTCAGACGGTAAGTTGGGGCAACTAGGAGGGACTATTCAAAGTAATCAGAGACGATCTACAGGGAGCCCGTCACTTAGAAAAATGGAGGGAAAAGAGATACCCAGAGCATGGAATGTGGCTAACCTCAAGAAGTTATACTTTTAGTCTTCTTTTTACCTTTTAGCACTTAGTTTATGCAAATTTTCATTTCAAAACTCATGTTTCTCGCAATTTATTATTCTTGTTATGAATAAAGGACCTTCTTTACATATCTAACTCAAAGCTCTTAACTTTGGATTACTTTGCATTGTTTCCTAAGTAGCAGACTTATAATTGGCTCTTAGTCTTTGAAAAGTGTCGATTATGCTTTAACTTGATTACAATGGTAATCTCGCTAACTATAATTAAAATTGAAGTCCTTGTCACGACCACCACAGGCAACCTCATGACTTGACGAGGAAAGATAAAAATCGTACGGGGTATCCCTAAGTAATAAACCAATGGTGCTTAATTGACTAAAATCCTGAACGAGTGGATTGCCCATAGACTAGATGAATTTTTGTCATTGCCTATTCTAGGCCGAAGGGATGTGACGACATGACCAAAAAGGTAAGAAAGGCTAAATAACATATGTAAGGCATAATAGACTAGAATAATGCATAAAATTTGGTACTAACTTGATTCAATAGGCACAACCCAATTACAAAAGGTATTGATTACATAATAATTACAAAAAGTATAAAGATTTACAACGGTCTATGGTCGGTGAGCCAAAAACTATTCTATTTGCTTCCTCTGACTATCGTCAGGGCTAGGCTTGTATTCATCATCATTGTCATGACCTTCTAGGTAGCAATGACATTTAAATGGATCCATGTCTCATAACGCCCAAAAGGATGTCGGTTATATGCAGAGCAGTCAACTTGATACATATACCAGAGCTGAGAGTCTCGGAGTTCCTTAACAACCTTGAGGGCATTCAGCCATCCATTCTTGTAGGCAACGTCTGAGCTTCCTGCAACCTCACGGGGGCGTCTTGCCAACCCTTATCATAACCAGTCGACCAAGTCGCTCGAAGACCCATCCTAAATAAATATCAAAGCTTTTTGTTGCCGAGGTTTATCCCCATTATTATGATGTTACTCTTTTGAACTCGCTCTTCGGCTTCAGAAAGTTTCTTCTTTAAGTCATCATTTTCTGATTGGACTAGATAGCCAACCTCACCCACATCCTTGAATTCAACCAACTGGGCCTTGAAGTCACTTATTTCTTTTTGCATGGAATCACTAACATCTTCCAAGTCTTTGAGGTCATCCTTCAGCTTGGAGACTAGGGTGGACTAGTTTTTGTAGTCCTCGGTCTTCTTTTTTATAGCCTTACAGGCAGTAAAAAAATTCTCAGTGAGCTTGCGCACTAGCATCTCACCCGAACACGTTGTCTAAAGTACTGGAAGAGGGAATGTCCTCAGTAACAGGCTACAATATCAAAGAAGAATAGGCAATAGTTTATCAAGAAATGCATAAATTGACGTACTCAAAGAAATAAAGATACTATTTTCATTAATAACAAAATTAGGCAGAGCCATTACAGTCCAGCACCAAGAGAAAATAAAAACGAGTACAAGCAAAAAGAGAAAAATCCGAGAAACTACGAGCTTCACTTTTTCACCTGCTCTCCTTCCATAGCCCAGTTCCCTTCTCCTTGATCGTCACCTCCTTCTCCTGGTCGGTAGACGTGCTGGTGGAAGGATGTTCGTCAACCTCGGGGGGGGACCTGGTTAGTACTGACAAAATAGCTCGGACTCAATGGTGACTATATCTTTTTCTAAGACCTGATCCCAACCCTTTTTGAAGGCCACCTTTCGAAAATAAGCAATTTGGATCTTGGCATCAGTATACACCTCATCCCATCCTTGCTCAAAGTTGGCGTCCTTGACGAGAGGAATCTGATCCACCTCTGTAATCAACCAAGAATACTCATTTGATAAGCGATTGTTCTCCACCTTTGGCAGATTGTACTCGATATTTAGCGAGGCCATGGACTCGATGGTTGACTTCTTCTTTTTCTAATTGGCCTCCTTGTCCTACGACATAGCCTCCTCAGACTTTCGGGGGGCCTCATTTGGTTCATCATTTAATCTGGTCTGATCGGCGTGACCATCCAGAAAACTAGTAAACTCTTCCACAAACTGAAAAATAAGAAAAAAGTCAAGTGTTAGAAAATTTGACCTCACTCGAGCAGATCAAATATAAAAAACTTAACAGGGACAGATTTTGGGAAGCTCGAAGAGAAATTTAGTTAGGACCTAACATCTTCAGTCGCTCGCAATCTCCTGAGAGCATCGCCCCCATCAGCAAGCTTAGGGCAAAAGATGGATTATAGGCCACAGATTGAGCTTAAGAGGTAAAGGAAGGAGCGTTGTTCTTCTTTGGATGAGGGGCCAGAAGGGAATTCTTATTTTCCTCCTCATTTTTCTTCTTCTCCTCCCTCTTCTTCCTTTCTTTTTCCTCCTCCTTTTTCTTCTCCTTGGCGACCACACTTGAGTCACCAGCCTTGGAGGATTCACCCTCGACCTTCTTTTGGTACTTGGCCCGAGCAGAAAGAAGAACCTCGTCATCATCAATCAGAAGGACTCTGTTCTTGGTGGGATCCATCAAGTCTTCCTCTTCTGGTTGGATGGAACCAACGCCTAGCGGCTCAAAATATGAAGAAGTCTCCTCGTTTGGAAGAGGGACATCAGATTTATCGTCTATCGGGTGAGCAGTAAAGTTGTCATAACTATTGATGTATTCTAGAAGAAAATTACCGACCTAAGATACTCACCGTCAGGAAGGTACTCTCTCACCCTTCAAGCCTTTAGTAGATCACCAACATTGATATCTTGGAGGGAAGGCTCCTTGTTTTTCTTGCGAGTTGTTCAAAGACAAAAGAAGAGAACCATTAGTAATAGCAAATGAGAAGCAAGATGTAAGCGGTTAGAGGAACAAGTGTTAACCTATATGATCTCCCCCTCCCCCCCCCCCCAGTCAGGGCATAAAAATCATGTGTATTCTTTTCCCTCAGGGAGCGATAGATGTTTCCAATTTCTGGCCTTGAACCCCTTATCTCAATATCCTTTGTTGGAATCAGGGAGGTTTACGACCAACACCCTGTCGACCTTCCTTGCCTTCAAGTAAAGGAGGGCATTAGAGGTATGAGACCAGGTGTAACAATACCCGATCTTCAGGATGCCAAGGTTGGTCCCAAATAGCTCATTTATGCGATTAACCCCATTAACTATTCGCCAAGTACTGGGGGAACACTGAGTAGGGACCACCCCAAAGAATCAAATAACTTTAAAAATAAAGGGTTGGGGGAAAAGTCAATCCCCCTTGGACTACAGTTGGGGTATGGATCCAGAGTCCTCCATTGACGCCATTGACATCTTTGGGCATGTGGGCACACTCGATCGTGACCCAGGGAGGAAAGGTGTAGGTCTTCCTAAACTCGACAAAAATTTTACCATGGATGGTCTTCGATATTTTAAGAAGAATTAATAATTACTACTGAAGATGAATAAAGAAGAAGAAGGTTGCGAAAAAATAGATGAGGATGGAAACTTATAAAAGATGAAGAGTGTGAACAAATAAGCTCTGGAGTGTTGATAAGCAAAAGACTGGAAGCGAAAGTGACAGTTTGATGTGGAAGAAACCCAGTTTTAAAGATCGTGCACAATCAGATGGTGCAGTGCCCCAGGGGACTTTTGGCGCTTCTTTCTTTTTAGATGAACGAGCGCACCCCTCATGATTTTAATATAATTACAAAACTAACCTACCGATTCAAATTCGTGAGAATGGATCAAGATTATTAGGCCCAAGACAGTGGTAAAATCAACTGGCCCAATAGCTTTAGCCCAGGAATTTTAAGGACAATTGTGGGGACCTAAATAAAACTTAGGCCCAATTCAAAACTGGTTGACCAGGCCCAGTAGCATGCGGGGCATGTCCAGTATATCCTATCAGCAATAAGGGATTATTTACATCATTTATCACAAGGATAAATATGACATATCTGTAGTTATTATCAGCTCACGTTGGTTACAAATTTTTGGACGAGATATTTAGGGAGTCACCACACACGCTTATGTAACACCCCGTAAATCCAAGAACCTTTAATTTAATTATATTTGGGGGGGGGATAAATTATTTTATTAGGAGGAATTAAATTCATGAATTGGGAAAATTTTAAATTGGAGGATTTATTTAAATTAGCAAATTGAGATTAAATTATTTGGATTATTTTTGTGTCGTACTTTTGAGGTCAAAAAAATTGGAGAGTGTTATAAATTAATTCGGATGGCAATTCTGAGTGCACGGTTGAGTCCAGATGGGTAGAAATAGTTGGAAAAGAATACTCATGGGTAGTAAATGGGTTTCGAGGTACTTAAGCCCACAAGTCTAAAAACGGGATTGAGTTAGGCCCTTTTTATAAAGCCCACAAGTCTAAAAAGCCCACAAGTCTAAGCCCACATAAGAGTGTTTAGGCCCTTTTTATAAAGCCCACAAGTCTAAAAACGGGATTGAGATATTAAACCCTAAAAGTGAGAGAGTGTGGCAGTCATAACACATTTTAGAATACCCAGTTGATATAGAGATAAAAGTGGGTGCAATTGGAAGAACCATGGGAGCCCAAATTAAGAACAAATGTGTGTGTTCTTCATAAAATAATCATCATCTACACCAACGGATTCAGACCCTACGAACCCTAAAGCAAGTGGTTAAACTTGCATTTTAATTAATTACAGATATCTATTCATATCATAGTGGGTGCTATAAAAATGATATGGTTTGGGGGTACATGAAATCTAAAATTGGGTTCCAATAATTTTTATTTCAAATTTGTATAGAATTTGGGGAATTGGATTGAGTGGCCTCCGATCTGTCTGGACATTTATTAAGATTGGGGATCTTGGAAAATTAGAATCGGTATAGGATTTCTAAGCTTATTAGGTATAAATCTGGGCAGATAGGTTTGTTTAAATGGTTTAATGGCGGAACAGATATGATCGGAGAGGAAGAAAGGAGATCTAGGGTCATTTGAATGACCTATATTTCGTTCAAATGACACCCAAAGTCATTTGAACGATAGGGGTTTTGGTTTTAACGATGTGATGAATGCTAGCCCAGTCCCCTTCTCTTACGGTTTGGCTTAGGATGGTTTCAAAAGGGGTTATAGATGGAATTGGTTTTGAAAGGCTACTGTTATGGAGTATTGGATGTTTTCTTTTGTGGAAATGTTAGTGGGATAATTGGGGTGCTAATCCTAAGGGAAAGTAAGGTTTAAATTGAGTTATTTAAATACCTTAGATTAATAAATGTGCAAAAATTTATTGTGGAGAATTTGAGTAATAAATTCTGATTATTTTATCTTCGGGCCAAGTGAGTGAGTCCTATATTGGTTGAGTGACCCCAAGATAATAAAGTAAATTAATGCGTGATTGATCCAATTAATACGGGATATTGGCTCGGGTATAATTTTGGGGCTAGTTCTACAAGTGCTTAGGCATGGATTTGGTCAAGTTAATTTATTATAGGGTTATTTAATAAATAAAGGAAATTTCAAAATAAAAATAAAAACGTTGTTAACCTTAATATGTGGGGTTTGAGTAATAAGTTATACAGGATGAGATTTTGGGTTGAAGGTGCAAGTCTGGATAATTTAGTTGGGTGACACAACTTGAGTAAACTAAATAAATAAATGTGGGAATTATTTAAATATCAAGTCGGTATATAGACTTGGGAATGTTAGGCTAGTGTTACGGTAATTGTGCATGGATATATATATATTCGTGTGATTTATAAATATTTTTGTGAATAATATTTATAGGAATACATACCCCTCTATTGCTATCATGGGAGGTTGCGCGATGTGGGTGAATCTTCTGGCTTGAGGAGCAGGGTGAGTGTAGTCCTTAGGTCATAGCGTCTGTATTGTTAGGGGTGAGATGTCTTGGGTATGATTCGGTCTCATTTTTGGGGGAACTATGGTCGCCTCCAACACGATTATTTTATTTTCTGATTCGGGGAGCTAACCGTGTCAGGGGGGACGAGTATACCTGGAAATGATAGCTTTTTAGAGAACATCCGGTGAGTGCCTACTCGGGAGGATGGATTATATATTTATGATATGTGTGTGAATGTTGTAATATGATGATATGTATATATGGTATAGATATTTATATACGGGTAAAATACATTATGTGAATTGTATTGATATTTCATATGACTAGTGAGAATGTTATATGGTACCTGTTGATACAAAAATTAGTCAGCTAACATGGACCAATTACATGAAGACACGTGTCATCTGACGTGGCAAAGTGTATATTCACCGAACAACTCAGCATACCGAGCTACTCAGCGTACCGAGCTACTTAGCGTACCGAGATGCTCAACGTGCAGAGCATCTAATCAAGAAGATCAAGCGACAATTACAGATTCAATGAACATTCTTATTATGTACAGATGTATATGTCTATTAAATAATGGCGTATTGTCTATTCATATTGACATCCCAAAGGGCTATAAATACATTGTACCCCCCCCCCCCCATAATGGGGCAATTGATTACTGACGATCGTAATTGAGATCGAAGCAAAACACCCAGCAATACAAGACAGTGGACGTAGGCCATTTTCATTAAGGCTGAACCACTTTAAAAATATTTTTTCTTATTCCATTATTCATATTTATCTGTGATTAATTAATTAGATGAAGTCTATTTTTTTACATCAACAGATTGGCGTCGTCTGTGGGAAGCGACTATACGTAGCGTTTTTCACTAAAAATTCATTATACATGGTTGAGCTCCTAGAATCTAGCAATAGGAACAATGATGGAGTTCCCCCCAACCCGTCTGTTCCTCTAACTGTCAATGAACTCACTGGAATAGTGGCTAGCTTAGTCAGGGGGCAAACAATTATGCAGGATACCATGCGATAACTCATTCAAACTGTTCAAAATGCAACGCCTGCTCAGTTAGGCCAGCGAAGCGTTCATAGAAACACTCACATGCCGTCTTCGAGATCCAGACATACTATGTTCCCTTATGCTTCCTTATCCAGGCATACTGAATCGCATCATACTTAAAGGTCCAGCGATCCCTCTTATCAGCCTGGTCAGACATCTCCCATAAGAGTCATGGACTCTCAAGAAAATGTTACTTTAACACCGGAACGAACAAGCGCCCTGGAAAGGTTGAGTAGAGTCTCCACCTTTGATCGTTTGGGCCCCAGGAGGAATAGAAATCCTCCTCGGATTACGTTGGGAAATTCTCAACGACCAAATAATCTAAGGGAAGGTTCTGCCCAATCACGCCCTACAGCTTGTACAAAAATATCCCAAGAGGAGAATTCAGTGCGATCTGTTTCTCGGACAAATAGATCAGACCCTGGTAATGATGCATGGAAGGGATCCATTCAGAGGTTGGAAGATAGGTTAGGGTAAATGGCTAAGGCTAGGAATCCTCTCCAAATAACCTTTATCAAAGGATCACCCTTCGTACAAGCAATTGTGGACTTTCCCACACCCTCAAAGTTTAAGGCTCCTGTAGTTACGCCGAAGTATGATGGCAATACTGATCTCGTTCTCCATATAGAGCAGTACCAAGCTGCTGCCGATATCTATGCAGTTCCCGATGAGATGAGGTGCAGGGAATTCTCTGGAACTATCACTGGGTCAGCTCAAATATGGTACAATAATATTCCTCGGGGAAAGATTGCTACTTTTCATCAACTGGCAGAGTTCTTTATAGGAAATTTCCATTTTGGTGCAAAGGCAGTCAAGAGGGTAGAACACCAGTTGAGTGTAAGGCAGAAAACAGGAGAAAGCACCAGGGATTACATCACTCGTTTTAACAACGAGAAACTGGAGGTAATCGATTATGAAGAAAAGACCGACATTACAGCTCTGATGAGTGGTCTTTTACCGATCAAGCTGTATTATACTTTGGCCAAAGATCCCCCCAAATCCATGGCAAAATTGATGGCTAAAGTATCCAAAATAATGAACGCCGAAGAAGCTATGGCTGCAAAAAAGAATAGAGATACCAAAGTAGAAACTAAAGTCGAGGTCAGATCGGAGAGGAAAGATCACAAGCATAATGGGGTCAGCAAGCAATCAAAAGTCAAGGAAACTATAGAGCACTTGAGGAAGTATGCTAAATATACCCCCTTAAAAGTGGATATAAACCATGTTCTGGAGGAAATAAAAAACAACGAAGAACTAAACTGGCCGGAGAAATTGAGGACAACCCCTGAAAGGAGGGATAAGTCCAAGTATTACGAGTTCCACAAAGACCATGGCCACATGACCAAGCGGTGCATAGCTCTCCAGAATGAGATTGAGGTACTCATTCGACAAGGAAAATTGAGCAAGTTTGTTGACCGCCAGAATGATGGGAAGACCAACGATTTAGCAAGGCAAAGGTCTAAATGTCCTAGCCGAACAAGAGATGACAAGAAACGGGACCATGAAGATGACCCGGAGGATGATCCCGACCTCCCCAAAAATCCAAGGCAACCAGAGTGCGAGGTATTTTCAATCCATTTTCGTTCATTTGACTGTAATATCATAACAGGTGGAGATGCAGGAGGTGGTGATCATACCGCTGAAAGAAAAGCTTACCTAAATAAGGCCCAAGCTTGTTCCTACATACAGTGGATAAATCTGGCAGAAGAAGATCGCCCGAGGAAGGTTAACAAGGATAAACTAGTCATTGGTTTTTCCAAAAATGATTTGGAAGGAGTCTTGTATCCTCACGACGACCCCCTGGTGATCAAGATGAGGATGAAGGATGTAATCATTTCAAGAGTATTGGTAGACAATGGTAGCTCGGCAGACATCATGTTTTACCCTTTCTTTGACAGTTTAAACTTGAAACTAGCCCAGTTGGAGCCATATCACAGACCCCTCTTTGGTTTCTCTGGCAAAAAAATCTTTCCACTTGGGACGATCAAGTTGGACATGCTTATTGGAACCTGGCCTGCCTGCATAATAGAAAAAGTATGCTTTTTTATAATGGATAAAAATGTCCAATCAACTTACAATGTAATCATGGGAAGAGTAGGTCTAAAAAAGTTCGAGGCAGTGCTATCTACATACGGTACATCAATGCTTAAAATTCCTGACCAATTTTGGTGTGGGGCTTGTGAAGGGCGATCAGAAAGTAGCTCGGGAATGCTACTATTCATCTGCTAAACAAGAAGAGTTGGAAGATTCCAGGAAGAAGACCACCACTTACCAAGTGGATGAGTCTGAAGATTCAGAGATTGAGACACTAGACCCCAGAGATGAATCAAAACTCGTGAAAGGTCGGGTCATGGAAGCAACGGAGAATATTATTCTGGACAATGAACGACCAGAAAGAACAACTCAAATTGGCACCTCACTGGATCCGACGATAAAGCAAAAGTTAGTGGCATTTTTTAGGCATAGGAAGCAACTTTTGCTTGGAGTCATGAAGATATGTCGGGGATAGACCCAGCCTTCCTATGCCACGAACTCAATGTTAATAAGGCGATCAAATCGGTGAAGCAAAGAAGAAGGGTCTTCATCCCAGAGAAGAACCAAGCTATTCAGGAGGAAGTTGAGAAACTGCAAAAGGCCTCTTTTATTGAGGATGTCAAATATCCTTAGTGGTTAGCCAATATAGTGATGGTCAAAAAGAAGAACAATAAATAGAGGATGTGCGCTGATTTCACAGATCTAAACAAAGCTTGCCCAAAAGATCACTGCCCACTGCCCCGAATAGACTAGCTGGTAGATGCCACCTCGGGGCATGAATTATTAAGCTTCATGGATGCTTATTCCGGCGACAACCAGATTAAAATGAAATCAGAAGACAGGGAGAGTACCTCTTTTATTACCCCAAGGGGAACATACTGCTACAATATTATGCCTTTTGGTCTTAAAAATTCAGGTGCTACGTACCAGCGACTAATGAATAAGGTGTTCGCAGAACAAATTGGCAGAAACATAGAGGTTTACGTCGATGACATGCTAACTAAGAGCAAGAAAGTTGCTGACCACATAGCTGACTTAGGCCAAGAATTTGACCAGCTGAAGAAATATCAGATGAAGCTAAATCGCCCAAGTTCGTATTTGGCGTACAAGAAGGCATGTTCCTTGGATATATTGTGAATCAACGGGGCATTGAAGTGAATCCTGACAAGATCAAAGCCTTGTTATAATTATAATCCCCAACTACGAAAAAGGAAGTACAAAGCCTCACGGGGCATGTTGCATCTCTCAATAGGTTTATCTCGCGAGCAACTGACAGATGTCTTCCATTCTTCAAGACACTCAGAAAAACTTTCGAGTGGAATGATGAGTGTGACAAGGCATTCCAAGAGTTGAAGAGTTTTTTGGGGACACCTCCTTTGCTGTCCAGGCCGATAGTAGGAGAGAAATGATACTTGTACCTGGTTGTCTCAGAAAGTGTTGTCAGTTCAACGCTGATAAGAGTAGAGGATGGAGTACAAAGACCGGTGTATTATACAAGCAAAGCATTCCGAGGAGCAGAGATCAGATATCCATGATTGGAGAAGCTGGAATTAGCACTAATCGAGGCCAGCAGGAGGATGAAACCATACTTACAGGACCATACTATAGTGGTATACACCGATATGCCACTCAGACAGGCTTTGCACAAACCGAAGAAATATGGAAGATTGATGTATTGGGCGGTGGAGCTAAGCGAGTATGATATTGTTTTTAAACCAAGGTCTTCGCTCAAAGGGCAGGCAGTGACAGATTTTATTGCGGAGTTCACTTACCCCGATACCTCCGGCCAATAGGGATTTATTGAAGAACAACACATGGATGTTGAAGGATCATAAAACACTGTCACCGCTCAGTGTTCATCAGCAGATATATCGGAGGGGATAGTAACCGAGCAATGAGAATCCTCTGATAAAATCCCAGTGTGTAGAGATGATAAGAGGAAGTACCAAATTTTCCATCAGGGAAATTTTTCAGACCAAGAGTTTGATAATTGTATCCCGGTATGGAATTTATATGTTGATGGCTCCTCGTGCACCACAGGTAGTGGAGCTGGAATAATTTTGAACAGTTCATATGGATTGGATTTATAATATGCTCTGCGTTTCCAATTCAAAGCTTCCAATAATGAAGCTTAATATAAAGCTATGATTGTGGGCCTCAGTTTAGCCAAAACATTGAATGCAGAGCAAACTACGGTGTTTAGTGATTCACAGCTAGTCGTAAATCAGATTCTCGGGCTTTAAACGGCGAAGAGAGACTTTATGTCTAGGTATTGTGCTAAAGTTATGGAGATTGTGTCCAACTTCGCAGCGGTCCAAGTGATCAGAATACCAAGGCTGGAGAACGCGAGGGCTGATGCACTAGCTCGGTTAGCCTCAACTACCGCACCGAGTTACGAAGAACGATTCCTATCGAGATACTAGCAGACCGAAGCATTGATGAAGATTTGATGGTGAGGTTCATCACTTTGGACATGGGATCTTCCTGGATGGATCCCATCAGAGCATACATCGAAGAAGGAATTTCATCAACTGAAGAACTTGCACCCAAAAGGCTGAAGTTCAAAGCTTCTCGGTATGTGTTGAGTAATGGAATTCTGCACAAAAGAGGAATGATAGTAGGCCTACAGAGATGTGTTAATCCATCGAAAGTTAAAGATCTGATCGAAGAAATTCACGAAGGCTCTTGTGGAGCTCATGTAGCAGGTCGGACCCTCCTATAGAGGATGATGATGCAGGGATACTATTGGCCAACGATGCGAGCTGACTGTAAAGCTTATGCCAAGAAATGCGATAAGTGTCAATGATTCTCTACCATACGAAGAAGTCCACGGGCATTATTAATCCCAATTACTTCCCCTTAGCCATTTGCCATGTGGGGAATGGACTTGCTCGGGCCTCTGCCAACTACTAAAGAACGATTTAAATTTTTGGTAGTCGCTGTTGATTATTTCACAAAGTGGGTGAAAGCTTAACCTCTCATTGACATGGCCTATCAAAGGGTTTATCAGTTCATCTGGAAGAACATTATTTGCAGGTATGGTCTGCCACATGCCTTCATCACTGATCATGGTACCCAATTTGATAATGAGGAGTTTGCTACGTACTGCCATTAGACAAATGTCCAGAAGATCCATTATGCACCAGGCCATCCCCAGAGCAATGGGAAAACAGAGGTGCTGAACCTAATTCTGCTCAATGGGTTGAAGAAACGATTGGATAATGTGAAAGGGAGCTAGATTAACGAACTGCATTTTGTATTATGGGCTTACCGAATAACTCCCCGAACAGCAACTGGGGAATCTCCTTACATGTTAACCTTTGGAAGTGAAGCAGTCATACCAGCTGAACTAGGCCTACCTACTCACCTGGTGCTTAATTTCAACTCTTCAATAAGCGATTTGATGAGACGCCTAGATCTGGACCTGCTCGGGGAAGTAAGAGAAGACGCGGTTATCCGGAATGCAGCTTATTAATAAAGAACTGCCATGTTATACAATAAAAGAGTTAAGAAATGTGATCTTAAGGAGGGAGATTATGTACTCTAAAAAGTCATTCATAAGCATAATAAGCTAGAGGTCAACTGGCATGAGCCTTATCGTGTAACAGCGATTGTTCGACCTGGAACCTACAGAATAGAAACTTTAGAGGGGGAAGAATTCAAAAATGCGTGGAATGCAGAACATCTGCGTAAATATTATCAGTAGTGTAGATTCACATGTATTTCGTTCTTTCAATATGAATAAAAATAATATTTTCCCCATTTTCTTTTTAGTTCAATTTGTTTCGGAGTACTAGTGCTACACACTACACTTGAATTTTGCAAGAAGGCATCAGCAACCACCGACTACGGTTGGTCGGACATCAACAACCACCAACTACGATTGGTCGGACATCAAAAACCACTAACTACGATTGGTCAGACTTCAGCAACCACCAACTACGGTTGGTCAGACATCAGCAACCACCAACTACGATTGGTTAGATATCAGCAACCACCAACTAAGGTTAGTCAAAATCAATAAACTTAACCAACAGTGTTGGCATAACAATCATACAGGGCAAGGCCCATTTGATTATGGGTGACCTCAAGGGGCATCTAAAACTGGGCAAGAGGATGAGTGACCTCAAGGGGCATCCACTGCCTAGGCACCAAGGTAATCTAGATAAGATTGCTACAACTAAGCAAGACCATGGGATGAAAATAACTCCATTGCTTAGTCACTTATGGGTGACAAGTCACTACAACTAGGCAACAAATGGGGCAAAGTTCCATTGTTTAGGCAATTAAAACAGAACAGGACGAATTGTCCCTTTATAAAAATATATACTCATAAAATAAAATTACAATTTATTTCCAAGGAACGATAATTACAAAACAATTAACTTTATCATCTCCTATTCTATTGGCCTTTTTCCTTCCGATTTTGGTACCGGTTCCATTCCAGCGGGAGGATCATCTAAAGCATGAGGAGAGTTGATAAAATTCATATCTCGTAGCATTCTGATGTTGCTCAAACTTGGTCGATCAAGCAAATGTTCAGGTCTAGATATCTCAAAGTCTTCATGAAGATGGTAGTCGCCAAGATACTTAGAGATTAAACATTGAGGAATGGCACGAGCTGGAATCCAACTGACATCTAGCTTAAAGGGGGGCATAGGCAGATCAAGTAATCCAGGCTCATACCAATCCCATAAGTAATTTCCTTTCTCAATTTTCATCATAGTCAAGGCGTTCAGCCATCCTTATTTGTATCCCTCATTATTTGATTATTTCAATCGGGCATCGAGATGGCATAGAGCTTCATTGTATCCCCCCATCCAATATTCTCTGGGTTGTTTGTGGAATTGATAAATCAATCTCTCCACATGTTGATGAAGTTTTTTCACTAAGTTATCTTTATTTTCTAACGCAGAACTCTGATTGGATAGTTGCACGGTAAGACTTTGAATTTTCTAGGACATCTCAACCAGAGCTTAATTTTTGGCTTTCAGCTGAATAGCCTGATTTGTTAAGGCTTGATGAGTCCTAGTTTCTTCAAGACTGCTCCGACCAGCTCTTGCTCTACCCCGCAAGGAAGATGTAGGTTTGGTGTGAAAGCTTGAGTTTTGGGCTTAGGGCTCCAATAGAATCTTCTTCTTCCTTGGTTCTCTCTCTCTCTCTTTGTCTCTCTTTCTCACGTAAGTGGAAACTGACAGACCACTAACCCTCAATGTTTTTAATTAAACCTAATTTTCGTCCATTTAATTATTCAAAAATCCCAAAAGACCAAAATGCCCTTCTGGGGTGTCGTTTTGGGCTAAAATGCCCCGGACTCCAAATAAAATACCCGAGTAGTATTTTCTGACTATTTCGACCCTTCCGGACACTCTGGCACACTCAAAATAGTCATTCGAATTATATAAAAAATTACCTTTTTAACCCCCAAATACATACCAGTGACGCGACTCATACGCGCGTCCCAAATAATTATATCATGACTGTCATGTATTTCATTTCGGCCATAATATTATTTCCAAAATTGTCTATTACGTTACTCACTACGTAATGTTCAACATAATTATTACTCAATATGATTTCAACATAATCATTTCCGATAACTACTAACTCTCGTCACGTTAGTAATTATTACCATTAAGTCGGATTAATTATAAATTAAATTTTCTCTCTTAAATTAATTAATCCAAATTTTCATATTTTCATGATATAATAAATATACGTAAAAATATGGGGTATTACATTTATTTTATTCATTTTATTTTATTTGGTATTCATAATATTATCAATTCATTTACATTTTATAAATTGTATTCATTTCCATTATCAATTCATTTGCTTGGACAATTATATTGTATTGTATTCATTGTATTATTAATTAATTTATAATTTATTACACAATTAGTGGCAACAAATTATAGAGGAGCCCAAACCAAATTAAATTGATGACACACTAACTGGTATATTATTTAAAGACACACTAACCGATAAAAATTTATGATGACACACTAACCGATAAAAATTTATGATGATAAACTAACCGATAAAAATCACTTGAGTATTCCTCCAATCTTTTCCCTATAAATATACGGTTTCAGTTGGGTATCCCTCCACATATCTAGTTATACTTCCTTATATCATAAACCTCATAATGCATAACCATGTGTACATGCCTGATGAAGATTCACCCTTCTTAACCCTTGTTCCCAAGAAAACTCTGTCCGGACAAAAACTTTCGTATTATAACTGGTCACCGCCTAAAAAGGTAGGGCGATGTGATTACCTCTTAAACTATAGGTGAAAGTATGATGCACCACGTCGCGAAGAAAAATTGTAAGGCTAAAGCATCAACATCAGTTATTGTTGAACATGTTGAGGTAATGCGCAGTAATGTTAAACCAGTGTTGATTAACCTAGGGATCTACCAAGATCCCCATAGAGGCAGCTAGTTTGGCGAGAAAAGGTTTTTTGAAAACATCCATATATGCACACTACATTCTTTAAGCGACACTAATCATGTGATGAAATGATTAACGCCGACAAAAGGAAATATTCCATGGGATGATCATTTGAAATGGCCTAGGTTATTTGATAGGCGGTGCGATTTGGAGTGCTACTGCCATTGGCATTGTTTACCCGTGCCACAAGCAAAATCGACTAGATTTTGCAATTTTGCAAAGATCCTAAAAAAGATAATGAAAAATGTATACTTTTATTGCAACGTAAAATCGCACAGATGGAGAAAAGTCTAGAGCGGTGGCATGCTAAATATTTGATAGATACTAAACTTGACGATCCAATGTATGCATCGGATTCGGACTTGTCGGATTACAAAGGGGCCGAGTCGAACATGGATTTAGTACATCATCTACCAACCATGTTAATGGGGGATGGAAATGCCTTATGTTGTGTTCCGTGGTTGCCTAGAAAATAATTGTATTAACTAGACAAATCAGTCATTACTATGTAACTCTCGTTTCTATGTTTTTATTTCAAAAATTTTAATATTTCATTTTGCTATTTGAAATTTTGTTTTAAATTATAATTGTTTGAAATCATTCATTTGTTATAATTATATAGGTAATAAATAGTGGTACTAGTAAATATAAAAAGTTATTATATAGTAGTAATAGTAAATATATATAGTGAACATATATAAATGTACTAGTTAATATATATTGTCGTACTAATTTTATATAGTTAATAGATAGTAGTAATAGTAAATATATATAGTAGAAGTAGTAAATATATATAGTAATGGCACACATTCCAATCCATTAATGGCACACATTCCAATCCATTGGTTGCAGGCGCAATAATTCAGGAAGTTATATAGGAGATCAGTAAATTTTTTACCTTGAAGTTATTAATTGTCATCTGCCTCACTAGTGAACACTTTAGTATAGACTGTATGGCACACAAACCTATCATGGCCTTCAGGCATTATTAATCATGGAAGAGAATCTTTTGATCAGTAAATATTAGTATGGCGCACATAGCAGTAATGGCACACATACCAGAAGTATCAATTGTTGAGTATAGACTGATGAGTATAGACATTTATAAATAGTATGACAGTTTATGAAATATTATAATACAACTTCTTGTTGCACTAAAGCAAGACTATCTCTAGCGACCAAGACGATAAAACTCACTCGGGAATTTTATCAAACACTTGGTGTGCGGAAAACACCCAAGACCTTGTTCCCAAAATGAACTAGTGTGCAAACTCCCAATCGAATCAACCAAACATCAATGAAGAGACAATAAGAACATACAAGCAATCATCAAAGAAAAACAACAACGATATACCGTGGTTCACCCAAATTTGGGCTACATCCACCAAGGAGGATTTCTTCTTTCTATAGATAAATGGAGGAACCCAAAGGTTATACACACACACAATTTATCTCTCTTAGAAAGTCACTCACAACCTCACAAGAACTCACCCCTCAAATGGGAGCTCTATCTCTCTTTAGCTTTGATAACTCACAAAATAGCTCTCAAACTTGTCCTCTCTCAAAACCTAGAAATGACACTTGTATTTATAGATTTGAGCCAAAATGGCAAATTTGTAAATAAACCAAAACTGAAAAAAATAGGAGAGCCAAAATCAACAAACTCCACCTTGGCGATCCTGACGATCCAACCAATCTCTAGAATGCTGAAATTGAACCCGCTTGAAGACTGTCCCACCATCTACCAAGCTAATGCGATTCCCCCAGGCGATCCTCACGATCCAACCGAACTCGGAATGCTAACATCAAATCCGCTCTAAGATCATCCCGACATCTAACAAGCCAATACGCTCCACCCGACGCTAAGCCACCTCAAACTTCAACCATGAAGTGAGATACCGCAAGTCTTCACTCCAAGACTCCAAATGACTCCACCCGCCGAGGAACCAAGTTCTAAACTAAGAACTCCCCTGAATGCTTCCCATGTAACCATACGGTGAAGCTCGCTCCTCATGTAACCCGGTGAGTACACCCCCACACAATACATATAGCATACACCTTCTTTACACGTAACATTCAAACACATCAACACCATCTTCCACCTTGAGAAATAACCACGGATGAGGGGGAAAATTCCTCACCTCTCATACCCTCCAAATCTCACCCTCGAAAGATATACCAAGTCTTTGTCACGAAAAACTCCCGTTTGCCAATGCTCGCAAACAATAACTCATCGACCTTCCTTGAACTAGCTACACACACCTCGAATCCATCACAGTCCTACACCTCCTCGATTCGAATCGGCCAATGCATGTGTGCAACTAAACCGGGTCAACATCACCCGTTGGCCCTGGAGGGGGACTTCGATCCATCCCCTCCACTAGTAGGTATTCTCCCATCACTACCGTCTACTCTTGGAAAGCTAGCACTCAATGTCTCCGCTTTGTTCACAAACGAGACATGCCTCGAATGTTCGATCACTTGGCACACCGCTTCCCCGTCTTCCTCGAAGTTTAATTTAGACGATACAACCCCTCTCTGTCCTCTCCCCTCGCTAGGACCATACAACCGCGTGTGACTTTCAAGACTCCACCCGCCACCGACACCCGGCAACCCTTGGAATCCAAACGGCTAATGGATATCAAATTCTTTCGCAACTTTGGGACATAGGCCACACCACCCAAAGTGCGTTCCACCCCATCGAACATCTTGAGTTTCACCGTCCCGACACCCTCAACGAAAACCTTCTCTCCGTTAGCCAAAGACATGGAACCTTTTCCATTTTCTGTGAAAGTCTCAAAATATTCCCTCTTGGAGCAAACGTGATCCGACGATCCCGAATCTAATATCCAATCATCTTGGGAAAGAGAGTTAACCTTGGAGAGTGTGAGAAGTTCTCCAAGTTCATCTTCATAATTCGCACTCGCTACCGTTGCCCTCTCGGAATCAACCTTGCCCTTAGCCTTGTCGTTCCACAAAGGACATTCTCGGATCATATGACCCCATTCCCGGCACTTGTAGCATTTCGGCCCTTTACCACCAACACCTCTCGATCTAGACCTACTACCGTCATTAAATCCCCGGTTGGAGTTCCTCCCGCCATTTTGCCCACCTCCGTCTCTCGCCATAAGGCCTTCATTATGGGAATACCCGTCACCTCCACCTTCCTTCTTTCTCATCGTGACATGAGATTGAATATCTTGCACAACCTCGTTGCACCGGAGCGTAGACTTCCCAAACATGAGCGTGGTCACAAAATGCTCGTATGAATCGGGTAATGATGCAAGCAACAACAATGCTCGATCCTCCTCAATGAATTGAACGTCTATCCGGTTCAAGTCATTTATCAAGGCATTAAAAACGTTGATATGCTTCATCATATCCTCACCCTCCTTCATCTCAAGCTTGAAGAGTTTCTTCTTGAGGAACAATTTATTTGACAACGACTTTCCCAAATAAATCTCTTCAAGCTTATCCCACATGCCTTTAGCCGTGGTCTCCGCTATCACGTTATTCAACACATCATCCGTGATAAGCATCTCAATACACGAAGCCGCTCTTTGATCAATGTCAATCCACTCGGCATCGGTCATTCCTACCGGTCGTCCCTCTACCCCCAACAATGCTAATTGCAACCTCTGTTGGACAAGAACGCCTCGCATTCGTCTTTGCCATAACCCGAAATTGATCTTCTCATCAAAAGCCTTCATGTCCGTCTTCATTGAGCCACTCGATCCATAACTCGGATCCCATCTCTTAGAGCCTCTGCTCGTAGAGGTTGATTCTCGAGTACTCTCCACATTTTCCGTCATTTGGAACAAAAGCAAAAGCTATGCCAAAATTGCCAAAATTGATTCAACCTCGAACCAAAAAACCGGGCAAACAATGCAACCAAAGCTCTGATACCACTTGTTGCGCTAAAGCAAGACTATCTCTAGCGACCAAGACGATAAAACTCACTCGGGAATTTTATCAAACACTTGGTGTGCGGAAAACACCCAAGACCTTGTTCCCAAAATGAACTAGTGTGCAAACTCCCAATCGAATCAACCAAACATCAATGAAGAGACAATAAGAACATACAAGCAATCATCAAAGAAAAACAACAACGATATACCGTGGTTCACCCAAATTTGGGCTACATCCACCAAGGAGGATTTCTTCTTTCTATAGATAAATGGAGGAACCCAAAGGTTATACACACACACAATTTATCTCTCTTAGAAAGTCACTCACAACCTCACAAGAACTCACCCCTCAAATGGGAGCTCTATCTCTCTTTAGCTTTGATAACTCACAAAATAGCTCTCAAACTTGTCCTCTCTCAAAACCTAGAAATGACACTTGTATTTATAGATTTGAGCCAAAATGGCAAATTTGTAAATAAACCAAAACTGAAAAAAATAGGAGAGCCAAAATCAACACTTCTTACATTTCTTAATTCTCCGAGTAAAAAAAATCATGGACTACTCTAGTTCGGGCTATGAGGGACGAAATCTAATGCTTCAGTATGCTCAATTTAATGATGGCACATCATCAGATGATTCAGATGAGGAGATGATAATATGCATGGAGATTACACGTTGGATTATTGAACAAAATATAATTCGAGATGCGAAAGAACTTGAAACTAGACGTCGAGTGAATCGAAGGAGAGAAAGGGGACATGCCACACTCTGGGAAGATTACTTTGGTGAAGATAAGGTATACAGTGAGTATTTCTTCAGAAGGAGATTTAGGATGCGGTATTTTGTTTACAATCGCATCCTTTATTCTGTTTGTCAATACGATAACTACTTTGTACAAAAGTACGATGCGTGAGGTCGTCTAGGTTTAAGCTCACATCAAAAAAACTATGGGGGTTATACGACTCCTCACTAACGGAGGATCCCATGACGTATGGTCTGAGCAATAGGTAATGAGTGAAACAACTCTATTAGAAACTGTTATTAGATTTACTGAGGCAATTGTGGACGTATTTGGTCCCGAGTATGCCAAAAATCCGACAATAGGCGATGTCACCACGTTACTTGAACAAAATGCAAGCCGAGGATTAGGGAGTATAGATTGCATGCATTGGCAGTGGAAAAACTGTTCCACAGCCTGGCACGCTCAATATAGTGGATGAAAAGAATCGTCAACTATAATCCTATAAGTGATTGCCTCGTACGACCTTTGGATTTGGAAATCGTTCTTTGGGGCTCCTGGCTCTTGCAACGATATAAACGTCTTGCACCGGTCTAACGTTTTTCAAGAATTACGCAATGGGACTGCACCTCCCGTTAATTACACTATTAATGGAAAGTTATACGATATGGGGTATTACCTTGCTGATGGCATAGACCCTCCATACACAACAATCGTTAAAACTTTTAGGAACTAACATGGGCTATCATAAAAACAAAAATTATTTTGCAAGAAACGAGAATCGTGCAGGAAAGATGTCGAACGTGCTTTTGGTGTACTACAAGCACGATTCGCTTTCGTGCACGAACCTTGTAAATTATGGAATAGGGCATCCTTAGCAACCATAATGAAATCTTGCATTATAATGCACAACATGATTATGGACGATGAACGTAGAGACTGTCTTTGGTAAAATGAATACGAACAAACTGATCCCACACCTGAAATACTACGGGAGCAAACTAATTTTTATGACTATACCTAACACGGGATGCTAGTGTTCGGGACGCAACTACACATCAACAACTACGAGATGATTTGGTGGAGCACATTTGGAACACCAGCGGTGATGACTTGGCGGATTAATGATTATAGTTTATGTGTATTTGAGGGTTTCTAATCACTTTCTTAGTTCCCTTTTTACATTGTTCTTTTATGGTGTGCATCAAAATAAATAATATATGTAATTTTTTTGAATTGCCTGCTTCAATTTAGCATACATTAATACAACAATTGCAACGTTTGAATAATATAACACTCAAGTTGACATTACATTCATTACAATAACCAAATAACGAAAAATTAAACCGGCCACACATTACATAACATCCTAGTGAGCATTGTTTGTACCAGATAGACCGGAATCAGAATTTGACGAGCCGACAGTGTTTGACATAAGTGCGACAATCACAGCTTCGGTCGCAGCTACCATATTTGCAAGGTCAGTGTACCTTTTCACATGGAATTGTTGTTGTACCTCGTTCATTTTGGTCATATCCCAACTCCATGATGTATGACTGTTCTCGACCAAGACGCACAAGTTGCTCTTGTTTTTTTGTAATTTGATCAGCTATTTTCATCTCAATAAAAGCATTTGTTTCAGAATCAAATTTCATTGCCCGACTTTGCTTCCACTCTTGCTTACTTTTAAACATCTTGGTGAATTCTTCGCAATGTTTAAGGACTGCCGTGTTACAATCAAGCCTGTCAGAATGCGCACGTTAACGAGCACGTTGTTTCTCCCCCTTTCTGCCTGGGAGTCTGTATGGTACGTCACGTACACCCGGACTGCCCTCCGAGTCTATAGGTGTAGGGTCATCGTTGTTGCACGCTGCGCTCTTCAAATCAAATTTCGGCAACTCTTTTAAAATTTAGTAGCATTTATCAAACATGAATTGTTTGTTCGTTTCCACGCGGTATGCCTCGCGGGCCTTTGTAACCGTTGTTGTCGCTTCCTACATTCCCTAGTTGGTGAGACAGCTTCGCAACGTATATCATTACCCGCGACGAAATATGATTGTAACGTGTTGAAAGCATGGTCCTCATACGTTGAATATAAATTTCAGTCGTGTTGTATTCATTCATAACGGAATCCCAAAATGTTGCATGTAATATCGTGTTGCCTTTAATACCACGACTCGTATATTTAGCATATATGGTACATAAAATTTCGTCTTCAATAGGAGTCAAATTTGGTTGCCTAGAACTACTAGTATTAATGGGTTGAGATGAAGACATATTGGTTAGTAATTAAAATGTACAAGGAAAGGAAACAGATCACTCGTATATAATTATATGGAAGAATTGAGTTGGATGGAAGAAAAAGGAGAGAATTATGGGGCTGAATATAATTTGGTGGGAATTGATGGGTCGGAATGAGGGGTTTATATAGGATAACGTCCGTTATTTTTACAGTGGTGAAAAAGTTTCCTATGAACTTCAGAAGTTCGTAGGAATTGCTACAAACAACAGAAGTTCATACCAATTCCTACGAACTTCAGAAATTCGTAGAAAAAATATGCAAATTCTCCACCCGTTTTGTATATTTGTAGATGCTATGTAATTTGGCTTACAAATTCTCTTCGTTAAAACTCACCAGTGGACTGCCTCCGGTTTGTAAAGATTTGTAAACTTACAAATTCTCGCATAGTTTAGTCCCACCATTGTACATGCTCTTAGCGACAATAGACTAAACGAGGCTTTATTATAATATAAATTAAAAAATAAACAATGTCCCCTCATCGCACAAGCTAAAAATCAAGTAGTAGTAAATGTTACTCGAGCTCAGAACTTGTTCGTCCGCTTAGAAACTCTAAGCTTCGAACTTGGCTCATGAAACATACGAGCAACTGAGAAATTTTCGAACCAAATTTAAGCAATCTATCATTTGTTTTGGTAGGTTACATGCTAGCTTTCCTAACCAAAAGATCCGAGACATTTTGTGAAGAGGCTGGTCTTAACAGGCACCCCTTTTTGGTTTATTTTTAATTATCACTAACACTAGTATTATTGTTTAGTAGAGACACGGCAATGTGAACATTCATACAATCAAGATCCACAACTATCAATTGACTAAAATTATTCTCCATTAAAAATAAATAAAGAAGAAACAAATCAGCCGAAATGATCTATTATACTTGCTAATGCATTCTTTTCATAGGTCTCTGTATTCAGCAATTTTGTTCTTCATAGTGAACACAATGAGACATCAGATCATACATGCAGGTTTATAATCCCTCAATAAAGTTGACCTAGCATATTTTACAAGTAGAGGGCACTCATCTCAACCTACAACTAGAACTTTAGGCTCTAAAAATAAACAATCAGACTTGCCAAATCTTGCCTATGAGCTGTGTGAAAGGGGAACTCTCTTGGATTCAATTTCTTTGACACTTCGAACAATGCTGTCAATGTTTCTTGATAGATGATTGGAGTGTTCCTCCATATCTCTCAAAACCATATCAAGCTGTTCTTGTATAGCAGCAGACCGCTTTCTCTCCCGTTGTAGCTCTGCGGTCAGCTCTCGAATCTTTACATCCTTATCATCCTGAAATTAACACATACAAAAATAAATTAAGGAATGATGAAAAATAAAGGAAAAGGATGAGAAACATTATAAATATTGGTTGATATAGAAAGATAATAAGAGAAACACATAAAAGATTCTTCCCTAGTCTCAGACCTTAATGCAACCTCTATGGAAAGCAAGAAAGAAAAACCAAGTGACAAGTTTCTCCCAGCTCAGGATCATTTTACGGGCTGGTTTATACCACCTACTAGACTCCTAATTTCCCCCTTCCTCCCCATCACACGAACCATTTTTATTTTGCTATCATTATATGGGAGATATCATGCCTTTTATGGTTATTATGACTTCAGCCTCTACCTATTTGTACTTGCCTAATCTGACCCTTGTTCACGTTTGTGTTTTTTGTCCCCAAAAAAGATAGTAACTAGCAAGAAGAGGTTGACCTTGCCTCAATATCTGTAAACTTTATATCCGTGTAGTGTTCACATTCTTTTGCAATTCAGGCTCTACAGCCATAAAAAAGATCGTAGCAGAGTTCGAATTTAAGTATGAAGGTAGTAGCTAGCAAGAAGGGTTTGACCTTGCCTCAATATCTGGAAACTTCATCCGTGTAGTGTTCACATTCATTTGTAATTCAGGCTCTACAGACATAAAAAAGATTGTAGGATCTTCAAATGGGTCATGAAAATTCATTAGCTAATAAGATCTCATAGTTGTCGACTATTGTCACATCACGCACGAGCTTCTTGACCCTCCTTTGTACTCCCATTCAAATAGTATTCAGAAATACCCCATCCCCAAAGTGAATGTACGATTTTTCCTTCAAGCTGAGCCCCTATAAATTTTCTCAGATTATAATTCACGATATTTTTGTGCACCATCTGACACATTCCTTATTCTAACCAGGACAAAGCACAAAATAAAAAGACAATTTACAATTAATCCCTTGTCTCAAGGATTGCACATCACTATCTAATAAGCTTGATTCTCTACTAGCAAAAAAGGGACTTGAGATCAAATACAAGTGGAAAATAGCCTACAACAAACTTCACACTACTCTTGTCCCAAATTAAGAGTCCAAGCTCGACTCCATAATTCAAAGAAAATTGACCTTCACATAATCAACAGTAACAATTAAAATTTACTGGAATATCGTGAAATCCCCATTTCGATTTCAAAGTGGACTCTTAATTTGAGACGTGAGACATCCCAACAAGGAAGTAAGAGGGAAGAAGTACTTAAAAAATTAGGTCACCTAACAATTTTGCATGAAAGATAGAATCTACAGCCATATATAAAAAAAAGAAGCTTTTAATTCACTTCAAGAAGTATGAAATGGCGGAGAGCCCTAAACAAGACTACACCAAAAACACAAATTGGATAATTAGAGAACCATATACACAACCACTACAGTAAATCAATCATTTGAAATTCATCATTCAAGTCGAAAGCATTTACCGGTGTTTGAGATAGGAGCACGGCACGACGATTGTTGATGGGTGCAACAACTAATGGATGGTTGTGCTCCTTAACAAATCGCGTGACTATCCATTTTCCGGTCTTCTCTTTCTTTACAACGATCATTGCCTTGCATCCTTCCCTCGTGATCGCTCGGGGCTTTCTATTTTCACTCCTTCGGGGTCTACATTTACGGAAACCTTCTTTATTACACACGAGTCGGCGCCAAACCACCTTCCCATCACGCATCGATCGCCGAAACGCATCGACTCTCATTATGAACCCCAATCGCGTAGCATATGTATCGTAGAAGACCTTTGCGGCCTCTTCGGATTCAAACTCCATACCAACATACGGTTCAGCATCCACATTTTCTTCGCTTGGCTCTTTTCCATTAGAAGTCTCTATCATTTCTCCATCGTCAGCCTCACACGGGTGTTCATCCACTGCCATATGACATAAGCACATCCTATGTAAGATTCCACATAAAATCATATCTTCCAACTGAATATATCACATAAATCTCATATCTACTGACCATCTGAAAGAGTAAAACCCACAAAGGCACCACTACCTATAGCATCGGCCTAGTTAAATGAGTTCAATCAACAATACCTCAATTACAGCTACCTAAGATTTTTGTGTCATAAGAAAATCGTCCCGATCACAAGAAGTTCGTATAGTTTTAGCGTTTATTCCTTCAAGGCAGCTCTGCTAATATCAACTGCCAACATAGGATTTTTTTCTTGAATTAAAGCAGACACTAGAAAATATACTGTCTTTTTATATTTTTTTTTCATCTTAAGCTAAGAGATTGAACATAATTGAACGATAAACCATTGACTCAAAATTACATGTTTTTTTAATTCCAGAAACTACTCTGAGAAGACAGATAAAGCTAGTGCTATATCTTCAATATACAATTCAACAATCAGACCATATTGATGAAAAAACGGCTGCTACCATTCTCTCTCTCTCTCTCTCTCTCTCTCTCTCTAGCAGATCCAACCCCACCCCAGCACCTCCCCTCGCCGGAGATTCGTGGGAGAAGCCACCCCCACCCCACCCCACCCCACCCGGGTCTTTCTCTCTCTCTATCTCTTTCCTTTTCTTACATTTATTGGTCCGCACCGACGACACCATCGCCGGAGGTGTATTGCCGGAAAAAATGGAGTTTTTACAAAAATAGATAATTTATATGTATCGCTTTTTTTTCGTCAAAAAATATCGAATATGAAACTTGTTTGATAGATCTTGATGAGTAAATTCCAACTATATTAATTTTGTGAATATTGGATGTAGATTTGAAGCTATGGACTTTTAAAGATTTGATGATTTTTTTTGCAAAAAATGAGGTAGTTGGGGGATTGAGATATTTTGGGGGTATCTTGGTCATTTTAATCTGCTGAGTTGGCAAAATTGGACCTTTGACACCATTGACCAAATCAAAAGTTCTCTTGCATTCATTGACCAAGTCAATGGAACTTGTCACCCATTACCTCAAAATATTTCAGTTTATCTAGCAAAATACTAATAATGGTTGTGGGACAGTGCAGCAGTGGTGGTGCCGATGTGCTGTGGTGGCAACATTGGTGGGGATGACAGAGGCTACGATCGTGGTGGTTGAGCAGGGGTTCCATGAAGTTCTAGTCCCACGATGATGGTGGTGGTTGAATTGCAGTGTAACAATAACGTTATAGTACCACAACAGCAAGGAGTAGCTGGGAGGCCCACTAAAGTGCTACAATGATTGGGAGAGAATTTTATAAATGGATTAAATAGAATTTTAGGAGCTTGAACAACTTTATGGCATGTAGCTATAAGCCTATAACTACCCAATTATTAGTGTTTCGCATACTGATGTTTACAAATACCCTATTATTAGTGTTTCAAAAACTGGTATCACTTTCGCCAGTAGCAGAGCCAGGATTTTGGTTGGGGTGGGGCACTTCTAGGCTATTGTTTTTTCCTAAACAAATTGCATAAAATCATCAACATCATATTAATAAACAAAATATTGTAGTATTCTAACAAACCTAGCAATCATACTTCATTATCAAAAGAAAAAATGAAATAGGAAGTCCTATACTAGGATCGGAAGGAAGATTTGATAAGTCAATTTTAATCCGACTTCGCCTTGTCTTTTTTTATATAGGTTTCGTTTGGACACCAATGTTTTCGGTTAGTGGCACCATATCATAGGAAGCATTATCACGAGTTCCTTTATAATATTTTTCCATATCTGAAACTATAAATAATGTCTTAATATTTATTATTTCACAATTATCATGATGTCCAAATTTAAAAAAATCATTATACTAAAGTTTAGGATAAAAACCTCAATAGAGACCACACGCCACAATAGCAAATCCCAATCCAAGAATTAGTCCAAAACTAGCAATTCACCACTTCAAGTTGCAAAATCTTAAACAACCACCGAAATAAATTAACTCAAACTTTAAATATATCAAAGCCCTAAAATAAATAGCAACAAAATTAATTCAAACCCTAACCTAAATAAGAACAAAATTAATTCAAACCCTAAACAACAACAAAATTTATCCAACTAAGTAATCAAAGTTAATGTCAATATGCTATGTCATTCAAGTAAATTAAGTAATTAGTAAAATAAAACAAGCAACACGTTACATTCAGTAGCAAACAAAAAAAATATAACATAAACAACCCCTAAAAAGCTAAATGAATAAAAATATTACCTTCCAAAGTTCCAAATGAGAGAGCCTACCTGCGAATCGAGAGATTTTGGGAGAAAAGAGAGCGGGAAGCAGTGGATTTTTGAGAGAAAAGACGCTCTGATTTTTTTTAAAGCAGAGACAGAGAAAGTGAAATAAGAGAAAGGTTTTGAAAAGTGAATAAGAGAAAGGGGCAAGTGGGAAATGGGAAGTGAAATGAGTTTCGAAGTGTGCGTGTGTTTTCAATGTTAAAGGTAAAAATTACATATTTTTATCCTCAACTTTAAAACTAAATATATATACCCTCATATTTTATTTTTTAAAAATTGAAAATCATGGGGTTGGCACTTCCCCACTCAACACCCCCTTCCCCAGATAACATCACAGCTCCGCCACTGAGACTCTCACTGTGTAGAAGCAAACCCATAAATGATAGCTGAGGATGAGTCCAAAATACTTTTAAAGGGGATTAAACTAATGAGTATGAAGTTCAACCTGAAATCCTTGAGAGAAGGTCTCAATCACCAAGCCGACGTCAGAATGCAAGCTTAGCAACCTCATCCCTATTCCTCCCAACTCCAGCAGAGGGATTAGATTCCTAAAAGCCCCCGAAAGGCTCCTCCAAGACATTACAGAATGCCTAAAGTCACAAACAGAGCCCAATGAACTTGTGTCGCAAGATAGAGACCTCGGAAACACTCCCCCGCATCCAAACAAGGAGGAAAAGGTTAATGAAAGGTCCTTGGCCGCCATACCTCATTTCAGTAATTATTAAGGGCCAGCGAGACTACGACAAGGTAAAGTCAACCTCAGGAATGGGGTCCACTTGCACATGATCAGTCTGACCTCAGTAGCTCACAACCGTAACCTCAAGCACAGAAAAGCTCGTTAGAATTGAACAAAATCCCAGCAGACCAACTGACGGGTTGATAAAAAAATACACGTACTATTTTTACCAACCCAACTCACCACTTGTAGTTTGTCCTAGTGCATTAAATGGCAGATGGTTATATAATGGATGCTTGGAAAACATTGCAAATGATCGAATTCAAGTGATTTAGCGATGGGAATCCATTGTTTTTTTCCTTTTATTTCTATTTTTTATTTTTAGTTCTTTTAGGCATTTTCTTTCCTTAATTAGTCTTTAAGCATATTTGGGACTAATTAGACATTCTTTTGTTTTTAGTTGGTCCTTTTAGTCATTTTAGCTAATTACTTGATTATCAAGTAATCTTTCTCATATAAATACCCCATGTAATCTCATTTGTACTTACTTTTCCCATTCTTGAAATATAAGACAACTTTTGATTATCTCTAAAATTAGGGTTCGGTATTTCTTTTTAGCCATTGACGTGTAGTTTACGTCAAACTGGTATCAGAATTGGTGTCGCTCCAAATATTGGTGTATTCGTGTGTTAGTTTGTATCAGTGTGAGTAGATTATCAAAATCATACGCTACAGACTCGATGACTCTAAAGAAATCCAAACAACGATAGTGGGGGATTCAAAAATTGAAGAAAAGCAATCAAGAATGGAGAAAAAACATTCAAGATCTCATCAAGAATGTTGACTCTCACTTTCGCCTCATCACCACTGAAACGACGCCCTCCACCACTGCCCTAGCCTCTATCTACCCCTACCCAGCAGCTTACCCATCCCCAAACCCTAGATCTACCGTAGCCCCCCCACCCTATGCGGGAGCCCACACTTCTACCCCTTCTGCTGTCGCTCGCCCCTCCCAACCATCTAACCAAGCAAACCCACTTCCCCCAATTGCCTCCATCAACGGCAGCACCAACTTTATTCCTACCAGCCGTAAACTGTACAGATTCACCACCAGAAACCCATCCCCTCCAGCCGCGTTTGTCTAAAACCCAAAAGAAAACCTGGATCAACCCATTTCGGACCCAGGTGAAACCCTACCAGCCCCGGACAGCCCCAACCCGACTTCCTGCCCTTGCTCCGACCAAAATCCCTACCGGACGGCACTAAACGAAGCCCTAAAGCTCCTCCCACCAACTTCCGCCCCAAACCCTCAACCCGTGGGCTCCTACCCCAACCATTTTTCAACCCCCAAATATCAAAAAAATTACGTTTCCACCTCAATTAACTCCCGAGGCTCAATTCAAGATTATCGTCGGCTAGTTCAAGATTGGTTGATCCACCAAATCATTCTTCCGCCCTCATTCATCCAATCAGATCAAATCAACGATAAAAATTCCCCTCCCAAGCCGGTTGATTGCAAGAAAGACCAAAACGTCGAAATTGAGTTGTGTACAGGGAATTTCTTTGATATTTTTGTCGAAGATGGTTGGGTGACTCGCACGCACTTTCGCGAGCCGAAAACATTTGATTTGAGAGATTTCTTCCCAATCTTTGGGATACGGGATAATAATTTTTTTTGGGAATCCATTTTATGTTTCTTTTATTTTCATTGTATTTTTTATTTTCAGTTCATTTTAGGCCTTTTCTTTCCTTAATTAGTTTCAAAGCATGTTTGGGACTAATTAGGCATTCTTTTATTTCTGGCTGGCCATTTTAGTCATTTTAGCTAATTACTTGATTAGCAAGTAATTCCTCTCATATAAATACCTATTATAGTCTCATTTGTATTCATTCTCCGTTTTTTAAATATAAGAAACCGCTTGATTCTCTCTCTAGAAATCACATTGCCTTGATTTTTAGGTCATTAATGTGTAGTTTACGTCAATTTGGTATCACAGCGATGTTTCGTTCCCCAATTGATGCATTGGTGTGTTGGTAATCAAAATCGTACACTACTTTCGATGGCCCCAAAGAAGACGAATTGTTTTCAAGACTAGAGAAATTAAGAATTGAGAGTGCAAATGGTAAGAATGGAAGAGAAAAATGATCAAAGAATAGAAGAATTGGCACGAAGACAATAAGAACAGTTTGAAGCCCTAATGTTACAATTTTCAAAATTTCAAAACACTAGCACCGCTAGCACCCCGTCGGAAATCACCCCTCAGTAGGCCGGAAAGAAAATTTTACCGAGAAAAGTGATTCAAGAAGGCAGTGGAGGCGCACCACCAGCCCTAGCAGCCACCCCTCCTCACGGGTTGGGTCAGGCATTCCCTCCCCTTAAAAATGTCGTCGTTCAGCTTGAAGGACCAGTGGGCCTGGATCCACGCCAAAGGCGTTCAGATCCAGGCGACCCCCCTCAAATTTCTTACGGTACCGGAAAACCCTCAAACCGTCCCACCTCCGATAGGGGAACTTACCAGACCGCCCCAGGTGCAAATCCCACCCAGCCCGACCTTGAAAATCCAGTAAACCTTTTCGCTCCTGCTCAAATTCCGAACCCAAGAACCCTTACCCAAAATCAAGATCCGAAAGTTTTTAGGGTTACTTCTGAAAATCCAGAGAATGTGAACCTAAACCAACTCGTAAAAGAAATTCAGGATCTTAACTCTCTCTGCCATACCCCCAAACTCGGATCACACAAAAAAACCGTGTCGGCTGACCCGCCTAGAGATGCGACCACACCCAACTTATCCACCGCCCCTGATGGAACTTCTTATCCCCTCAGTTGTCCACATTTTCTTGATCCTGCACTCCAACCACTCATACCACCCCTCCCGTTAAGCCATCTTCGTCAATCTCACGATTTCGGTAGGTATTTAGACAATCCCAATTTTCGACACAATAAACCACGTTTACTTCCTCACCCACTACCGTACATACCACCTCATCCACCCACACATCACACACCATCCCATCATGATCTCTCACTATTTTACTTCAATTCTTCTTCATCTCCCGATGCCGGAGATACCCATCGTAGCGTCCTAAATTGGATTCAGTGGTCCTCGTTACGTACCACTACGAGACCGCCAGTGTTTTTATTGTGGCGAGTATGGTCATCTGATTGGTACATATCCCCACCGCGGTTCCCCAGCACCGCCCATACCCCCACATGTTCATCCTCTTCATCCACCACCTGTTCAGATGCCACCGATTCCGATTGATCTTGTTGCACTAGTGTCGGGTGATGTGATGGGCCTGAGAGCTCATCAGGATGGAGACTCACTCTCATTAGCACTCCAGTTACTTTCACGAAGTCTCCATGGGAATATCCGCATAAATATTCCTATGTTCGATTGTAGATTCTCCTCGGATGATATGACCGACTGGCTCGCCGCTATGGAGACAGTTTTCGATTACAAACGGGTTCAGGGCCACTCATGTGTTCTTCTAGCTGCCACCAAATTTCAGTGTTTTGCCCGAGTTTGGTGGAATGACCTTTGCTATCATACGATGGTTGCAGGACTCCCTCCTATCCAGGATTGGCTCGATCTCAAGGCCGCTCTTCAGGCCTCCTTTATATCCCCGACATACGAGCGAGACCTCTTTAAGCGCAAGCAGGATACATCTTCACTAGTGGAGTATACGAAGCAGTTCTAGCTCTTTTGCACTACAACTCGTCTATCCGAGACTGAGGATCAGCGAATCAGTAACTATAGCAACTATATTCTCAGACTCCAGCCACATATTCAGCGCGACCTTGGATTGAGAGAGATACCGATCTTTCTGAAGGCGGTAAAGTATGCTACCAAGGTCGAAGCCTATCATACAGCCATGGCAGTTCCTTCAGCATCCCAACTTCCACCTTCCTTGAGTTTTGTTTCCCCTACAACATTAGCCTCGACATCTTTTGCCATTACTCTAGTTACCACCACTTCCACTGCAACCCATACAGGCCCCCTCCCACATTTCGGTGCTTTAATTGCGACACCGTGGGACACCGAGCTTCTGATTGCTCTCTGCCACGCCTTCGGGCCCTATTACCAGAGTACCTCGATGAGACCGAGCATCCTCCTGGTCATGCATTGATTACAGTTTTAGAGGGTGACTTTATTGGCCTTCCCCTTTGAGTTCGTGGACAAACTCTTTTTGAGGGAAGGAGAGTGATGAGAATCCATTTTATTTTTCTTTTATTTTCATTGTATTTTCTATTTTTATTTTAGTTCTTTTTAGGCCTTTGCTTTCCTTAATTACTTTCCAAGCATGTTTGGGACTAATTAGGCATTCTTTTATTTTTAGTTGGGTATTTTAGACATTTTAGCCAATTACTTGATTAGCAAGTAATTCCTCTCATATAAATACCTATTGTAGTCTCATTTGTATTCATTCTCCATTTATAAAATATAAGAAACCTCTTTATTCTCTCTCTAGAAATCACATTGTCTTGATTTTTAGGTCATTAACGTGTAGTTTATGTCAATTTTGATGAGGATGGATCGGTGGTTGTCTCTACCGGGGATGAGGTGGTGATCTTGGGTGATGTGATTGATGGTGGGTATGTAGACCCATTTTTTGTGGCATTTGATATATGCGTGGTGGATGTTTTTTGCGGTTTATTGTTAAGAAGGCTCGTCACAGGATTTTGGGACCGAGATTTTATTGATCAGCAATGTTTGAGTTATGTTCCTATTCAACATGGAATTATTGTAAGCCGGTACAAAGGATGTTTCCGACAACGGCTCTCCTTTTTATTGGAGAGTTCTTTGATGGTTGACTCGCTTTCTTGCCGTTCATCTCCTACGCTCGAGGACGAGCTTTTAAAAGTAGGGGAGAGTGATGGGAATCCATTGTTATTTTCCTTTTATTTTTCATTTTATTTCTATTTTCTATTTTTAGTTCTTTTAGGCATTTTCTTTCCTTAATTAGCCTCCAAGCATGTTTGGGACTAATTAGACATTTTTTTATTTTTAGTTGGTCCTTTTAGTCATTTTAGCTAATTACTGATTAGCAAGTAATCTTTCTCATATAAATCCCCCATGTAATCTCATTTGTACTTACTTTTCCCATTCTTGAAATATATGACAACTTTTTATTCTCTCACTAAAATTAGGGTTTGGTAATTTTTTTTAGCCATTAACGTGTAGTTTACATCATTTATTCAGTTGAACAGGTGTTGGAGATATTATTTAGCATTTTTAATTGAGTTTGAACCACTTCATGTTTTTATATTGGATTCTAGACATTATATTTAGACGCCCTAGTCTCTTTTTAGTCTCGCGAGTCCTAAGTAAGATCTTCATTGAGCAAAATATAACTCGAGGGACCTAGTGCTACCAATAACTGTATTCAGATCTTCGTTGAAATTGGCTTGGAGATTGAAGGATAAGACAATGGCGAACTACTAAACATTCTCAACCGGCTACCAGATGTAGTCAGGTCGTCTTCTCTCAGATGCCTTTTGACATCCCCCTGAGGTACTTCGCTGTAAAGTTCCTAGAAAATTAAGGTTGGATCACAGCTATCTGAAAAACACAGACGAAAGCAGCATCTCGGCTTCTTCAACTGCTCTTTCCGCAAGCCATATGTTATAAGGGGTGGAAAGTGCAATCGCCAAAGTCGGCTTTTCGGAAAGCAAGGAGGTCCTTTTATGTCATGTTGTCTTGCTTGAAGGTAATACCAATATTAGGCAGGTTAGAGTGTATTACACGTGCTGCTGCTGCTGCTAGACCAAGAGCATAGGAGCAGAGCGGATAGTGTTTGAACCTCTTGTTTACTGAGCAATGATCAACCTTTCAGCCAAGAGCATAATAATAATCATAAAAAATACCCCTTAAGAAGATTTTGTTGAAAACTATACCCACTTATACATAAAGAGGAATATCTAAAGGGCGATGCTTCAACCTTCTTTCTCAATATCACTAAAGTCAATGAAAACATTACGGATTACGTGAGAATTCCATACTTCTACAGTATGTTAGAGTCGATGGTTCATTAATGTCCATTGATTAGATTCCTTCACTTTTATCGACTATGAAAAAGATCGAGCCCCGAAGCTACAACTAGCAAGTTTTGGTAGTACTCGACTGAAAGGAGAGGGGCTTTTCATCTGTTGCCCAATAAGTTGAAGAGGGAGAGGGTTGGTTCTCTAGCAATAAGTTAAGCGAAAGCTGGATTTTTATTCCTTGCTTGAACCACCGACTTTGGCAGTTTCCCAGGGATCTTTATCAATAATGCAACCTTCAGTTTGCTCACTCATGCAGTTGTATTTAGTACCTATAAGAAATTTGATTATCCAATGTTAATCAGTAATGTGGGTTGTGCTTCAACAAGAGAGATTTTTGCTTTGAGCTTTCTTTACTTCCCTTTCGACTTCCTTGCTTTGCTTGCCTTACGATCATTTTCCCCTGGCATCTCTCCCATGAGCATGCGGCAGAATGAGAAGGATGAAAAGGCCAACATATTAGTTAAGCTATACTTGTTTTTATTCTTTAAGTGTTATAATCTAGTTGCGTCATGAGCTTTAGTAAGGATCTCATGTTTGCTTCTTTCGGGTCTCAAACTAAAGCCTTTAGTCTAGTATCTAAAACCTGTTATTATTTTCTCGCTTCCTACAAGAGCTTGCGCTCTTAACTCAGCAGCTTTGGAGGCATTACCTATTGGGTGGGGTTTGAAATCCAGATAGAGAGTTGCAATGAGCTACTTTGATACTCGAAAGAGACTTAAGCCACCAAAACAACCTGATGTTCTCATACCCAAGCCCTGAAAAAAGATCAAGAGTCTTGTGGAGAATAATATAGCACTTATCTCATGAAATCGGTGAGAAAGTACTCTGTGACCATCGCGGTCTCAAAATGAAAATTTAAGAAGTGGGATCAAGAAAAGTTGAAGTTGTGCATCGGTCAGGACTTCAATTCTGTATCAATTTGAGACAATCAATTATATCCCCGGTCTGCTTGAATGAGTTGATCAACTTCTCCCCAGTTTTGTACATGTGCAAAGAATGCTCAACTGCTTAAGTTCTTCCTTTCCTGAACACGTGAGAACAAATATGCCAGCAAAGACCCCGCTCAATACTTAAGAAAGAAAATCCATCACAATAATGTCGTTCTTATGTGGTTAAGTAAGAGGGCACGAGATGGAAGATGATGGAGCAACATATCAAAGGAAAATAGAAGTACTTTATTATCTAAATGCAGCCAATTAGTCATTCTTATATATAATGCAAAGCAACTAGTTTTGACTGAAAGCCAAGGGAAGAGGACAACTTAGCTACAAGTCCAAAAGTCAGGAAGGCGATCTTCTGCCATCTCACGGATTGGATTTGAACCAATATCAAGCTACTTTTTTTTTGTACATCGTGAGTGAGCGTCCTCTCATTGTAATTAAGTACGTTCAAATAATGACTTGAGTGAAAGCTTTAGTGACACAAGACATATTGAAAGTCTTTTAAACAACTAATCTGACATAAGGATTCTAACTCGCCCACTCAGAGCAGATGAAGATTCTCGGATAGGGAAAAGAGGCATTTGAAATCTATTAAACAGCACCAAATATAAAGCCACTTCTCACAGATTGGACTTTCTTGAATTATTACTTAGCCTTAGATGTCCTTTCATCAATTCCTGAAAAAGTGGTCAGCTGCAGGCTAAGAAGCCACATAGTCAGACTTCACATTGATTGAAGCAGCAAGCACCTATGCAGCAGCAGCTGGATCTATAGGGGTTTTGTTTGGTTAAAAGCAAGGTTCTAAAAAACGCGGGGCGTGATCGAGGCGTGGAGGCCAAGCCTTAAGCCTTACCTAGGCGGGCCTTAGGCGTAAAAAATGCGTGAAAAGGCGTTTAGGCCTTTTTAATATTTTTTAACCATAACAAGGCTATTAAAATACTAAAATTGTACACATCATAAAAATATGTCTCAATATTTGCAAATTAAAATGTTATTTAATTATTTTGGATGAGATAATGGTCCGGTTTGTAAAAAAATCTTTAAAAGGCGGTATCGTTTCACTAAAGCATTGTTTTTTTAGAGAAAAAGTGCGCCTTAAGGGTTTTACCAAGCATAAGGCGTCAAAAGCTTAAGGCGGGGCGTTTCTCCCAAGCCTCAAGCGTAGGCGGGCCTCGGCGGGTTTTTTAGAACAGTGGTTAAAAGAAGGGCTTCTTTGCTAGCTTACAGGAGGTTGTCAAAATGTGTATCGGAGCCGTATCGTTTTCTCAAAAAATGTGTATCGTATTGTGTACCGTATTGTAAGATACATTTTGATTTTCAATAATTATATAAATAATTTTATATACATTAAAATACGCGTGTAGTATCTAAAAATAATATAGAAAACACAATAATTATTTAGCAATCTCAGCCTTTTATTTTTCCCTTCACCAACTTGCGTGCAATGATCATACACCAAATCTTTTTGTCTTAGCATTCTATATTAACATTAAAAAAATAAGGAATAAGTAATTTAACCCATTAACTGAAATATAATAATATTCTCAGAAGTCACTATGGTCTATTTTCTATTAAACACAATATTTAATAATTTATACAATAATCATAGCCACTAAGACCAATTATACTTATTATATAATAATATAGTGACTTTGCACAGGACACTAGCCCACACATAAATAAATAAATTTGTTGGGAAAAAGAAACAAAGGAAGAAAATAATAAATGAAAAAAAGAGAGGAGGTTGCGATCAATGGAAATCAACCCTCACCTAAATCAAATAAGAAGAAGAAATAGAGAGGAGTATGTGATTTGGTTCATAATTAGAAACCCTAGCAAAGCTGTAATGGTTTGTAAGTTCTTCTCCTTGTTTTTTAAAACCCTCGTAACTTTGCTAAACCAAATCCCAAATCCCTTTTACAAACTCCCTCAACTTATTCTATTATTTTTTGGGTTAAAAAAGCAAAGTGCCGATGTTTAGCTGAAAAACAAAAAAGGCATGTATCGACGATACAATACGTCCGATACATATGTATCGACCGATACTTACTTATTTATCGCCGATACTTACAAAAAACGATACATTCACCGATACAACACGTTTTGCCCCTGATACGATACGATACAATACGTCTGATACGTATCGTGTATCGGCCGATATTGACAACATTGCTTACAGCACCTCGTCTCGAGTGTCTGCTATAGGATTAAGTGAGGTGACGAGAGCCAATGCTCCTTGCTATGCTCCATAGATGTCCATACGACTTTTAGACCTTCTCGGCACGACCTTATGACTTTTGGAGTCTACCTTTCAGCCCCCGAATCAATTCAACAAAAAAAGATAAAATTCCTTAGTTGGGTTGTCTTTTAGCAAGCTCTTAGCTTTCATCGTGAGTAAGAGAGGAGAGAGACACTTCCTAAAACCCTCAAGTAACCCTTCAGTTGCTCAAAAGAATTTTTATGATGATATGAAAACAAATATCATTGACCTGTCCAAGTCATGTCACGCGTGGTATTGACATCTCGAAAAAATTATCACCCTTAGTTTAGACCTAACACGGGTCAATCCTCGATTCCCCATCCCTACACTCCAAAAGATAGGGTCTTGGTTTGTCGGCAACAAGAGAGTTCCTCTCCTCATTAATGGATCAGGAGCTTTGAATCCTATGTTGACCATATATAATGAAGCCTTAAGGTTTTGTTAACTCAACAAATTACTAATATCAATAGGCAATGACGTAAATACGTAACTAGGCAGTGGAATATACACACACAAAAGTAATAGAAAATATTTAAGCCCAAAACCTCAATCTCATAAATCTTAATAATATTGTGTTATTAAAATGAAGGTGGAGGCCTCTTTAAATAAGCATTACAATAGTCATTCCAAAGGCTTCAAACTTTTCTAGGAAACTAATCAATAAAGGAAACAAATTTCAGATAATAACCTAATACCACCTCCTAAAAAATAGCTAGCTAAGAGATTAATGAAATTAATAAATAAATAACTATTTTATTTCTCTCCACTAAGCGCCCCCCCCCCCCCCCCCAACCCACACACACACATGCACTTTATCTCTTTCCCTCTTTATGCCCTCTCTCTCTCTCTCTCTCTCTCTCTTCTCTTGGGTGTGAGGGGTGAATTGCAAAAACCCGAACCAAAGCCACAAATACTTCACCCCCACCCCACCCCGCCCTTCTTTCTCTTTATGTAACTCTCCCCTTCTTGAGGAAGCTCGGCCTCAAGCTTAAAAGGATGGATTGCAAAAGCCCAAGCCAAATCCACAAATAATTTTTTGCCAAAAGGTGAAGATTGCATCATTTTATAAATTGGGGGTGACGAGATCTCTTTGAACCCAAAAAAGTACATGTCCCCTTACCCTATTATATGTTCGCAACTGGTTCCCTTGTCCTGAACCTTGATTAAATTGCCAACCATGACGGGTTGACCCTGCTGAACGTCCAGCGATTCTGCAAAGGCCAGTAGCGAGGATTGAGATCCCTTCTTCTCTTTTATCTTCTCAGTTCACGCTTGTGAGAGGGTTGGTTCGTCTTTGTTGGTGGTTGTGCTCAAACTCACTGCCTCCGTTGGCCGGATAACAAGATCGCAAGTGCGATTTGCTGGTACAACTACTGGGTCAGGGTCGATTGGATGGTTGTTGAGTGACAGTGCTGGGGAGAGGGCCCGAGGATGTCGCTTGGATTAGGGGGAAAACGGTGGTGGGGTTGTTGGCAGTGACGTGCAGGAGCTGTCCTCTCTTTTTATCTTGCCTCGCACGCCAACTGACATTAATGGCGTCCACCATTGCCAAAGAGGCTTGAGGAGCAGATCATTGCTCCATCACGAGCCTCCCACGGCCAAAAGATCACCCAAAATTGGACTGTCCCTCTGTCCGACCCTTAGGGCTGCATCGTGCATTACAAGACCGCCACCGACCCCATTGATGTGGGGTACAGGGAGCCATGGTTGGCGCAAGCCGGTTAGCTATGCGACAGAATCCCAGTGGAAATTTGACCCTTCAACTATGCAACCTCAGTGTGTATGCACACTTGATCTTACCCTCAATTCTGCTAGGGTTTGATTCATATCGATTGAGCCCTTGGATTTAATGTTGGCCATTGATTTTGATGTTTTACTCACATAAACAACTATTACACATACGTACATACTACAGCACCACGAGCGAACAGTGCTTTGGTGCCAATTTGACGTAAATACGTAACTACACAGTGGAATATAACACAAAAGCAATAGAAAATATTCAAGCCCAAATCCTCAATCTCATATATCTTCGTATTATTGTGTAAATAAAGGTGGGGGCCGCTTTAAATATGCATTACAATAACTTGTCTACAAAGCTTCTGCCTTATCTAGGAAACTAATAAAAAAGCAGAAAGTAAATAAGAGATAATAACTTAATATTATCACCTCCTAAAACCTAGCTAACTAACAGAGAGATGAAAAAAATAAAAATAAAAATAAACCTAAATTATTTTCTGTGTCTACTAAGGGGCCTTCCCCCTTCTTTATCTCTTTCCCTCTTTACGTGAGGCAAACTTATTGCTCTATAACTTCAGACTTTCCCCTACATTAAAATCCCTCATTTTATACAGAGTATTGTATCTTCTTGGGTGTTCTTGATCATTCAAGGCATTTAACATGTCTCACCAACCTCTTTGATTCACATTCAAAAGTCATATTTGACTTAGTGGTGTTCTCTTATCTCTCTTACAATTATACCAAGAGTGTTAATATGCACACCGTCCTTCCTTAAAATCTCAAGCAATCCTTCTCTCTTATAGGTATTCACAACTACTTCCTCCAATAAAGGCAGGTGAAACTTCAAGGTATAGGAGCAAGCCAGGCATATTCTGATTTCTTCCTCTACCCCTCTCTCCATCCTAACTAGTATCATACAAAATGATGCTCAAAAGGTGAATGCATAAATATTCTTTGATATCAATTTTGATAGTATAACCTTTTAACATTCAATTATCTTTTAAACTTGGTTTTTTCCCCTTACTCTCAATGGGTAATGTTACATTTGAAATATTCCACATGTTTTCATAATTATTAGAACTAACCCCCTCAATTACAAGGGTACCTCAAATATAGCATGAGCAACAAGGCGCAAGTCAAAAACTCCTAGGTTGATGACTATAAAAACAAAAGGTATCTCAGTCATAGAATGTAACAAGGGATCAGTGAAAAAGTATATTGTCTAAAAAAAACTTTATATAAAGCATCCATTGCCACCAACTAAAAAAATATTATTATTTTAAAAAAAAAACTCTTTAGACTTTTGCTTTTAAGACTCTCGCATTCCCTGCAGCGGAGTATATGTGAGTAATTTAAAGATTTGAGTGCACTTTGAACTCCGAGTCTAGTAAATCATGCATTTTCTCCAAACATTTCCATTAATTTTATTAATTGTTCCTCAATCGCATATATGTAATTAATTCGGTGTTGAAACAAAGAATGGTTACTTCTACGATATCTAGATTTATACGGTTCAAGGAATGTAAACCTAGAAATACAAAAGTTGATTGAAACTAATGAATTTTTTTTCGATAAGTAAACAATTGAAGAAAACTTGTGCTTTTGATTTGACTCCTAAGAAATAATATCAGACGGAAAAAAATTTAAGTACTAAAGTCCCCTATAGTGAAGGGGAGCATAATACAATTTATCATTTCACGAATTAACTTCAAAATAGCAATGTGGCTATTTTCCACAATTGTTTAATTGGGTACGCATAAAAATTCAGATTTCAGTGAGATATCTTTATTGCTAAGTTGTTTATTGAAGATACAGTGTTAGCTTTGTCTGCTTTGACTCGGTAGTTAGCAAGAAACTTTATTGGAAATATAGTTTTGTTTAATTAATTGACAAATATATTTACCACATCCTTGAACTAGCTTACGAGACGGGAAAAAAAACATCTTTGCACACCAAATTGTCTTTAAGAAAAACCCGTTGCGTTGCAATTTTAATGTTTTCAAAAGTCAATGGGTTAAGACATATTTATCAAATTGCAAGATTTATGTTAATCAAAGAAATACAAATTTGGAATCAAAAGTAAAATTATGTTAACAGAAAAAAAGACTAATTATTATATAAATAAGTAGAAAACACAACATATTGAATAATAAAATATATCATGTAAAATATTTTGAGGGTCTTTTATGACATTTTGTGAGCTTTAGGGATGATCGTGGTTCAAAGTAAAGTCCAAAACCGAGAAAATATCGCGAGACGAAATCATGTAAAATATTTTGAGGGTTTGTTGGTTGAATTTCCACTTTTCTTTTAGTATTATGACAAGAGTTATTTCCTTTTTAACCCTCTTTTTGTATTTACTTAATTTGTATTAAAACGAGGACTGCAAACGAACCGAACCGAGTCGAGCCGAGTTCGAGCTTAGCTAAGCTCGTTTATTAAACGAGCTCGAAATTTTGTTCGAGCTCGATTCATTTACTAAACGAATGAGCCAAACATGAGCTTTAAACGAGCTGAACATTACCCGAGGTCGATCAACTCGGTTTTAAGGGGTCTAATCGAGCTCATTTATGCCTTAAAACCGAACAGGAGCCGAGTCCAACAATCGCATCTTTTAAACGAGCTCAAAATCGTGTTCAAGCTCGGTTCGTTTACTTAAAAAACGAGTCGAGCTCGAGCTGTTCATGAACAGCTCAGTTCGTTCGTAGCCCTAATTAAAACGTATCATTAGTTATCTCTACTTAAATTGTATCTGTAATTACCTCAAATATACTTTTAAAATGTATCATTACTCACTTAAAATATATTATGGCTATTTATTTAAACATAAGCTCTATTATTACATCAACGAAGAGTATACTACTTAAGATATATTTATTATCAATAATTACTTAATTAATAATAAGTATTATTATTACATATATGAAAAATATAATTTATATTTAATATTTTATAACTTGTAAACTTTTTTATAAAAAATTATGTAACTTAATTACGATGTTTTTTGTTTAATTAAATTGTTCTTCTTACTTGTTATAGAACTACTATTAAATATTGCAACTCCCAAGTGCGACACATCGCTAATATAAGCAATTAGACAATGTTATGCCTACTAAACGATGGTTTTGTACTTATCTGATCGTGTCATACTACTATTCTTGTTTTTCTATAATTTTTAATTAAAAAAAATGGGTTCACAAAATAATGCATCGCCAGATACCGAGATTGATACCGATACCAACTTAAAAATTGAGCGTTAAGTAATAGAACAATACCGCGACTTTAAACCATTGCAACGATGTTATGGGAAATATCTTAATGTAATTCAACTTTATATGATAAACTTAGAGGGCACTACTATTGCATTTCTGCTGTTTCTGGATTTGTATAGTTCGAGGAATGTAAACGTAGAATTACAGAAGTTGACTGAAATAATTGAATTTCTTTCTTTTGATAAGTAGAAAACAATAGAAGACAACTTGTGCTTCATTTTATTTTATTCCCAAGGAATACTATCAGAAGGAAGAAAATGAAGAGTAGAGTCCCCTATTAAACGATGGTTTTGTATTTATCTGATCGTGTCATACTACTATTCTTGTTTTTCTATAATTTTCAATAAAAAAAATGGGTTCACTAAATAATGTATCGCCAGATACCGAGATTGATACTGATACCAACTTAAAAATTGAGCGTTAAGTCATAGACCAATAACGCGACTTTAAACCATTGCAACAATGTTATGGGAAATATCTAAATGTAATTCAACTTTATATGATAAACTTAGAGGGCACTACTATTGCATTTCTGCTATTTCTGGGTTTGTATAGTTCGAGGAATGTAAACCTAGAATTACAGAAGTTGACTGAAACAATTGAATTTCTTTCTTTGGATAAGTAGAAAACAATAGAAGACAACTTGTGCTTCATTTTATTTTATTCCCAAGGAATACTATCAGAGGAAGAAAATGAAGAGTAGAGTCCCCTATAATAAAAAAAATAGAAATAAATTCTATCATTTTCATATTAGCTTTAAAAGAGCAATGTATCTACTTTCCAAAATTTGCTAGTTGGGTATTGCATAAATATAAAGTTTTCAACAATATATCTTTGTTGCTGAATCATTTATTGTAGATATTGTGTTTGGCTTTGTCTACTTTGAGTGAGTATTTAATGGGAAAATTTACTGAAAAATTATTTTTCGTTTAATTAAATTGATGGATATATTTACCATGTCCTTAAATTAGGTTAGCATTCCTCTTAACTTAATGCGACTTTATATGATGAACTTATAGGGCACTAGTTCTTATCACAAAAGCACTAGACATGCTCAAAAAGGTTTCTTCATCCGACTCTTCTGGAAATAAGATTTACAAGAGAGTGAAAGAGTTAAGCAGATTAGCGTCCTAGGTTAATTATGGGGTGGAAGTGGTAGAAGGGATTGCATAACTAGGTATACTCCTTTTATGGGGTGGAAATGGAAGAAGGGATCGCGTAATTAGGTATCCTCCTTAAAGCTTGTACGAGGGTAGTTGAGGTTCAGATAGTAATAGCCTATAACATGTCAACGAGCCGTGTCGAGTCGTATTTGTGTCAGTTTTTTATCATGTTTAAATCTTATCAGGTTCGTGTCTAAATGCGTGATTTTTTAATCGGATAAAAAAACATATTAAAACTCGACTCGTTATCTTAACATGTCGCATCGTTTGTGAACATGTAATTATTCTTTAAGATAATGAATCATTCTAAACCTTAGAAGGGTTGACACATTAGCCCATTAATAAACACAATTAGACTCGTTAATTCATTAACATCACTAAATTTCTCATTTAGTGAAATTCACTATGATTAAATTAAAGTATAAAACTACATAAACTCTTTAAAAGGTCCAACATTATTTCTTATGTACTTAAACAAATAGATCTTAACGGGTTTTAGCAATAATGTATGACGGATCAACACCAAACCTAATCTGTTAACTATCGTGTCTTATCGAGTTGGCATTGATATGACTTGAAACCATTAAGGGTCAGCCATTAACCATTAACTCAGTGTTGTTTCGTGTCGTGTTTCATTTTGCCAAGTTAGAAGTGTACTTGTGTTGATCGTGGAGCATAAGGCCTAACCCATATTTCTTAAGGGACTAGCACTGGCGAGTAAGGCGTGTGAGTCACTCATAGAGAGTTCCTCGAGGTGTAGTAGAGGAAGACAGATAAGAAGGTAAACACTCTGAGTAGAGAACATCATTAAATATGGAATCTATAATGACTATGAATCAAAACTCAACTCTCACCCATGAATGTTGTTGAACGTATGATATGTTTTTGTTTTTGTTTTTGTTTTTTTTTTTGGTTACAGAATGTATGATATGTTAGTGTGGAGTTAATAAGCTAACGTGCAAGAGTTTTGGCTCTTGAAAATGTGATTTAATCTGACTTCAAGACTTTTTTATATTAGGTGGAGCATTAAATGTACATGTTGATGGAGGTCGTGTCACTGAAGCCTCCTAGGCAGAGCTATTATATTTATTACTGGAGGGATTCCTACCAGTATCTCTCTTATACTTATATTGACTGCGAATTACCAGTGCTACCTTGCCATTTAGGCTCCAATACTCTTAAGCATCCCAGATGAGCTGCTTAGTGAGATGTTGAGTACTGTCCTTACTCAAACTAAATAAGACTTAGCACCCACGATTCATTTTACTTATAGGTGAGCAAGATGAGTTGCTCGGTGGAATGTTAAGTTATAGCACCCATAACCCATTTTGGTTTTAGATGAGCAGGACTTCCCCTGCTTCCTTGGAGGGGTGATGAATAGTTTAACTCCACCTACAGTCTACTTTGAGAATATTTTTAAGATCTTCATCTTTTGGTATTGTGAGAGTTTGATGGGTTGTTTTTCTCAGATGTTTTGACCTTTAATCTTTAGAGAACTCCTTTGTTCTCCCTTATCGTATATCCTCTCATTGTCATCAATAATAATTGTATTTGAAAAACACACTAAAAAGACTATGGAATGGAATTGATTAGGCATTACTGTATTAGGATGACATGCCACTGCAATAAAAGTGAAGTAAACTTTGTTTGTCAAACAATGGTATAGATACTCGTGACTTTATATCAATAACTTTTTGTTTAGTGATTCAAAGGTTTATCACCTCAAGTTTATTTTTCTCGCTTACAAGAAGATGGATTGGTTTTAAGCATTTTGATATGCAGTTATAAGCTAAGTGCCCTAATTCGCCATAATACCGTCAAATCGCGAATCACAAACACACACTTTACAAAGCTCTTTGACATAATCCTCAAATTTTTAACACCGTTAAAATTATGTTTAAAACTTCATATTTTTTAATTACCCCCTAGTGTTTTTTATATATCCTCAATTTATCTTCTTCTCCAAATCAAAACCCTAGTTTTCTAATAAACCCTAAACCCCCATTTTAACCCTAAGCTACCATTTTCACCCAAATTGAAATCAAAAAGCACATAAAGCCATTAATAAAAATAAATCTAAGAAGCTCACAAGTTTGATATCAAAAAACATAAACCACGTCATCACTGGTGAAATAAAAAAATATATGAAGATGAAATCATGCGGACGAACAAATCTCATCTCTAATTAATATTTCATGCAGTGATAACCTACACATGTTATGCAATATTAGTATTGCATTTAAAATTATATCCAGTGTTCTAAAAAAAGGCCTCGAAGGATAGACCTTGTAGTTTCATTGAAAAAATGCTAAAAAGGGGGCATTGGATTTAAACGATCGTTTAATATGCTGGAAGGCCAAAAGTTTTTTTTAAGCTATTTTACTTCAAAGTTGTTTACATTTTTTTTTACAACCTTTTTCTTGCTGTTTGTTTTAGCTTTTCTTAATTATTTTATCATTGCAATTCCCTATAATCGTTGCATATTATTGTTAGTAATGGTTGCTTAGTAGTTTTTTTAAATGCTTGGACTTATTTTTGCTTTAATAAGATATTACTCGTAGTAGAATTTTGTTAGAGGGTATGCATATTAAAAAAAAATCGTCTAGAAGGCCGCCTACAAGCTAGAAGGCCCTCAGCCGCCCAAGGATTGCCTAGCTTTTTTTAAAACATTGATTATATCCTACGGAACTTATGTAAAAGTTGTAGGAGACTAGCTTGGGCAATATAGATATATATAGTTTTGAACACGTCGAATGATTTCAATATGTCTGAATTTTTTCAAAGTGTGAATCGAATGTTTGTTTTTTGTGATGGGTTTAGTTTTTGCGATTTTGATTGTTAAGATGGTTAATGGGTGGTACTTGTTTGAATGTGACAGAGGGGTTGGTGATCGCGATAATAGTTGGGGTGAAGATGGCAATTTGGTGGAGATGAAAGAGGAGGTAATAGCGATTTATGGGTTTGTGGGCTTTTATATTTCAATTCAAGCGAAGACAGTCGCTGGAGTAGCTTGGGGTTGAAAATGGCGATTTAGGGTTTATTGGAAAATTAAGGTTTTGATTTGGAGAATAAGATGAATTGAGGGTATAATTATACAAAAAGACATGAGCTAAATATGAATTTTCTAACAGGTGTGTTACAATGTTACAAATTTAGGGTTATGTAAAAAAGGATTAGCAAAGTGGAGGTTATGTCAACTATTGCATTAAAATGTGAGGGTTAAGTCAAAAAAACTTTAGTTTTAACTAAAAGGCCATCTCAATGGCTTCAGCAACATATTGTTGGACAAGGAACTCCGAGTAACTCCTAATTATAAACATCTTGTGCGGTACCCTCACTTCCCCTCAAGACTTTAACTTCAATGTAAAGCTTCAAGATTGTTCTTCACCGATGTGGAAATCTCACAGTGGAATAAAGCTTAAATGCCCTTTCTTACTCTCATCTCTTTTACAATAAATAGTTATACCATATGAGAACTACAAATTTCAACTAACATAAGTTGTTTCTTTTTACCTTTTTGCTAGAAACGCTAATGAGCAACTTGGGGGTACATTTTATTTGTAAAATGTACATGTATTAATAAAGAAATTCCTTCGTGTAAATTTGAAATGTAGTACTTGACGATACCCTGAATTGGATATGGGTCGGTAATAAGAAGTGGCGAATAGTGACTCTGTACACGAACATTATCAATAAAGTGATTCCTCTACGCAAGTAAGTAAACAGTAGCAATAGAGGGAAAACGAGAGAAAAAATATATAAACACAAAGATTCAAATGTTTCAACTTGAAATTCAGTATCCTTGGGAGGGAACGTTTTTCACTATGAATAGTGGATAATCCACTACGAAATACAGTGTTACACAAGTTTTCTCTCGAGTTTGATAGAGTATCAGATGCAACATGGATGATAATGAAGATGAAGTTGCTTTTTATACTTGTTTGGGGGTGTAATGCGCATCACAGTCGCGAGGCACATGCCTCCTACATGAGGGTCTCTGAGGGATGTTGACGTGTCATGTGAAGATGTATAGTGATGAATGTTGAATATACTCACGTGGATGTTGTGATAATTGTTGGTAAAGATGAACAAGTCTAACTACCCTTCCCAGATGATTCCAAGTGTTTTATGTTGTCTTTTAGGTGAGGCCAACCCATGGAGGCCGAGGCAATACGAGGCTGAAAGAGGTGAGGCCAACCTTTGCCAGGCCAAACCTTATGGAAGCCTTAATCTATAATCCAAATAATGTGAGATTGACCCTTACAAGTTGAAGTTTTTACTCGTAGTTAACGACTATGAGACCAACCCTTGGTGGGCCGACCCTTATAGAGGTCATCTATTAATGTTACAATATTTAATGGTCTAACCTTGTCTGGCCGAACTATGCCAGCCGAACCTTATGGTGATCTCCTTATGACGGGCTACTATGAGGCCGACCCTTGTGAAGGCCTTTTCCAGATACCAGGCTATTGTATGGCTGAATCATGCAAGGCTAACCCAGGACCGAGCCATTAGTAATAGCTTGTTACCGAGCTACCTATAGGCCGAGGGGCCAATTGCTTAATTGTGTGGCTGAGAGAGCTCTCTAGCCATTACCCAAGTCGGGGCATATTCATCTGGGTTGAATGACCCTAAGTCGAGGTATTGGCATGAACCTAGTTAGTACAATGAGCCGATGCATTAATCTTTAGTCGATCCCCGATATTTGTAGTACTCCGGACAAATCTTGGTATATCAATACTCCAATTTTGTAAAATTTTATAAAATATAATTTATATATTAAAAATATACTCAACTCAATAAGACTATAAATTATTTTGGGGTTGGAAACACAAATTATTTTTCTCTAACGAGGTTTATAACTTACATTGGATATAAATATACAGTGAGGCTCTTCAACGTACCTCCTAACAACATACAATTAAACATACCCATTTTTTAAAAATAGTAAAAAATGTTTTTTTCAACCAAATTTGATATACATGATCTCCATAATGAGGAGATCATCTACAAAAAAAAATTCATCCAAAAATACAAATTGGGAGCAAGGCGGATCTACAGCCAGCTCCTTAATTTATGGGGTTAAGATTAATTAGGTATAAAATATGGGGTTAAGCTTTTATCTGTATAACTTTGACCACCTTGAGTTACTCTGGAAAGTTAAATGTCAGAATATATATGTGACAAAAACTACAAACTTTTAAAGCCATAGACCAATTAATAAAGCAAAGCAGTTGTAATCATGGTATCCACTTCGGTGGTAAAATTTTATTTCTTCAGAATGTTAACAAAAATTGGATAATTTTTTACTGAAATTGTAAAGAACACTTATTAGGGTCTTAAATGATATTAGTAATATTCGTGTAGGTATGCTTGATTTCCTAAAACAAAGTCATCCATAATATATATTCCCGTAATGATTTTGTAATAAAAATTGAAGTTTAACTTAATCTTTGCTATACTATTTGGTAAAACCTACGTTTTAATTTTATTAATATAATTTTTTAAATATATATTTTTCGCCCACCTTAATAAAAGTTTCTAGAATGGATGAATATATGCATTTTTAACCGTTTAATTATCATCACACCCTCTTCCAACTTTAATTTTTTGGATATAATTTTTTGTAGATGATCTTCTCATTATGGAGATCGTGTATGTCAAATTTGGTTGACAAATACATTTTTTACTATTTTTAAAAATGGATATGTACAAAGGTATGTTGAAGAGCCTCTCTCTCTCTCTCTCTCTCTCTCTCTCTCTATATATATATATATATATATATATATATATATACACACACGATGTGTCGGGTGCTTTGACGCTCTCGCATCCGCAACTGCACCGGCCCTGCATATTGGGGCACCTAGGTTATAAGCTGGGTTAGGACTATAGCTTAACAAGATATAAATGCGTGCGTGTGTTGAATTTGGGCTTTATTACCAAATCGTTTTACGGAAGTTGTGCGTGGGATACAATATTATTCTCACGAGTGGTAAAGAAGCCCAGGGATAATCCGCAAAACTAATCTAGGGCAAGTGCAAAGACACTATAGGAGTGAAGTAATAAAGGTCTTTTGGTGCTTAAATACTGCAATCCTTGTCCAGTAAGTTTGAAAATTTATTTAACCTTGAAAGTTTATCTCATCAAACATAAATAAACAGAAAGAAGACTAGGCTAAGGCTAAGCTTCATAATAAAAATTCTAAATAGAGATAGACCTACATGGTTTTATCAATAATATAATATAAAAGGCGGAAAAAGCTATAATCAAATAAAAAAAATCTTTAGCAATAAGAAAAGAAATTTCTCGTGTTCTACATAAAACCACCAAGACACTTGTGAACAACAAACCTTGTTCTCTCTTTAACCCCTCCCCCCACCCCCTCTCCTGCTAGTAAAACCTATTGAGAGTCAAATATTTTACAATTCACAAATATAAGCAGTATTGAATGTCCACATTCCAAGCCCATTATGTAAATCAAGATTCAAAGGAAAACTCCGCTAAATGGGCTATGTTTGGTTTTCCCAAAATTATAAATTGGTCCTCGGTTTCGTTCGTAAAATTATTCATTAATTGACCAATTTTACATTATTAAACACGACGTAAAATTAGATTTAAATTTATTTGTAATTAACTAATTCACAATGATAGTAGTAGTAGTAGTAGGAAACTTACTGAGGTGTGAAAATGAACAAGACTGAAATGCCGAATAAGTTGTTGATTATTAAGTTTGGCTGAGAGTCAGAGGTTAATGAAAGAACAGTTGTAGAGTGAAAATAATAGTTTAGTTGAGTGGTGGGGGTTTGTATTTGGGTTAAACCCTAAATTGGGAATGAGTACCTCGGGCTCAGGTTCAGGCTGTCGCTACCTAGTTGAGAGACGAGAGTAACGGAGGAAGAAAGTTGCTGTTACGTATGAAGATGGACAGGGCCGTACCCAGAGCATTGGCCCAACTATAACTACTACGCCCTATTTAAAATCAATTCATTCACCCATTGTCTAACTTTTGCTACTTAGTCGCAACAATTAAGACTCCTTTCCTTGTACAAATTATTTGATTATATAAATTAATTTATTATAAGGATTCGTTTGTTTACACCCTTTTGCCTAGGCAAATGGGTTTTACCCACACTTTTGCCCACAAAGGAGCTGTTTGTTAGTCATATTTTGTTGTTGGCAAAAAATGCCTAAAATGACTCACGTGACCCTTTTTGCCCAAAACCGTGTGTATTTTTTGCTTACCTATTTGGTTTGGCAAACTTTGTCGAGAGAAATGCAAGGGCAAAGCCTTCTCGTAGCTGACGTTTGCTTGATTTGATTTTCTGTACGGTTTTGGTGAGATTTGTAGATAAATCATACATGGCTCACATAGGTTGCTATCTTCAAACAACCGAAGAAGAAAGCGAAGGAGAAATCGATTTCAGAGGTATGTGATCATCAACTATTTTTTTTAATTAAATCTGTATATCAACATAAAGAAAACGATTTTTTGTTGTCATTTAGACCCATATATTGATTTGTTGCTACATATTTGTATTCTAGGGTTTGAGTTCATTTTGTTTGATTTTTTTTTTTTTTTGCTGCCTACATATTGAGGGTTTGAGTTCATTAGGGTTTATTTTTTGTAGTTCATATTGTTCTTGCTAAAATCCTAGGTTATAATCTGGTTTTATGTTCATACTTTTCTTACTTAAATTGAGGGTTATAATCCGGTGTTTAATATCATATTTGTAATCTTGTTATGGCTTCACCTATATATGTTTTAGTAAGTTTTGACATATTTAGGGTTTGACTTTTTTTCCTAATTTATGAAATGTTAATGTGGACTAAATATATTTTATTCTACAATTTTGGGTTGAAAAAGCCAAAAAATCTATGGTTCCATCGAAAAATAATTATTTATTATAGAAAATAAATTTCATGATTATTGGTGTAACACGCACTCGTCCCTCATTACAGGAACCCTCCTATTCTCCGAGTTATTCACTTCAATCACTTTGTTCCGGTTAGTTTTTCGTTGGTCTCCTTAAACTTTTTGATTTTTTGTTACCGAATTTACCTTTTGACCTATTTTAATTTTATAAATTAATATCAAAGAATGAGCTTTCAGAACCCTTATTTTGTAGGGAAAATGGTTAAATATAATTCAAAAATTCAACGAAAACGCTTTGGTGTTGCTTGGTCGATGGTGATACGGGAGATAGTTATCTATCAACATATAAGGTCATTATTGGACATTCCTAGGGCACCTCATTATAATTGGGATGAGCATCGGTAAAAAGCATTGTTCCGAATGTACGGGATGAGTGATCGTTTATGCCATGATTCATTACGTATGAACATCGGTTCATTTCATAGGTTATGTGACCGCCTACGTGCATTTGGGCTAAACGATACTCGATCAGTTACCGTTGAGGAACAGGTTGCAATTTTCTTGAATATTGTTGGTCATGATGAGCGTTGTCGAACCGAGAGTAACACTTTTTGTAGATCAAGTCATACAATTAGTTTGTACTTTCATAAAGTCTTGGTGGTTTGCCTAATGATGTACAAGGAAATTGTCGTAAATGCAACGCATGATAACTCCCCGAATGACAATCCTCGTAATAGAAGTTGGTATCATTACTTTTCGGTAAGAAAATTCAATCTCAATAGATTAACAAGTGAATAATTTTTAAAATGAATTGTATGAAATAACACATGTAGTATCCCATCAGGATGTCGTTGGAGCGATAGATGGTACACACATATCTGCGAATGTTCCCCTTGTTGATCAACCTAGGTATCGTAATCGAAAATAAGTCATCTCTCAAAATGTTTTTGTAGCATGCACGTTCGACATGAAATTTACATATGTGTTATCCGGATGGGAGGGGTCAGCACATGATGGTCGTGTACTTAGGGCGGCCATACAACGACCAAGACATAAACTTACCATTCCAGCTGGTATGCCGGTTGATTTCCTGTATTTTTTTTATTAGACGTTTAACAAAAAGCCTACGTTCGACGTATATTTGACTAAGATAAAATAATGTATTATCGTAGGAAAATATTATCTTGCGGATGCAGGATTTTCCTTGGTTCCTGGTTTTCTATCACCATTTCGCAAGACACGATACCATCGCAGAGACGTGGAGGGTCATCGTCCGGAAACTAGTAAAGAATTATTCAACTTTCGTCATTCATCTTTGCGCAATGTAGTCGAGCGCACAATCGGATTATTGAAAAAAAGATTTGCTTATCTACGCCACCAACCTTTTCATGGGATTGACACGCAAGCTAAGATTGTGTTAGCTTGTTGTGCGCTGCATAACTTTTTAAGGGATGATGATAGGGATGATATGTGCAGTGATGATAGTGATAGTGATGATGATGTGAACCCAACTCCGCTTAATGTACCTGATGGTAATGAGCATATTACCTTTGCCACACAGGCATGTTGGACAGAGAAACGTAATGCAATGGCAACACAAATGTGGGAAGAAAGAGCAACATGTCATAATCAACCATTTACTTTTGATGACAAAACTATTACGTTTCGCATTTAACTGTTGTAATAATTTCTTAACACTTGAATGTGAGGGTCAAATTGAGTTAATGCTTTAATATTTTTCAGATTCCATGTCTACATCAACTAATGCGAACTACTTGAATGTGAGTGTCAAATTGAGAAAATGCAAATGTGGATCCGTAGGTGACATTAGAATAACCAAGTCTGATAAGAACAATAACCTCGGTAGGATCTACTATTGTTGTGCCAATTGTGGTATTTGGTTAGGTTGGGCAATGCCGTCTATGGATGATATATCGTCAGAATCTACAACGATGCCTAATGAACCAAACTCAGATAACATCAAAGGGCAATGTGGTTCATCAACTTCCACCATTCCTCCAGCGATGATGGATATGCATAGCAATGTGGACTGCATAGCAATGATGGATATGCTTCGATCACTCAAACGGATGATATATGTCATTATGCTATTATGTTTGTATGTAGTTGTCAAAACCATGTTTTAAGATGTATCAAACTGATTGTTCCCCTCATATGTGGTTTGTGATTTTGTATGGATGATGATTACAATCAGATTGGATGATGATTTAATTGGATGATGATTACATAAAATTAGATCATTTTGTATGGTGCTGATTTGGTATCTAATATATGCTGTTGTTTGATACCTCATATCTGAGACCTTATATCTGCTATGGTACTGAAATCATTTGATATCAGATACCTATGAGATACCTATTTGATATCAGAGACCTCATATCTGCTTTGATATCAGATACCTATTTGATAACTGAAATCATTTGAAATCATGTTCTCATATATCAGATACCTATTTGATAATTGATACCTATTTGATACTGATAGTTGATGGTATCAGATACTCATTTGATAACTGATAAATGATAACTATTAAATGATACTCATTTGATATCAGATACCTATTTAATAACTAAATTCAGTTAACTGATTAACTGATACTGAGATTGGAAGGTATCAGATAATGAAATCAGATACTGATACTGATACTGCAAGGTATCAGATTAACTGATACTGAGATTGGAAGGTATCAGATACTGATTGGAAGGTATCAATTAACTGATACTCATTTGATATCAGATACTGACATCAGATAATTGATAACTGATTAACTGATACTGAGATTGGAAAGGTATCAGATACTAAGATTTGATGGTATCAGATACTGATACTGATACTGATACTGCTTAATGATACTCATTTGATAACTGATTAATGATACTGATTAATGATACTTTTTAACTGATTAATGATACTGCATAACTGATTACTGATTTGATACTAATTTGATGGTATCAGATACTGAGATTTGATGGTATCAGATACTGATATTGATACTGCTTAATGATACTCATTTGATAACTGATTAATGATACTGATTAATGATACTGATTAATGATACTGCGTAACTGATTACTGATTTGATACTAATTTGATGGTATCAGATACTGATCAAAGGGCAATGTGGTACTGAATAGATACCTCATATCATAACTTATGGTACTGAATTAGTTATGGTACTGAAAGTGATACCTAATTTGATACTGAAAATGATGTATGTAATGTTTAGCTTATATGATACTAAAATTAGTGGATGCATATACATTTCAGAGTTGGCCCAAAACCGAATCAATGTTCCTTTTCGACCATCAAAAGCAAATGTACCAATCAATCTAAAAACCCCTGACTCACAAGTTGAAATACCTTGCAAGGCGCCACAAGTGCGTTGGACTGATAAAATGGATGGGTGAATGATGTCTGCTCTTATGGGTGAGGTACTTGCTGGAACAAAGAAGTCCGATAATGGTTCACATCTGCGCATATGAAAATCGTTATCGATGCTGTCAGGAACGACTGTCATGTCATGGTGGGAGTTTCTCACATCCGCTCACGTTTGAAGACTCTTAAAAAAGAGTATAGGGAAGTGCACGAGCTATTACAAGTCAGTGGATTTGGATTTGACGCAACTACGTCATTTGTAACTGCAGATCCAAGTGTGTGGGACGATTACGTCAAGGTACGTATTAAAGTGCATATTCATGGTATACATTACAAAATACTAATGGTGACTTTAATGTTGGCAGAACAAGCCGGATGCTGCGAAGATGAAAGGCAAGTGTTGCCTATATTATGACGAGCTTGCCACCATTTATGGCAACGACACCGCAACGGGGTCAAACTCTCAATCAGGTGGTGATTACTTCCCATCAATGGAAGGTAAATGTGTAATGCAAGTTGTAATTATTAAAATCACGTGTAACTTCGTAAATGGAAATGACAAAAATATTTAATATTGTTCCAGGAATATCTCAACCAGAAGAAGATTTTGTTGACATAACTGCAAATGAGTTCCCGGAGAGTGAATCAAATAACACCTCACCCCAACTAGGGAAGTGTAAAGGTCCCGGACAAGTACCAAGACCTGTTGCTATGCCAAGGCCAAAACGCAAACGTGGTAACGTGTTGGACGAGAGTGCCCGTGCATTGGCCATTATTGCAGAATCCTCGCGAATGATAGCAGTTGCTATGGACTCAGATGCAAAGCTGAACACCATAGAGCATGTCAAATGGCAGGACATTCTTGATCGCCTAGAGGCAATGGAAATGACTGAAAGTGATATGTTGAGATTGCTTGGTATGTTTGAGGCGGATCAAGGACTGGCCCGGGTCTTCATGGGTATCACGAAGGAGGCATTTGCGAAGAGTTAGGCTCTGAACAAGCTATATGGGAATTAATCCCACTTTTTAGATCTATATTTTGAATATTATTTTGTAATGGGAACAAACATTGGGCTCTTTCCCGGGTCTACATATGTTATAGTGTGGCCAATTTTTGGGAACATATTTTGTGTTGTCGTATCTGAAACAATAATGGATCAACAATATTATAATTTTTTCCTTTCTTATGTCGAATTTCAATTTTTTTTCCTTTCTTATGTAAAATTTCAAATTTCAAAATTTGAAAATTTCAAATTTCAAATTCATATTGAAATCTAATTCTATAACACGGTTCCACAACATTAACATCGGGGCTTTTTAAAATAATCAATTCCACATTATTTTATTAAGGGGTCAAATTACAACATATTTTGGCCAAATAAATGTGCTATCATCTAAAATATATTTTGTCCAAATAAATGCCATTTTTAGTACTTTATCAAGTAAAATTAAATACAATTGTGCATGAAAGTAACTATGTCCAACAAATTCTTTTGGTTCATCCACGTTCAAAGCAAGCATCCAACTTGACTCGCATCCGAAATTTCGTCGTTAATCCTGAAAATGAAAAATAAAACTTATGTAAACTGTATTGATTATAAAGCAAATGTGTAAAATGGCAAGAATTTGCCAACAATATATAGGCAAAGTTTTTATTTGCCATCATAAATTTTGGCTATCAAACAACATGTGTAGGCAAATAAGTGTCTTTCAGTAGACAAACTATGCCTATCAAACACAAAAAGTTGGCAAATACAGTTTTTGTCAGCCTGCAAATAAAGCCTATCAAACAGCACGAAAACTTCTTTGCCTAGGCAAAATTTGCCATGCCTACCCTTTTCCCACAAGCCAACCAAACGGACCCTAAATTATTTTATTATAAAAGTTTATTTGATTGTATAAATTATTTAATTATATAAATTAATTTATTATAAATTATTTTATTATAAGAACTCGTTTGATTGTATAAATTATTTGATTAACTAAATTAGTTCATTGTGAGTTAATGAATTATAAATAAGTGAATTTGAAATGAATTTAAATCCAATTTTATGTGATGTTTGGTAATTTAAAATTGATCTTAAGGTTCCGTGAGAAAAAATAAAAATAAAAATAGATTAAGAGGGAGGGGGAGGGGGGAGGGGAGGGGGAGGTAGGAACAGAGAAAGAGGATCGTGCATTTTATGTGACTCTTATTTCAAATTGATACATTCCACATTTTTTTTAAATGATCTAATTTCAAATTTTACATATGAGCTAAAATGGGACAATTAATGAATCATTTCATTAATAAAACCAACCACAATAAATAGGTCAATTTGTAAATTGACAAATTCATTAATGAGCCAATTTATAATTTTTTGACAACCAAACGGACCCTAACAAATTCAAATTTAATCAATTTATATCGATTGAAACAAACCCAATTTAGTCAATTTCACTAAAAATTTAAGTTTATACACATATTTTTTCTAAATAGGACTGCAAAAAAGATAGCATTTGTTACGATTAAACATCGTGACAAATGTTGTTTCGTGGTTTTTTTATAAAAAAAATGATTAGTTCATTTATCCGCTTTTGACCATGACAAATGTTCTTCGATTTTTTTAGTCCATTTAAAAGAATACATTTATTGTTATTGTTATTCTATCTTAGAAGTGGTTCATATATTGGTATTGTCAAATTTTCTTGTTGCGCTAGCTCGAGAATAATATTTAGCGCATTCGTTTCCTCGCTTGCTCGGAGCATTATTACTTAACTATCTAAGAGTTCGGTGAGGACTTTAGTGCCTAATCTACAATTAATAACGAAATAAAGAAAGCAACAAGCAACGGATTGAGCTAACAACCACCTCGTCGGGTACAAAAAGATAAACAACATTTATGGAACCTCTCGACAACACATAAACTTCAATAACATATATATATATATAGAGAGAGAGAGAGACAGGCTATAGTACATCATGCTCTATACATCACCCGTGCATCACACCTAATTCTAGACGCTAAAAAACTGTTTTTTTCAAATTTATATTTTTCCCTTGAAATTCCAATCAACCCGTACGCAAAAAATTAGGTCAAAATACATTTTGTAGCTATTTTTAAAAAATCCAAAAAAAAAGTGCTAAAAATATCTTATTTATAAGGATCTGCGCCAACAGTTTTTTACGGATTTTTTAAAAATAGCTACAAAATGTATTTTGACATACACTACACCAAATCTGCACTATCGTCACGGTCATTGACCTTGACAAGTTGGACTTGTCAAGGTCAATGACCGTGACAATACTGGGTGAGATAACTTTTTTTGTCACCGACGTGTCACGGTCATTGACCTTGACAAGTTCGTTAGAATTATCACGATCGTGTCACAAGCCATGACCGTGACACGTTTAGTCACGGTTAAAAATCGTGACAAAGCCTTGACCCCTTTTAAAAAAATTGTCACGGTCAATGACCGTGACAATTATAGGCATAATTTAAAATAAATCTGCTGGGCAGTATGGCCACTGCCACTGCCCAGCAGTATATTTGTACATGTTATAGCAACGTTGTACCTGTTCAAACATCATATATCCAAACAAACTAAAGATAATGCAAATATTTATTCAAAATAGAAACTATTTAAGAAGAAACAACATCACCATCAATTATCTCAAATCTACAAACTATTTAGCTGGAAAAGAGATTTTGTACCGCGACGCTCGGGGACACCTCCCTATCCTTCCCTTCTCGTCTGAATAGCCACATAACTATCGAGCATATGTGGCTTACCCTCAGGGCCACTCCATGTCCCCTGAATTGAAATAAAGTAAAATTAGTATCCGCCCCGCAAATATAGATAAATATAAATCGAAATCGAAATTGACATATAAATATAAATACATTACCTGTAGTGTCACCCAAACAGCTAACTTGAGCTCATTTGGCACCTCCTTCCAACTAATGTACCCCGGATAATCGTGTCGAATATAATTCTCTTCATATCTAAACACTAAGAAATTCCATAATCCTATGGAGTTATGCACTGCAAATTCCTTCCAACCGTTGTGTAGCCAAAAATCAGCAGTTGAAGTTGTCAATTCCACCTTTCAATGGTCTCCCGTGTTTTGCTAGAGGTTCCAAGTGGTGGGGTATGGAGAGTGGAATTGACAACTTCAACTGGTGATGTTTGGCTACATAACGGTTGGGAGGAATTTGCAGAGCATAACTCCATAGGATTATGGCATTTCTTAGTGTTCGGATAGACGAAGAGATTCAGTCTCCTCTCCACAAATAGGGCACCCCGAATAACTATGTACTAATCACCTATTAAAGGTAAGAAGCGTATATTCATGTATTAGTATAAACAAAACTTAGATGTAGTTGGAATATTTATATATTAATCTCCTCTCCACACACGCACACCACACAAGAGTGAAAATGATAAAGTGCAAATCAATTAAAAGCATTAAAAATGGATGTTTCAGTACAAATTGAAATATTTATTACAAATTGAAAAATTATTTCAAATTCGGGTTATCATAAAAAATGGATTGATATTCGGTAGGAGCAGCCAAGTCATCCACATTACTATTTAGACGCCTTGGAGCGTGTTGGACAATTGACCACGGCTTATTGTTGATATACTCCGAATAAAACACTTACTTAACCTTTTGAAATGCACAAACAAACGGCTCATCGCTCACGTGGTCGCTGCTCTTCAATTTGGACAAGTCAATCATGATCAAATTGGTGACAGGATCAACTTTACAAGCATTTTTATCCTCAACTCTTACCCAGTCACAGTAAAATACAACCTCTTTAAAGCTTATATAATCCAATTCAAATATATTTTTGGATTACACCATAGTAAGTCATTTCAGCTTCAACGAGATTTTTATCTTTTGCGCTCGCTCGAAAGATAGTAAGAGCTTTGTATGAAATTTCCGAGTTCTGTACATTTGTACTTTCCTCGTACACTTTAGCGCCGAAAATGTAACCGTTCAATCGATACTTTTTGTACTCTTGTACCACGAACAAGGGTCCAGTGGCTAGATGCGCAAGTCTTGATGTCGCATCACCCGTTTTTAGGAGCTGAGAATATAGATAAATTAATTATATTAGTGGTAAAATTTGAGTGTAATGTAACGTTATATAACGACTGTTTTCATTATAATTACCTCTTGTGTCAACCATAGCCTAAATTCGTTGTCTGATTGTACCATTATTTTTCGTCTTTTATTGTTCTCACAGGCTTCATATTTTCTACATATTACAAAATTAATCATGTATAAAATAATCTAAAATAATGTTAGACATTATAATAATCGAAACTTACTTTTTTCATTCTTCGACATCTTCATGTATGTCAAATAGATAGCGAGCTACTTGTTCATGTTGCAAACTCGTTAATTTCACTCGTTTTCCCATCACATGACCACCATCATCGACGAATTCATCAGTGTCATCAACGCTGGTCGAGTCAGGCATATATTCCCGAGTATATATTGATGACTCCACGGTGATGTATTCATCTGCAATTGATCCTACAATGTATCGCGTATTCTTGACGTAATCTTTAAAAACTTTCATCAATCTTTCAAACGGATACATCCACCGATATTTAACTGGACCACAAAGAAGTGCCTCGTCACATAGGTGTACCAACAAGTGAACGCTTATGTCAAAGAATGTTGGGGGAAAGTACTTCTCCAATACACAAATCGCTTCGATCACAGCCAATTTTGTGGCCACTATGTGTTCTCGATTCACTACCTTCTCACACAAGAGGGAGAAGGTAATACTAATTTGCATAATAACCCTAAGTAAATCCTTGTGTTTGGAGAAACAGTGCTTAAACAATAGAGGAACCAATTGCATGATCACATGCCAATCGTGGGACTTACACTTATGTAAATCATGAGTAGCATAATTCACAATCCTTTGCAAGTTGGACGAAATAGTAGATGGACCCTTTAAATTATATATTGTGTCTAGAAGCACCTTCCGTTCCCCACTCGTCAAAGTAAACGCACCAGGGGGAATTATTATCCTTCCCCTGCTATCTTATTTCAGTCATAGTTGTGGCTTAAGTTTTAACGTTTTAAGGTCTGTTCGTGCATTTTCTCCATCCTTCGAATGACTCCCCCCAATGCAAGTACCCACAATATGTTCAGCGAAGTTCTTCTCTGCATGCATAACATTCAATACATGGCGCACCGGGTTATTCTTCCAATAAGGCAAGTCAAATAAAATTGACCTCCGAGACCATGCCTTTCTTATCTCAGTTTCATTCCCAGTTGGGGTCTTCTTATGCTTGACATTCTTAAATTTGGGATTCTTACCTGGCATATTAGGGCCACATTCAGAAGATTTACTTTCAATTTCTGAACTCGAAAGTTGTCTCGGCGGTAGCCTATGTTCAACTCCGCCCAATAAAAAATTGGAACCTTTCTCAGATCTGAAACTATGAGCTGGGGGTAAAAATCTCCTGTGGAGATGGTATATATTTTTTAAGATAGAGGATAGACGAAGAGATTCAGTCTCCTCTCCATAAATAGGACACCTCAAATAACCATGTACTACACAACCGGATAATGTCCCATAAGTTGGAAAATCATGAATTGCCCACATTAACATAGCTTTCAGCGTAAACTCTTCTTTTCTAAAAGAGTAAAATGATTGCACACCCTCTTCCCACAACTCATTTAATTCTTCTACCAAAGGAGCCAGGTATACGTCAATGTCATCACTTGGTGCCTTTGGCCCAGGTATCAACAAAGCCATCATCGAAAATTCAGTTCTCATACACTGTGAAGGAGGGAGGTTGAGTGGGGCTAGGATCACTGGCCATACACTCTGATTGGTGCTTAGATTTCCAAATGGATGGAAACCATCTATTGATATAGCCAAACGAATGTTGCGTTGTTCTCGAGCAAAATCGTGATACTCAAAATTCATCCTTCGCCAGGCAGTAGAATCAATAGGATAACGCATGATATTACCCCCTACTTCTGCCCTAGCATGCCAAGTCATTGCCTATGAAATCCATGGTACTGTGAAAAATCGCTTTAATCTAGGCCAAACGGAAAAATATTTCAATACTTTTTTAGGCACTTTTGAGCTTATGCCTTCCTTACTAGTAGATTGGACATATCTAGGTTCATCGCATACCGAACAACGATCAATATTTTCATACTCCTTTCGGTATAGTATGCAGTTATACACACAATCATGAATCGATTTATACTTCATTCCCAAACCTTTCAAACTGTTCTTCATGACATGATAGCTATTTGGAAGTGCATTCACCTTGGGTAATAAGCCCTTCACCCATTTCAGAATTCCCGTCACGCTATTGCCAGACAAATCGTACTGCGTCTTCAAACTGTGCAAACCAACCATGGCATGTAAAGTTGTTTGATCTCTCACAGCCAAAGTATAACGGTTGGGTCGCCTTAAATTTTAAACTTTGGTAGTCATCGTCAAGTTTTATCGTGTTATCTTCACGAGAACTTGAATCTTCTACATCATCAGTAACCTCATTCTCCTCTGATTCATAAACTTCGTACGCATCATCAACTAAATCCTCTAACATATTATGATCTACGTCGTCCCTTTCTACATCTATTCTACTTGTTGAAGGTTGTTGTGAAGGTTGGTCGGGGACAAAGGGAACTTTCAATTCACCATGAAAACTCTAAAATCGATAACTATCTTGCATACCCGATCTTAATAAATGTAGTTCAATTATTTTCCACTCAAACACCTTACCATTATTACACCTAGCACACGGACACGGAAACTCTTCATCATTATGACATCTCTTTGCATATTTCACAAATTCGTTAGCACTTCTGCGAAACACATCCCTCATTCTATTAGTCTCACCCATCCACTCTTTGTATTTCGGATATCCCATCACAGCTACCACAACTAAACACCTATTAAAGGTAAACAAAACTTAGATTTATAGTATGTTTTATTTAATTATCCCATCATTTAATTATCCTATTAAAGGGTGAGTGGTCCTATCCCATTCAAGACTGCGTTTTTCTGTAATATACTTAACAGCTCATGCACATTATTACGATCTGAAAAAAAATTCGACAGCATATCCCCGTAGTTCTCCAAGTACACGACGTAGATTGGCAGGTGTGAGTGTTATTTCAATTGATCAATTGAAATAACGGTCACACTTGTTAATCTAGTATGTACCCATAGAACATTAAGATACGACTACAGAACTTCCTCCAAAAGTAACAACTTTAAGCCAATAAGAATATTATACATAAATTATACAGTCTCAAACTTTCCAAACAGGACAATTCAAGAGATCTCATTACAGGGGTAATGACTCTCGAACGGGTCTAAGGGCTATTGAATGCGTACGCATAAGAACTAGAAGGCTAGTATCTATGCGTACTATATTTAATTTCAAGTATGTTTCATTTAATTATCATACTATATATATATATATATTGTTCGATATACAGAGTAATTTTCAAAAAAAGTTGAAAAATTCCATCCCCCATATGGACAATAATCCAGTGGTCATGCCACTTTTAAAACAAATCAACCAAACATTTACTAAACAAAATAATCCAACAGCAATGTCAACAACAAATATGTATCCCGTACTCCTTCTAATTCATCTACTCAATTAATTCATTTCATCAATTAAACTAACAATTAACGTATAGAATTATTAATTTACTAATTTACGCTGAGGGGCAATCCTACTTTCATATGAAATGGGCACTGATGATGATAAGATTTAGCATCACCGGATAAGTGATAATGATCTCAAACAGTAGTAACCATGGCAGCCATAGAGATGTATAAGTGTATAAGTATGTAGAAGGGGATGAGTATAAGAGGAAATAAGACAATGATGTATAGTGGTTCAGCCAATTTGGCCTACATCCACTGTGAGTGTGTGATCCACTAAGTATGGGCACTAATGGCCTTGGATACAATGCACATAAGCTCACTTTCTCTCTCTACTGTGTGTACAAGCAGAGTTTTAGCTAGGATTACAATAGATTGATCAATCCCCTTGTAGGGTTGTAGGTGACAAGTATATATAGGTCTTGGGGGGTGTAGTGTACCCCCCAAGTATGCACGGTGCATGTGAATGATGATCTAGCCAATCCCCTACTGACACCTGTAGATGCCAAATGATGACATAATATTCCCTCACGTGAGGGTGTGATTTTGTTATAACGGTCTCCCATGTGCCATGTGAGCCTCACGCGCACTGTTCCACGCGTCTCCCAAACCACGCGCTGTGATGATGTCACCCTCGGCCTTTGATATGAGGTCGAGGGCAAAGTTCCTTCCGATAATGAGTCTGGCCTAATTCTGGCCTCGTACTGTCGTACCCTCGGAGGGTCGTCCGGAGCCTGGTGAAGGGTCGGCCCCCTGAGGGGTCGTCCGGAGCCTGATGAAGGATCGGCCCCCTGAGGGGTCGTCCGGAGCCTGATGAAGTGCAGGGCGCCCTCGGCATGGCCGAGGGTATATACGGGTATATCAATCACCCCCCATCCCTTAGCCATAGATGATGCTGAGATGGCTGAGGGATAATGTTGCTTTTGAGACTAAGTGTATGGTCTGTTTGATGAGTGACACCTGTCAAACTGATTTGACAGCTGTCAAATTTTTATCCAATGTCGTTCCAATTTTCAAGGCATGGCGGCTGCATGCTGCTTGGGGCTTTGTGCCCTAATGATGTCCTCCTCGTGGGTCGTGCTTTGGCTTGGGTAATGGGCCCACTCATTACTAAGGTATATAAGTAATTTTTTAAACCATTCATTCTATTCTTCTTCTTCATGCCCAAGCTCTCTCTCTCTAGATTTCCAACAGACAGACCTACGCATTTCGACATTTCGAGTTCGGCACCCTCTTTCTCCTTCCTCAGGTAATCCCTTTACCCCAGTGTCCTCTTTTACTTTCATTTCTTTCTTTGCTTTAGGCTTGTATGGTCGGACTTAGGCTGTTTTATATTATTTTCGGCATCTTCTCCGGCGACTGGTTTTTGAGTGTTCTTGAGCTTTCTTGAGTAAAACCCTTGATTTCTTTTGTTTTAATCCAAAAGTCTAATTTGGTCAACTGCAAACTTATTTGTAATTAAGTTCCCCAAATTCCTCCAAGTGTAGGGTCTCCCCTTGATGCTTAGGAGTCTTTATAGCTTAGCTGAGGAGTTCCCTTCCCTGAGAGAGAAATTATTTATTGAGATCAGACGAATAGAGGAAGAGGAGGAGAGGAGACGAGGGGCCGACCCTAATTGGGTACGACCCATCTTTCCTATTCCTCTATCCACAATAAAACCATTTGAGCCATCTGAGTCTTGTGGGTCGTCCCATCGTCCAGCCGAGTGTCATTCAAGTGAGATGGATGAGAGAGCATCCTCGCCAACTAGCGCTGGACCTTCTGGTAGAATAGAGACATCTGACCTAAGCCCGGGCCAATAAGTCGAGGGTATGGTCCCCTCCGAGGTTGTCCCTGTGATAACCCTATCTCCACTTGCCTTCCAGATGGCCTTTCCCCATGGTCCTCTGGCAGATGACGAGGCCGAGGGAGAGGGGACTGAGGACGAGGGTGATGATTCAGATGACCAGGTTGATACCTCCCATACCTCGTCCTATATCTCCTCCATTAGGGATCGCGACCTCTTATTGTGGAGACATGCCTATGGAGTGCCCCCCGGCATAACCATGAGGGTTCCCTCTGAGTCTGAGAGGGTTTTTGAGGGTGAAGAGGGTGAGGTTGCAGTGTATGAACAAATGTTCAAGGTTGGCGTCAGGTTCCCTCTGCATCCTGCTATCGTAGATATCCTATCAACCCTCGGTATTGCCCCCTCTCAGCTTCCTCCCAACTCCTGGAGGACGATACTAGGTTACATCTCCCTGTGGAAGAATGCTTTCACTGATGAGCCCTCGGCTGACATATTCTTGGCCTTCTACAATATCACCTCTTCGTCCAAACAACCTGGGTACTATCATCTAGGGGCGAGGAGGTCTGAGAAAAAACTTCTCCACGTGGCACAAACCTCCAACCACGATTGGAAGAAGAGATTCTTCTTCGTCTCTGGGGAGTGGGAGTTCTCCTCTGAGGCATCTCCTGTAGCTGATGGTCCGAGGGTCCCCCGAAGATGGTCTAACCCGTCAATGAAGGCCAGGTCACACCCCGGACTTAGCTTGTAAGAGAAAGATATTGTTGAATATCTGAGAGGACGAGGGAGAGGGAGTGAACTTCCAAAGTTTGAAGATCTGATGACCCCTCGGTTCCTCAAGGAAGCTGGTCTGAAGGTCGGCCCCCTTACAGAACTATGTGAGTTGTACTTTTCTTTACTTTTTTCAAGTGTTTCCTTTTTATCTCTATATTTTTCTCACGTGTCGTACCCTTTTCAGGTCGTCCTGCTGGTGTATCAGACTATTTCTGGGAAATGAATGCTCCCATTTGACTATCAGGATTGGCAAAGAAGAAGGGTAAGGAGCCTCAGCAGGCTCCGAGGAAGACGAAGGCCGTGGAGCCGACGGTTGTTGAGCCGACAGCCGATAGCCACAAAAGAAAAGAGCTTGAGATTCCTGTTGACCCTCGGCCGGATTCTCGAACGAGGGCCAGGGTCGAAGCATCTGAAGGGACTGCTTCTTCATCCAGCATGGGGGCCTTCTGGTCCCAGAACTTAGCATATCTGAGGGCCGAGCCATCATCGCTCATCGCAAATTTGAGGGCAGCCAAGGCATCAATGTTTTCTTCTCCCTCGGCTGCTGACTACGACTTTCTGTCAAAGATGCCTCCAGCTAAAGTGTATGACTATGGTCTGCACGCTCTAGCCCAGGTTTTGGTCTAGATTCATTTCTTTAATTGCATTCTTTCACCAACTGTTTCCTCGGCCTCTTGACATCTGTTTATTTTTCTGTGCAGTCTGTATGCGCCTTTACCTTGGCAACTAAATGGATGGCTGAGAATCAGGAGAAATTCCATGAGGCCGAGAGGGCCATCCAGCATGAGGCCGACCTGCAGGCTGACTTAGATACTGCAAAGGCTGAGCTGGAGAGTGCCAGAACTGAACATGCACGAATTATGGACGAGATGACGAGACAGCATGATGAGGATCTGAAGGCCAAAGACTTGCTTCTGAAGGAGAAGGATGAAGCCATGACCCATCGGGAGGACCAGTTTAAGATTGAGCTATCTGAGGCTGTGAAGAAAGCCGGAGAAGACGCTGTGGAAGCCTATAAACTCTCCGATGAGTTCCAAGGCTTCGGCCTTGAGTACTTAGAGAGAGGGATAAGGACGGCTTGTCGGTGGTTCGTCCTCAAGTTCGACAACGTCGTCTCTTCCGTCCGTCCCTCTCTGGAGGTCGTTCAACTGGACGACCCCCTGATTGTCGAGGCTCTAACCCAGGTGGAATCCCAAGTGCAAGTCGAGGGGGTCGGCACGTCTGAAGATCAGCCAGTTGTGGTCATTGAGGAAACCCCTCTTGTGGATGCAATGTTGGCCTCACCAACAGAGTCGAAGGACATGTTGTCGTTAGGGCTGTGGTTTGGAGGTCTATGTAATTGGGCTTGTTCGTATTCCTCCGCATGGCTTAATTGTTCAAAGGGAACATCTAAATTATTTTTGTTTTTCAAGTTATTTAGAAACTCCCTTACTGTCACTCGTTGCTCAAGCGAGGTAGTATAATTTATCGGTAAATCAGTAACAAATAATCGTCTGCCATCAGTTACCATGAATTTTAATGCTGATTCCCGACAAAAATATTCTGCATCATTTGAAATATTGATCATGTTTTGTGACCAATATCTAGTTGTATCCAATTGGTCCAACGGCACATTAAGTGCAATTTCCCAATTTTGTTCAATCTCGTCCCATTCATAGTCCTCAGTGGCTCTGAGGTACCAGATCTGGTAGGGTTGATAGAAAATTTCTCTTGATCGCCAACCAATTGTGCTTGTGATGTGAAATGACAGATAGCGAGTATATTTGTACTTGCTTTTTGTCAATACATGATAGATCATGGTTTTAATCATCATAGGTAAAAATTCAAAATGATTGAAACAAGCTACACTGGAGAAGATTAGTTTGTTTACTAACCCCCATTCAATTATTTCAATATCCCAAGGTGGATACCCTTCTTCAGTAATGAAATACAGTTTTGGCATGTCATCATTGTAATTTAAACTAGAGTAAAAATATTGGAGTAAAAGACTTTTTATCTTTTGCTCATGGTCCTCAATTTTTGGTAAAATTTCAATTTGGAATAGAGAACGTGGGAGAATTATCTTTGCTTTTTCAAATAGACAAATTCTCCTGATAGTATTGAAGATCTTATCAGAAAAATCATTTTCCAATAATTCAGAAAATTCCAGAAAAGTATCAATTTTTTCTAAAGGAAAATCTTCATTTTCATAGTTTAAACTTTTTATGAGCTTGAGGCTCAGACTTGTGAATTTATCCAAAGTTGCTGTTTGTTCAGCAATTTTATTAGCAAGGATACTCATATTTTTTCTAAAATCTTTTCTCCTATCTCGGAGATGAGATTTCCATGCTTCATTTAATGGTGTATACAACTCGCAGGGGATTCCTGGGTTGTCAAAGTCATAAGTTTCAGTATCAAGGAGGCTTTCCTTGGTCTGAAGTTTGGAGAATTGGTAAATCATATTAGGAGGTCCTAACTATTTCATCCAATTTTCCCATGCTGTAATGGCTTATGGCATAGTATTATATTTTTGGTGACATGCACCAGGGTATTTGTTTACTTGCATAAAACATTGATTCCAGTTGTCATAAAAGCCTGGGTTTCTTCCACTGAATACAACATAAACAGGGTTTGGCTTAGGCTGTGTGGATGATGATTCTTGGGTCTTTGCCTTTTTAGCAATAGTCACCTAATCTCCTTTGGTTTCTCCTGGATGCTTATCTCCCATCCTGAAAATAGAAAAGAAAGGCCACTTGTTTAGTGGTTTTAATAAAAATATATTTCAAAATATTCCACTTGTTTAGTGGTGTTATTTTAAAATATGTAATATTCTCCACTTGTTTAGTGGGTTTCTAAAAACTCTACTTGGTTAGTAGGTTTTTTATTACAGTTCCTGCTAAGATAATCTGCAAGAAAATTATTAGTACCATTTAAATGTTCAACTTCAAGAGTATAAATAGCATTTTGGTTGAACCATTTAAGTCTTCTTCCTTCTAAAATATTTCTTTTGTTTATCAGTAAGTCTTTTACAGCTTTATTATCTGTTCTGACAATAAAGTCTTCAGGTGCTAAGAAAATATGGAATTTTTTAATAGCAAGTTTTATTGCTAGTAATTCTTTTTCAAAAATAATATAATTCAATTCGTTTGGTTTAAATTTTCCTGAATTATATCCACATATTAATTCATGTTTTTGAGTTGATTTTGGTATAGCAGTTTTCTTACCACGAATACCTAAATTATTGGAAGGATTGTTTTCATTCCAATATTCTGAAGGAATTGCTTTGAGAACGCATCCCCAACAATTATCCGAAGCATCGGTTTCCAATATTAATTTATCTCCTGTTTTAGGAAAATAAACTTTTGGACAATTATTAATGATTTCTTGTTTAATTGTTTTAACAACAAGAGTATCATTAGCACTCCATGTAAAAACTTCATTCTTTTTAAGTTTTTCAAGAAGTGGTAATACTTTTTGAGATAATCCTTTTATGAAATTTCTTCCATAATTAAGGATTCCTAGGAAACTTTGTAATTGTTTTTTATCCAAAATTTCCTCATTAAAATCTCTTATTTTAGAGATGATATGATCTTGTAATTGTAGGCCATCCTGGTTTAGGATTATGCCAAGAAAATTAATTTATGTTTTTTCAACATCAATTTTCTTAGGTGATAAAATGATTCCATGTTTTTGGAATTTTTCACAAATAATTTTTAGATGATATCTATGTTCTTCTATGGTTTTGGAAAAAACAAAGATGTCATCTATATAGACAACACAAAAATCTTTAAGGTCTTTAAATATTTTGTCCATCCATCTTTGATATACCTGAGGAGCTGTGTTTAGTCCAAAAGGCATAACATTCCATTGATAGTGTCCTCTAGGAGTACTAAAGGTTGTCAATGGCTTGGATTCTTCAGTTAGTTTTAACTGCCAAAATCCAGATTTACAATCGAATTTGCTAAAGAACTTTTTTCCTTTAGTTTGGTTAATTAATACATCCTTTCTTGGAATAAAATAACCATCAAATTCTAATTGTTCATTTAGTCTTTTATAATTTATAACCATTCTAGCTTTTCCTCTTATAACTTCACTGTGTTTTCTCACCATGAAGGCAGGGCTAGAGTGTAGACTTATTGTTTCTTCAATAAGGTTTATATCCAATAATTCTTTGATTTGTTTATCAAATTCATCTATATCGTTTCTGGTATAGATCATTGGTTTTACTCTTATAATGACTTTGGGATCTCTTAGTTTGAGATTACAATATCTTGGACTTTTATTCCATAATTTTAGTGGGTTTTCACTAAAATTATCTTTTAATATAGTATAAAGCCAATGAGTTTCTTCAAGGGCTTTGATAAAAGGAGTTATATCCCCTTTCTTAGTAGGGCGAAAGTCTCTTTCGCACTTATATTTATGTTGTTGTAGTAAAGGGATTTTTACTACATCTTTGTTGAGGGTTAAATTTATAGTTCCCTCATCAATACTTATAGGCAAATATTCTGAGATAAAATTGTTGCCTAATTTAAAATCTCCATGTATTTCTGGAAAGCATAAGATTTTTGGAATAATGAATTTCTTTTCGTTAAACCATATAGCCACTTTTTTGGCTTTTAAATCAATGAAATTTTGTGTCCCATTGATGCCCGTTACAGCAATTGGATTTTTCATTTTTATCCATTTTTCAGGGGGTAGAGCATTAGGCCTACAAGAACATATGGTTTCTCCTGTATCAATTAATGTGCAAAGACTATATGGTTTATAGCCTGCAAAATTGAAATAACCTAATACATAAGTATATCTTCTCTTTCCATGGCTTGGTGAGAAGATTATTTCTTCTTTTCCCAATTGGAAATTATAAATTTGGCTGGATTTTATATTATCTTCTTTTAGATAATTTGTTCCAGGTAATATTGGTACTTGTATATTTTTCATAGCAACAGGAGGTTTACTATTACTATTATTACTACTCTCGCCTTTTAAAAGGGTTTTTCCTTTTAATTTTTCCCAATCATTGTCATGAAAATTCTTTTGCCAATTTTCTGAATGTTTATTTTTAAAATAGACATTATTACCAGATACTTGTAATTCAACGTTGTTTCGTTGTTTTTCAGAAGGTGGTTCTGTTATTTGGGGTAGTATCCATTGTTTTGGTACTTCCAAATCTCTCCAGTTGATTAATCTGGGCTGGATTGCCGAATCAAATGGTCGAGGTTCAAATATTTCTATAATATTTCTATCCACATTCTGTGTATTTGTTTGTGGTAGAGTTGTCAATTCATAAATTGTTTTCCAATATATTGACATATTTCTTGAGGTATCTTTCATTCCTATTCATTTGGTTTGGATTTTTATAATGATAGATTCCTCAATATTTGGATCATCAATGGATATGAAGAAATTTGGTTTTATGTTAAACCAAATAACTCCATTTACCAAATTGGATTGGACTCCTCCAATTATGGCATTCATAGGATTACTGAATCTTTTGTCTAAGACCAGTATAGCTACGGGTGTATCCATACCTTGTCTAAACAGGGCAGTAATGCATATTTGAATAAACCCTATATGTATATATTTAATATTTGGGTGTTTTTTCTTCCATCTTTTGATCTTTTTTAAATCAAAAAGTTTAATATCTGTTGTTTCATCATCTGTTGATCCAGCAGTAGTATTACCATTAAATTGTTCAAATATTCTTGTTGAGAATAATTTGAATTTTGATAATTTATAGACATCCTCATTTTTTATAAGTTGTCTTTGATTATCAATTTCTTGCAATTGTTCGTTGGTAAAAGTGATTTCTTCTCCAACTATTTCACGAAGGGCTATTGTTTGTAGCTCATCTTCGCTACTACCTCGTACTTCTGCAGTATTGTACATAAATACGAGTTCTTCATCAGATGTTTTCGATTCAGATTCAAGCTCATATAAAATTTCATTAGAATAATTAGAAATATCAGAATCAGATAAATCTTCTCCATAAAATATTTCTAATTCTTGTTCTTCAAGAAATTTTATCATTTTATTTGCACTTTTTCCTTTTTTAGGACAATCAGGTGCATAATGGCCTTCTTTGTTACAAATATAACAACGTCACTTCTTTTTTAGAGGTGGTTTTTTAGAAGGTTTCTTTTTCCTAAAATATTTTTTATTCTTTGAAAAAGATGTTTTCTTTTTCCAAGGTTTCCATTTAAATTTTCTCTTTCGAGAATATTTGGAATTTCCAGGAGGTGGATTACATCCTATTTTCCAGTTTTCTTTTAAAATCTTATCACAACATTTATAACCGGCTTTAGATTTTATGATTTTATTTTTAATTTGTTTCTTGGCTTTTATTTCAATGCATTTGTCAGATATTTTTCTTAATACCCAATTGATGTGAAAACCAAGATTGTCATCTGTCTCATTCTTCCCAATAGTTTTTAACCAACCAAGATAAGATTGTAAGGATATTTCATCCCATGGATTTGGAAGTTTTTGAAAGAATTGATCCATCCAGTGTTTGGTTTCTGAATGTTTTAGTTTGAAATAATATTTTTTATATATTTCAACAAATTCTTCAAATTGACAAATGTTACATAATTCCAGTTTAGATAATATGTAACACGCATCTTCTTGGAGTCTTGGTTCTCCAGTATATCCAATCATATTTTCTTTAATTATTTCAACAAATCCTTTTAATATTTCATCAAAAGATTTGAAGGTTTGTAGGAGTTCAGTTTTTTTGCTGTATTCCTTTATCCGAGCTTTCCCATTGTTGCAACCATTGTAAAACATCTCCTTGGAGTGTTTCCGCAAGGTAGTCTAAAAATTTTTCTTTAGACCACGTATTCTTATAGTTAGTAATGAGTATAGACATGGATTGTGCCCACTCATTAATAGTTTGTTCTTGATCTTTAAAAGGGACTTGCCTTAGATCAAGATAAATACCATGTTGAGATATATTTTGTTTGTTCAAATTATATCTTCTTGAGAAAAAAGGATTTGGTTCATCCTCATTTTTAGTATTACTTGTAGAAGCGTTGCATGTTTTAACAAAATCTTCTTTTTCATTTTTATATGCAGGGGTTTGCATATAATCTTCAAAAGCCTCCCAATTTTGGAATTCCTGAAGTGGTTCTTCAGCCTTCCTTTTTCCATCAATTGTATTTACTACATGTGGTGGAATTTTTTCCTCATCAGATGAATATTGGTTTAATTCATACTGAGAGTGTTGTAAAAAAAAATCATTTTCTAAATACGTAGTTTGTATTTGTTCAATGAGTTTATTACGTTCTGAAAGAGTTAATATTGGATCTTTGTATAGATGTCTCCAATAATCTAATATTTCACGAACGTTTATATATTCGGTGTAATTAAATTCTTCTGTTTGAAGAGCTTTAATTTCTTCCGAACCATAATATAACCTAGGAATTTTGTTATCCCCTGGGTTATCCATTCCAGTTTGTTATGGATTTTGATTATCTATTTTGTTTAATAGATTTTCAATTTGTTATTTAGTCTCCTCTTTTAGACCTAAATATGTAACCGTTTCGAGTTGACTAACTTTTTGATCAACTTTGTTTAAGTTGAATTCAATACAATCTAATTTTTTCTCTACATAATTTTGATTAACGACCTGATGTCTTTCAGTTCGTTTAACCCAACTAAAAACTATATCAGTTAAGTTATTTAACGTAGTACTAATTTTACTAATATCATTTTCAGATTTTTTATCTATATGCAAACTATGATTATACATAGACTCATCTTTTTGTAACCATGGTGCTAAACATCGTAAATTAATATTATCATTATTTTGTTCATCTTTTCCAGATTCCATTGGTACCTAAGACCTCCTATTATATGTTGTTTCAGGTGCCTAAAACCGGTTTACCTAACGCCGATTGCTATCTACAGTAACTTTTTGGCAAACGGAAATATGGGCTTTGAAACAATAACAGGAATATGGGTTTTATGAAAACTTTAAAGATTTTCAAAATAACTCTTTTTTTTTAACAAGATTAACACACTTATTTATATAGAACTAAGATTAAACGATATTTCATACAACAATTATTACGACACTTAATTCCAATTACTTTATGTTTTACCCTAAAATTTTCTCCAGCAACATAAGTTCTGTGATGGAGTATAATAGTTTATACTTTAACATTCATATTAGCATAACAATATAAACATGATTAGAATACTAAAAATGTTAAAATACTAACCTTTGATAACAAGCTCTGATACCAATTACATGGACCTCCAAACCAGAGCCCTAACGACAGCATGTCCTTCGACTCTGTTGCTGAGACCAACATTGCCAATGCATTTGATGCATGGCAATTGGACAAAGAAAATGAACCCACATGGACGACTGCAAATCATCCAACACACGAAGTGGGATATACACATGGACAGTAAACAGCTGACGCATGTGATGACGATTTGGACGTTTAAAACAAAAACATCTAAATCAGTTACTATTTACTTTTTGAATTACTGTGTGCTTTTACTATGCAATCACTATGCACTTTACGACTTTTTGTAATCAGCAACCCACGTCTTTTTTTTAGCAAAAGAGAAGGTTATCTGGTAGAGGCTATAAAAGGAGAGCTTCTTCTCAGTTGTAAAATATAAGTTGTAATATTTCTCTTCTCTCTCTTTTGTTGATTCAATAACATTTCTATCGATCTTTTCCGCACATGTTGAGGCCCTGCCCTCTGATATTGTTCCATAGGGTGGTTGTCTGTAGCCCATACCCTCTTGATGTAATTGACATTTTTGTACTCTATCTTGTAGAACACTTGATATTTTATTTATACTATCATCTCCTTTGTTGTCTTCCATATTTGCCTCTTGTATTATTTGTGTTGTCTCTTTGTTATTGCCACTAACCCCTCCCTCGTCTTTCTTGAGGGTGAATCGAGGGTTCGTCCCCTGGGTTGGCCCTCATTATAGCCGAGGATTAATCACTAAATTAATGGTTTTAAACACAGTATTTCCTCGTCTTTCTTGAGGACAGTGGTGGGGTCGTCCCCTCCACTGGCCCTCATTATAGCCGAGGGTTATTCACCAAATTAATGGTTTTAAACAAAGTATTCCCTCGTCTTTCTTGAGGACAGTGGTGGGGTCGTCCCCTCCACTGGCCCTCATCATAGCCGAGGGTTAATCACCAACTTAATGGTTTTAAACAAAGTATTCCCTCGTCTTTCTTGAGAACAGTGGTGGGGTCGTCCCCTCCACTGGCCCTCATTATAGTCGAGGGTTCCAATTACCAGATTAGTGGTTTTTAATAAAGTCTTCTCTCATATTTCGTGAGGACAGTTGTGGGGTCGTCCCCTCCACTGGCCCTCATTATAGCCGAGGGTTAATTACCAACTTAATGGTTTTAAACAAAGTATTACCTCGTCTTTCTTGAGGACAATGGTGGGGTCGTCCCCTCCACTGGCCCTCATTATAGCCAAAGGTGATAATCACCAAATTAATGGTTTTCAACAGAGTTTTCCCTCGTCTTTCTTGAGGACCATGGTGGGGTCATCCCCTCCATGGGACCTCATTATAGCCGAGGGTGATAATCACCAAATTAATGGTTTTCAACAAAGTTTTCCCTCGTATTTCTTGAGGACCACGGTGGGGCCGTCCCCTCCATGGGACCTCATTATAGCCGAGGGTGATAATCACCAAATTAATGGTTTTAAACAAAGTTTTTCCTCGTCTTTCTTGAGGACCATGGTGGGGTCGTCCCCTCCATGGGACCTCATTATAGCCGAGGGTTATAATCACCAAATTAATGGTTTTGGACAAAGTTTTTCCTCGTCTTTCTTAAGGACCATGGTGGGTTCGTCCCCTCCATGGGACCTCATTATAGACGAGGGTTATAATTACCAAATTAATGGTTTTGAACAAAGTTTTCCCTCGTCTTTCTTGAGGGCAATGGTGGGGTCGTCCCCTCCATTAACCCTCATTATAGCCGAGGGTTCCAATTACCAGATTAGTGGTTTTTAATAAAGTCTTCCCTCGTCTTTCTTGAGGACAGTGGTGGGGTCGTCCCCTCCATTGATCCTCATTATAGCCGAGGGTAGTTCTCTAGTAGATGTTTTCACGCGTACTAGAACTGATAACCACAGGATGAGGGGAAACACTGATATTTCTCATTAATTTTCCAAGTGTTGTGTTGGAGCAACTCTTATTACAATTATGGTCTATCAAGACCTTACAACACTACTGATAGTATTTTTTCAAATGATTTGCATTCCAGGGGTTGGAAAAGGGTTCCCCTTCTAGGTTTTCTAGTCTATAGGTCCCAGGGACGACTTCATCGATGACCCTATATGGGCCATGCCAATTAGGATGGAGCTTGTTGGGCTTTTGCCAAGTCTTCTTGAGGACCAAGTCCCCCACTGCGATTGGCCTCTGTTTCACCCTCTGATTGTAAAACCTTGCGGTCCTCTGCTGGTAGGCGGCCTGCCTTATCTCAGCGTCCTCCATCCTTTCCTCAATCAGGTCTAAGTTGAGTCTCCTCTCTTCTGTATTTCTCTGGGGGTCATACATTTGGACCCTATGAGTAGGAAACCCAATCTCGGTGGGGATGACGGCTTCTGAGCCATAAGCTATCATGAATGGGGTCTCTCCGGTAGAGGTCCTCACTGTCGTCCTGTATGCCCACAGCACAGCATATAACTCATCGACCCATCTTCCTTTTGCCTCCTCAAGCCTCTTCTTTTTCCATCTAGGATTATCCTGTTTGTAACTTCTATTTTCCCATTGGCCTGAGGTCGGCCTGGGGTGGAGAAAAATTATTTGATACTCACCCTTTCACAGTACCTCTGTAGAGAGGTATTTTTGAACTGAGTCCCGTTATCCGAGATTAGGGTGTTGGGGAGACCATATCTGCATATAACATTTTTCCAAATGAACTGGAAGGTCTTTTGCTCTGTTATCGTGACCATCGGTTCGGCCTCCACCCATTTTGAGAAATAGTCAATAGCTACGATGAGGAACCGATAATTATTGACTGCTCTTGGTAAGGGTCCTACGAGGTCGATCCCCCACACTGCAAATGGCCATGGGGATGTAATGGAGGTAAGAGGCTGATGGGTTTGGGAAGGGATGGTGGCAAATCTCTGGCATTTAGCGCACTTTTTTACATATACCGCGACGTCTTTCCCCAAGGTCGGCCACCAGTACCCCTGGGTGATCACCCTCTTCGCTAAGGATCTGCCCCCGATGTGGCTTGAGGACGATCCTTCGTGCACATCTTGCAAAAGGGATGAGACCTCAGATGGGTGCACACACCTAAGTAAGGGGAGTAAAAATCCCTTTTTTTACAAGGTGTCCCCAATGACAGTGAACTTTGCAGCCCTGTATCTCAACTTCTTCCTTTCTTGCCTTGCTTTTGCAATCTCCCCCTCTTTAATGTACCTGATTAGAGGGTCCATCCACGAAGCTTCCTGAGAAACATTTAGGCAATTGCTAAGTGTTCCCTCAGCGTCTTCAATAGTTGGCCGAAGCAAAATTTCTACTGGGACCGTCCTCCTGATGCCTGTCCTAGTTACCGAGGCCAACCTCGCAAGGGCATCATCACGGCCATTGTCGAGCCTAGGTATCCTCTTTAATTTCACTTCTCTGAAGCCTTTCAGTAATGACCTCACCTTCTCAAGGTACCTAGCCATCCTCTCGTCCTTAGCCTCGTAGGCTCCTAGTATCTGATTCACTACTAGCCTCGAATCACTGTGAACCAAAATCTGACCGATACTAAGTGATATGGCCAAGGAGAGGCCTGCTATCAAGGCCTCATACTCGGCCTCGTTGTTGGAGGCCTTAAAGTTAAATCTCAGGGCGTACTCAATGTCTGTGCCGTCGGGTGCTGATACTATTAACCCAGCTCCGCTCCCGCTTTCGCAAGAGGACCCATCGACGAAGAGACTCCACACGGTGTGTTCTTCTGAGAAACCTCCCTCGGTGAGTGACCCCTGTCTAAAGATATATCTTCCCTCTTCGTTTTCAACCACTTTCCTTCTAGTGGTGCTCGTCTCAGCCTTATCTGTAGGCGTGTCGATGAGCTCACCCTGTCGGGTATCTATCTTCCCGAGGCTCTCATCCTCGGCCTCATCACCTTCCCAAGTAAACTCAACCAGAAATTCTGCCAATGCTTGCCCCTTAATGGCCGTCATAGGCTGATACACTATGTCAAACTCCCCCAGTTCTATAGCCCAGGCCATTAACCTCCCTGATTTTTCAGGCTTGTGCAAAACCTGCCTAAGGGGAGAGTCAGTGAGGATGACCATCGTATGGGACTGGAAGTATGGCTTCATCTTTCTTGATGCATGGATCAAGGCGTAGGCCAACTTCTCCATCCTTGGATATCTTTGCTCTGCCCCCTGGAGTGCCTTGCTGTTAAAATACACAGGTTTATGTATTCCGTCTTCGTCTCTCACAATGGTTGCACTGATGGCTGACTCTGAGACGACGAGGTACACATAAAGTCGTTCACCCTGCACGGGTCGTGACAACAGCAAGGGAGACCCCATGTATGATTTTAACTCCTTGAAGGCCTCATCGTATTCTTCACTCCATTCGAAGGCTTTTCTGAGAATTTTGAAGAATGGTAGACACCTGTCTGTGGCCCTAGATACGAACCTGTTCAAGGCAGCAACTCTCCTTGTGAGCCTCTGAACGTCTTTAATGGACTTGGGGGTCTTTATCTCAATAAGGGCCTTTATCTTTTTAGGATTGGCCTCGATGCCTCTTTGGTTGACAATGAACCCCAAGAACTTCCCTGCTCCGACCCCGAAGACACGCTTAGCCGGATTAAGCTTCATCCGTTATTTGTCCATCGTATTAAAGGTCCTCTCCAGGTATGCCACATGATCCTCTGCCTTCAAACTCTTAGTCAGCATGTCATCTACATAGACCTCCATAGACTTCCCAATTTGGTCTTCAAACATTTTATTTACGAGGCTCTGGTACGTTGCTCCCGCATTTTTTAGGCCAAAGTCTGTCTTCTCCGAGTCTTCAGGGTTCATGAAGATCTGGTTATACCCTGAATAGGCATCCATGAAGCTCATGAGCTCATGGCCTACGGTAGCGTCTACCATCTGGTCAATGCGGGGGAGAGGGAAGCTATCTTTGGGACAATGCTTGTTGAGGTCTGTGAAGTCCACACACATTCTCCACTTCCCGTTGGCCTTTGGAATAATGACTGCATTGGACATCCATTCGGGGTAGATGACCTCTCTGATAAACTCAGCGTCTTTTAATTTTTTGACCTCATCCCTAATGACCTCATACTTTTCTCTAGAGTAAATTCTCCTCTTCTTCTTTACCGGCTTCACTCCCTCTACCACATTGAGCTTGTGGCACACGATTTCAGGGTCAATCCTTGGCATATCTACATGACTCCATGCGAAGACGCTTCGTCTTCTCCTCAACAGTTTAATGAGGTCTTCCTTGATATTGGGCTTCAGAGACTTGCCGACTTGGACGGTTTTTTCCGGGTCATCCTCATCGAGGATGATGGATTCTACCTCTTTCGCGGCCTCTCCTTTCTTTAGCTTCGTCTCATCCCTGGGGTCTAGGGTATCAATATTGTAAGTGGTTGTAGCCCTCTTGTGCGCCTCCTTTTTTTCAGCGGAGTTGTAGTAACATTCTCGCGCTGTTGTCTGGTCTCCCTGGACTTCCCCCACCCCGTAAGGAGTAGGAAATTTAATCATCTGATGGACCGTAGATTGCACAGCTTCAAACCCCTTGAGGGCCACACGCCCCATTATGATGTTGTAGGCCGAAAACACATGCTCATCCATCACAAAGAAACTGACCTTCTTGGTAAGCCATCTCGGCCACTCGTCCCCCATCCTGACATCGGCCTCATACACTCCAAGGGGATGAACGTTTTCCCCACTGAACCCAATCAATGGATGATGGTATGGGACGAGTCTAGCACGGCTGAGACCTAAGGCTTTGAAGCACGGTCAAAACATTACATCTGCAGAACTTCCCCCAACGACCAATATCCTCGGCACCTCACACCCGTGCACCCTAGTTGTGATGACGAGTGGGTCGTCGTGTGGGGCTAGGAGGCCTTTAAAGTCCATTATCGAGAACCCCACTATCAGAGTGTCCATATCAACCTTCTTCCTCTTTTCGGACTTGACCTCCAGAGAGGTTGAGTGTACCGTTTTCGTCACTGCCTTGGCCTCAGCCACATGGGCCTTCCTGTCAGCGACCTCAGACCCTCCTCCTGCTAGACCCCCGGAGATCATTCCCACACCGAGCGAGATCATATTAAGCCTCTTGACAGGACCTTGGTCGTCTCTCGGCGGGAGGTCAGGGTCGTCCTCATCATCAGAAGGGTCGTCCCCTCTTTTTTGAGGTCCTTCTCTACATGCATCGCCTCGCTCATTTCTGGGGTCGTCCCCTCGGCCCCTCTTGAAGGCACCTTTGTCGACGTACTTTCTGAGCTTCCCTTCTTTCAGCATCTTCTCAATCTCATCTTTCAGAGCAAAGCATTTGTCTGTTACGTGGCCGTGGTCTTGGTGAAATTTGCACCACAGGTTCTTGTTCCTCTTGTTGGGGGCTGCCCTCAGCTTCTCAGGCCACTTCAGGGACCGGTCACTCTTTATCTCATTGAGTATCTGCTCACAGCTGACCGTCATAGGGGTGTAACCAGCAAATTTGTCGTCCGTAGACCTCTTCTTCCCCTCTTTATTCTTCTTAGGGTATTTACCCCCACTAGCGCCTCCTTTTTTATCTTCATATTTTGCGGCCATCGCCTCTTCGGCGTTCATCACCTTTCCTGCTGTTGACAGCAACTCAGCCATCGTCCTAAGGGGTCTTCAGCAAGCTTCCATAACAACTTCCCCTTTTGGAGTCCTCCAATCAGGGCTGTCATAGCTATGCTCTCCTCATAGTCTTCCACCTCCAGCTTCTCTTTATTGAATCTGGCTATGTAGTCCCTCAGGCTCTCATTCTTCCCCTGCTTAACATAGAGCAGGTGGGTGGTCTTCTTCTGTGGCCTCACCCCAAAGCAAAAGTTGTGGATGAACCGGTCTGCCAACTGCTTAAAGTTTTCAATGGAATTTTTTGGAAGAGACGTGTACCAGACATGTGCAGCCCCTGTCAGGGTACCAGGAAAGGCACGACACCTCATCTCATCTGAGATAGAGTATATGTCTGCTGCTGATTGATACATCTCAACATGGTGGACAGGGTTGGTGCTCCCTTCGTATCTTGGGGTGACCACAGGTGGTTTGAACCTTGATGGCGTAGGGAAGTTGACTATCTTCGCCACAAAGGGTGAGCCTATGGTGTATCCCTTATGAAGAGGGTCCCGGCTCTTCAGTATATCACCGATATTATCCTCTAGTCGCTGGATCGAGTCATTCCAGGGCCTCGCAGGGTCGGCTTGGACGACGTTATCCCCTGCCGCCTCTTTAAGGTGGACGGAGGGTTCTGCTGCGGCAGGCCTGTGTCGGCTGTTTACTTCCCTTTGACCGTCATCCCATACTTGGGGTCGGCCATCTGTTGCCTCCCTCCTGGACCTCGCAGCACTCCTTGACCTGGATAATTTTTCCCGCAGGTCATTTACTGGGCCCAGCCTCTCAAAGGCCGACCCCCTGCTCAAGCGATCAAAAGCATAGCCTCTCGGGCGATCATCAGGATTTGGTCTCCCGCACTTTCCTCTACTATCCTGGAGAGGTCGTACAGTATTGTTGGAGACCTCATATGGTTCCCAGCATTCTATAGGGGCCTCCTCTCCCTCCAGATCGTCATACCTGTCCTCAGGGTAAGGGTTTCATTGACTCCCCAGGCTTAGACGACGGGGGTCAGCAACATCCCTACGCCGCTGAGGGGGTGGCAGGTCTTTGCATGGTGCCTGGGGTGGTACCCTGGCCTCATGCTGTCCTGGAGCTGCTGCCGGAGTAATCATCTCAGGTGAAACCCCTGGTGGTCTTAGCATGTTTTGGCTTAAAGATGTGAACTGCTCCTGCATCATCCGCCGGCTTGCTGCCAGAGACTTTAAGGCTGCCGCCACATCAGCCATCTCAGACTGAGGTGGCGGCTGACTGGAACCGGGTCTTCCCCCATCATCCGACGGGGGAAGCAGTGGCGGTGGCATTTCAGGTGCCATGTGTTTGGGTTGTGAACAACTGAACTGGAAAAAAGACTGGTGATCTTGAGAACCTTAGTGGGTCTCTTTCAATGGTGAAACATCTCCTCTCAGGGGGAGAACTGGTTCACCACCAGAGTGCCCAGTAAGGTCAAGTTGTACAAAGGAAGAGATGTCTTCTCGTTTCCCACAGACGACGCCAAACTGATGATGCTAAGATTTAGCATCACCGGATAAGTGATAATGAGCTCAAACAGTAGTAACCATGGCAACCATAGAGATGTATAAGTGTATAAGTATGTAGAAGGGGATGAGTATAAGAGGAAATAAGACAATGATGTATAGTGGTTCAGCCAATTTGGCCTACATCCACTGTGAGTGCGTGATCCATTAAGTATGGGCACTAATGACCTTGGATACAATGCACATAAGCTCACTTTCTCTCTCTACTGTGTGTACAAGCAGAGTTTTAGCTAGGGTTACAATAGATTGATCGATCCCCTTGTAGGGTTGTAGGTGACAAGTATATATAGGTCTTGGGGGTGTAGTGTACCCCCACAAGTATGCATGGTGCATGTGAATGATGATCTAGCCAATCCCCTGCTGACATCTGTAGATGCCAAATGATGACATAATATTCCCTCACGTGAGGGTGTGATTTTGTTATAACGGTCTCCCATGTGCCATGTGAGCCTCACACGCACTGTTCCACGCGTCTCCCAAACCACGCGCTGTGATGATGTCACCCTCGGCCTTTGATATGAGGCCGAGGGAAAAGTTCCTTCCGGTAATGAGTCTGGCCTAATTCTGGCCTCGTACTGTCGTACCCTCGAAGGGTCTTCCGGAGCCTGGTGAAGGGTCGGCCCCCTGAGGGGTCGTCCGGAGCCTGATGAAGGGTCGGCCTCCTGAGGGGTCGTCCGGAGCCTGATGGAGGGTCGGCTTCCTGAGGGGTCGTCCGGAGCCTAATGAAGGGTCAGCCCCCTGAGGGGTCGTTCGGAGCCTGATGAAGGGTCGGCCCCCTGAGGGGTCGTCCGGAGCCTGATGAAGGGTCGGCCCCCGGAGGGGTCGTCCGGAGCCTGATGAAGGGTCGGCCCCTCGAAGGGTCGTCCGGAGCCTGATGAAGTGCAGGGCGCCCTCGGCATTGTCGAGGGTATATACGGGTATATCAGGCACTAATTATTAATTTACTTTCATCTAAAATTGTTTCATTTATTAATTATATTTTAGTGGATGTAATTATAGAATCATCTACAATGTGAATGTTTTTATCTACAATGAGTTAACCTTGAAACAATATATATTATCTCATAGATTCATCAAAACACGATATTAAGAGAATTACAATGGTACCTTGACTTATCCCGCCTCCCCACCCCCACCCCCACAAACAAATTGACAAATTCATGGGTTAATTCAAATACAAAAATAAATTCATGGGTTAATTCATGGGTTAACTCAAATATAAAAATACAAATTCATGGGTTGATTCAAATACACACACACACACACACCTCCCTCCACACACCCCACTCACCACATACACACCCACACCCACACCCACCCACCACATACACACACAATAGCCCCCACCCTAACCCACCTCCCTCCACACACACACACACCTTACCCCCATCCTGCCCCACCCCTACACATGCACACACACACACATGTACACACACACACATATGTATACATACAAATATATATATAAATGGAAGTGTGTGTGAGAGAGAGAGATAGAGAGAAATAAACCTGAAAGTAGAGAGAGAGAGAGAGAGAGAGAGAGAGAGAGAGAGAGAGAGAGAGCGTAGAGAGAGAGAGGGAGGGAACGACGGGGTGAAAAAAAGAATGGGTAGGGGTTTTTGCTGAAGAAGTTGTCACGGTCGTGTCAAGGTCCTTGACCGTGACAATTATTTGTCACGTTCGTATCAAGGTCAATGACCGTGACACAAAACGCGTATTTTTTATCACGGTCAATGACCTTGACAAGGGTGGCCGGCTGAAAGGTGACAATTTTGTCATTTTGGTGTATTGCTAATTTTTTGCATATGGGTTGATTGGAAGGTTAATTTCAAGGGAAAAATATAAAATTTGAAAAAAAAGTTTTTAGGACCTAGAATTAGGTGTGATGTATGGGGTAATGTATAGTGCATGATGTAGGTGAGCCTTCCTCTGTATATATGATAATACGCAAATATCGCGTATTTCATCCGTCGAACCTATGCATTTTAGCCCCCTCGGGTGCCTTAATCTCTATATTTAATCCCGTTAACCAGACAACCTCGGTTTATATTGTTAACATGCTATATGAGGTATAATTGGGCTTTTGTAGGTATTTAGGTACTAAGTATGAAGTTCGGACGCGTTCCGCTCGATTCCTGTACACAATCGCACATTCAAGGGCATTTTGGTCATTTAACAGATTGGGCACCTGGCCCAACATCTTCATGGAAGTTGTATCCCTCCTTGCAAGCTTCGCGTGGCCGCAAACGGTGCGCGATTTCGATTCATAACGAAGAAGTTACGGCGATTTTAGCGGAGGAGAAATGCAAGCCAAAACAGGGGAAAATGCAGTCTGCCCCTGCTTGATCGATCGATCGACCAAATGGTAAATCGATCGACCTTTCCCATTTTTGCCCCGTCTTATATGGTCGATCGATCGACCAAATGGTAGATCGATCGACCCCCGGTTTTTCAGCAGATATTTTGCATTTCTTTTCTCTTTTATTTTCTAATTTAATTCCCACTTGGTATATAAGCCAATGTTGATGTAATAAACAGAGGTGAACGTTTTTAGATAGTTTTAGAAGATAGAATAGTTAGGGTTTGGGTGATTTGCTTAGTTCTTCTTCATTTCTTCTTGGATTGACACACTTTTGGGCTTGAATGTTGACTATTCATCATCCTCTCCATTAATATAGTTTGTATTTCTTCATTTATTGCTTTCTAGTTAATTTACAAGCTTTCTAATTTAGGTTTTCTTGCTTTATTTACATGATTTGATTTACTTGCTTTCTAGTGTAAATTTACCGCGTTTATTTACCGCTTTCCATTTATCGCGTTTTTAACATGCTTTCTAGGTAATTTAAATTAGGTTGTGTTTGAATTGAACTCACTCGGGTTGACGTGTTGCTTTGCTTTGGTGATGGAGTTTACGGGTCTATTTCGGGTGCGTTGTCCTAGTTATTACGCCTAGGAGATTTGACGGGGCATATCATGTATGTCCCGTGCTTACGACCTTTCGCGCGTAATTTCCGGGATATTTGTTGACGCCAAAATCTTATTAGGCTTTTATGACGATTTAGGGCGTAAAACTCTTGATTTAATTAACTGTCGAAACGAGATGCATTTGTAATAACTCGTCGACCCATGTGACCATTTTATACTAATTAACTCGGGTGAGGGATATTCGACGCAGCCTATAGTTTTTACTCGCTTTCATAATCTAGTTTCAACACATTGCTTAGATTAACTTTTCCTTTTAGTTTGTAATCATCTTTTACACTTTTATTTTTGGAGTATTAAATCACTTAAATTCAAACAACTTGTCCCTGTGGATTCTCGATACCCGGACTTGGCCTCTATACTCCCTTTTTTAGTGTAGTAATAAGTTTAGGTTTTTGTATTGAGTTCGCGAAACGAAAACAATGATTAGCGTCTTTACACGCGCTACTTTTCGCACTTAATCAATATATATATATATATATATATATATATATATATATATATATATATTGGTAAATAGCTTCATTTTACTCTTTAAACATCTCACAAATTGAATTTAAATCCATGCTAAAAGAGTACATCCACGATCTATTAATCTCAAATCTATCAATTTATACAATTTACGCTACCAAACATGCCCTTAACAATTGTGAAATCCAACTTAACTTTGAGCTATAAAAGGGAATGCTCGTTAAAATAGGAGGGCATGTACTAAGTGAAAAATTGACAAAAAAATACTCACAAAATGACGAAGCAATAATTATGACTAGTTTGTCAATTGATGTGTTATATGTATCGCATTGTTTTAGATATTACAATACTCTTGAGGAAGTTTTAAAAAACCTTTTGTTAATGACATTATTAAAGTGTACAAATGTATAAGGTAGGAATAAAAAATTAACACATTCGCTTTAATATAATAAAATTAGAATATGAATATAATTATAAATTTTACCAGTATTTGTATTGACCTTTTTTTCTTTGAAAATCATGCATTAAAACAGGGGGGTATTTATATCTAGATTAGGTGTTATACAAGTAGTATGTTCACTCGAAAATTACAAGACTTATAAAATATAGTGTGAAACCAAATGTATTTCAACCAGAACGGATTTTGTATGATGACAACACAATTAATATATGATCACACTTCACTGTCTTCTCTTTAATATACTCGAGATTAAAACAAGCGTTCAATATATTACGAGATATGTTACAAGGAACAAATTATCCATGCAACGATTAAAACATGCCCAAGCAACACAACAAAGATCACACGAATTACAATAAAGATTCAAAGCATCATCAAATTCTAGCAAAGTTCATCACCCGTGCTTCTAGTGTTGTTGAACATCAACCGGTCATGCAAGCAAACTCGTCATCACATTACACAATGCAAACAGCCAAGTAAGTTCATGATCATTTCTTTATCACACAACCAAGCAATATCAAGTTCTAGCGTACATACTCTCAACATCATACAAAGCAACACAATCAATTTAGAAGAAAGTTCAAAAGTTTTATTGATCATTACGTCGTTTCTTGTTGTGCGTTAGGAACTATTGTAGGAAAGTAACAATATTTACCATGTATATGCTCATAACCTACTCACCCGAACCCACCCAAAAGTTTCTTAAAACTTCTTAAATGAATGGCCCAAAACCCAACATCATATTTCTTAGAACGTGAGATGTTTAGTCGACAAAACATTTATTTAGTCGACCAAACATTTGTTTAGTCGAATAAAAGTAAAAGTTAAGTCACCTACACTTTTTAGACACCTCATTAAAACAGGCATAGTCACACACGAAGGTTTAGTCGACTAAAAGTGTTAGGGGTTTCAAAATGAAATTAGTAAAAGTTCCCAAACTTCTATCCCCATACCCTCAACCTTTACCAACCTTTTTACCAAACTTTGGTGGCCTCCTAACCCTATAAATAGAACTTTAACCTCCATTACAAGACACACAAGCTTACCATAGCAATTCCATTTAGTAAAATTTCATCTTCTAGCTTGTGTCATTCTATCTTTGAATTTCTAGAGAGAAAAATCAAGAAAACCCATTCGAGAGTTTTAAACCTAAAAACTCCATTAAAGTCAAAGCTTCAAGAAAACTCACTCGAACCAAAAGCTCCAACTATAATCCCTCTTTAGCAAAGTTATAATCCAAATACTCTCTTATGCTAAAGCTTTACCCACGAGAGAATTATACATGTGATTCTTGTTTGTTTACTTTTCAAGAGAGATAAAGTAAACCCATTTCACCATTTATTTTAGTAAAGCTATTTTCCTTTATAATTTGGTTACGGATATCATTATTATTGATTAAGGTTAAACTTTATTGTATCTTCTCGGTCGGTAGTGTCGTCGTTGTGGGTAATAAAGGCATTTAAAGACCTTATGTTACTGCGTGGGTACCGCTTGAGCAAGAATGAGTTTAGCGTATTGTTGGTTACAGACTCCAAGGCGGTGTTACTTGTATTCCACCTTAAGTGAATCGGAGATAGTGAAGTTCTCGAGTACCCTCTCTGGCCGAACCACGTTAAAACCTCAGTTTGCAAAGTTTCATAAATCTCTCTCTATTAACTGTTTATACCGATTGTTGATTAATTTATTATTATTAAATTTATTTAACATATTATAATTAATTTGAATACAAAGTTAAGAAAATTTAAATTTGTCATTAAACTTGGATACCCAATTTACCCCTGTAATGACCCTAAAACTATATAAGGCTAAAACCATATAGGGTGACACGCTCATAAGTAACCCTAAAACTTTACCCCCTCCTACACTTTGCTACCTCGACTTTCAGTTTCTTTACTTAACCCCTAAAACTTCATAAATGATTACAAATAACTCGCTACCGTCCAACTCCGTTAGCTTTTGGCAGGAAAAGTTGGGCATGTGCGACGCATGTGACCTTTTAAAGGATAGTTTTGTCATTATCACTTCTTTACTTTAAATATCCAAAAGCCAACTTTTTTTTACATTTTATTTATACTTTCTCTTTTATCCATTTATCTCTCTTTTATCCATTCCCCTCTCTCTCTCCTACCCATAAATGGTGATGTGCAAATATCTAAAACAATTCTTGACCCCACACTAATTATTCCAATTAAAGAACAAAGATGCAAATAAAATAGTTTAAAAATTCAAACAAAATAATATTAAAAAAACAGTTAAATAATTTTAAAAAAATAAGCAAAAAATAATATAAAATAAAATGTTCAAATAAACCATGATTAACTATTTTTGTTTTTCATTATTTTTGTTTTTCATTCGAAATATTTTTATTTTACATTTCACAACAGAATTTTAATATACCCTTACGAGAGAATACACCGGAATGTTGGAAACTTATTAAGGCTCCACGAGGTATATAACCCAAAAAAATATAAGTTAATCATCATAATATGTTTTTATTTATTCATTTATTTATTTATATATATATATATATATATATATATGTGTGTGTGTGTGTGTGTGTTTGGTGATTTCAGGAGACTGTGGTTGTACCCTAACGAAAATAAGGAGAGAAATTGTAGCAATTGCATCGCACTTTACCTAACAATAAGTGACACAAATAATCTTCATCCAGACTGGAATGTTGATGTCCAGTTCAAATTTCTAGTATACATTCATGAATGCAACAAATATCTCACCATCCAAGGTAGTTCTAGCCTCTTTTGATATCATTTTTCAAAAACCAACTCACTCAATTAAAAAACTCACATTGTAGTCTCTAATTTTATAAATTTAAAAATGACTTAAAATAGTCATGTATGAACATGTGAGAGTGCTGCAATTAGGGAAATCCTAATATATATGACATCTGTATAAGAAAATTGGAATAATTAGTGTGGGCTACAATATTATCCATTTCTCTCTCTTTTATCCTTTTAGCTTTACGTCGACTCAATATGTTAAGAATCTCTCTACCAACACTATTTAGTGTTGTAGTGTGAAAGTGTAAGTGGTGATGTGCTCTAAATCACATGCATGCAACCCACGCACACTTATTACAGACCAAATGATTATTAAATTACAAACAGATTCTAAAATGTAATGAAGATTTCTAAAATCAGTTTGATCGAAACTCAAGACTTTGGACCTTTTAGTTTATCCACAGATCTAGAGGGAATCTTGCTATATAAAAGAGCCAATATCCTAAACACTTTCGTTATTTGAAATATTCACAAATATTTCACAAAATGTGAAATAATTGAAAGTGTAAATCCCCAATCAAGATCTTAACTAGATCTAAGTCCAAATATTCTCAAAAACTGAAATCATAAATGCTTTTGTTGGTTTAGGGTTGAAAGAAACATAACAATATAAAACAACCAACATAATTGAGATTTTTCAAAGAAGAAATCAAAACGAGTAAGATAAACGCGAAGTGTATCACAGACTCACAAATTTCAGGTTTCTATGAAAGAAAATAAGATTTGGAAAACGTGACTGGTTGGACAAGAGATTAAGAACAAGAGATGATGGATCTTCTCAAATCTAAAACTAACTCAACTCTCAAAATAATTTTTAGGTGAGATTTGTCCGGAGTTAGGTTAGGGCTTTCATTTTATCTTTTTCTCTTCTATTTTTTTCCTCTCAAATTTGAGGTGAACAAAAGTTAGAAATGAAAGGACGAAGTCTCCTTTTATACAAGTAAGAGAAGCATCTGGAACGTCTCAGGCAAATGAACGATCATGATTTGATCGAAGAAAATCTAATGGCTACTAACGCACCACGATTATAAAAACTCTGATTGGTTTAAATGTTAACATGAGGATCAGATAAGAATGCATGCAGGCCATAGATTAAAAGGATCCAATGGTTCTCAATCTCTCTCAGGTATGTGAGTGTAAAGAAATGCAAATCCAATCGTTATATGTCCAACACGTGTAAGGCTGTGATGACTTAAAAACCGCGTGTTATTGGTCTTACATAAATACAAATTTTACCCACAATATTATCTAGCGCTTTCGATTACTAATTACAAAACAATCCACAACATTTGTAAAAGCCAATTTTAAATTTCTAAAAATTATTTAAAAAAGCTTAGAAATTATTTAAAATATCCCCAAAATTATGGAAAAATTATTTTAATGGGATTTAACTCTCACACACACACATATTATAAAGAGTGAAACACATGAATGCAATCCTAGGTGATGTGTTGGTGTTCTACCTTTAGGAACGATTTGAGGAATTCAAAATGAAGAGTCTGAAGGCTTTTTGGTCAAACTAGGATATGACTCAATTTTGTCACTATTTCCAAACTAGATGAGCACCTATATAATATAGACTCAAGTGAGTCAAGTATATAGGGTGCTTCACGGGCCTCACCTCACCTCAGCTTCGTAAAGCCTCTTCCTGGCTATTGGACTGTTGGCGGGTGATCATACTCCCTGCCATATAAAAATTTCATGACACCATGACCATCAACAAATAAAATATCTCAATCGAATCAATATTTTAGATTATATTAAACGTCATGATATCAACAATATGAGTACAAATAAATGAGGAACAAATGACTACTCTCGAGAGATTTAAGAAGCATATTGCGTAAATTCCGCACCTTAAAATCATCACAAAAAACTCATAAAATTCTGCCTCAAAGTTTTGATCATACCACTGCGTTCATTGCGCGAAAACAATAAAAACTCGTTATAGCCCAAACTCGAGAAAACACTTGGACTGAAATTTTGGTTTAAATGGGGCTAGGATTTTTTAGATAGAGGGAGATAAAAATAGAGGGGGATACTAATTTTTTAGAAGGCTAAAATATGTTTTAAAAGTCCTAAACTCGTCACTTTATGTTTATGTACCAAAAAAAATTGAGTCTTAATCAGATACAAACACTAAAAAAAATATTTCGGACGATCGGACCGTTGGAATTGGCCGAAATTTGAAAGGCGTAGTAGCTAACGACGAGATTAATATGTATAAAACATTTTAGCTCGATCGGACGTTCGAATATTATATTTATTTATTTTTCCTAAGGTCGGATCCTCCACCGATTTTTATACAAAAAGTTATAATTTTCAAATTTTAATCCTGATTTAAATTATACTTAAAATGTTATTTTTATCTTTAAAAACCAACATTTTGTACATACCAAAATTAAATAGATCCAAAAAAAATATTTTTTTTGAAATCCGAGTTAATTTAATTAAAACCGGTTTAAAAATCACGGGGGGTTACAGTCTAGTAGTTAGGACCTATAGGTTTACAACGCTTATAGTGTGCAATAAATTTATTTGCTATTGAAATTATTTTATCCTTTTGGGGCTGATTTTGGTAAACACATTTGCAATAGTCCACGTGACATTTGATGTTGTGATATAATTTTTTACTTCATTTTCACATTGAGCGACACAAGGAATTATATGAGACAAAGTGGAAGTATTCCCCGATAATTCTCGTCATTCTTCAGGAACAAACTGTTCTTTAAGTATAACTTGTACTTTTTGTACGTTTTATCCTCCTCCTAACGGCGAGAATAGTGTCTCATTACAAAAAAATACATATACCAAAAATATTGTATTTATCAATGGTTCAATAAAGGTTAAAACTTAAGCACCATACATACCCTTATGATAAATATCATTTGTATTCATTACATCTTATGAATAACAGTGACAAAAATGGTCATTGTATAGTAATAAACAATTGTACCATGGAGCTGCGGGCTCATGAAAAAGTGCATTTTTTACAATGTTAAATATTGTATATTATAATCCCTGGAATAATGTAATGATTGTTTGTTAGTGCAAGCTATTGGCTTCTAATACTAGTAGCAACGCAAAATTACTTTTCACTATTTATGTCAATATGGTATCCATGTATACTGATGCCCATAAAGCAAATTACTTCAAGAATTGTTCTCGTATAACTCATCGCATATGTATGGGAGGGTACCAAATAATCACATTACATATGCTATTCTAAAGCTTTAAGTTGGTTGAAACCTTTATCATATTATACACCAAGTCAGAAAAGACCTTTGGTTTTTCATAATAGCATGAGCTGTTCATAATCTTCTGGACAAATATCATCACATGACCAACCAATAACAATTGAACTTCCTTATTAAAAAAACGAGGGGCTTAATTTTTCACATTTCCAAGGCTCCAATGAACATTAAATAATTGGATTGTGAAAATGAGTTAATACTAAATACCATTAAAAATAAGTTAATACTTAAACGAAGCAAAACGTCAAAAGACAAAAGTTGAATGATGAACCCATTAATGGGATAGTTAAAGGAACACTTAACTCTTATAAGAGTATTTAAGAAGATATTTTATGTATTTATGAAATTGAAAAGTCAAGAAGTTGAAAAAACTTGTTATAATATATAATTTATTTTGAAACTATTACAAAAAAAATATTTTCTGGAGCATTAGGTCCAATATATAAATAATTATTTTGAGAACTTTCAAAATTCATACAGTGTGAATAATGAAAACTTCAAGTTATAATTTATGGTATATTTTATTGGTGCTTTTGTTCCACATATTTTAGATTCCAATGACATAATATTTTGTGAACTTCTGGTCACAATAATAAATATGGATCTTCATATCATAAAAATAATTGATACTTGGGGGACTCTTGGTACCTTTTCAATTTGACAATCAAAACCTTCTGTTTGATTGTGATATGTTTTCTTTTTACACTTTAGGGATAAATAATTTTCGTACTCCACATCCCAAAATTTGAACGGAGAAAATTTAATTTTCATATTTGAATAATTATTGGGGAACTTCAGGTTCCATTTGTAAATAATTAACATTAAATGTTTAAGGACTATAAAGGCCCTACCCAATTATATTCAAATTTTAATAATGGGTAAAATTGTTTGGAACTTCAGGTCCAAAATATAAATAAACGTTATGGAACATTTAATATCCTTACCCATATTATATAAATAATCAAAATATCATGTTTGATTATAAAATTATTGGAGCTTCAAATCCAAATTATAAATAATTGTTATGAGACTTTTAGTATCTTTTGCCCTATTATAGAAATAATCAAAACTTCAGGTTTGATTTTAGGGTATGTTTCATTGTCATGTTCAAAAAGTTGAACAATAACTAGGAACTTTAAGTCCCAATATAAAATAATTTGAGAACTTTTGATCCCAAATAAAAAATTGACATGGGAACTTCAGGTCCCATATTAAAATAACTATTTGTGACTTTATGTTCCAAAATGTAAATAGATACTGGAAACTTCAAGTCCATAACAATAGCTATTGGGAATTTGAGAGCCCAAATTTCAAGTAGTATTGGGAACTTTAGGTCTCAAATTTGAATGATAATTAGGAACTTCGTGTCGTCATAAAAAATAATTAAAGTGCTATAAGTAGTTATGAATCTTTATCTCTTAGAACAATGATAACCATAACATTTATAAACCGTAAATTCATTTAAATATGATTATGAACCAACAATGATACACACAATATTAATCACAATCGTGTTATCGAAAACTAAAAGGTTAATTATATATGTGCAAACATGTACTAATTAGATTTTATAAATATGTAAATGCATGTCATAGTTGATATAAGTACCCTATATAGTACCTTAGATAATGAATAAATTATTATTATCATTTATTTTTTGTTACAAAATCCATCACATATACCTATCATACAAAATGTGAGTAAGGTACTTCAAACCATAAATGACACATGATATGTATTAGCTCCATTTAGATTATTGTAGTATTTATTTTGTTTGTTGAATATTAGATTTGGTTCACATGAGTATTATAACATCGTACAATCTTTAAAAGTAAAGAAAGCATGAGATACTTACCTTTATCGTCAGTACGAAGAAAAACAATTTAGAGGAACGCCATAGCAATAATGAATATGTGGCGATTTCTTTTACAAACCTTTGGAACCCCCAAATTGTATAGGAACGTTAGAGCACCGCTCCAGCTTAGCGAACATATGGAGAAGATTGAAAAATATTTGGGATCATGAAACGTTATCGTTCCGACCCCACATATACCCCCATGTAACCCAGTATCGTGCGCGTGAGATTCATATATTTTTTCAGAGTTGCATGGTTTATTTGAGACGAATTATTTGGGTGAAGAAATTGTAGGGGAGAATCAAACGAAGTTATTTCTCATTACGAGAGAAACACTATCATTGTAATCGTGCTGATAATGTATTGTAAAATAAAATAAACAGAGGAAATACAGAGGGAGCGACTCTTCCATTTTATTGATCTACAAATACTAAAGGCACATGACCCAATATGTAGTAATTTAATAGATACCTTAATAATTGTGGAATACCAAATGCGAAAAATATAAGTGGAGAGTCACTTTTTTTTGGGTAGCATATCATGAGGTGTCCGAGTCAGCTTACGCGTACCTCGAGTAATCCCCATTAACGATTTAACGATTCGTGGGCCATTATTTTGACAATATTAAAAATCGAACCGAACCGAGTGACAATATTATATGAGTGGAGATCCATTTAAATAGATATTTTATAACAAGAGCTCGTTATGGGAACAAATTGCAACTAGTTTTCATTTTCGAGGCAAAAGAAAAAAAGCGGTGGCTGTAAACCACTGATAGGTACTCTTTCGTTGAAGCTTGCAGGTACTCTCTCTCTCATACACACACACGCACGCACTCAAAATCTAGCGGTTTAGTTGATAGTAGACGTGTTTGATTCAGTAAACCCTCACTTACATTTACTACTACATTTATATTGCTATGCGACTTCATTCACATAAACATTGCATTGTTTAAAGTAATTTGTCTCATGATTTCTGGTTTCAATGTCCAATTCTTTGAGTTTCAATTGTGAGTGAGATAATTGTTGAAATGGCTCTCTTAATATATACATCTAAAATTTCATTATTGTTGTAATATTATTCTGACAATGAATACTGAATATTGAGGGTGTTAAAGGGACAGTGTAATGACTATTTTTTGTGGGTGGAGTTTGAACTTTTAGTTGAATCTATTTGAACAATTGTTAAAGTTTTTCACCTTTTGAGCTAAGATCAAACACCCATTCCTCACAAGAAGAATAACTCTCAGATGTGATCTACGCGCCTTTTGGGTAGAGATTGGTTTTAAATGATAGCAGGGGACAAAATAAACCTCCCTATCAATATTTTTAAATCTTTCTAAAATGTAAGCTAATCTTCCCCTCGCGTACCTCTTACCTCTCTAACACCTAACTTACTACCAAGAAAACAATTTAAATAATTACAAATTTTTTCAGTTGATTATGGAGTAGGACTGAGTACTCCCGCTCCTTGTTCTTCTACTTTTGAAGTAAGTGTCAATTAGAGGAGGCTACCTTTGCCAAACACTCCCACTCCCAGAGTAAGTCACCTCTTAAGATTCGGACAAGCCAACACCCCCTACCTTTCTACTCCACTCAAATATAGTATGTGGAACAATTCCCGTCCGCCATAGAAGTCAAAGGCTTTCCAGGCAACTTGGCAAACATCCCTCCTTACCATCATGAGTATGGAGTAGGAGCAAGCTTCAATGTGATTGCACTCTCAAGAATTTAGAGAGAGGCAAAGCTTCTCTCAAAAACTTTTGAGGTGCATAGTAAATAATTTTTTTTTACGAGGAAAGAAGAATGGATATGAGAAAAAGCTAAATTCACGGCATCCTCGAGTGCTTAATCACCTCTGTAGTGTGCTTCCGTGAATTCCTCTTGATTGATGGCCTTAGGAAACTCACCTTTTTGTTGGCGCTGCATGCAACAGGAATGTCGCTGTAATTCTCAATACAACTATCAAATGATACATGGCCCTTGCTGTTGAGCTCCAGCATCAGATCCCCTCGCCGTCAACTCCGCTTCGTTAGCATCCCTTAAATAGTTAATTGCAACAATTTCGGTTAGGGAAGATTTGACAGCCGAACCCCTCCCACCCTCCTCTTCCTCGCGTATTCGTCAACTATTGGCGGAGTGGTGACAACGATTGTTTAACTGGACTTCTTGCCCCTCCTATTCTTATGGGCCCCACACAGCAAAAACCCTTTGCTATGTGAGGTGGTTCGCGATTTTCTGTTTCAGCGCTGGCGCAGGCTATTTTGAGATATGGAGCTCTCTTCACGGAGAGCTCCATTTTTTCGATGGAAGTGGAGGTTGCGATGGTGACAAGAGGCATTGGAACCCCTTACTCTTCTTTTGATTTGCTCCGAAGTGGGTTGATGGAGTTGGGTTTGGACTCGCTAACTGTGATTACGTCCTTACGGAGAGGGCAAGGCCTGCGTGGGTTTGCGACTAGATAGCGAGGTTGATGTCTCATTGTTTGATTGGTAGACGTCGTCTTCAAAGCCAAAACATGGGTGTAAGTGGGTTATGAGGGATAATATGGTAGCGAACAATGCTCTTAACTCGACTCCCAATTATACCCCATCGAATTCGTGACTTAAATACCACATCAAGAGAGAATTGTCGCTCTAATATTAATTTGATGTGATGCGGAAGTGTAAATACAACCACCACCACCACCTAATAAGAAGATTTAATCAAACTCTCAGTCTCATTTCTCTAAATGATGTGGTAAATTGTAATTGAATGTTTTTTCCAATAAAGAGGTACAACATTTATAGTTGTGGCATAGGGGAATATTCATAAGAGATTTTAACTAAAATAAGAATGTTTTAGGTCCTAATGATGCCATGAATGACATCATAAAGTAATGACAAAGGCCACTAATAATTAGTAATTACTAAAATACTATATGACAATATTCTTAAAGGAATATTCCTTAATTTTACTAATTGTAAAACAATAAAATAAAATAAAAAACTACAATATTAAAATGGCTTATATTTCCAGCTCGCGTGCTCCACATTCCTGCATACATCAGATACAAACCATATGATCACATTACGGTTTACAAACAGATAGTGGCGGAGCCAATGTGTTAAAGAGTGGGGCACGTGCCCCACACCTGATTTAAATTTTTTTTTTTTAATATTACAGCTTACTTACAGTTACAGCTAAGCACACGGCTCTCCCAAAACAAAAGTTTTTCCCCTCCCCTTTTAACTCATCTGCTCATCCTCTTCTCCGCTCAAGATCGCCTCTCCAGCCTGGCCAGCTCCTCTTTTACTCAAGCTCCCTCCGGTGAATCGTGATGAAGGTAAATCAAACACTACGACAAGTCTACCCATTTATGCTAAGCTCCAGTTTATGTTTATATTTATATTGGGGGTTTTATTTATGAAGATACTCAAATCATTGGAGGTTTTTGTATATGTTTATATTGAGGGTTATGTTTGATGTCCATTGTGAATTTATGCTGCTGTGGTTGTGGAGGAGGCGGTGCCTTTTGTGATGGGTTTTATGTAGAAGCTGCATTTTTTGGGGTTTTTATTTGGGGTCCATTTTTTTTATAATAATAGTCCATTTTTTTTATGTAATAGCCCATTTTTTAGTGTCCATTTTTTTAGAAGTAGATAAATTGTAAATTGTATTATCCATTTTAATTGCAGACTCTTCTAATAATTTTTTTTAATTGCAGTCGCTTGATAATTATTTTTCAAAAAAAGCCCGTGTAGAAGTTTTTCCAAATGACAATGACAAATTCAGATTTTGGATACTCGTTTTAGTAATAAAGTATTATGGTTTCGTTTGTTCTATTTTATTACAATTATTATGTGAATATCTATTTTTTTAGCCACAAAGTATAAATGCATGAATAACCATAAAAATAAATAAATCGGGGGCTACCGCCCCCGAACCCCCGCAAGTTATCTTCTTGTGCCCCACTTGTTAAAAATTCCTGGCTCCGCCACTGCAAACAGATAGTTTTTTTTTTTTTATTAACTTTCTCTTCTACGGACTATGGGCTTGGAAAATGATGGAAGTCAATTGAAACTCTTTCAGTTACCTGTTGATAGTTCCTTTGTGCATTCTTTGATCGCTACCATCCAACCATCTGATTTCTCTTTGCTGACTCAGCAAAAAATCATACAAACTGAAACAACGCACTGGAGTTATAACCAAAAAAACCAAATGACATAAAATTATAATAAAAAATTGAAGTCTAATAGAAACAATCCTCACATCTGCTAAAGCCCATAAAATTGAAACCTTCAAAATTTGTGTTCAAAACCCATATGTCACAAATTTTAAAACCTAACATAAACCAAAAATGTATTCCAACTTTAAACTCATCAAAAGTATGCTAAGCTATGTGGTTCTACGCGGTCGGCGTTGTTGCTAACTTGACAGTTTCCCCCCTTTTTTGTTGTTGCCAACGACGAAAGAAAAATTAGAGTGTGCGAGAAGTATTGATTCTCTTAGCTAGCGAGAGAGAGAGAGAGTGTGTGTGCGTGGAGTAATTCTGAATTGAAAACCTAAGCATCTTGGGGGAAACTTAACAGGTTTCAAAATTGAAATTGAGATAAAGTTGGAGAGGGTACGGTGAAAATAGGGAGAAATGATATTGACTTTGTTTTATATGTGGTGCAGTCAAATCTGAACCGTTACTGTGCTCACTTAATACCGACACACACACACACACACACACACACACACACACATATATATATTTATCATCAAGAAAAGAATTGCAAGAGTTAACGGTAACAATAATACCCTCACAATAATCAATAAAGATAAGAACTCTAATAAATACCCAAAAACCAAATATAGTGATTTTTTTTTCCTTTCAGCTTCGGTACGGGATATACCGAAATTATGAACCGAAAGCACAGAAATTTTAAATACAAATAATATTGACAACTAAAATACTGAAACATCTACCATAAATTTGGTTTTGTTTTGGTAATCAGAAAGAAACAGAAGGACACCCGAAAAACTAAACGATGCCGAGCATAAAAGTACCAAAAAATTGAGAACTGAAACAAAATACTGGAAAAAACAAAAAATAGCGAAAAGCTAAATGAATTGAAAATATCGATCTGTTTGATACCGGTACGTGGTACTACAATTGGCGAAAACTGAAATGTTTGATTTCAGTATTGGTACAGGTCAAATACTGTCAAAACCACTCTTACGTGTAACACATGGAAATGTTAAGAAGGAAAATGTAAGTGGAAATTGGTGCATTTTGTGCAAAAAGGATGATGTAAGTGTTGATCATATGCCTCTATTATGCTGTCATTATGATATTGGAATCAGGGGAGTTCTTTATCGCTGAGCTGCAGATATTTTGGAAATGAAATTTATTATCTTTAGACATAAAAAAAAATAAGGAAAAAATGTGGAGATCATCCTTTTAGCTTATATTTTTTCCATTAGGCCGGGAAGGGGTGGCAATTCGGGTTAGTCGTGTCATTTTTGGGTCGCGTTGATTTTTATTTTAGTATAAATTTTGGGTACTCTTAAATCTATACAAGCTAATCGGGTCATGTCCGGGTCATTTCGGGTTATTACCGTAAACGGGTTATCGGGTCAAAAATTGCCAGCTCTACCGGGAAGAAACTGAAGAACTTTTGATGACAAGGAATTAGAGAAGCTATGAGACATAATTAGATTTTAAGCTTCTTCTGGCTGTTTGAATACAATTCGTTCCAGAAAGTTTCAGCCTTTTCTCTCTGTAACCCATGGTTCAAAGTCTCGGTATCGGTCCCGGTATCGGACACCCGATTTTCAACTCGGTCGCGGTATCGGTCGCGGTATTGGGCGATACGCAAATATACGCTATTTAGAGAGCGCAAAAAATTCTGGAAAAAATATAGAAAATTTAAAAAAAATAAGATTAACAATGTGGACCAATGAGATATATTCAAACCCATCATTCAATATGCATTGCATTGTAGAATTGGTTATACTGAAGCGCGGCAGAGTTGTCAGATTCAATATTGCATAGTAAACCAATAATAATATTGAAAAACAAAAATGTACATTTTGTTTTAACAACAATGTATATTTTTTTACATTTTTACAAAAACGTACAGAAGAACATTGTTACAAAAATGTACATTTTTTTAACAAATATGTATATTTTTTTTTACATTTTTATAAAAACGTACAAAAGAATCTTTTTTTACAAAAATGTACATTTTTACAAAAACGTACAAAAGGACATTTTTACAAAAATGTACATTTTTTTTGTAAAATATATATATATATATTTTACAAATATGTACACTTTTTTTTACAAATATGTACAAATATAAATTTTTGTACAAAAATATATATTTTTTTACAAAAATATATATTTTTTTACAAATATGTACATTTTTTTTAACAAAATAACATTTGTAAATGTACATTATATATTTTTTGTAAAAGATTTGAATATTTTTTGTAAAAAAATAACATTTCTTTGAAAAAAGAGTTTTAGTGGAGTCATTTTAAAAAAAAAGAGTACTACTTTTTAAAAGATTTATATATTTTTTTTAGTAGAGTCATTTAAAAAAAAAGAGTTTTATGTTTTGAAAAATTAATGTTAATACTTTTGAAAAAGTAATACCATTCTGTAAATGTTACAATATATTTTCAACAACGAAGAAATATGGTAAAAGATAAAAGTTCTATCAAAAAATAAAACAAAATATGACAATATCGTTTGAATCGGTTGTCTCGGCCGATATCGCGGCGAGGCGTCTCGGAATCGGTTGTCTCGGGCGATATCGCGGCTGTCTCGGCCGATTCAGTGTTTTTTTTAAGCGTCTCTCGGTATCGGATCGGTACCCTCCGATTCCGAGTTGACTCGACCGATACCGAGTCAACTCAGCCGATACTTTGAACCATGCTGTAACCAGTGAAATGAAATTTTATGCTTGATTTATTTCCTGCTAGAATTTCCTGTTTGGCTGTATCAGCTGAGTTTGGGATGGTGGGCTCTGAGAAGTATATCTTATTTGTTGAGGATTTTCTGAGTTTTGTAATGTTATCTATTGTTGTTTTCTGTAGATAGGAGAATCCCTTGTCCTCCATGTCACACCTTTTTTTAATTTTAATTTTAATTTTTATTATTTTATTATTTATTCTTTTTAAAAAAGTTAATGGAATCTGTTTCTTATAAGAGAAAAATGAATCTTCTGGGCATGTCCCGAAGTTATTATGATTTTGACAAACGGCTTCATTTTTTTTGGAATTTATGTTTCTGATCAGAAAGAAGACATATAATCATTATAGCGCTTGCTATTGTGTCTCGGGGATATGGACCTGGGAGATGGAGCAGCAGACGACTCTGCTGAATGGAATATTGAGGCATTAGATAAGGATGTAGTCCATGAACCTTACGTCGGTATGGAATTTGAATCAGAAGATGCTGCGAGAAAGTTTTATACTGAATATGCTAGCCGGATTGGATTTGTAGTGCGTGTTATGCAACGCCGTCGTTCAGAGATTGACGGGAAAACTCTTGCCCGTCGACTTGGATGTAACAAGCAGGGATTTTCTCCGAATCAGAAGGGCATGTTTGGTCCGGATAAGAAGCCTCGACCTAGTGAACGAGAAGGTTGCAAGGCGACAATTTTAGTAAAGGTGGAAAAGTCTGAAAAATGGGTTGTTACAAGATTTGTGAGGGATCATAACCATCCTCTGGTTGTTACTGCCCATGGATATAGTACTGTGGTAAGTTTTCTCCACTTCTAAGTAATGCAAGTACTTTTCTTTCCCTTATTAAACATATCTTGCATGCATTTCTTACGTCCTGCCAAAGAACCATAACATAAAATGGACCGTCAACAATAATACAGAAAGAGTAAACACTCAATTAAAAGAAGAGTAGAATGATTTGCATTAATGACATGCAGGGATATATATAGGGGAGTAGGGAAGGATCTAGAAGGGGGCATGCATAACCTAAATTAGGAAGTGGGCTTAGGGCCATGTGATGTCACATGACCTAGGCCCTTTTACAAAATATACCTAAGATGCCCTTTCTGGAATCCTCCACCTACTAGCCCTATAATACAACTAAGAAAATAACAGAAATAAACGACAACTAAATAAACGAAAAATACAACGAAATTAAAACGCAATAAAATGCTAAAAATAAACCCTAATTTTCATCACTTTCCTCCACTTGAAAACCAAGCTCGTCCTCGATCTTTGAAATTGGAGCCAAGTGAAAAGTACCAAAAAATGTGGCTGAAGAGGGAAACAAAAACTTTTGGGGTCCAAATATAATTTTCTGAAAATTTAGGAGCGACCAAAAATTCTCATTCGAACTTTCCCCAAAACAGTACCAAAACAGAATTCTTAAACTCCAGAATTTATACCCAATCTAGTATTTCCCACTTTATTAAACGGGCCCATAGATCAGCATGGCCCAAAAGAGCTCCATATGGGCGGTTAAACCCAAGTGTCAAATGGTCCGATTCTTTTATTGATTCCCAACCCACAACTTGAGGCAACCTACACCAAGTAAATCCCACAAAATTAGATTAAGGTTTCCACAAAGATTTCAAGCTGCAAAACCGACAACCCCAATCACTGGAGCCGGGCCTTTCATCATCGAAAGAGTTCGCTGGAGTGGCGGAATATGTACCACCTGCTCTCCTCTCCCTCTCGTTTCGATCTCTCTCATTTTTCTCACTTCCGACCACAAAATTGAGTCACCCCCGACAAAACTCAGTCTAGGGGTTCGAAATTCTAGATGCAGTCCTCCGTTGCTATCGTCGACTAGTTAGGAAACAGAGTTTGCCGGAGCTCTCGGAGCGCTGCCAGGCCGAATTGACTTTTGGATTCAGCCTTTTGGGTACCCTTTTGTCTCTTTTCTTTTTCTCTCATTTTTCTAGACTTCTCATCTTCTTGTGTTGTGATTTTGGCTTAGGGTTAGGGTTTTGGGTTGGTGGGACAACAAAGGGTGGTGAAAGGGTATTTGTTGGTGTTGATTTTAGTGCAACAGTGGATGGTGGGGCAGTTGTGATGGTAACGGAAGCGTGGGTTGATGGTGGTGTTCTTTGACTAAGGAGGTAGTCCACCCTTTTCATTAGGTCGTCTATGGCTTCCTCTAATCGAGCGTTTCTTCTTTCACCATTGAAGTCCACCCTTTTCATTAAGTCCACCCTTTGCATGCCTGTCTTTTTGTATTGCCGTTGAAGGTTTATTTTACGCCAATTGGTATCATATCGAGGATGCTCCACCCTTTCATTGTTGTCGTTGTAAAAAAAATCGTAAAGGTCAATCTCTCAATGGCACCGAGGGAACCCATAAATGACATGAGGAGATATTTATAAGGGAGTAGGGAAGGATCTAGAAGGGGGCACTCATAATATAAATAAGGAAGTGGGCCTAGATCCATGTGATGTCACGTGACCTAGGAATATCCTTTTACAAATATGACGTGAACTACACGTCAATGACATAAAAATCAAGACAATATGATTTGTAGAGAGAGAAACAAAAGAGTTCTTGTATTTCAAGAATTGAGGAATGAGTACAAAATGAGAATACAAGAGCTATTTATATGTGAGATATTACTTGTTAATCAAGTAATAGCTAAAATGACTAAAGGACCAACTAAAAAAATAAAAGAATGCCTAATTTGTCCCAAACATGCTTAGAAACTAGTTAAGGAAAGAAATGGCCTAAAAAGAACTAAAAAAATAGAAAATACAATGAAAATAAAATGGATTTCCATCACTCTTTTCCCCTCAAAAAGAGTTCGTCCACGAACTCAAAGGGGAAGGCCAACAGAGTCACCCTCTAAAATGCATGGCAGAGGGAAATCTGAAACTCGCTGTCCCACATTGCCACAATTAAAGCACCGAAATGTGGGAGGGTTTGTATGGGTGGCAGCGAAAGTGGTGGTAACTGGAGTAGTGGCAGAAGATGTCGAGGCTGATGCTGCAGGGGAAACAAAGCTCAGGGAAGGTGGAGGTAGGGATGCTGGAGGAGTTGCTAGGGCTGTATGATAGGCCTCGACCTTGGTAGCATACTCTACTGCCTTCAGAAAGGTCGGTATCTCTTTCAATCCAAGAACGCTCTGAATATAAGGTTGGAGTCCCAGATTATAGCGGCTGATCCGCTGATCCTCCGTTCGGGCAGGCGAACTCTAGTGCAGAAGAGCTGGAACTGCTTCGTATACTCCACTACCGAAGACGTATCCTGCTGGAGAGGTTGAATGCGCGTAAAGAGGTCTCACTCGTATGTTGGAGATATAAAGGAGGCTTGAAGGGAGGTCTTGAGATCGAGCCAGTCCTGGATAGGAGGGAATCCTGCAGCCGTCCTACGATAGCAAAAGTCATTTCACCAAACTCGGGCAAAACCCTGAAATTTGGTGGCAGCTAGAAGAACACATGAGCGGTCCTGAATCCGCTTGTAATCGAAAACTGTCTCCATAACGGCGAACCAATCGGTCATATCATCCGGGGAGAATCTACCATCGAACGTAGGAATATCTATGCGGATATCTCCATGGAGACTTTGTGAAAGTAACTGGAGTGCTAATGAGAGTGGGTCTCCATCCCGATGAGCTCCTAAAATCCATCGGGTCTCCATCCCGATGAGCTCCTAAAATCCATCACATCACCCGGTACAAGTGCCACAGGATCAACCGAAATCGGTGGCATCTGAACTGGTGGTGGATGAAGAGGATGAACATGTGGGGGTATGGGCGGTGCTGGGGACCGCGGTGAGGACCGGTACCAATCAGATGACCACACCGCAATAAAAACACTAGCAGTCTCGTAGTGGTATGTAGCGAGGACCGCCGGGCGGGGGAATCCAATCTAGGACGCTACGGCGGGTATCTCCGACATTGACGGATGGAGAAGAGTCGGTGTAAAATAGTGAGAGATCATGATGGGATGGTGTGTGTGTGAGGGTGGAGGAGGTGGTATGTATGGTGCTGGGTGAGGGTATAAGCGTGTGTCAATGTGTCAGGAACCAAAAACATCAATATTCCCACCAAAATCACACGGTTGTGCACGATGGTCCAATGGGACAGGCAGTGCCGGGTGTCGGATAGGGCCGAGATAAGGTGGTTCAAATTCGTGGGTTAAAATAAAGGTTCTTTGATCCGAAACTTGTTCGGGGTAAGTGGAATGGGGTTTGGGCTCTGTCCGGGTTCTACGTCTGGGGTCGGGTGGCCGGGCAGAAGGTTAGGGTAGTGTATTGGGTAGGACGAAGTGGTTGGTTTGGTCTAATAGGTGTTGGTAGGATAAATTTTCACTATGGTTACGTTCGGGTAACTCCGGGTTTGGGTTAGAGCCAGAATGGGGATGGATTAAATTTTTTTTGGAGTCGGAAGAATAAAGAAGGGAATCGGAGTTAGGGCTAGGGTAGTTGGTGGTTGTGCGATGCTTTCTAGGGTCGGAGAAAGGATTTGGTAGTCGCCTGTCAGAGTTGGATGGACCAGTAGCAGGAAGAGGGACGTCGACAACTGGAATGGTATCCTGATGACGCGGAGATGAGACGACGCGGAGATGATGACGCGGAGATGAAGGCTGGACTTGGCCGGCGAGTGATTTTTCAAACGACTGATTTTCCGGCGCCGGAATGTACCCAAAAATGTGGCCAGTGGCTTCGGGTTGTTTCCCGGGCTTGTGGAGATTTGGTTCCGGGTTCCTTCGAGGGGTTAAGGTTTTGGAATTTGGAGAATTGGAACATTAGGGTTTCAAATTGTTCTTGATTTCTTTTTGCCAATTCTTCCATTCGTCGCGTCAATTCTTGATGATTTTTTTTGAAATCTTCGTTAATCTCCTTTTGAATTCGTGTTGCCTTCTTCGGGGCCATCGAAAGTAGTGCATGAATTTTTTGATTACCAACACATCAATACACCAATTGGGGAACGACACCTCGCTCTGATACCAATTTGATGAGAACTACACGTCAATGACCTAAATCAAGACAATATGATTTCTAGAGAGAGAAACAAAAGGGTTCTTATATTTAAAGAATTGAGGAATGAGTACAAAATGAGAATACAAGAGCTATTTATATGAGAGATATTACTTTCTAATCAAGTAATGGCTAAAATGACTAAAGGACCAACTAAAAAATAAAAGCATGCCTAATTAGTCCTAAACATGCTTGGAAACTAATTAAGGAAAGAAAAGGCCTATAAAGAACTAAACATAGAAAATACAATGAAAATAAAATGGAGCCCCATCAAAATATATCTAAGATGTTCCTTCTAGAAGCCTCCACCTACTAGCCCTATAACGCAACTAAGAAAATAACAAAAATAAATGACAACCAAATACAAGAAATATGCAACGAAATTAAAATGTTAAAAATAAATTCTAATTACCATCAGACCATCTCGTCTATACAGACTATACTAATAGTTTTTTTTCTCTCTTCTTCCTATGCCTACCTAGTTTCTATACAAAACTGAATCACCCCACTCTTTGGTCACTTAAAGTGACCCCAGTTAATTACTAATGAAAGAACACAATAATATTTGTAGGAGACAATAGGGGTTTGCCTCCAATTAACCTAATAGCTAAATCACCAAAATATCCCTAAAGTTATTTATTGTTTGTTCTACTTAATGTTAAAGCACTAAAACTATTTACAAAAAATTACAAAAGAATCCTGATGAGAACAAAGAGGGCTTTGGGCTTAATTGTAATATCTATCGTTAATTGGGATCTTTTTATTTGGTTAGTTTTTATTGTATTTCCTTAATTAGATTAGTATTTTTGGTAAGTGGTAATATTCCTCTGGAATATTCTTTATGTGCCCTCGTTAGTCTTTTTACATTTAAAGGCCATTAGCCTACCATTGTAACCACTTGAATTAGTGTGAGATGTTTTAATGCAAGAGAAATTATTCTAATCTTTGCTTGCTCTTGTGTGCCATTTGTGGTGTTACATTTAAGTGGTATAAAAGCCATAAGCGCTCCTAAGTTGTTGTTCTTGTTGTAAAACACAAATAGTGACAACTTCAATAGTACCCAGGTGGTGGTGACTTGTTTCTGCCTGTCACCACCTCTCCACCTATCATCATTGCACCCAACTAACCCACAAATTAACTGGATAGTGAAGCACCACCCATGACTACCATTTTCTTTACCCCAAGCCAAAACTTAGACTAACACAACTTTGACAATGGAAAAACGAAAGAAGAAAGCAAAGGGGGAGAAATCCTCAAGGTTGCGACCTAGGGTTTCAATGTAGAGACAACATTAAGGGAATGGGGAATGGAAACCACTAAATCAAGATTTCACTTTGGGTTCCTCCGCAATCAGTGAAAGAAGGAAGAGGAAGGAATCGTGACATCCGAATCCACAATTGTCAAACTTAGGGGTGAGCAGAAAAACTGCCTGACCCGAACCTAAACCGGTGTTTTTTATGCCTGGTTCGGCTTATGGTTTATAAAAAAGAAAACTGACATAATTCGGTTCAGTTTGCAGTTTTAAGGAGAACTGTCTCTGTTTGTACCGAACCGAACCGAGTTTGAAGAACAAATTAAAACCATCAGTCCTAACCCTGTCATTCTCTATTCTTCTGTAACAAATATAAAAGGGCACCTTGAAAATCCTCATCTCTCTCCATATATCTCGTAACCTCATCCTCTGTGTAAGAGAAACATCATCTCTCTCTTCTAATCATTCACTAAAAACCCCCAATTTACCTTAACAAACTCTGATCTTTATCTTTGAAATCAAATGCAAATATAGAAGGGACCGAGATATTAAATGCCTTCCTATTCATTCACAAGATCCCAGATAGATTTGGCTATGGTTTTTTGGAGGGTTTGTGGTGGTGGCTAGAGTGATGGGCGAGGGAGAGGCGGTGTGTGAGCATGAGCTGCAGTTGTGGCTTAATAATATTGTAGCTTAACAAACTCTTACCCATTAATAATATTGTAGCTACTGTTAAAATAATTCACGTGCATCGCACATGGTAATTTTCTGTCACTCTTAACGGCTTGAAACTTGACACTCACAATTATTTAGCGGCTATTTTTAAACAATCCAAATAATTTAAGGGCCAGTAGTATGCCGCCCTGGGTGGGTGGGTGGGTGGGTGGAGGTGGGCGTTCAGTTTATAGGTCACTATTAGGCTACATAATGGGGTAAATCTTCCCCCCCAAACTAATAAGCCCTCAACATAGAAGAAGGGGCGGTTTAATAACATATAGTATTATAATAAATATTTACCTGCAGGATAGATTGTATCTTTGCACAAACAAATACTTTATAAGTTTTATAATAAATATTCCCTTTGGATCTTATTTTTACACGTGTTACCTGCAGTTGTGGCTTTTAATCCTGTCTGTCCCCTAACACGAGTGGAGATTTGATTTTGGCGAGAAAGCAAAGAGGTCTACTTTGGTTTGGACACTATGTTGTCTTTGGTGTAGGAGAGTGGATCCCCTGAAGTTGATCCGTGCAGTTTTCCTCGTCAGTAGAAACAATCTTCGAGGGTAATTTGGCCATAGCAGTATTTAATAAGGGTTTGTTGTTAATTTAACACAAACATTCTGCAACTTTGTTTCTACATGTAGGTACTGATCATTTGGTGAGAATGATTCTATATTTGGGTGTCATATGGGATCATGGGTAGTGAGTCTTTTTATACATGGTGATCCTATATTTGCCTCGGTTTGGATCATGGATAGTGAGTCTCTTTATATATATATATATATATGGTGCCTCATGTAATGCCCAGTTACTAATCGGGGATGGGTCATTTTGTAATATCTTTGGTGATACTTAGCTCTTTTGCTCGTTGTTATGTTTTGTTTTAAACCATTTTGCTGCTTTGATCTGCTGCTCCACCCTTCAAATGTACTATTTGCTTATTTTTTTCGATGAAAGGGGAAAGTTCCAAAAATTCAAACTATGCAGTTTTTGACTTTTGCACCCCACCTCTAATGTATTTGTTGCCAAGACCCCTGCTCGGACTTTTTAGCAACACAGAGGTATTTGTAACGTAGTTCGAAGTTTTTTTTAATGTATTAAACGTAATTTAGGTGGTTTCTTGCATAAAGTGCTTACTTCAGAGAGTTACTTTACCCTTCAATAAAATCCATGGTTTTTTTTAATTGAAAAAGAAAAGAAAAAAGTAAGGCAGAGTTGATGAAGAGCTGAAGCAAGCATTTATTTCTTAAAAGTTCTTGTAATGTAGTTTTCATTTGACCAGCTCAGTTACATTAAATAAAATTATTGCGTGTTCATACAATTGTAGGGTGACAAGGATAAGAAAATCGAAGAACTTACTCTGGAGTTGCAGCGACAGGACCAGTTGTGTGCAGCATATCGGGAGAGATTACTTAGGTTTCTGAGTATCGTTGAGGAGCAAGCTGAACACCTGTCTACAAAAGTTCAATTTGTTGTTGAAAATGTGAGAAAAGTCGAAGCTGAAGTGCAAAAGCTCTCCCCCCATAGATAGACTCACTGTTTTTCTTTGCCGTGTATTTATGAGATTTGTATATAATTGGAATTACAGTCTCATGCATCCTTCATGGTTCTTTCACCCAGTATGGTTATAATTTAGTTTAGTGATGTGTTCAATGTGTGAAAAAAGTGAAGGGGGTTGATTGAGGCGTCTGTTGTATTGTGAAATAGAACCGAGATGGACTTTCAGGATGCTTCACAAATTTTAGCACGACTTCATAAATTTTAGCGGCGCTTTTGAGCGTGCATCACACATTGTTTAAAATTGGGGGTATAGCACAAATTAAAATAAGGTGGGGGTTGAAAATCAAAATCATCCATATATATATACACGTGTGTCTGCGCGCAATACATGCATATATTCTAACACTTTGTGATAACTCGATTTATATACCTATCTTGTATGGATACATGATAATTTGCTAAATATACGACTCAATAATAACAACAGCTACCCTGATACTACAACTTGATGCTATGTGCTACAATGTCATCATAGGGTCACCAAGCTTATTTTTTCTATTTTAATCCACCACCAGTCACAACCTCCATTGACCACCACCAGTGCTGCTATTGTCAAGCCATGGGCCAAGCCTCGGCGGGGCTAGTCTGGCTCGGGCGAGGCCATTGAAAATTTGAGTTATCCCAAGCTTGCCTAGGTGGGAATCGGGCTTCATTGTGTAATCCCATGCCCGCCCAAATCTTCTTGCCCAGGTCGGTTACCGAGGCCCAGGAACAAATATTTTTTTACCTAAATTTTATTTGTAGAAAATTTATGACTTATTTTATTGTTTAACAAATTTATTTTAGAATGTAGTCTTAAGACTAAGAGTAAATAAAGCCTACAATTAATATTTTTAAACGTTCCCCATTTATATTTTGTAATAACTTTTAACCTTAAAGGAATAAAACTAAATTATATATATATATATATATGAAATTCTCGGGGCGGGTTGGGCTCAAGGGGACCTAAGAATAAATACCTAAGCCCTAGGAAAAAATGTCGGCTTATAAAATTTTACCAAGTCCGCTTTGCGGGTCTATATACCTTACCCAAGCCCTGTTTTTTTTAGGCGGGCCTCGAGACTATGATCCCCCCTAATTGCCATACCTCCCTAACCGACTTACGAGTCCCCTCACCCATCCCTAATCACCTACGAACCCATCACCATTCTAGCCACTCCTTCCCCCACCTTTGAACTCACTGCCAACTACCTTCCTACTCGCTCCTCACTTCCTCCCTCATCATCATCAATCCATCGCCCCTACCCTTCTTCCTTGCCTCATTCCACTTCCCCTTTCCCTCCCATTATATACTTGAATTATCCCCCACCCCACAACCCCTATATAAACACACACGTGTGCTCGTGGACACCCACACCCACATACATGCACACACACACACACACGGAAAAAAAAAAACTCGGAGAGTTTTAAAATAAGAGGCAATTGGTAAAAGGAGTTTGTAACATTTATCTTACATAAGTACGACAATAAAAAAATTTATATTACAATTGGCCCAAAATTTTTGAGTGCAAAAAATACTCTATATTTATTTCACCAACACTTTATTTTTTCTTTTAAAACCACTATACCCTTTCAAACGCCCCATTTGAGATAAGTTTGTGACACAATAAGGGTAAGTTTAATTTGGAGAAATTTAACATTATTTACAATGCAAACCTAAAATTTGAGTGTAAAAAGTGTGAAAATGAATTTGGAATTATGCAAATATAAATTTATACTAAAAAAACTACAAATTTTAGTTTGTAGTCAATTGGCAATTGGGGTGTCAGTAAGGCATCACACATATATCCCACAATATTAAGGTTAGAAAATTCAAAAGTGCGGCAACAAAAATACAAAATTGACATTGCAAATTAGTTCGACGATCGAAGTTGAGGTCACTGAGCTTCTCGTCCATCCATTATGTTTCTCTTTTATTAATTTTTTTTAAAAAAAGGTAAAATTAATATTGATGAGTGCTAGTTTACTTGGACATGCCCCCTACAACTCCACTCAACTATACGTCAACCTGGTTGACAAACTACCTGGTTCATGGCCAGGGTGGACTATCCTACAATTTAGGAGGATAGTAGTGCTATAAGAATCCCAAAGCCATCTTGGGACTGCCCAAATAACTAAGGGTGACACATATAAGAGTCCTCGAGCATCATAAAACTATTAGGATAATGGAAATTGTTATGGATATGAAGGTATGGAACTAATATTGTGCATAATACCGACACCACAATCAACCAAATAGGAATAAATTGTAGAGGAAAAATAAATGACAAGCAAAGAAGAGAGACAAAAGATTTAATGTGGTTCACCTAATATGGGCTACGTCCACAGGAGGGGGAATTTAATTTTATAATGATAATAAACCGATGTTTGAATACACACTAACACACTCTCAATAATTCACCTCTCAGTACAAAGATATACACTATTTGAATTATCTCAAGTGTTTCTCATGTCCATGTACCCAATCTGGTGTATCTCGCTCATATGTAACACAAAGAGAAACCCTCCCCCCCACAATATATTTTGAGCACACCTATTATACATTAAACACACACTCGCACCCTTCGTCCACCTTTGAGCAATACCCATGGGTGAGCGGGAAAATACCTCATCTTTCATCCTAAATCCTCACCTTTGGAAGAAGGCTATATCTCTCGTTTGTGTGGTGTTGGTGTTTTTAATCCTTCTCACGAGTGTCCTATTTACAAGTAAGCAAATAGCAAACACGCGGTGGAAAATATAGCAACAACATGTGGTTAATAATGGTTCATCAACATGTGGCTCAAAAGCTTCCATGTGTCTGCTCAAATTGCAGCTCACATTGTTCCACCCAACATGTGTCTCCAAATGCTCCACTCAACTTCTGGCTCCAATTGCTCCACCCAACTTCTGGCTCCAATTGCTCCACCCAACTTGTGGCTCACATATTTTCACTTGTACAACATCCAATGGGTTCCAACTTTAACAATCTCCACCTTAGCAATCTATAACATGCCAATGACATGACAATAATCAGAGCACCACGATAGATACTCCACTCCGACGATAATTCCACCATATGAATTTCTCTGCTTGCCACGTTAACCAAAAGGACCCACCATTAACGTTCCTTATACCAGCTATACCTATCCGTATACCGTTCAATGCCTTTTCAAAGATCCTATTAATTTGTGAAAATTTCCCTCGGAGTATGCACCTCCTCTTGCAAATATACCCACCGCACCTTGCTATTTTCAAGTGTTCTTCTTGGACATCTTTTGAAGTTGAACACATGAGTCAATACCTAAATGTAGCCGCAAATAGTCAAATATACCCATCGAATCTGAAAAGGGACCACGACTCAACCCCTTATCTAGCAATATTCCTCTCACCATCGTCTATCGGAACATACATCCCGCTCATCGGTTGTAGACGATAGCATTTGGAAAACTTTCATCACTTGTGCACCTTGTTCCCAAAATAGACCATTGTGATCAATTCCGACGTCATCAACCAATCACATAAAACCCATACACAGATCGTGTGATTCTTGAACTCCACCTACAATCGAGCGCCGTTGTCCTTGGAATTCATCACTTTTGGACATTGTGAGAATATTTACAAAAGTCCAGCATATATCGTTAACCGTATTGAGGTACTTCCCGAGCCACTGCTGTTTCAAATACCGATCCAAGAAACGACTCATTTTCCCCACATGTAATAATGCTCATTGTCCTTGGATGTAGACTTCCTATGATAACATCCCCGATAATTAATTTTCTTTCGGGTGAAAATCAAACTGAATCAATAGACCTCGTGGATGTTTATCACACCGTTACCAATTGCATTTTGTGTTAGCAATCACACTTTTTCTCCATATTTATCCGACTTCCATTCTTCCATTAATCCCGATACGTGACTTATGTGGACAAGAATGACCTCCACTCTACATCACCGAGAGCGAAACAACTATTACCATTAAATCCCTCCACTTTCCAAAATTACTGGCCATGGATGAATGTAAACGACCTAAGAATTCTAAACATTTGTGATTTAACACCAAAATCTAAATACCCACTTCTGTCAAAAACCTCGCGTGAGCCTGGAGCTCTAATACCAATTATTGTGCACAATACCAGCACCACAATCAACTAAATATAAATAAATTGTAGAGGAAAAATAAATGACAAAGACATAAGCAAGACACACGATTTATATATGATTCACCCAACATAGGCTATGTCCATAGGAGGGAGAATTTAATTTCACAATGAGAATAAACCGGCGTTTGAACAAACCCTCATACACTCTCAACAATTAAACTCTCACTACAACAGGATATACACTCTTTGAATCCTCCTAAGTGTTTTTCAAGTATATCTCATGTACCTAATTCGGTGTATCTCGCTTCCATGTAACACGATGAGATATCCCCTTACAATTGATTGGGGGCGAATCACGTGCTCGTGTAAGGTCACTGTCGTTATTTTCGGTTCACCGACTCAATGCAAAAAACTTAAACTACAAGTACACTTGCGATATAAGCATAGCGGTAAGTTGGGTATCGTAAGAAATCCACAGGGAACGTCGTATAGATTTTAATCGATTTATTGCTTCAAGAATAAAAATGCAAAAGGTGATAGGTAGGTGATGGCGAAAAAGGAAAAAAAGAAAATTTAAAACTAAATTACAATTAATTAAAACGAGAATCAGGATCGCATTCTTGCCCGGGGATAAACAATGCATAGTTAGAATTTCGATTCGAAAGCTATTTAACCGGGCATTTCAATTAAGCATAAACGTCACACAATAAGGAATCCATTCCAAAGTTGCGAGATTAATGATTTAACCAAAATGGTCACATGCGGATTAAATTTGGATTATCGCTATAAACACTAACGTTGCATGATAAAGAAAGTCAAACGCATAATAATCCGACTTTAATACACGAGGTTTCAATTAAACGCAATTTTACACAAAACCTAACTTTCGGAGCTCGAAACTCATTAATGACGAAAACACAACCCCGACCCTATTTAACTACTCACTAAGTATGGATAAACTAATTAAATAACGAATTAAGTAAAGCAAACAAGAAATAAATTAACCACAACAAATTATCTAGGCATGTAAATGGAAGACATAATGGAAATTAAGCTAAAATAAGTGAAGAAGAAGATGAATAGTAATTAACTTACATAAAATAGGAAAAACACCCAAGAGAAATGGAGGAGAGGGAAAAAGCTCCCAATACAAACCCTAAAATCTATTACAAAATGAAAGATATTTTCTCCAAATGAGGAGAAATCAATTTATACATAAACCTTAGGTGGCAAACTTGTAAATAAGAAGAAACAAAATCTGCAGGACCGAATCGATTCAGTTTTGGCCATATCGATTCGAAAACAGGGGAATAAAAAAAAGTTGCTTTTGGTGCCAAATCGAATTGATTTTTCCTTGGCCGAATAGATTCGGTTTAGCAGGTCTGCAATTTTGCAGCTTTGTTTGGCAATACGGAAAATGCCGTAACTTCTTCGTTAGAACTCGAAATTAGGCACGGTCAGAGGCTACACGAAGATAAGAGGTCTAAAACATCAAAGAAGACATTAGTCCAAAAACCCAAATGGTGAAATGACTAAAATTCCCTTGAATGTGCCATTGAGTGTGATTTTGAAGATAAAATCATCCTAAAAATGCCATAACTTCTTTATTATACATCGAAATCATGCACCTTCGGCGGTCACGCGAAGAGAAATCAAACGGATTCAACTTCCGTGAAGAGTTCGGGATTATAACCCGAATTTTGAAATTACTAAAATGTCCCTGAACTGCAATTTTCTACGGAACTTTGTCGAAATGCTACCGAACTTCACACTAAGCACTTTAATACCTACAAAAGTTCAATTATACCTCATATAGCATATAAACATCTAAAACGTAGGTTGTCTGGTAAACTAGCATAACTATAGGCATTAAGGTTCCCGAGGGGGGCTAATATGCATAAATAAAGAGGGTGAATAAATATAATATTCGTCCTGAATCACACTCCCTAACTTACACATTGCTAGTCCTTAGCAATGAAGTACAAAGCAAGAAGAACTACAAGTAAACCACAAAAAAAAAATATGTACGAAGGGGATAAATGCCACTTTCGCGGGCGAACGATTGCATTTAGCATATGCAATAAGCCGTTAAACCCCCTAGGTTATCCTAGTGGACGAGTGTCGTCAAGTGAGGGTTTTAGGGGATGAAACCCACAAACATCAAAGTTTCCTCCAAAATATGCCCAAACCAACAAAATAGACATGCTCAACAATAACGAACAATATTTCAACATGTTATTAGCATTGTGAATGAATTCACAAAAAATTCTGTAGTTATTAACATTATAGAATTAACTTCATAGAATTGAAACCTTAAAAGTGGGAGGGAGGCGACTACATGCATAGGATGATTTGACAAAAATTTTAATAAACCGAATAAACATAAAAGCATGCATATATTAATCCTCACCGGGCATTACACTCAACAAATGAATTCACTATGAAATGGGAGGTAATACACGTGACATGCGGGTATAAATAGTAAATGTAAATGGAAACTAGGCCGCACACATGTCACTATTGAAGAACGCTATAGATAAAATGAAATATTGTAATCTCAATGAAAGATACTGCTCATTAAAGGAGGCGAAATATATTTTCACAGATTATAAAAAATATTTAAACTTTTATATTGAACTCACCCTAAGATCACATAGGACTTGTATAGGGTTGTAATGTAGGTTTGAGGTTAATGGTACGAAACGAAGGTAATATGTACGGATTCAAAGTGTTTGGGGATGAAAACTCGGGATAATGGAAAATTACGGGCAATTTCAAAATTGGAAACCAAGTTCCCTAACAAGCATTAAATATGACAATAGGAGAGTAATCAAAGCTTATTGAACACTATATACATCAACTTTATCTTTTCTTTCCTTTTCTTTTTTTTCTCATGTTTTCTTTTGCTTTTTCACTTTTTCTTTTCTTTTTCACTTCTTTCTTTTCTTTTCTTTTCTTTTTTTCTCATGTTTTCTTTTGCTTTTTCACGTTTTATTTTCTTTTTCACTACTCACTACACCAAAACTGTCGGATTGTCACGATCATTAACCGTGACAAGTATGGGGGAGACAACTGTTTTTGTCACGTCACGGTTTTTGACCTTGACAAGGTTTGTCACGATTAAAGACCGTGACAAACCCTAAAAATTGTCACGATCTTTGATCGTGACAAGTCCGTGATAAGTTTTCTTGTCACAGATTTATCATGTTCAAAGACCGTGATAATTCTGGGAAGAATTTAAAAAATATTTGCTGGGCAGTATGGTCACTGCCGCTGCCCAGCAGTATATATTTGTACCTGTTATAGCAAAATTGTATTTGTTCATACAAATAAAATAGAAACAATGCACCAAAATATTGCATATATAAATCTATATCCAAATAAAATAGAAATACAATCCAAATCCAAACCAAAATGTAACAAATCAAAACAATACAAAGATAATCCAACTGTCCAAATAAAATAGATACAAATAATCAATGCATAGAGTCTGGGGTAGGTTGGAGAAGGAGGAAGGAAGGACACACGATATACGCATTGAGAAACCCCTCAATATGCGTCACATCACATTATTCGCACAACCACAATGCAAAGTTCTCCTTTTTGGGTATCACATGCATGACGAGCACCTTGGCCTCGATGTCTTGAAGGACACGTCCATGAACCGACATACCCGGAAGGGTTCTCAGGTTCCTCAACCCCCTCGCTATCCGCTGTACCTCATATATGTTGAGTAAAAACACGCTCAGTCAATCGATTGTTGACATAGGCCGCTGGACGGGAGCTAAGATGGGAACTGGATCATCAACCGACGAGTCCGCGCGTATCGGCGTTGAAGCAGTGACGTCCACCTCCTCATCCTCGTCCACCTCCTCCTCCACTGTCTTCTCCTTGCCCTTGCCCAACTTACGCTTCATGAAGGCGTACATATCTAGGACCATCGCCTCCAACCTTGATAGCTTCTCGTCATGCGTGTCCACCTGACGAGCCAACCCGGTGTTACTCGTCTCCATTTCAATGATCCTAGACTTGCCCACCCGCGAGCTCACCCCCTAGTCCTCCCCTTGCGATCAACGCCAAGCACTTGGCTCAGTGCGTCCGTAGCCAAAGATGCCTTGTCGGCATTAGAATGCGACTCATGCACTTCCTTAAGCTTTACCTGAAACAAGAAAAAAATACACGATTAGTTAATTAAAAAAATAAAAAAATTATAATGTAATTAACAAAAAATAAAAATTTATAACTTACAATCGTGGTCGCAACGCTCGAGGACACCTCCTTGGCCTTGCCCTTCTTCGTCCGAATTGCCACATAGGCATCGAGCCTATGCGGCCTACCCACATGGCCACTCCCCGTCTCTCGAAATAAAATAATGCAAAATTAGTAAGTAACGCAAAATAAAATAATTCATAATAACATAAAACTGTAATTATAGATAAATAAAAACTTACCGCCGTGGGCTCCACCTCGGCGTAAGACGTCCACCCGGAGTAGTGCACGTTCGTCTTTTTCACCCGATTTTTCCTCCCCGATTGGCGAGATGCCAATTGTCGCTCCTCGATCTCATTGTCGATAAAATTTTGCCACTATGCCAATGCAATCGGCTCCTTCGGCGGGACAGTCTCACGCAGTCTAAGGATGGAGTCCCGGGTCTTCCCAAAGTACCAGGCCCGCAAATTTTTCTTCCACATCTTATGTTGTTCCCTCAACTGCTCCAACTTAGAATCGCTGAGTTGTGGGGGCAGGCCGAATTGTTCCTGTCAAATAAATACAAAACAAAAAGAAAGTAAGTGTTAGTTGCTAATAAATATAAATATAAATATAAATATAAATATAAATATAAATATAAATATAAATTGAAATTGAAATTGAAATTGAAATTGAAATTGAAATTAAAATTGAAGTTAAAATACATTACCTGTAGTGCCGCCTAAATAGCCAACTTGAGCTCATTTGGCACCTCCTTCCAACTAGTGTACCCCGCGCCGATAATCGTCTTCACCAACTCGAGGGATCTCGCCAATATTCCCGTCTTGTTCTCAACGGTCGATCCCAATTTGCCCCATTTTGGGAGCCTAGGGGCTGAGGAGCCCTCATCGTCTCCGCTGCCGCCAAGCTCTGAACAAGACATTTTCTGTAAAAATTGTTGTTATTAGTACAAATTCAAATGAATTAGAAGAATACAAATCACTAACCATATTATAAAAAAATACTAGCAACTTTGAATTAATGCACTAAACTGATAAGTACAAATGAATTAAAAGCATTAAATTGATGTCCGATAATAATAAAACACTAGAATAATACACTCATTGGACATGGACTTTGAATTAATGCTTAAGAATTAAATCTAAATATTACATGCAGTAAACTGATCAAGTACAAATGAATTAAAAGCATTAAACTAATGTCTAACAATTAGAATACTTATTACAAATCTAATTTTTTTTTTCAAATTCGGGTTATCATAAAAAATGGATTGGGTAGGATCAGCGAAGTCATCCACACTATTACTTAGACACTTTGGCGCATGTAGGACGATTGGCCACTGATCGTTGTTGACATACTCTGAGTAAAACACTTGCTTAACCTTTTTAAATGCATAAACAAACGACTCATCGCTCACGTGTTCGTTGCTCTTCAACTTGGACAAGTCAACTATGATCAAATTGGTGTCAGGATCAACTTTACAAGCATTTTCATCCACAACTCTTACCCAATCACAGTAAAATACTACCTCTTTGAAGCTTACACAGTTCAATTCAAATATATTTTGAATTACACCATAGTAAGTCATTTAAGCTTCAACGAGATTTTTATCTTTCGCGCTCGCTCGAAAGAAAGTAAGAGCGTTGAATGAAATGCCCGAGTTCTGTACATTTGTACTTTCCTCGTACACCCTTGCACCGAATACGTAACCATTTAATTGATACTTTTTGTACTCTTGTGCCATGAACAAGGGTTCGGTGGCTAGACGAGTAAGCCTTGATGTCGCATCACCCGTCTTTAAGAGATGAGAATATAGATAAATTAATTAGGTTAGTTGTAAAGTTTTATTGTAATGTAATATTATATAACAACCATTTTCATTATAATTATCTCGCGTGACAACCACAACCTAAATTCGATGTCTGACTGTGCCATTATTTTTTGTCTTTTATTGTTCTCACAGGCTTCATATTTTCTGCATAAAATTAATGTGACGAACGCATTAAAAAATTAATCATGTATAAAATAATCTAAAATAATGTAAAACTTAAAATAATTTAAATTTAATTTTTCCATTCTTCGACATCTTCATGTGTGTCAAATAGATAACGAGCTACTTGTTCATGTTGCAAACTCGTTAATTTCACTCATTTGCCCATCACATGACCACCCTCATCGACGAACTCATCAATGTCATCAACGTTGGTCGAGTCAGACATATATTCCTGAGTATAGATTGATGACTCCACCATTATGTATTCCTCTGCAATTGATCCTGTAATGTATCGTGTATTCTTGACGTAATCTTTGAAAATTTTCATTAATATTTCAAACGGATACATCCATCGATATCTAACTGGACCGCAAAGAAGTGCCTCGTCGCATAGGTGTACCAACAAGTGAACACTTATGTCAAAGAATGATTGGGGAAAGTACTTCTCCAACACACAAATCTCTTCGATAAACGACAATTTTACGACCACTATGTGTTCTCGATTGACTACCTTCTCACATAAAAGTGAGAAACAGATACTCATTTGCATAATAGCCCTCCGCAAATTCTTGTGCTTAGAGAAATAGTACTTAAACAATAGAGGGACCAATTGCATAATCACATGCCAATGTGGGACTTTCACTTATGTAAATCATGGGTAGCATAATTCACAATCCTTTACAAGTTGGACGAAAAATCAGATGGAACCTTCAAATTATATATTGTGTCTAAAAGCACATTCCTTTCCTCACTCGTCAAAGTAAACGCACCAGGGGGAATTATTGTCCTTCCCCTACTATCTTATTTCAACCATAGTTGTGGCTTAAGTCTCAACGATTTAAGGTATTTTCGTGCATTTTCTCCATTCTTCGAATGACTCCCCTAAGGCATGTGCCCACAATATGTTCAACAATGTTCTTCTCTGTGTGCATCAATCCAATACATGGCGCACCGGATTTTTCTTCTAATAAGGCAAGTTAAATAAAATTTACCTCCTAGACCATGCCTTTCTTGTCTCAGTTTCATTCCCAGTTGGAGTCTTCTTATGCTTGACATTCTTAAATTTAGGATCTTGATATCTTCATGAGCACCTGAACCTTGTACATCATTAGTGACCTCATTCTTTGCCACTTCGTGAACTTCGTACGCGTCATCAACTAAATCCTCTAACATATTATGATCTATGTCGTCCCCTTGTACATCTACCCTACTAGTTGAAGGTTGTTATGAAGGTTGCTCGGGGACAAAATGAACTTTCGATTCCCCATGAAAACTCCAAAATCGATAACTATCCTTCATACCCCATCTTAACGAATGTAGTTCAATTGTTTCCCATTCAAACACCTTACCATTCACACACCTAATACATGGACACGGAAACTATTCATCATTATGACATCTCTTTGCGTATTTCACAAATTCATTAGCACCTATGCAAAACACATCCCCTAATCTATTTGTGTCACTCATCCACTCTCTGTATTTAGGATATCCCATCACAGCTACTCCAAACAATCACCTATTATAGGTAAGAAACGTATATTCATGGATTAGTATAAATAAAAGTGTGAACATTTAGTTCCCATTAGTATAAACAATCACCTACTACTTCTTGAATAAAATTTATAGTACATTTCATTTAATTATGTCTTATTTATATTCGATTTTTAAATTTCAAATTCAAATTCAAATTCAATTTATAATACTAATTTCTATTTCCTCCATCTCCTCTAAAGGGTGAGTGGTCCTATCCCATTCAAGATGACAAATTTTTATATTATACTTAACAGCTCAGGCACATTGTTCCAATTTGAGGAAAATTAGACAGCATATCTCCATAGTTCTCCAAGTACACAACGTAGATTCGCAAGTGTGAGTGTTATTTCAATTGATAATTGAAATAACACTTAACATCGCATTATCTAGTATGTACCCAGAGAATATTATGATACGACTGTAGAACTTCCTCCAAAAGTAACAAGTTTAAGCCACTAAGAATATTATTATACAGAAACTATGCAGTCCCAAATTGTCCAAACAGGACAATTCGAGAGATCTCATTACCGGGGTAAGGACTCTCGAACGGGTCTAAAGGCTATTGAATGCGTACTCATGAGAACTAGAAGGCTAGTATCTATGCGCACTATGTGTAATTTCAAGTATGTTTCATTTAATAATCATAAGTCCGTGGTCGTGCCACTCTCGAATGGGTCGTGACACAAAGTAATTTTAGAAAAAAGTTAAAAACTCCCCTCCCCCTATTTTGACAATAATCTAGTGGTCATGCCACTTCCAAAATTAACCAACCCAACAAATTAAGACAATATAATTATTTAAGGATTTATTAGGGCGAAATAAATTAAGGTTTTTAAAAAAATTAAACAACCAACTTCCATATCCAACCACATCCGTCCAATATAATCCAACATCAACAACAAACCAACAAATGTGTATCATGCACTCCTTCTACTTCATCTACTCAATTAATTAGTATTCTAAAAGGAGCGCCTAGGCTTGAAGCTTGGGCGAAACACCCCGCCTTAACCTTTTTACGCCTTATTCTTGGTAAAAGGCTTAAGTCGCACTTTAAAAAAAATATAAACGCTTTAGTAAAACGATATCGCCTTTTAAAGACTTTTTTTTAAAATCGGACCAATGTCTCATTCAAAACAATCAAAAGACAAATGGTATCCCAAATCTCTCCGCCTCTTGTCCAAAAAAATGCGCGTTTTCTCTTTTTTTTCTAAGTATTTAAAGAAAATAGTATTATAGTTTGCATATATTCAAACATATTTTAAGATATGTACAATTTTAGTATTTTTAATAGCCTTGTTATAGTTAAAAATATTAAAATATATTTAAAAGGACCTGAACGCCTTTTCACACCTTTTTACGCATAAGGCCCGCCTAGGCTTCTAAGGCTTAAGAGTTGCCCTCCACGCCTCGGTCACGCCCCGCGTCTTTTTGAACCTTGGGCATTAATAATTTCTAACCAATTTCAAACCTAAATAAGAATATACAATAAGATTTAATCGATATTAACAATACCTATTAATTTCAATCCCACCTAACATTACCCAATCAACATTAACAATTAATTTCAAGTCCTAAACTAAAAATAAAAATACCCAATCAATATTTATAATTACTAAAACCAAATTGACCCCCTCCCTCACTCACCCCCCAGCCCCCCCACCCCCCACTGCCCCCGTTCCCCCCACCACACACACACACACACACGTACACACCTACCTGCACACACACCACCCAGATCCCCTGCCCCCTCCTCCCCTCCCCCCCACCACACACACACGCACATGCACACATGCACACCTTTACCCCCACCCACCTGCACACACACACACACATATACAAAGAAAAGAGAGAGAGAAAAAACTCACCCGAAAATATATATATATATATATATATATATATATATATATATATATATAGAGAGAGAGAGAGAGAGAGAGAGAGAGAGAGAGAGAGAGAGAGCAGTCGCGCTTAAAGAGAATTTGGAGGGAAGTCAAAACGATGGGAAAAAAAGGGGAAAGGTTTTTTTTACTAACAAAGTTGTCACGAACCTGTCACGGTCAATAATCGTGACAAATCCGTGATAGCTTGTCACGGTCATTGATCGTAATAAAAAATACGTGTTTTTTTATCACGGTCAATGACCATGACAAGGCTGGCCGGCCGGCTGAAAGGTGACAATTTGGCCTCTTTAGTGTAGTGACTTTCTTTTCTTCACTTTTCTCACTCTTTTCATGCTTAATTGCAATCACAAAGCAAGAACATCATTCAATCCCAAGTAACATTCGAAACATAGGTAAGGAAGGTGATATACATGGTTTATACTCCAATGAGGAGTTGGTTATGGGATTTTGGGAATATGAAACGAAAGGATCTCAAAGGGGTTGACTAGGGAAAGATACGGTGATGTCAAGGCTAATATGGGAGATATAATAAAGATGGTCTATGATCAATTCCTAAAGTTTACGCAATTCTCGAGTCAAAACAACTTTAAAAATCATGCTCAAGTAACACATTTCATAAATGAACTCAATTACTGAACGATCAATAAAAGAATAGAGCGTTTACCAATGAGTTCAACGTTTTCAAAGAGGAAAGATAGTGTATAGAACTCACAAACGAAGAAGTGCCCAAAGCTCACTCGGTGTAAGTATATATAATGAAACAAAAGATTACGGAGTTATAAAAATCTTAAACCAAATCAATATAACAATAAAAGCACATGTGCTCATGGGATAAAGTTTAATTCATGAAGTTATTCATAATATCAATGATTTGAGGACTAAAGTATAATAACTTCTAAAATCGAGAGCATGCATCGTTGAGTTGTCAATTGGATCGGGCAATTATTGAAATTTCCCATCGAAAACAAGGCAAAATGCCAAACAAAGGAGAAAAAAGAAAGAAAATATTTTTGAAAATTTTTAATTTTAACAAAAAGCATGATTTGTAACTAATATGTGATCATGCTAGTAACAAAAAGCATGCTTTGTAACAAAAAGCATGCTTTGTAACTAACAAGGCAAACATGCTTTGACCAGTAGGTATATATTTGAAGCCCGGAACATATTAGAATTCAGTTGGAATGTAGTGTTGAATTTACGAGTGCCCGACGAGTAATTTCCTATTTTTATGATGCGACAACTGGATTTAAATTCTTAGGAGTGATAAGTTAGGATTTGGGACATGAATAAGGACTTCGGAGTACTGAATTAATATGTGGGAAAAATAGGAGACTTAGTAACCTCTTCGGTTAGGTTTTAAGTACTCGAAACTATACGACGTGAGACTTATCGGCGAAATATATTATATATAATCCAGAATAATAATCGTGTACGAATTAGACTCATGGTATAGGGCTGAGAATATGCCTTTAATAATATAACAGTTATCTAAGTTGTGTGAATGCTTAGTATATGGACTATTATGTGTATGCCATACCTACCATACTTACTATCACGGGAGGTCGACTTTCGAAATAGGACCGTCTAATCTTTGAGTACCTACGGGGGGATTTGGATTGGTACCTTAAGGACATAAGGTTGTGAATGGCTTATTTGTGAGTTGATAATTCAGTTGACCATGGGAGAGTAGGTATGTGCATGACCCATGGGTATATGAACTATGTCCGCCTCCAATATGTGTGATTTTGTTTATTGCAACGGGTCCTGAGCGATTCAGAACACGTAGTCCTTATGTACGTGATGTACCAGAATTTGATAGCAGAGTATGTGTGCACCGCAGCTTAGCCTAGGAGTGCCCTATTTGTATATTTTTGATGAGAATAATATACTTGTATTTATTTCGGACTCTTTGTTAAAGTGTGAATATGAATAACTAAGACATTTTGAATGGGATTAAAAAAATGAGAATTTTCTATCGTAATTGTTATAAATTAATCTGATCAATGAAAAGGTGAGTTACAAGCAGGATATATTAGAATGATAGGAATAGGCCCCTATATTATAATGCGAGGACATGAAGTGGTACGTACTAGTTAGTTAACGACATAACTAGGACGGGTTAAGGATATACGTTAGACATGCACATTAGTTGAGGGGTGAGGAACTCATGTGAGAGCACGTAACTAACATGTATATAATATTCACTGTTTAATGCAATTAATCACTTGCTATATTTTTAAACTGCTGTCACCTCGGGCTCTGACCTGTTTTCTTTCAAATCTATTTTTGTTGTAAAACCTTTTAGGTGCTCAGCCACAGGGACGCCAAGTATAGGAGTTCCATTACATTGACGTGCCGTAGCTATTGTGAAAGTTATAGGATCTCAGTATTAGACGCCTCCACATTCCGCATTTGATTCTATTCAGGTTCATTCATCAGTTAGGTCATGTCGCCCATGTAATACCCCGTGATTTTTATCACTTTTAAAATGGGTTATATTTTAAATTAATGAATTAATTGGATTTTATTATTAATTAATTCATTTGAGTTTTATCCAAAGTGTGGATATTAAAATGGATGATCCTGAATATTACTTAAAGATATTTAGGTTATATATGAATGTGATGTCATTGATATGATGGTGTGATATAAATTCGGTAATTTGAATTTTTAGTCTGACGCGGTATGGGACATGTCGGGACTAATTTGTTAAATTAAAAAGGAAATTTATTTTCTATAAACCTTATAGTCATTTCGACTGCGTCGTTGCATCTAGAAGATTTGAAATAGTCAGAAAAGTCTATTTGGATGTTGAATTTTGAGTCTCGGGTCACTTGGAAATGAATAGACAACCCAAAAGGGCATTTTGGTCATTTTTCTAGGGGGGATGAATAGTGACTTCGGATTTTGTCCTATTATAAGTATTGGTATATTAAGTGTACATGGGTTATACATCTCCTCTTCACAAATTAGAGAAGTCATCTTCCTAGAGAGAGTGAAAGGGTGCTTGGGAAGGGAAAAGCTTACTTGGGAAGGAGAAGAACAAAGAACTAAGAGTCACCACCACCAACCACCACCGGAAGCTCACCGACAAAGGGAGAACCACCTGAGATATACTACACCAAAGGATCAGACCTTTAGAAAAGGCAAGTGTTTAACAATGGAAATTTAAGTTTGTATATTGTCCATGTTAGAATAGTTATGAAAAGAGAAGATTATTTATGTTTGGAAGAAATAATGGAGTTATTAAATGGATTTCTGGAAACTGAAATGATATAGGAATTAAACTCATGTTGTAGGTAGTTAGTAATACACGAAATAGTCATGAATCTGTTGGAGAAATTATGAAAACCATTGATGTGTTCTTGAAGAAAATATATGCTGTTAATTTTCTGGAAATAAGGAGAGAAACATGCTTTTTAATCCAATCTCTTGATGATTCTAGGATGTTTAGATCATTAGAAATCATTTGTATATGTTGGTATATCATGTAGTAAGGATTATAAGTCATTTTGGATGTTAATATGAAGGTTAGAATGAATATAAATGGTGAAACCCGTAGTTGCAGAAATGCAGAAAACTGGGCTGTTACTGGAGCGATCGATCGATCGACCCCTTGCCTTCGATCGATCGACCTCCCCAGAATTCCTATAGTTGTTTCTTTTTATTGTTGGTTCTTATCCCAAAACTTTGGTAGATCTTTAGTGATTGTTAATTGGATATTATGGGACTTATATTAGTTCAGTAAGCCCTAGATAAGATTTGAATTAATTTGATTAAGATTTAATTGGTTAGAATAATGATAATTAAATTAAAGGAATTTCGGTTGCTAGATTCAATTGTTGGACTTTAATTGGTATGCATGAGGATTAAAGATAGGACCAGTAGGGGTGATTGAATATAACACCTGGGTATCCTTAAGTTTACAAGAGGGTTTAATCCTAAGTGAAAGAAGAGGTGCTTATAAGAGATTTGAAACTATCGGTTTTAACCCTAATAAAAGGGAGAATTTAATTCGTAGTAATTAGGGAGATATGATGATATGGACCAGTAGGATATTAGTGACTTCTTACTGAATACATGTGGAGGAAAAACCTATTTGAACCTTGAATATTGAGTGAGGCTCGGGGATAATTAAATTAAGAAGTAAAGTTATGATATTTTAATACGTGGGAATTAAAGAGATATAATGCTACGTATGGGGATAATCTAAGGGTAATTTGAGTACCTTGTTGATAATATATTATAGGTATGATAATGCCTATTTGATTGATTGATGATTATGTGTATGACATACCTAGCTTACTTTCTATCGACGTGAGGTTTGCGCGTGAGGGCAGTCATATCCTGATGAATCCATGGGATCTTTGATTTGTCGCTCGAGAACATAGGTCTATGAAAGACTTATCGGGGAGTTGATAAGTCCGCTGACTGTGGGTATGTAGGTATGTGCGTGATCCATGGATACGAGAACTATGATTATGTGTATGACATACCTATCTTACTTGCTATCGACGGGAGGTTTGCGCGTGAGGGCAGTCATATCCTGATGAATCCATGAGATCTTTGATTTGTCGCTCGAGAACATAGGTCTATGAAAGACTTATCGGGGAGTTGATAAGTCCGCTGACTGTGGGTACGTAGTTATGTGCGTGACCCATGGATACTAGAACTATGTTCGCCTCCAATTTATTTGTTGATGTTTTTGGTTCGAGAAATCCTTACCGAACCTTTTGTCCCCTATTCGGCGACCAACGATATTAGGACATGATAGCAGAGTAATGCATTGCACCGCAGCTACGACTCGGGGTGACGTATTATATAATGGATTAAATGAATGAATGGATATATTGTGGTTAAATCGTCTACTGTGTGATAATTGTAGATAATGGCAAATTGAGATAAAGAACTGAAGTAAGTTAATGAATGTTTATTCTTAAAGAATTGAAAAGCTTGTTTTATGTTAATTAGAAACAATTCATAAATGAAAAATGTATAAGAAAAATTATATAACGTATGGTATGGGACATATGGGGTTATGATATGGGAATGGAATTATATTATGGAATTAGTAATGAGGAACCATTAACTAGGAAGTTAATAAGAAACTTTAAGTGTGCACTCCAGTTGAGAGGTGAGAATAGCAAGTGAGAGTTGGATGCTAACATGTACATAATAAATGCTTTATTGCACTTGTTAAATACTTGTTGTTTTAAAAATCATTTTTCACAATTGGGCTCTGACCGTTTCCTTGCATATTTTCTTTTCTATTGTATCTTCTATATCAGGTGTCCAGCAGCAGGGACGCCAACCCTAGCAGATTATGTGAACTATGGAGCTATGGAGTTTTTGCTTAGACGCCTATCATCTTTTGATTCACAGTATTCTTAGTTAGGGCATGTCGCCCAAAGGATTCAGTTATCTTTTCCTATCGGAGTCAAATACTATTGTATTCGTGTCATTTTAATACCTTTGTTATTGTTTGGATTACTTTAATGGATTAATGTTATTTGGGAATGTTTATTCCAATTGCATTTAAATTCTTTTGTGTTATCTGTTCGGTTATCAGTTTTGTAGAATAAAATGTGTTGTGTTATTCTTAAATTGTAAATGGATTTTGTTGAATTAAAATTTGAAAAGTTTTTAACACCAGTTTAATTGAGTATTGGGTGAGTTGTAAATGTTTTCGACAGTGATGCTAAGAATGATCCAACTGTATATTCTGTTTTAAATTGGTATGGGGTTGGCCACCCAGTATTTAATTAAGCGGGGTGTTACAGCCCATTTCCATTTAGAGATTGCATTATTAGACTTTCAGTCTCATTTAAGTGTTGGATTTATTTATTTATTCAGACTTTTTATTGGGATTTATTCACTATTTGGATTATTCAGGGGAGTGTTACTCCAGACTCATTTTATTTATTCCATTTTTATTCTATTGTGATTGTGATGTGGATGTGGTGTAGTTAGCTTATAATTTAATTGGTTGCATGTTAATTTAATAAAATTTGGCAACTCACTTTTTAAATATTACGTGGATAGTAATTGTTTAAAAAAAATATTTTCGACAGTGATGCTATGAACTGAACTAACTTGACATTTTGTATTAATTTGAATAAAGGAATAACTACACGGTATTTAATTAGTCGGGGTGTCATAGGTGGTATCAGAGCCAGGTTCTAGCATCCTTAGGACCTGTACAGATTGTTATGTTTTCGCGTAGTGTCCTTTGATATAGAGCCCTATATTTTATAATTGTTGTACTCTTTTGTGTATCTTACGTTCTTAATCTATTTTGAGATAATAATTGTGTACTTATAAAACTTCTCTCTCATTTCAGATGCCTCCTTGACGTGCACAGCGAGTTCCCAGGGGTGCCCAGCCCGAGCCTCAGCCTGCACCAGTTTAAGGTTCTATGAACGCTGCGAAAGTTTCCGCCATTATAGCCCAGACGGAAAATGTCACGTTAGCAGTTGTGCATCAGGCACCACCTTAGGCACCGATAGTAGACATAGTCCAGGCTCATGTATTCCCGTCTTCTTGGGAACGGGTCCGTGATGCCTTTTAGAAGGCGCACCCTCTGGAGTTTACAGGGAGCTCTAATGTTGTTGTGTCGAGCCAGTGGAAGAAGGACATCCAAAGACACTTGAGGATGTATGAGTGTACAGATGTGCAGAGGCAGATACTGGATACTTTTAAGCTGGTAGGATCAACATTGCAGTGGTGGGAGTCCATTACCACCGCAAAGGAGAGAGATGTTCTTTCTATTCAGGAATTCTGGGTGCAGTTCGATCGCAAATATTTCCCCTTAGCGGTTCACATCGAGATGAGGCAAAAATTGATTAAACTTAATTTGGAAGGGAGGACAGTAGCATAGTACGAGGCCGAATTCACTAATCTTATGAACATCGTTCTCGATGAGATTCCTACTGAAGAGAAGAAAATCCAGAAGTTCACGGATGGGTTGATGTGGAGGATTCGTCAGCACTTGCTGGGTAATCTCTCGTTGACCACCTATTTAGATGTGGTTAACGCAACATTACTTAACTTCCAGGACCACCGCTTCTATTTGTCAGAGGGTAAGCGAGCAGGAGAGTCCATCCAGCAGGGAAGGACGGGGGGTAATGGTGCCAGCGGGGAACAATCATCTCAGGGTCAGCATAGGCAGGGTGATCAGAGTTCCCAGCAGGGGGATTATAAGAGATATAGATCAGGAGGTTTTCAGCATGGTCAGGGAGGTTTTAGGCATGGCCAGCAAGGTCAGAACGGCCATCAGGGCCAGCATGGCTAGGGTAGCGTGGTAACGGTCATCAGGGCCGTGGGAAGTGGGGTCTAAGAGGGGGAAACTTTGCAGGGAAATTAGAGTTGACAATTTTTGACCCGATAACCCATTTACGGTAATAACCCAAAATGACCCGAACATAACCCGTTTAGCTTGTATAGATTTAAGAGTACCTAAAACTTATACTAAAATAAAAATCAACGCGACCCGAAAATGACACGACTAACCCGAATTACCACCCTTAGGGAAATGTTTCATATGTGGAAAAATTGGCCACAAATGCCAGGAGTGTCCTGAAAGGGACAAGGCCCCGCAGCAGGGTGCTCAACATGAGCCCCAGAGACTTATGTTTCCCGCCGCCCTCCCAACACCACCACAGATGCCAGTATTGCCACCTATCCCAGCAGTCCTAGTTCAGTAGGGACAACTTCAGTACGACCGAGTTTACTAGCTCCAACAGGCCACAGTCTCGCAGGATCCACCCGTGATTGGGGGTATGTTTTCTATTCAGGGGACTATGGGGCGTATTTTATTTGACACGAGAGCCACACACTATTTTATTGCCATGAGGTTTCCATGCGCTATGGGGTTATTAGATTCCGCGAAGAGCACTATTACTTGTGTAGATTCACCTTTGAGTAGGGATTCTGTGATTTCTCTTATATGTAGAGGCGTGGGCATAGAGATTGGGAGGTTTACTTTGCCTGCCAACATGTTAGTATTATATATGTTCGAGTACGATTCGATTATTGGTATGGATTGGCTGGTTGCGTATCGAGCCATGATTGATTGTTTCAGTAGGAGTATTATTTTTTTCATACCCGAACAGGAGATGTTCTTAGTGGTGATGCCTCGTCCTGAGGGAGGATCGTCCGCTCACTTGTACTATATAAAGGAGGAGACCTCTAGGGAGGTAGTGATACCACTTGATTCGATTCCAGTTGTTAGGGAGTTCGCTGACGTATTCCAGGATATTACGGGAGTACCTCCTAGTAGAGAGATAAACTTTGTTATAGATTTGATGCCCGACACTCGACCGATAGCCCTCGCACCTTACCGTATGACTCCAGCAGAGATGAGGGAGCTACGAGATCAGATATAGCAACTGTTGGGTCAGGGGTTTATCCTTAGGAGTACATCACCGTGGGGTGCTGCTGTGCTGTTCGTTAAGAAGAGGGATGGATCTTTAAGGTTGTGCGTAGATTACGGTGAGTTGAATAAAGTCACGATACAGAATAAGTATTCGTTGCCCCGAATCGATGACTTATTCGACCAGTTGAGAGGAGCTGTCTTCTTCTCAAAGATTGACTTGATATCGGGATACCATTAATTACGTATCAGGGAGCAGGATGTCTCGAAGACTGCCTTCTTGATGAGATATGGTTCCTACGAGTTCAGGGTTATGCCTTTTGGCCTAACCAACGCCCTAACCGTGTTTATGGACTTGATGAATAGGGTGTTCAGAGAGTTCCTAGACCAGTTCATCATTATCTTCATTGATGACATTATGGTTTACTCCCAGACAGAGGAGTAGCATGCTGAGCACTTGAGACAGGTTTTACAGACGCTGCGTCAGAACGAGTTGTATGCAAAATATGAGAAGTGAGGGTTTTGGCTGAAGGACGTTGAGTTTTTGGGGCATATCATTTCAGACAGGGGGATATTTGTTGATCCGGGGAAGGTATCAGTGGTGAGGGAGTGGGGATAGCCCACAACACTGACAGAGATACATAGTTTCTCAGGATACTACAGGAGGTTTATTCGTGAGTTCTCGAAGATAACGGGTCCTTTGACACATCTGACTCGCAAGGGTGTGCCATTTATTTGGAGCAATGCCTGCTAGTTGTCTTTCGACGAGTTAAAGGAAAAGTTTACCTCAGCACCAGTGTTAGCATTGCCCATGCCGGGAGTGGAGTATCTAGTCTACACTGATGCGTCCTTACTAGGACTTGGGGGTGTACTGCAGCAGAAGATTCAAGCTATAACTTATGCTTCCCGTAAGTTTAACCCTCACGAGAATAATTACCCCACCCATGACTTGGAGTTAGCGGCAATCGTATTTGCTCTTCGAATTTGGAGACATTATCTCTTGGGGGAGAAATTTTGTTTATTCACAGACCACAAGCCATTACAATACCTCTTCACGCAGAAGGAGTTGAATATGCATCAACATCGATGGCTTGAGTTTGTGAAGGATTATCAGTTCGATATCCAATACCACCCAGGAAAGGCTAACGTGGTAGCAGACGCGTTGAGCCGCAGGCCGATAGGTGAGATGGCCGAGGTGTGGAAAGCGAAGTGGAATGAGTTAGGACACCAGGATGTAGTGGCCTGATCATTCATGACTGTGATGACAGTTACGCCCCAGATCATTACGAGAGTTATACAGGCCCAGGCAATAAACCCGTTCTGTCAAGAGCAGATAATAAGATTACTAGCAGTGGGGGTCGAGTCTTACACTGTTACTTCATACGGGGGCTTACGCTTTAAAGGAAGGTTAGTTGTTCCTGAGGGGGAGGACTTGCGACACGAGGTAATGACAGAGTCGCACGGTTCATGATTTGCGGTACATCCTAGTGGAGATAAGATGTACCAGGATATGAGGCGATAGTATTGGTGGAGCGGGATGAAGAGAGATATTACTGAGTTCGTTTCGAAATGTGCCACTTGTCAGCTAGTAAAGGTGGACCATCAGAGGCCGGCAGGACTTTTACAGCCATTAGAGATTCCTATGTGGAAATGGGAGAGCATTTCCATGGACTTCATCACGGGGTTACCTACATCACCGAGAGGTCACGACTCCATATAGGTGATCGTGGATCGGTTGTCAAAGGTTGCTCACTTTGTGCGAGCCCGGACAGACTACACTACGAAACAATATACCTAGATCTTCATAGCTGAGATAGTGAGACTCCACGGGGTGTCTCTCAATACCGTGTCCTACAGAGACAAGATATTTGTGTCACGATTTTGGGAGAGTTTTCAGGAAGCCATGGGTACGAATTTGCGGCTGAGTACAACATATCACCCGCAGACAGATGGGCAGACCGAGCGAACGAATCAGATGTTAGAAGACATGTTACGTATGTTCATCTTAGACTTTGGAGGTGGTTAGGAGCAGTATCTTCCATGGGTGGAGTTTGCATATAATAAATCCTACCAGTTCACTATTGGTATGGATCAATTCGAGGTGTTGTACGGTAGACCTTGTCGTTCCCCAGTATGTTGGCTAGAAGTGGGGGATAACAAACTCCTTGGGCCGGAGGTAATTCAGGATACTTCGACGAGGATAGAGATGATACGGAGCTGTATTCGGGTAGCTCAGGATCGACAAAAGAGTTACGTCGATGCCAAGAGGTCCTTTCGAGAGTTCAATATGGGGGACCAGGTGCTGCTTAGAGTGTCTCTTATGAAGGGGATTGTGCGTTTCGGGAAGAAGGGGAAGTTGGCGCTTAGATATGTGGGGCCATTCCCTATCATTGAGCGAATTGGGCCAGTTGCGTATAGATTTGGGTTACCGGAATACTTGGATAGGGTCCATGACGTGATCCACATTTCCTATCTGAGGAGATATCTTCGAGATGATTTGGCCCATACTCACATTTCTTTAGAGGATATCGATCTATAGCTTGATAGTTGCTATGAGGAGGGGAGAATTGCTATTCTAGACCATATCGAGAGGAAATTGAGGTCGAAGATAGTACCGTTAGTACGTGTTCAGTGACGACATCATAATGCCGAGGAGTCTACCTGGGAGGGCGAGGATGAGATGCGCGAGCGTTATCCAGAGTTATTTTTGCCAGGTATATTTTATTTCTGAATTTCGGGATGAAATTCTGTTATTAGGGGGAAAGTATGTAATACCCCGTAATTTTATTGATTTTATTTAATGGGATTAATTAAATTAAATGGGATAATTATTTAGAAATTAATCCGGATTGAAATACTAGCGAGACGAGAGTTAGTATTTGATTATGATAATAATGTTGAATATTACTGGGTGAATATAGTAATATATGATTATGAAATTTATTAAAATTGTCGCGAGTCATAAATACGACAATTCGGGAAATTTAGTTAGGACGCGTGTGTCAGTCGCGTCAGAAATCGTTTTAAATATATTTAAAATTAAATTATAATTTTATTATCCGTATGGTCATTTTGAGTGCGCTAGCGTGCCCAGAATGGTCGAAATAGTCAGAAAATACTAGCCGGGGGTTTAGTTTGGGTTCCAGGACATTTTTAGGCCAAATCGGCAACCCGAGAAGGTATTTTAGTCATTTTAATTTTTAGGGAATATTGACCCACGAAATTTAGGCTTTATTTATCAGCCAATTTTAGGGCCATTATCTGTCAAAAGCGAAGAGTGGGCAACGTGAGAAGAGATGAGAAATTACAAGGAAGCTTTCAAGGCCATAACCACCACACACCACCACTATCGCCGGATTTGTGACTGGAGAGAGGAAGAGAACCAACCCTTATCGTCATCAAAGGATTAGAACATCAAATTTCCAGGCAAGTGATTTGATTCATTAAGTTTCAGTGAATAATTTATCCATGATAGTTTAGGATTTGATGATATCCATGATCATATTGAAAACTAATGAAACTTGGAGATGAAACCTTAATTCTGAGTATAAATTGTATGTAGTTTGATTCTGGAAGTATTCTATTAACGAAATCAGAAACCATACTTACTTAAAAACGGATTATGTAGATGTGTATGATGATTCTTGAAGAAAATAGAAAAATATGATTTTTCATGATAATAGGATGATTTGATCCAAGAAAAGTCTAATTGATAATGATTTAAGAGTTTTGGAATGTTAAGAATCATGTAATTAGGTTGTATAATGACCCAGTATGCTTACTTTAGGATTTAACATCTTGTAATGAAGATTTGGGACAAAAATGGGACTGAAAACGAAGGAAACCCATAGCCTGCACGTGCTTGATCGATCGATCGACATTCATAGGTCGATCGATCGATTGGGCTCGATCGATCGACACCCATAGGTCGATCGATTGATTGGTCTCGATCGATCGACACCCATAGGTCGATCGATCGATCTCCCCAGAAACTGTGACCTTTTTTCCCCTTTATGAATTTAAGTGTTGTCGGCCATCGAACGTTGTAGTTGGGGATTATGTGAATACATTAGGACTTGAGGGAGACCAGTAGGGATATATTTGAAGTCCGAAACATATTAGAATTCGGTTGGAATGTAGTGTTGAATTTACGAGTGCCCGACGAGTAATTTCCTATTTTTATGATGCGACAACATGATTTAAATTCTTAGGAGTGATAAGTTAGGATTTGGGACATGAATAAAGACTTCGGATTACTGAATTAATATGTGGGAAAAATAAGAGACTTAGTAACCTCTTCGGTTAGGTTTTAAGTACTCGAAACTATTTGACGTGAGACTTATCGGGGAAATATATTATATATAATCCGGAATAATAATCGTGTACGAATTAGACTTATGGTATAGGGCTGAGAATATACCTTTAATAATATAACAGTTATCTAAGTTGTGTGAATGCTTAGTATATGGACTATTATGTGTATGACATACCTACCATACTTGCTATCACGGAAGGTCGGCTTTCAAAATATGACCGTCTAATCTTTGTGTGCCTACGGGGGATTTAGATTGGTACCTTAAGGACATAGGGTCGTGAGTGGCTTATTTGTAAGTTGATAAGTCAGCTGATCATGGGAGCGTAGGTATGTGCGTGACCCATGGGTATGTGAACTATGTCCGCCTCCAATATGTGTGATTTTGTTTATTACAACGGTTCCTGAGCGATTCGAAACACGTAGTCCTTATATACGTGATGTACCGGGATTCGATAACAGAGTATGTGTGCACCGTAACTTAGCCTAGGGGTGCCCTATTTGTTTATTTATGCTGAGAATAATATACTTGTATTTATTTCGGACTCTTTGTTAAGGTATGAATATGAATAATTGAGACATTTTGAATGGGATTAAAAAAATGAGAATTTCCTATCGTAATTGTTATAAATTAATCTGATCAATGAAAAGGTGAGTTACACGCAGGATATATTAGAATGATATGAATAGACCCCTATATTATAATGTGAGGACAGAAAGTGGTACATACTAGTTAGTTAATGGCATAACTAGGACGGGTTAAGGATATACGTTAGGCGTGCACATTAGTTGAGGGGTGAGGAACTCATGTGAGAGCACGTAACTAACATGTATATAATATTCACGGTTTAATGCAATTAAACACTTGCTATATTTTTAAATTGTTGTCACCTCGGGCTTTGACCTGGTTGCTTTCAAATTTATATTTCTTGTAAAACCTTTTAGGTGCCCAGCTATAGGGACGCCAAGCATAGGAGTTTCATTACATTATCGTGCTGTAGCTATTGTAAAAGTTACAGGATCTCGATATTAGACGCCTCCACATTCTGCATTTGATTCTATTCAGGTTCATTCATCAGTTAGGGCATGTCTCCCATTTCCATTTAGAGATAGCATTCTTATAATTTTAGTCTCATTTCAGTGTTGGATTTATTTATTTGTTCAGACTTTGTTTTGAGATTTATTCAGTATTTGGATTATTCAGGGGAGTGTTACTCCAGACTCATTTTATTTATTCCATTATTATTTTATTGTGATCGTGACGTGGATGTGGTGTAGTTAGCTTATAATTTAATTGGTTGCATGTTAATTTAATTTAATAAAATTTGGCAACTCACTTTTTAAATATTACGTGGCTAGTAATTGTTTAAAAAAAAATATTTTCGACAGTGATGCTATGAATGGAACCAACTTGACATTTTATATTAATTTGAACAAAGGAGTAGCTACCTGGTATTTAATTAGTCTGGGTGTCACAGAAGCATCTCAAAATAACATTCTCATTTAAGAATCGAGTCAAAGTCCTCAAGACTTTCAACCGATTCTTGTGATAAATTTAATGGTTCGAGAATAGTAGGGAATAAAGGAAAGGAAGGACCATCAACCTCACTACAATTGGAAGAATTAATAAGAGGTTGGAATTCGAGAGTGCTTGGATCACTCTCAATTATTTCTTCCTCAAAAAGCGGTGGAGGTGAAACGCAAGTTTCAACCTCAACCCGACTTTGTGAAGAAATGATTTCATCTAGTTTGGCATTATTTTCTAAAAACCAAGCCTGAGAACTCTCATACCGGTCATTCAATTCCTTAATCATTAACTCATGGTTATACCAACAAGAAGACATATGTTCTTCTGCGATTTTCTCATAGCTAACAGATTCCCCGCTTCCCAAATTGTCCGCATATGGCGATGAGGGATTACTTACATATGCCACGCTTAATGCGTTCATCTTCAAGAATTTGTTGGCATTTTCTCATTGCCTTGGGAGTATAACTTGGAAAACTACTCACATAAAAATTAAGGTTATCTAAAGAGTTATAGCAAGACATTTTAAAATAGGCAATTCAATAAAGGTACATGCACCAAAATTTCAATTTCTCGAAACAATCTAGCTCAAGTAAAAAATAAAGGATAAAATAAAGAATACAAATATGAATAAAAGAAATATTACAAAATAATAAAGCAACTACAATCTATAACTAAACACTCCCCGACAACGGCACCATTTTGATCGGGCGCGAACCACATGCTCGTGTAAGGGCACCGTCGAACGCCTAAATGCAATAAACCTAAACTACAACTACACTTGTGATATAAGTATAGCGGTAAGTCGGGTATCGTAAGAAATCCACAGAGAATGTCGTATAGATTTTAATCGATTTATTACTTCAAGAATAAAAATGCAAAAGGTGATAGGTAGGTTATGGTGAAAAAGGAAAAGAAAGAAAGGTTAAAACTAAATTACAACTAATTTAAACGAGAGTCGGGATCGCATTCCCGCCCCGGGATAAACAACGCATAGTTAGAATTTCGGTTCGAAAGCTATTTAACCGAGCATTTCAATTAAGCATAAACATCACATAATAAGGAATCTAATCCAAAGTTGCGAGATTAAACATTTAACAAAAATGGTCACACGCGGATTAAATTCGGATTATCGCTATAAACACTAATGCTGCATGACAAAGAAAGTCAAACGCATAATAATCAGACTTTAATACATGAGGTTTCAATTAAACGCAATTTTACACAAAACCTAACTTTTGGAGCTCGAAACCCATTAATGGCAGAAACGCAACCCCAACCTTATTAAACTACTGACTAGGCATGGATAAACTAATTAAACAACTAATTAAGTAAATCAAACAAAAATAAATTAACCACTACAAATTATCTAGGCATGTAAATGGAAGACATAATGGAAATTAAGTTAAAATAAGGGAATGAGAAGATGAATAGTAATTAACTTACATAAAATGGGCAAAACACCTAAGAGAAGTGGAGGAGAGGGCAAAAGATCCCTATACAAACCCTAAAATCCATTACAAAATGAAAGATATTTTCTCCAAATGAGGAGAAATCAATTTATACATAAACCCTAGGTGGCAAACTTGTAAATAAGAAGAAATAAAATCTACAGGACCGCATCGATTCAGTTTTGGCCGAATCAATTCGAAAACAGGGGAATAAAAAAAAGTTGCTTCTGGTGCCAAATCGAATCGATTTGGCCTTGGCCGAATCGATTCGGTTTAGCAGGTTTGCAATTCTGCAACTTTTTCCAACAATACGAAAAATGCCGTAACTTCTTCGTTATAAATTCGAATTAGGCACAGTAGGAGGCTAAACGAAGATAATTAAGATTAATGCAACATATATAACATCCAAGAATACATTAGTCCCGAAACCTAAATGATGATCTGACTAAAATTCCCTTGAATGTGCCCTTGAGTGTGATTTTAAAGACAAAATTATCCTAAAAATGCCATAACTTCTTCACTATACATCGGAATCATGCACCGTCGGCAACCACGCGAAGAGAAATCAAAGGGATTCAACTTTCGTGAAGAGTTCGGGATTAAAACCCGAATGTTGAAATTACTAAAATGCCCCCGAAGATGCAATTGTGTACGAAATTTCGCCGGAATGCTACCGAACTTCACACTAAGCACTTTAATACCTACAAAAGCGCAATTATACCTCATATAACATATAGACATAAAAGTTGAGATTGTCTGGTTAACGAGCATAATTATAGGCATTAATGTGCCCGATAGGGGCTAAAATGTGTAAATAAAGAGGATGGATAAATAGAATATTCGTGCCGAATCAATAATACATCTTGAGCACACCAACCATACATGAAATACTCACACCCTTCTTCCACTTTTGTGGAACACCCACGGGTGAGGGAAAATACCTCACCACTCACCCTAAATCCTAACCTTTGGAAGAAGACTCTATCTCTCATTTGTGTCGTGTTGGTGTATTTAATCCTTCTCACGAGGGTCATATTTATTAGCAAGCAAACAACAAACATGTTGTGGAGAATATAGCAACAACATGCAGTTAACAATGGTTAACCAACTTGTGGCTCAAAAGTTTCCACGTGTCCACCTAACTTGTGGTTCACATTGGTTCACTTAACACGTGTCTCTAAATTCTCCACTCAACTTGTGGATCCAATTGCTCCACCAAACTTGTGGGTCACATGCTACCACTTATCCAACATGCAATTGGTTGTTAACTTTAATAACTAACCCGATGAAGGAAAAGTAGATTCAAATGAGGTTTCATACAATATTTCTCCTCCTCATCCTCCTCCTCTCTCTCTCTCTCTCTCTCTCTCTCTCACACACACACACACACACACACACACACACACACTGACACAAAATAAAGCATCATCATATTTGTTTTATAAAGAAAAAGTTATATATTGTAATTTTATAACATATAATAACAATAGAGCATTATATTTCATTCATTGTTAAAGCGAAGTAAGTTAAAAGGGCTAGGATTAAATTAGAATAAATATAAAGTGTTTAGATATACAATCCTTCAATAAAAAATGGGGTCTTTTTGATAAAACACCGGTTCAATCGTACGATATTTGACTTAACCTCAATTTTTGAAATAAATATTCATACACCCAATTTCATGCAAACCGACACCCTTTCATGAAAATCATCACTTATTTCATTCAAATCGACACCCATATCAAGTAAAACAATACCCCTGTCATAGAAAAACAACACTTATTTTGTTCAAATCGACCTTATTTGCATGAAATTGATGTTATGACTAATTTTAAAAAATTGAGGTTAAGTCAAATATCACATTATCAACTAAGATTTTACAAAAAAACCCAAAAAGTGTCATTTGTAGAATTTGCGACGAAATTCCATGAAAAATATCATACAATAAATCACTCGATATAAATTATGAAAAATTATAGGAATATATATTTTTACGGTTTACGATGTTATGAAAATATATAAAATAGTGTTAATACTGTATCGCTTTTCATTGCGTCTTATATTTTGTAGGTGTGTTATTTTTGTGTGTGTTCGAAGGGGATGTAAATGATTTATTTATGAAACTGTTATTAAGCTTCCAATTGATTTTTTTTTTCTCTCGTTCAATTGCTTGAACGGTCTGTCCGCATCTTATAACGGTATTATAGTACTTTATTTATTCATTCCATCCGAAATTTAGAGTTCATATTTTTATTTTGTATATCATTGATTATATCCCCCCCCCCCCCCCCCCCCCCCCAAAATAAAAAAAATAAATAAATAGTGAATTTCAATTTGTGACCGTTAAAATAAGTAATGGAATGTGTAGAGGTGATTGATTAGTGAATATTAAAGTCGAGGCTTTAAAAACCTGTCACCCACTTGAGGTCGATCCCACCATTCTGTGGGTGCGATCCGTGAGACCTCATAGACCCTCTCTTCCATTTCAACCTCCTCTAACCCACAAATTGTCTGCAACTGCTAGGGTTTATCTTTGTAGGTATTAATTCCTACTATTCTATACCTTCAAAATTAGCTGCTATCAAATTTGGTGTCTTGGAAATCAAAATTTAACTCATTTATGCCAACTACTTGGTTAAGAATACTTCATCAATCATAAATCGTAAATCCTCTTCTTTTGCCTCAGTTTTCTTAATTCTGATTATTGTGTTGGGCTGAGCACGACATTTACTGTAACTTGGTCAAATTTATATGTGTAACTTTGTATTAAGGTATATATGCACCCTCACTCTTATTTTGTTATTCAATTCTGAACTTATTTCTTTGTGTTGGTTTGTTTTTTTACATGGTTTATCTTCAACTGAACTGAATCTGTCGTGGCATACTGGAAACTTGTGTGCATACATAACAAAGTAGTTTACTTTTTAAGGAATTTTGATGCAAAATATTATAAACATTGTTCTTGTACATAAATGAAATGAAAAATGATTTCTTTGTGGGGGTTCATCCGGGGCACCCTGGACAATTGGGTTTTAAGTGGGGGTATTTCGGGGTTTGTCCACAAGCTTCTTTCAAGTATAAAAGATCATTTTGGGGGTTTTTGACCTATGTTTTAGTCCTAGAGCTTGAGAGAGCTGTGAGGTTCTTGTTCCTAACGTGACATCTTAGGTGAGAGGTGAGAGATTTTCCAATCAAAACTCATGGTTATTGCTTAAAGGTAGAAGAGAGTGCTGTTGAGTGTTTCATATATTGAGGCTGTGCTATATATAAGTTAAGTGAGGGACTTCTCATCAGATTATATGGGGAGTGGAATATATTGGGTGGAAACACTTGGAAGCATGAGATTGAGAGGGTACTAGGTATTTTGATTCACTTGGGTATAGGTTTTGCGGTAGAAGAGTCAGGTTATGTGATAATTCTTTGGTTTCTTCTCTGTTGTACTTGTATTGTATCTCTTCGTATATATATATTGGAATTGAGCCTCCCTATGGGTGTAGCCAATTGATGAACCATGTCTATCTTGGTGTGCTTGTGTTCTCTTGTTTTCATCTTTATTGTTCTTGTTTATCCTTGATTATATACAAGGTCATGATCGGTGGGCGGTTTGCCCATCATTCTTATACTACATGTATATATATTTTTATTTATATATTTGATAGTAAGATACTACGATAATTATCTCTCAACAGCCGTTGCTAACTAAACTAGGTAATGATTTTTACCTCTAGTTTATGTTTGAGACTGGTGACTCTCCCCTTCTTTTAATAATAAAACCAGTTATATAAATATTTGATAGATTTCTCATTATATTCGAAGAGTACAAATTTATTTGCTTTCTGAGCTTATATTTTACTTGGCTCATAGTTCTACTTTTTCGTTGCTAATTCATATAAAGAGGAAACTTAAAGGGAATTGGGGTTTTCATCTTCATTTAATCAGGCCTTCTCAACTAATGGCATTGCTTATAGTATTGTTATCCAATGCTACTTGTATATATATACGCGAGCTACAAGGGCGCACATAGTACGTCCGCGACACCGCTCTATATAATGCTAAAGTTATGGAGAGCGTATATGGGCAAGAATTTGACTCAGCTGAAAGTGAAAACTGTTTGACAGTTAAAAGCTATGATGATCATGATTTTGTTAATGATGACCTCTCAATGAGTATTGATTAATGTATTAGTGGTGTTGGTGTTGGTGATGAAGTTGGAGGTTGGCCGGTGTTGGTGGTGGTGGAGTTGGAGGTTGGCCGGAGATGATGATGGTGGAGTTGAAGGTTGGAGATGGTGATGTTTGAGGTTTGCCAGACGATGGGTGTGGTGTTTGAGGTTTGCTAGAGATGGTGGGGGTGGTATTGGTAGAATTAATTTGAGTTTAATTAGTTAGTTTTCAATTTATAAATTGATGAAAAATGGTAGGTTAGTCATTTTAAAATATTTAGTGAAATGCGCATGGCACATGAAGAATTTTTGTTAAAGAATGCATGGAGCCCTAACTGACTGGATTTTGTTGTGATGTGTCATTAGTTTAAGGGGCAATATTGTAGGATAAGTTAGTTCAGGGCGACCTGTTGGAGTGGCAAAACATAGGGGTTTAAGGTAATTAATTACCCTTTTTTTCTTTTGTTATTACTACTAAATGATACTTCTTTATAAAAATAAATCAGGTTGAAGTATAAAAATATAAAGTTTTCCCACCTTATTTCAGGAAATTATTATTAGTGCAAGATTGTAGCCCCCATATTTTTTAAAATAGGTAATGTATAAATTTTTTATGTTAATCTATTACCTCCTAAATATGAAATCCTAGCCTTGAAATTGGGCAGAGGGAAGCTTGTTTCTTGGGGAAGGGAATTTGACATGGTCTAAAACGATTTTACAATATTTCCCATTCACTAAAAGAAAAGTTAATAACAAATGTTTATATGGGTGGTCATTTGGGAAAGAAAAATATGACCAGCTTCATAAGCATTGGCCTTAAACAAAAGTGTACGTATATACTGTTCTTTGTATGCTAACTGTGCTGTCCTAAATTTCGATTCTTGTTCTTGACTTAAGTAAAGATAATAGTTTTCCAAGATCTAGTGACATGTAGAGGGGATCGGAGGCGATGAACGTAAACTACACAACAACAACATTTTACAAAAGTAATTTTCTCTTAAATCTCATTTATCTCAAAATTAATAGTAGTAGTCATAATGGTCGGGCAAGGGCCTTACTCATAAGTGAGAGTTATCTTGCTAGCTAAGATAAGCTAAAAGGTTAAATGACTAAAGAGGGTACATTAGAATATTCCAATGAAATATTACCTCTACTGATTATACTAAATAAAAGAGGGATATATCCAAACAAGACATGGAAATAAAATAAGAAAAATATACAATTAAAATTATTGAGCCTCATGTACATATCATTCTCCCTGTTGAAGGTTTTTAGCCATGGAGCAAAACAATTTCTAGTGGACTTTTCCATGATGGAAATCAATACAACAGCGCCGCTGAGAGGGACAACGATCCCAAATGAGCGCTATCATCCTCTGCCTTGATGCTAGGCGCTAAAAATAATCTCCGACCATATATCGACTACATCCTAGAATGCGTTCACATATGCATGCCCACACAAACTACCGAAATCCAATGGGGTTTGCCCAAACGAACCTCCCTCAGGTACAACCTAAGAGAAATTTACCTCGTGCTTGAAAATAGAGATAGAATCGCACAATAAGATTTCACATCTCGAAATCGAGTACGGGTCACCCAACAACCCTTGGTGAATATATCTAAGAAATCTTCGATAATGAACCTAGTATCCTCCTTTGTGAAGAGGGGATAAAAATTGTCGATAGCAGAAACCTCCACGTCTATTAATCGCGTGCGGGTTATCCAACAATCCTCGAAAAATATGTCGAAGTGTGGACATTAAGGACCACAATCTTGGTTGCAATGTTGATTGGAGGCATGGAACAGGTGCGGAGACGACTGTCAGCTACAATGCACAAGAACTGGCTGACCCAGAGCCAGGCGACGGGCCGCAACATCGATGGATGCACATCGTTCCGATAAATCCTTCCTATACTCACGCGAACCTTTTCACGTTCGGCCTTAGTCTACACTCGTATCGATTTGTCGAAATCAACATGGTAACAAAAAACCATGGCCTCGTTGCACTAAGAAACTTCATCATTCTCCCATATCTAAATCTTCCCTTTGATATCGGCGAGGTTTTGTAGGTATTTCACCTCTAATCGAGGTAAATAATCGCCAGGATGATAAGTCCATGTGGATAGTGATGAAAAGGGGACATATTCGCAATTTTAGGAAGTAGGGGGTTGGTTCTAATTTTTTAAAATTCCCGGGGCAAATTTAGGAGTTACAAGAAATACAGTGGCTGAAATACAATTTTTCAAAGGTGAGAAGGTGCTGAAAATTATTGCCTAGGGGTGTGAAAATTGTTGAAGACTAAGGGGAGGGGTATTATTGGACATACCTTTAGATACGTGAGGGTAAGAAGGGTAAATGAGGTTAAAAAAAACAACCGTAGCTAGGGTTTGTTTTTGCAGCAAGGGCAGCTGCTCTGGATCTCCAGAGCTTCGATAGGGTTCGTCCTGGTCCACTGGGCTTGAGCCGTCGACACTGGTGGTTGGAAGGCCGACGAATTGGGGTTCCTTTTGTCGACTGTTTTTGCGAAGATGGATGAACGGATGAACGGATGTTTAATTAGATCTTGCTTTGATAGGCATCGGCGTCGACGGCCTTCGCACCACACCGACAAGGTTCGCCATAAGTTGGTGAAGGTTGGCCATGCTTGGATCTGTTGGTTCGTAGAGAGGTTTGTTTTTTTTGGCACCATTAGTGGTTAAGACATAGAGGTTCGATATAAACCGCCCTTAAGGGGTTTGCCGACGACCTTCAACCTTCCGACTGACCTCGTCTCGCCTCAGCGACAATTGCTGGAGGTTTGAAAAGAGGAGAGAGCGGCTGAGGTGTTTGGGAGGAATATAGCTCTAGGGTTTGGAGGAGGGTTTGTGGCTATTGGGAGAGAAGAGGTGGGTTGCCGTTTGATTGGACCAACGTGGGCATGGTTTGGAAGAGTGATGCACTGGTTCGACCGAGCCTTATCCATGGGTCTACAACAACTCAGGCATCACATTGGTAGGGAACGTCGATTTTGTACTAATTTGATGTGTAACAGGGAGCGAAAGTGATTAGTCTAAAGTAGAAAACATGTTAATAAAGGAACTTCGTCTATTTCTCATTCATCTAAAAAGCAATAGTAGTTGCAATGTCTTAAAAATCATTGGCGACGCAAGCCTCGAGGCGAAGTAGCCAAAAAACGCACAGAGGCTTAAGCTTCAGATGTTGTATAAGAGTCTTACGCCTCAATGGGTAGAGGTGGTACACCTCTAGGCATTTTGAGGCTCGGCTCATAGGCGGTGTGGGTTCAAGAAAAAAAAGAAGGCGAAATCAATACGAAAAACCTATACGCACAGTCGGAAAGTCAAAACAAATTCCAACCTTACCTCTTTATCTCTGTTGGCAGCTGGGACCTCTTCACTAGGTTAGCTCTCTCTCTTTCTCTCTCTCTCTATTTATCTATCTATCTATAGTGCCAGCGTTAATACATACCAAGTTTACATATCGATTTTTTTAAAATAGTAAAAAAAAAATTTAGTTGAATTTTTTATATGGTATTTAAACATTTCAATGCACCCATATAAAAAATTTTAGTTCAAAATAACTTTTTTTGCTATTTTTAAAAAAAGGTCAAACTTTCACAGCTTTTAACTTTTTTATGATGATACATTATGTGGGTGATGTTGATCTCAGAGTTTTTCAATGATGATGCACTTTATGTTGTGGTGGGTACTTGGTTTTGTTGATTATGGATTTTGTTTTCACTATGTAATTTGTTACATTATTTTTTGTGTTTTTTTATTTTATTTTTTATATTTTTTAGGATGAGGCTTACACTTCGCCTCTCCGAGACAAAACGCCCTGTCTCCGCCTTGTGCCTTTTTCAACATTGAATGGTTGGTGCAATAGTACAATGGTGAGGCTTACACTTCGCCTCTCCGAGACAAAACGCCTTGTCTATGCCTTGTGCCTTTTTCAACATTGCATAGTTGGTACAATGGTTGGGCAAGGGCCTTATTTATAGGTGAGGACTGTGAGGGTAATCTTGCTAAGCCAAGATAACATAAAAGGGAAAATGACTAAAGCGGGCACAATAGAATATTCCACTGGAATATTACCCTCGACTTATTATACTTGCTAAATGAGAGAAATACCAAACAAGACATGAAAATAAAATAAAGAAAATATACCCGAGCCTTGCTTACACATCATATAGTATATTAATTCCACATTTGAGTAATCAAATGGTCCGCCAACACTATACACATGGTTCTTTGTATGCAACTTGAGGTATTAGATTTTTGCTCACGTTCACAAGTCAAGTATAAAACATAGATTTCCAATTCCAAGATATTATGTACTAATTCCAGATTTGAGTAATCGAATCGTCCACCAACATCTCCGCAAACTTAGTATATGAGCATATGTGATACCCTTTTTTCGCTTTGTATTCATCCCAAACTTCTCAGATTGTACTTGAATTTTTTGATATGCATTCTGTTTCTGGCTAAGTTGTAGCCAATAAGTTATCAATTTAAAGGAGTTTTTTGGGTTTCTGTTCAAGCATTCAATATTCATAATTCTTGGGTTCCATCCTTTTAACCATGTAATTTTCATGGTGCTGCCCCTCATTAAGCAATTAGTGTTCCTCTCTCTCTACACACACACGGACACCAGCCACCCACCAGAAATTCCTTTTTGTAGTCTGTTGACTATTCCTATTAAAATCATCATCATCATCATCTTTGCCATCACCCCATCACATAAGCTCGGCCTCATGGATTCTCCAAGGCTCAACATTCTAATCGATATAAATGTAACTAGCTTAATGAATTTTATGTAAAACTTCCCTTTTTTATCCGTGAGATATTTTCTTATCACATAAGATACCACTAGCTTCTCTCCATTTTATCCATCTTGTAGCTATTCTACTTGCTATGTCCTCGTTTATTTTTTATATTTTTGAGCCGTAAAAATCTTTGTTAAATTAAAAATTTCGGAAAAACAATTTTTGGAATCTATTTAATTTGGTATGTAAAATTGTTGGTTTTTGAATATAAAAATAAGGTTTTAAGTGGAATTTAAATCGGGATTAAAATTTGGAAATTATAACTTTTTGTATAAAAATCGGGGAGGATCCGACCTAAAGAGAAAAAAAAATAAACAAAAATATTCCACCGTCCGTTCGAGCTAAATTTTTTTGTGCAGCTTTGTTTCGCCTTCAGCTACAACATATTAAAATTTCAGCCAATTCAAACGGTCTGATCATCCGTAATGATTTTTTTAGTGTTTGTGTTTGATTAGGACTCAAATTCTTTTTGGTATATAAACATAAAGTGACGGGTTTAGGACTTTTAAAACACATTTTAGCCTTCTCAAAAATCAGTAGCCTCCCATAATTTTATTCTCTCTCATCTACAAAACCTAAACCCCATTGAACCCAAGATTTGAAGATCTAAATCAAGTTTTCTCAAGATCGTCCAAGAACGCGTCTTTATCGTTTTCTCGAGAGGAACGCAACCGTGCAATTGGATTGTTCAAAAGACTTCTTTACATGCATGAATACTTCTATTGTTCCTCTTTAGTATTATGCGTTTTAAATGTTGCCTAAACACTAATAACCATTGTTTCGCCTTCAGCTACAGCATATTAAAATTTCAACCAATTCCAACGTTCCGATCGTCCGTAATGATTTTTTTAGTGTTTGTGTTTGATTAGGACTCAAATTATTTTTGGTATATAAACATAAAGTGACGGGTTTAGAACTTTTAAAACACATTTTAGCCTTCTCAAAAATCAGTAGCCTCCCATAATTTTATTCTCTCTCATCTACAAAACCTAAACCCCAATGAACCCAAGATTTGAAGATCTAAATCAAGTTTTCTCAAGATCGTCCAAGAACGCGTCTTTATCGTTTTAGGAACGCAACCGTGCAATTGGATTGTTCAAAAGACTTCTTTACAGGCATGAATACTTCTATTGTTCCTCTTTAGTATTATGCGTTTTAAATGTTGCCTAAACACTAATAACCATTGTTTCGCCTTCAGCTACAGCATATTAAAATTTCAACCAATTCCAACGGTCCGATCGTCCGTAATGATTTTTTAGTGTTTGTGTTTGATTAGGACTCAAATTATTTTTGGTATATAAACATAAAGTGACGGGTTTAGGGCTTTTAAAACACATTTTAGCTTTCTAAAAAATCAGTAGCCTCCCATAATTTTATTCTCTCTCATCTACAAAATCTAAACCCCATTGAACACAACTTTGAACCCAAGTTTTGAAGATCTAAATCAAGTTTTCTCAAGATTGTCCAAGAACGCGTATTTATTGTTTTCTCGAGAGGAACGCAACCGTGCAATTGGATTGTTCAAAAGACTTAAAGGCATGAATACTTCTATTGTTCCTCTTTAGTATTATGCGTTTTAAATGTTGCCTAAACACTAATAACCATTGTTTTCCTAAAATAAATTAGAGAGACTAATTAGAAAAAGTGAAACTAAATGTGGGACTGTTTTTGTTCAAATCTTTAATACAAATTAAGACTCAAGACCCTTGTATGTTTAGATTAGAGGTTGGGTTTCAGTTAGAATTCATGACATTCGCATGTAGAAAATCGTAGGAGGGGTATAAATTGATTTCGTCATATAAAACTACGTTTATTATGTGCATGTTGTAGAGTAGAGATTTATTGTTGTATACTCCCGAATAATTGCATGTGAATAGAAATCTTATAAATCGATGAGAAAACGGATTGTTAAATAAATGTCATAATTAAATGGACATAATTTGAATAATAGTGATGTTGCGATTAATTTAAAAAATTGTTGTGATAAGTCGAAAATATGCTATATGTGATTTGTTAATGTTATTAATAATTGACACCGCGGGAACGACGGGATTGTTGGAGTAGTTAGTACTCTCACCTTATTTTAGGTTGCTTGCTAGGTATGAGACTAGTAGGTAGACCTTAGTTGTTGGTAACACTTTCTAGGTATGAGACTAATTAGTGTAGATTTTTAAGGAGGGACGACTTCGGGGTGGGGTTGATTTTTATGTTGTTTCCGTTGGATCGTTAGCCTAGGTGTGAGGCTAGGTAGTGATTTTGGTAGGTATTCTTCGTAAATGATAGGTGAGGATATACTTGTGTTTTGGAGACCTCTAGGTATGGGACTAGGGGTGGTTTGGGGATTTATGGTCGATTAAAGGGTGGGGCTAATAGAAAAGATGATAACTTTGAAAAAATTGAGAATTAATGCCTAAGATAATAAACGGGTACTAAAAAGAATTTGCGTCGCCAATAAGTGCAGGGTTGACAAAATACGGGCTAGCTGGCTATAGCGGCGTGGGTGTATGTTTGCGTCGCCAATAAGTGCAGGGCTGACAGAATACGGGCCGGCTGGCTATAGCGGCGTGGATGCGTGTTGGTGTCACCAATAAGCGCAGGGTTGACAGAATGCGGGCTGGCTGGCTATTGTGACGTGTCGTGTGTGGAACCTTGACAATAAGTGCAGGGCTAACGAAATTGGGTCGGCTGGCTATAGCGAGGGAAAATGTGTGTGGTATACAACTTTAAACAGGCCCGAATAAGTGCGGGACCCAATAGAAAGGTCGACTGGCTATGACGGCACCGCTATAATAAAATTTAGTTAAACGAATTTAAGTAAATTGATAGCTTTAGTATAATTAAATGATCGAAATTTCATAATTGGACTTGAACATTGGGGTGCCTCCGTTATGTGGGTAAACAGTGGTAGTTTATCTTTACTCGCATGTTAATATATATATATCTCATTTAATTTAAAATACTCTATTGTGATGTTTATCATGTATAATGTTATTGTCTGGGTTTACAGACCCTAATTGGGAGGAGTAGCTAGTATAGGATCCCCTTTTTTACATCCCCGACTTTTAGTTTATTTAAAGCAATCGCGTATGCTTGGTTGGGGTAAGGAGCTCCTGCCATGCGCTTCGCTTCTGAGAGAACAACAATAGGGTGATCTAGTCAATCTTTCTAGTCACTAATGCTTTCAGTCTACTCTTATACGTCTTTGTTTGGACCTTGCCCCTTTATCCTATTTAGATGTCCAACCTTTTCACTCTTAGAACCCCGTGGGTTGGGGGGCTCTGCCCCATTGCGTTAACTAACATTTCAGGTTTAGTTGCTGGAGTAGCTGCATAGGATGTATTGGAGATCTTTGGAGCGCAGGTGGAGATTTATTTTATCAGCTTTAGTAGTTTTGATTTAGTTTTCATTCCGTCATTTTATTTTGAGACAGTTATTTATGGGTTTTTGGTGGGCCATTCGGTTCCACAACTATATATGGATTTCAGTTCGAGATTTGTAGTGGGATTATTTATTCGATATTATTTTATAAAAATTGAGTTGGACTTATTTTGGAGATTAGCATGGTGATGGATATTATTGGTTGGATGTTTTTATATACTCGTTGGATGTAATTGCATTATATATCTAGTGGATTAAAGTTTTAAATGTCTCATATTTCTGTCACATGCTGAGAATGGTATTTTATTTAGTAACGCCCGACGAAGTTTTAAATTACTAACGGGATTCTAATCATACACTAGTACAGATAACAATACTAATCATGCCCAACATTTCTATCTAACTGTGAATTAAGTAAATGCGTGCAAGATACTTTTACAACTATTTGACCATGAAACAGATACTTAAGTGCAGAAGTTACGATGTTCACAAATAAATAAATAATTAGAATGTTTCAAAAGGATAACAGATTAGCAAATAAGAGATGATTAAGAAATCAAACTACAGATTGTAAAGCTAAAATGATCACACATGTGCCTTATCTTTTCTCTCAAGTAGATTTGGCAACCAAAGTTGCAAGAAGCTGGATTAAAATTAATGGTTCCCCTCTCTCTCTCTCTCTCTCTCTCTCTCTCAAATTAAACTGTTGGTGGTGGTCTTTGCACTGAGGTGTTATGATGTTACTTTCCGGTGAGGACATCTGGGAACGGCAACTATGGGTTGTTGGTGTTGTGCACACAAAATCGAATCATACCTAAGAAAACCCAATATTTGATTGTCCAAGATTGATCAGATGTTATAACATTAATCAGAATGGGTTGCAAAAACTGGTTTTTTGGTTATTTGAATAAAATCAAAATGTTACCTCATCATTATTAATGCTTTACTCTCTTAGAGAACTCTGAAATATTACAAACCTTTCTTTCTTGAGTTATTACCAACTCCAACGAAACTTAACTAACTTGACAAAGTCCCGAATCCTGAGTCTCAATTGCACCAACTTGGTTTGGCGCTATTTCAATGATTAAGAAATTGGTCATAGTTTTCGTGGCTGTATAAATCACATCATGTGTTTTATTTGATAAAGAAGTGGAGGCCAATTCAGTTTAATCTAATTTGCTTCATTTGCAACCAATAGCCTTCTTTTACATATTGGTTTTCTTCCCGCACTTACACATGTTTGTACTGAATTTCTTTTCATTGTTTTTTGCTGTCAAAGAAAATGTAAGTTGATAGGAGACGGATTTTTCCCTCTTCCATGCTGATTCTGTATCCTACTTACAGCTCTGCACTGATGGATAGACGGCTTGTCTGAATTTAGAATCGTTATGGAGAGCACATCTGGACAACTATTTGACTCGGATGAAAGCGAAAAGTGTTTGGCTGTTGAAAGCTATGATGATCATGACTTTGTTAGTGATGATCTCTCAAAGAGTATGGGTCTATGTATCAGTGAAGATGACAAGATTATGGAGCAATCTAGTGGAAATTCACCTTCCATGAATAATGCCATAGAACCATACATTGACATGGAATTTAATTCAAGGGAGGATGCTCGAGAGTTTTATGTTGCCTATGGCAGAAGCACAGGCTTTACTGTGCGGATTCATCACAATCGCCGTTCTCGAATTAATAATATGGTTATTGGTCAAGATTTTGTTTGTTCAAAAGAGGGTTTTCGTGAAAAGAAATATGTATACCGGAAGGATAGGGTTCTTCCCCCACCACCCATGACTCGAGAAGGCTGTCATGCTATGCTGCGGGTAGCTCTGAGAGATGGAGATAAGTGGGTCATTACGAAATTTATGAAAGATCACAATCACAGTTTACTGTCTCCTAGTAAAGTTCCGTGGCGAGGATCTGGAAAAAATTTGATCAGTCAGGTATGTTCTTTTTTCACTATTTCTATATACACACAAATTACTTTCTATTTCGTACTCTTCTGAAATCTTTATCTGATAGATGATTGTCTGGTTTTTGCAACGTTCACATATGTTGAACTTGATGTAGTGTATAAAGGGTTGAATTAGCAAGCCTCTGCCAGGCGACTAGGACCCTCAAGTGTATGGCAAGCAAACTTAGCTTAGCACAGCTTCATATAAGTAATCTCAGTGATTAGTTTTAATATTTATGTATTCTGGTTGTAATTATGCTTTATTTTAGACTAAAGCCCAAGCTGGGAGGCCTGCCTAAATGGGGCATTTGGGCAGTTTTGAGTTCGTTAAGCTGGTTACCAGATCCACCCTATCTGCATGACCCTCTGGAAGCAAAGATTGTATGCTGTGGTGTCAAATGTTCCCTCTTTGATGAAAGTCACCATATCGGCAATCTCAAACATTAAAAAAAATGGTGTATCTGACCTAAATAGCCTGCCTTAACCTGGATTTACTCTTTCTGGCCTCGTATCCTTCGTTGATGAAAGTCACCATATAATTGTATCTGATGAGTAATGACAGGAACACAAAATTACGTCACTATATATATATATATATATATACACAACCACTCTCGAGCCTCAAGACACTGTATCTCGCTCATGACCAAGTTATGTATTTGCCACAATAGCATTAGCCCTATTAGAACCCCTATAAATATTTAGTCATTTTGTTTTTGAGTCCAGGTATTGCCCCACAACTTGTATTTCTATTTTTTGATTTTTTTGACTTTAATATATTACTAATTTTTTATTTTAGACTTGAATACAATTTTAATTGAAAATTATAGTTTGCCCAAAATCGTTAAAAAAAAACTATTAACTTTAACTAACACATGACATTTTAATATAAAATAATTCAGAAATCCCAAAAAATATATTTAAATTGAAAAACTAAAAAAATATAAAGTAAACCTATATCCAAACCAAACATTAAATCAAACACTAACAATTAAACCTATACCCAAACAACCACACAAAGCAACAGATTTCAGTCCTCATCATTGTGGCATTTTTATATTTTTTATTTTTTCAATTTAAATATATTTTAAATTCAAATTTCACGTGTCAGTTGAAGTTGACAGTTTTTTTTAATGATTTTGGGCAAACTCTAATTTTTAATTAAAATTGTATTCTAGTCTAAAATCGAGAATTAATAATGCATGAAAGTAAAAAAGCCCTTCCTTTAAATTCTATTTTGCCACTCTCACACAGTACTGATGGCCATTTTTTGAAATATAATTTTCATCTTTTTGTTTATTTCTGAAAGTAGTAAGATGGATTCCTTTATAGAATCCAATGAAGTGCATATGCACACTGTTTTTTAATTAAATATTGTGTCTGATATATATTCTTCCATTTTCCTCTGTGACTGTAATTTATAGCTTGTGCCGAAAAAAGAAGAAGAAGAAGAAGTAATTTATAGCTCCCCCTTTGGTGACATATGTTATCTGGTTTTGCAGGATGAGAAGGATCAAAGAATTAAAGAGCTGACCCTTGAACTCTACAATGAGAGACAACGGTGTAAGCGTAAGTGTGCTGCTTACCAGGAACAGTTGAGCATCCTGTTAAAATATGTAGAGGAACACACTGATCACATATCAAAAAGTGTACAAGAAATAGTCCAGAATGTAAAAGAGCTTGAAAATGAACAAGTAGATGATTCAGATTAGGTCACAGCAGTTTGTACGTAATTTCTTGTTTATTCGAATTTGGTTGCAATAATATCAGCAGCAGTTAGATTGTTGTGTCATTTTATCCACACGGGAGGTTGCACAAACTTGTGTCGCATAAATTGGTCCATACTGGGAGGACGGGAGCATACACCTGTGACTAGTGGGGGCACGGGCCGGACTCAGCAGGCGTGGGCCAGGCTTACTCTATATAATGAGGTCCATTGCGGTTGCCTGGACCCGTCCAAACCTGTATCGGGTCTAGTTATATAATACCAAGTCCGCTCAGTTTTAAAACCTTATTTCGAGATCCCGTCGCCCAGGCTGGCAAATGCTTTATTTTACAGTATACACTCTTAATAAATAATAAAGTTTAGCAATATGTAAAATTTTAATTGAAAACACTTATCCCAATTATTTTAATGTATTGTGTACCTCTCCATCTTAAAATTTACCCTACAAAAGTATATAAAGCATAATAGCATTGTATTAAATTATATATATGCATATATAATAATAATTGGGCCTTGGGTTGGGCCTGGCCTATGCGGGCTTGAAAACGCTTATCCAAGTTCTTTCATGAAAAAAATCTGGCAATCCTATATATTTTTTGGGCAGGCCTGTCGGGCAGGGCGGACCACCCATACCTGTGAGGAAGTAGATACAAGGTGATGGGGGAAAGAAGGGCATATAGTGAAAATATATATAATATTATATTATCTAATAATTATAAGAGATTTTATTTAGGGGCTTATACCAAATAGTCCCCTGAACTTCTTTTAATACATGTATAGTCCAAACCTTTTTATTTTGTACCAAAAAGTCCTTCATTATGCCAAAAAGGCTTTACCATGCCGCTGACGTGGACCTTTAAAGATAAGAGAATAAGAGATTTTTTGGTACAAAATAAAAGACTTAGACTAAATGTATATTAAAAAATGTTTGAGGAACTTGTTGGTATTTGATCATTTTATTTATTATGTTTAGTATTTATCGTGTTTATGTCCCAGCATGATTGGTAGCCTATGAATACTTGTAATCTTTATTATTGAAGATAAATACTTGTTCTTCATTATTGAAGAGGAGCTTTTGAAAGAATGGAGTTCATCAATAAGATTTAGTTGATTATTAGTTACTTATTTATTGCAGTTTTCTTTTTCGATTGCTAATTTTTTAGAGCCAATTCTCTATTTCTTCATCAATTTGTGTAGGTAAATCTCTCGAGGGTTGTCCAGCACCACAAAGTGCTTTAACGAAGTAATTAAGATTTGTAAATGACTCTTGGGGTGTAATTTTTTTCACTACTAGTATGTAACCCGCGCTATGCGTGGGCGCATTATAGAATTTCTTAAAAATGCATAGACTCCTTTGTAAACTAATCTAATAAAGAACCAATTATGAAGAAACATTGCAAACCTTAGGGGTGAATAGTTTATAAATTTAAATTCATAGTGAATAATCTTAACTCTTAAATAATGTATTGAAAATTGCAAATGAATATAAGAAATAAAATAAATTGTATACTTTATAAAATTAGTTATATAATTATACCATAAATGAAGAGAGGAAGGACGTGAAAAAGTTGGTACAATACTGTTATTCTATGATGTTCAAGAATTATTTTACAAAATTGATCCGATTGAGTTCCCTCTTTTAGACATAGAGTCCATTTGAAGTCAGAATCAAAAAGTCGTCGTTGATAATGTGGCTATTTATAGTCCCTTGATTATTTGGCATATTATTGGTAGCGTCTTTTTTATTTTTATTTTTTTTAAATCGGAAGTCCAATTTAACATAAACTTCAAAAGGTATTATATGTAACAGATAGTTTTTGTCCATTTAAACATAATTTTTTCTAAGCTAAATAATCTTGCCTAAAAAACATAATGGTTTATCCACCACTATAAGTATTGGCAGTTATAATTGTCACTCTCATATTAGATTACATCGTCAATGTTATCACAAAAAAATACAGATATATGTGATAGAAAGAGAATTCAATCCACTGGGTGATATAAATAGCAAACAACTCATGGATTATGTGAATCCTTTTGTCAACTATTAATTCGTTGCAATTAACCCCAAAAGTCGGGTTCCCTCAATATTTTGGAGTAAATGGACTAAAATACCCCTCAAATAAAATTTAAAATCCAAATAAAAAACAAAACCAACATTCAAAACCCCCTCTCTCTCTTTCTCCTCAGGATCTCCACCTCCACCACTACCATCGTCAAAACCCCCAACAAACCTCCCTTCCACCATCCCCTAAGCTCGACCTGAATCCACCACCAACCCGTTAAATTCCAACCTCTATCACCTCCAGCATACACAACTGTCCAATCTCTATATTCACCACCTGCCAAAGCACTCCCCACCCAGTACCGAAGCCAACCAACACTCGATCCACCCCCACACCACCGATCTACTAAAAAATCCAACCCCATTGACCCAGTCCTGCACCCAACCACCACCATAACCCTCGCTAGCACCCAAATCAACCAGCATCAACCACCTTTGCTAACAACTTCCTCGACCCCCAAAACCAGTCGTGACGGTAGCAAAACCATCGCCACCCTTCCTGTGGCATGTGACGATGAAGAATTAGAGGATGACAGAGAAAAAGAAGGAGGATGAAAAAGGATGGATGAATATTGGTGAAAGTAGTTTGATTGACAACTAAAGAATCTGAAGAGAGATGGGTGAGGAATTAGACGTGTTTTGAAGAGATTATATATAGAGAAAAAAAAGTCTAGGGGAAGACCTACAAGTATCGTAAGAGCAATTTGAAACGTTAATATGAAACGTTAAACATTATTGGGATAGCCAAGAGTCTTGTAATTTGTATTATTCATTCATTTGCCGAAAAACACTATGTGATAACTTTGCATCATTAATGCTTATTTATACCTCTAATATATTGTATTAGAGGTATATAATAGACGATTGGAATATTTACGAAATTCATTTTATCTATATTATACTTCTAAAACAATAGAAAGAGAGTTTAATGAGAATCATTTATTGCCATTTTAAAATTCATCTATATCTATCTATATTACATCTCTCCCTCTCCCCATAAACTCAAAAGTCAGACATCCCCTCGATCTTCTACCAAGTTACCATTCCTCTCCTAATACCCTCTTTAACAACCCATTAAAAGAGTACGTAATAAACTATAATGGTTCTCCCTTCCCAGAAAAAAAAGGTAATGCAGAGACTTAATGAAGATTAAAAGAACGGGTGAACCTCTAAAGTTCGTCCAAAAAGTGACCATCTCCGAAGTCTTCATTATCCTTTCTAAATAATGCCATGTATGGCCATCATGCCCAACCTCAAGTTCATCATATTAGATTCAACAGGTAATCTCTCTCTCTCTCTCTCTCCACACACACACACACACACACACACACACATACACACTCTCTCTCTCTCTCTCTCTCTACAACATATGTGTGTGTGTTTGTGAATTTGGGTCTTCTACTCTAGTTACAATGGTTTTAAATTACTAGTAAACCATAAATATATATTCTGATATGTTTATATGGTTTAATACACACACACACACACACACACACACACACACACACACACATATATATATATACACACACACACACACACATATTATAAGATACAGAAAATAAGTAAAAAAAATGGATGTAGGTTGGCCGGATAAATAGGTCTCGCCAGAGTCGGTATTTCTCGACGATTTGGGTGGTGGGCGAATTTTAAGATGGGCTAAAAGGTGGGTTCGGGTATGGTAATACGTGTTTTTTTACTTCTTAGTTATGGTTATGGAGGTATGGGAGAGAAGATGTAAGATGGAGAATATGAAAGACGAGAGAGGAGAGAGAATTGCAATTTGAAATGAGGTGTGGGGGATTTTTTGGGTGTATGTGTGGTATATTGTAATAGGATGTGAGTGAGAGTAGTGTTAGGGTGTGTTTGAGAGTACGGAAAGGGGGGGGGTGGTATTTAATTGGTACCAACCTAATTAAATCAAAATTAAAAACTAACTAAATGTTTATGACACAACTAAAAATATAAAAATAATTAAGATATAAAATAAAATCTATTAAAATTAAAAATAGGATTTTACCCTATAAAATAATAAAAGACTCAAATGAAAATAAATAAAAAAACTAAACTAATGAAACAAAAAAATCAAATAAAATAATAAAAAGTAAAATAAAGAAAACTCTAATAAAATACACACACCTATATATTTATATAAAAACACATGACATGACATAAAATAAAATAAAATAAAAAAACACATCTATATTGTACCTCTAATACGATAGGATTTTGGAATGTGATTTTAGAATTGTTTTGAGGTATGTTGATTTTTTCTGAATTTTTGTTTTAGATTTGTTTAAATATTAAATGGTATACATTGGTGAATTTGAATGAGATTTTCCATTTTACTACTTCTTTGGAGTTACTAGGATATGGCAGTGATAGTTTTTTTTTTTGGATCTTGATGAACCTCCACACCGTATTTGATTTTGGAGTATCTCGCCTCAAACAATTACTTTCAAACTTCATGTTTAAGGTTTGCTTTTTCGGAGTACGGAACATCAAACATGAATTTTCGAAATATTCGTCGGCATAGAGATATGTTAGAGTTAAAAGACACCATTGATATTTCATGAAAATTCATATCATAAGATATATTTTATCAAGTGAGATGGAGAGGGAGAGACTCTAGATGTTTTAATTTGGTTATGAAAAATAATAATGCAATTAGTTTTCTCTAAGTTATATCTCTTTCTCTATTTGTGAAGACGTATAAAAATTGATTATTTTTTTATCATTTCCACTATTCTCCAAACTATATTTTTATCTCCCTTTATTGTATAACACTAGAATGTTTGGGTGTTGTTTCGTTGTAGGTTTATACAAGTATTTTAGCTTACAAGTATTCTAACATTCATATTCAAAGTGATTGATTGTTCTTAATCATATGTATACACTAAAAAATTATATGTACCCAAAGTACATTATGTGTATACACATTGGAATGAGGCACGCACAAAGTACAAACACTTAATGCACTTTAGGCGATGTTTGGAGAATATGTATGGGGTACATTTTATTTTCATATAATAGAGTATATACGATTTTGAATTTTAATTGAGTTTTGAATACTTACAATCCTCTGAAAAGTATTAATGTGCAACATTTCCGCTATTTTATTTATTATAAATTTATTTATTATATATTTTAAGCTATAATTATGGCAATTATTATAATACACCCGCGCATCGCGCGGGCGGGTTCCATGCTAGTTATTAGTAAAATTGCAAGTACATCCTACATTTATTTTGACTTCCATAGAGTTTACAATTTCATAGTCACAAGACAGTGACAAGGGTGATCTTAAACACTCCAAAAAAAAGTTCCCTAACTCCACATTCTTCCCAATACCATACAGGCAACCCAATGGTCAAAGAGTATTCAAACCCTTAATTTCTATTTAACCCATTTTTTTGTTCTTGTTTATCTTTCTCTCTCCTCCTTCAAACGCTAACCTAAGCTCCACTAACACCTTTACCTCCCACCACCATTGATGAATGGCATCACTAGGCGATCTCCCTCTCCTCCCCCCTCTCTCTCTCTAGATGTGTATATACACAAATTTTATAAATACACATGTATACATGGATCCATGTGTATTTATAAAATTTGTGTATATACACACCGAGAGAGAGAGAGAGAGAGAGAGAGTATTACATTACACTATATACATCACATCTAGTTCTAGTCCCTAAGAGATTTTTTTTCCAAATATTTTATTTTTTCATTGAAATTAACCATCCAATCAACACATGTTAAAAAAATTAGATCAAAATACAATTTCTAGCTATTTTAAAAAAATCCAACAAAAAATATATAGAGTTAGACTTCTATACATCATGTTTTCTACATCACCCATGCATCACATCCAGTTCTAGGTATTAATTTTTTTTTTCAATTTTTTATTTTACCCATGGAGTTAACCTTTTAATTAACACATGTTCAAAAAATTAGATCAAAATACAATTTCTAGCTATTTTTTAAAAATTCAATAAAAAACTGCTGAAAATACCTTATTTATAAGGGTCTGTGCCAGTAGAATTTTGTGAATTTTTTGAAAATAGCTAGAAAATGTATTTGGACATAATTTTTTAAACATGTATATATACATATATATGTGTGTGTGTGTGTGTGTGTGTCACACACCAAACCTAAATCCCTTATAATCATTTATTTTTATAATAATTAAATCAATTCTTCACCCCATTTGAAGTATAATTCATTTACCAACATTCTCATGCATAATCTACATAATAAACATAATATTGTTCTTGTATCATAATGTAACCAACATCAGAGTCATAATTAGGCGTACTTACAATACTATGATTAACTATTACAGTTATCAAGTTAAACCACTCTATTTTAATATATTCAATGTGTGAGTGTAGTAAAATCCCCAGTGTGACAATAACAAAATTTCCATATATAAACCCCAGCTCCTAACAGTGCAACTCTCAAAATTACCGATCATATGGTATCATATCTGGCAGCGTAAAAACCTGAAAATGTTAAAATATAAATAATAAGCATTAAGCTTAATGAGGTACTCCTTCCCTGCAATGAAGTAACAATTCTATATCAATTCCATGGATATAAAATCTAAAGAATCATGCCCATTATGGCAATAACAAATCTTGGAACATAAGTTCCAACAAATCCTTGTCATAAGACATAACAAATCATTGGATCTTTGTCCAATTCCAATCCTGTATCATAAGACCCAAACAAGTCCTGGATATTTGAATATCCAAACAAATCCTGAATACCGAAGTATTAAAACCAATACTGGATAGTTTAATATCCAAACAAATCTTTCTCTTAGAGCTATATCCATATCCATCATATCATTTTCATATCTATATATGAAACAATCATAAGTACACTCACCTTGGCAACTTGTCAGGCTTTTCCTTTCCCTTTGTCCGGCACTTGTTCAACCAATTCTTGTTTCGTTCCTATCATTCTTATAATATTAGTATCATTATAAAAATATTAACAATCCAAATAATAACTTAAAACATAACTCAATTTATAAGCATCATATGATTCCATTCAAATCATTCATCATAAATGAAATTCCATCCAAATTCATGTTAAGATATTTAACATATCGAATTCATAGTCCAAACATACTTTAATTTATTCTTGATAATATAATATTTATCATATTAGGTTTCCATTACAAAAGACGGCATATTATTTCAAGGTCTCTACAGCAAGTGATGCCCATTTGTTTATTATATATAGCAATCTGCCCTATAGGCCCCTCTATCGTTCAATAAACTTCCAGGAATTTTCAAAATTTTTCTACATCATAACTTTATATGATATTCCACCCAATATCAATAAACATATTGAATAATTCAAAATTAAAGTTTCATAATTTTTAGGGTTCATTTGACATGCACGTGGTATGCGTACTAACTCTTTGGGGCAAATTTTACACCTGAACTTCAAACTATCACCGAAGATTCATTCCTTGGTATTTTTATATATTTTCGGATATGTTATACATAAATGAGTCTATTTTAATTTCCAAGTAGAATTACTCAATTCGAGTAAGTATACGAAAATATATAGAAGTTTGAATACACAAAAGAAATTCAAGGGTTTACACGTTCAACTTTACTTAAACTTGCATCTAGCCATACATATACATAAAGACATGGAAGTTTAGTAAACAAATGATGATTTCTATCATTTAAATGAGTAACACAAAAAAATATAACAAGATTCATGGATAGAATTACCTTAAGGATTTTTACGTAATTTCCTATGAATTTTTCTCCAACTTTCTCCTCACTTTGTTCTTCCAAAACTTCACAATTATTTTTATTCAAAATCCAACCCTCTCAGGGATGAATTTGCTGAAGGAGGAGGTTATTATAAGGGTTTAAAGTCAGCCAAACCAGCCTCCCATTCTAGCCAATCAAATTATAACACATGGTGTACTATTAAGACAAATCACCACATAACGAATGAACAGATTTTCTCTTGTTTCGTAAATTCATCATAACAGATCTTGAGGCCAAGCCGAACTGATACTGAGGCCAAACTTCTCTTGAGGCTGAGCCGACCTGATGCTGAGGCCGACCTCCCTGGGACTTCCTCTTCCCCACTGTTACGGATTCCACCATTTTTAACCTAAAATTTCTTGATACAAACATACCCAACTCCAATATGATTTGCCCCAATGTCAAATATGACTTTATATAATAGTTCTAACAAATATCTAACGTTAAAACATCATTAAATCCATACATCTCAAGATTTCATCAAGTTTTTCTACACAACCGTAGTTATGGTGCTCTTCATATAAGTTTATCAAAACCCTGATTTATTTCGTGGATAATATGACATAATCACTAATTTATTATCCTCGATTCATACCAAATTGTTTTACATGCAGATCCTACCCAAACACGTATTTAAATTAATCTTTTCTTCCAAGAATCAACAAAAGAATCAATATAATTAAAACCCTAGACACAAGGGTATTATAACTTCATATTGATTGCAATAAATAACTTGCCTCAAAGTTTGTAGAGTTTGATTTCATGGTGATGATGATGATTTGATGTGCTTCTCTTCAAATCCTCACTCCTTAGATTCTTAGGATGCAATACACCTTTGAATCTCCCAATAACCCTTCCTTTAGCTCCAAGTTTGGTCTCTAATGGCTTCTCCTCTCACTTCTTTTGATTCTTAGGGTTTAGAATGCATTATGTTGTTGCCTCAATTAGCTAAGTTAGGTTTATAACCCTAAATTCTCGAAATTAGACTAATGGGCCAAGTCCAAATGACTCGAACACTCCCGTGTGGGACCGATCATGCCTAAAAATATCTCGAGACCCGATTACTACCATCGGGTACTCTTTTTCGACTATCTCGACCTATCTGGAGTCAATCGTGCACTCTGAATTGTCATCCGAAGTACTTTATAACATCCTTTAATTTTCGACCTAAAAATGCGACACAACAATAATCCGAATAATTAAATCTAAATTCGTCAAATTTAAATAACTAATCCAAATCAAATAAACTCTCCAACTTATAAATCTAAAATTATCGAATTTAGATAAATTTTATTTCTCCCAAAAATAATCAAATTCTCGGACCTCTGTTTTACACACCGTTTTTTGTGTTACAAACTTAACTCATATATCTACAACTAGTTTTCACCTCAAGTCAATTGTTATATTATAAGGGTCAAAACTAGTCTCTAATATGAACATTCCTACTGAAAACTTCAAAATTTGGGTGTTTGTAACTAATTTGATATTTCATGCTTTATAAATGTAGGATTAGACTACACATAATAACTTAATATTAGACATAATAATAGCACATTATACATATCGCCTAAGGTAAGAATGATTCAAACATAATTAATCATAATTATATCAGGGTTGTCACAACTCTACCCCCGTTAGGAAATTTCGTCCCTGAAATTGACATACCTTGGTTATTCAAATCAAACAAATATGGATAACGCATCCTCATGCTATCCTCGATCTCCCACATAGCTTCTTCCATGGAATGCCTTCTCCACATAACTTTCACAAGTGGGATCACTTTGATCTCAATATTTGTTCCTTCCTATCCACGATAGCAAGTGGTTCTTCCACATAGTTCAAATCTTCCTTCAACTCAATAGGTTATTCCACTAATACAGGCGAAGGGTCTGCTACATAATTTCTCAACATAGAAACATGGAAAATATCATGTAATCGGGCTAACTTCGACGACAATGCTAACTTGTAGGCAACCATCTTGACTTTTTCGAGAATTTTATAAGGTCCAATGTAGCATGGACTCAATTTTTCTTTCTTTCCAAATCACATAACTCCTTTCTATGGCGATATCCGAAGAAACACATAATCCCCTTTCTGGAATTTCAAATATTTTCGTCATTTATTTGCATAACTTTTGTGTCTACTTTGAGCTGTTCTCATTTTATCTTGAATAATCTTCACTTTTTCAGTGGTGACATCAATCAACTTTGGACCCTCTATCTTCCTTTCACTAACTTCACCCCAACATAACGGTGTACGACACCGTCTATTATACAATGCTTCGTATGGAGCCGTACCAATAGTAGATTGGAAACTATTATTATATGAGAATTCCATCAAAGATAAATATTCATCCCAATTACCTTTGAAATCAAGCACACAAGCTCTAAGAAAATCCTCCAAAATATGTATGGTTCTTTCAGACTGCCTGTCCGCCTGAGGATAAAAAGTTGTACTAAACTTCAAGTTCATACTGTAAACTATCCCAAAATTTGGATGTAAAAGTAGGGTCCCTATCTGAAACAATAGATATAGGTGCTCCATGCAATCGAATAATCTCATTAACATACAATCTAGCACACCTATCGACTGTATACGTAGTCTTGACTGCTAGAAAATGAGCTGACTTAGTCAATATGTCCACCACTACCCAAATCGAATCTGATCCCTTCTGATATCGAGGAAGCCCAACCACAAAATCCATCGTTATATGATCCCATTTCCATTTCGGTATTGGCAATGGCTTAAGCAAACCAGCAGGTTTCTGATGCGCCACTTTCACTTGCTCACATATAAGGCATCTAGCAACAAAATTGGCTATTTCTTTCTTCATATTATTCCACCACTAATGCTCCTTTAAATCCCCATAGATTTTAGTACTACCAGGATGCATAGTATAAAAGGAATTATGAGCCTCATATAAAATTTCAGCCTTTAATCCCTCCACATTATGCACACATAATCGTTGCTTATACAATAAAGTGCCATCATTAACATTACAAAAATTGCCAGACTTACCATCTCAAACATCTTACCGTTTCTTCTCAAGAAAAGGATCTTGATTTTACAAATCATGAATACGAGTAGCTAACAACGGCCTCACGCTTACATGAGCAAAGAATTTGTTCCCATTTGCTAGCTGCAATTACACTCCCATCAATCTCAACTCCATAATGTGAGCAACTCTAGCACATCGAATACACGATAACCTGCCCGAAGCTTTTCTACTCAAAGAATCTTCAACTACGTTCGCCTTCCCCGGATGGTAGTGAATGGTATAATCATAATCTTTAATTAACACCATCCACCGTCTCTACGTCAAATTTAATTCCTTCGGAGTACATAAATACTTAAGGCTTTGATGGTCAGTAAAAAATTCACATACCTCACCATATAAATAATGACGCCCCAGTTTCAAAGAAAATACAATAAAAGCGAGTTCCAAATCATGTGTAGGATAATTACGTTCATGTGTACGTAACTGCGTAGAAGCATAAGAAATAACCTTACCATGCTGCATAAAAACACAACCCAACCCCTGATGTGAAGCATCGATATAAATAACAAACCCATCTCCACCATGTGGAATAGTAATAACAGGTGCAGTTACTAACCTCTTTTTCAATTCTTCAAAACTATTTTTATAGTCAGAATTCCATTCAAACTTAACATCTTTCCGAGTTAATTTAGTCATCGACAAGGCAATCGAAGAAAATCCCTTAATAAACCTCCTATAATATCCAGCCAAACCCAGAAAAATCCTTACCTTAGTCACATTATTGGGCCTTTCCCATTTTACAATATCTTTTACTTTCTTGGGATGAACACATATACCATCTCCAAAAATACCATGGCCTAAAAATACAACTTGTGATAGCCAAAATGCACATTTGCTAAACTTGGAATATAACTGCTTATCTTTTATCACATTCAAAACAGTTTTGAGATGCTTCTTATGTTCAACCATATCACGTGAGTAATCAGAATATGATAAATGAAAACTATTACAAATGAATCAACAAAAGGATGTAGTACTTGATTCATAAGATCCATAAATACCGCTGGAGCATTAGTCACTCCAAAAGGAATCACTAGAAATTCAAAATGACCATACCGAGTACGAAAAGCAGTTTTAAAGATATCACTCTCTTTGACCCTCAACTGATGATAACCCGATCGCAAGTCTATTTTTGAAACACTTTAGCACCCTGTAACTAATCATTTATACGAGGTTAAGGGTACTTGTTCTTAATTATAGCTTTATTCAGTTGCCTATAATCAATACACAAACGCATGGTACCGTCTTTCTTTTTCACAAATAAAACTGGTGCACCCCATGGAGATACGCTGGCCTGTCCGAACCCCATATCAAGTAAATCCTGCAACTAAATCTTGAGTTCTTTCAATTCAACAGGTGCCATTCTATACGTTGCCATAGAAATAGGGGTTGTCCCCGGTTATAATTCAATATTAAATTAAACTTCTCTTTCTGGGGGTAGCCCAAGCAACTCACTAGGAAACACTTTTGGAAAATCCCGTACAATGGGAACATCGAATAATTGTAAAGACCCCTTCCTAGTGTCAAGAACATATGCAATACAACCCTCACAGCCTTTACTCAACAATTTTCTTATCTGAATAGCATAAATAATTCAACTAGGAACAATTTTTATTTCCCCTGCAAATTTAAATTCGGACTCACCAGGCATTTTAAAAATAACTTCTTTATGAAAAAAATCCATAGATGCGTGATATTTAGATTACCAATCCATTCCCAGAATTATTTCAAAATTACAGATATCCAATGGAAGTAAATCTATAACTGTATCTTTAACCCCCACAGTCAAAATACAATCACGGAAAACATATTCGCCTACGATCATATCCCCCATAGGTATGGAAATACCCAAACCCACATCTAAATGAGTACATGGTCTATTCAGATATATAACAAATGCATATGACACAAAAGAATGTGTGGAATCGAGATCAATCAAAACATAAGCACTTCTATCAGTAACAAAAAGTGTACTTGTCACCACATCCGGAGTAACATGAGCCTCTTTCATTGTAAAGACTCGTCCACCTTCCCTGGAACCACTAACTTGTCCTCTGCCCACACTTTTCGCTCCACTGCCTGGAGGTAACACTCTGCTTGCCGTTTCACTAGGTGTAATTGGAGTCTCTACCAACTGCGAACAATTCTTCTTAATATGCCCCACTTGATGATAATAATAGCATTCTAGTCCCTTAAGCTTAGGACAGTTAGATTTATAATGCCCCTCCGCTTATAAAAGAAACATGTAAAAACTCTCATCGGTGCCTCACCTCTACCTGACCTCCTAACTAGACTAAAAGATCCTCCATCCCTGTTATCTTTACCAAATCTCCCTTGGCCTCCACCAATATCTCCACCACCTCTCTGAAATTTATGAGGTTCCATCTTAACACTTCCACCCTCACCTCCCTTGGACTAATATGCGTCGAATCTACTTTTCTTAAAAGTCTCTCTACTCGCCACCCCTTAGTTCATTTGCCTTTCTTCTATCACGACTTTGTTCACCAGAGAAGCATAATCTTCTAACTCATAACTGGTCACTCTATTTTGGATGGGCCAAATCAGTCCATCTTGCAACTTCTATATTTCTTTCCTTCATCCTCCACATATTTAGTAGCAAATCTAGACAAAGCTATAAATTTAGCCTCATAGTCCCTTACAGACATTTTCCCTTGGGTCAAATTAATAAATTCCCTAACCTCCTCCCTCCTATAAACTTTATGAAAATACTTAACATATAAAGCTTTAATAAATTCAACCCAAGTAATAACATCAGTACCTTCGATCCTGGGCACCAAATGGTTGCTGGCTTCCCACCAATATTTGGTCTTTCCTTTTAGCCTAAACACAGCCAAATTCACTTTTTCGTTATTTGGAACTTTCATCACTGCAAAGATTGTCTCTAGATCTCTAACCCACATCTCAGCTTCTGTAGGTTCAACTGACCCTCAATATTCTGGAGGATTCAACTTCAGAAACTTTTCATGCACGGGATCTTTCATATCCTTCCTTGCCTCTTTCTCAATTCTGGTCATAGTCTTTGACTCCAGATATCTAGTATGTTGTTCTGCCATTAATGCCATATTTCTTTTTTATTGTTCTACTATCCTCATCATTACCGGTGCCATTATCTGCATCTCTGTAGTCTATTTATGCTCTCTAGACCTTCCTGTAACACTCTGCTCTATTTGGGTATCCTCTGTATGAGAAGCTACTCCCTCTTCTATATGTTGTTCATTCCCAGGTTCCATCAGTAATTATCTATAATACAACAAAGTTCTAACAACCAACATAAACAGTTCATAATACTAAACTATTGGTTAGTAGTAGTACATAAATAGTTCATAATTATCAAATCAACTTAATAACTGCAATCTAACCGTCACACACGTCTAGAATTAATAACCTCGCTCTGATACCATTTATTATCACACACCAAACCCAAATCCATTCTAATAATTTATTTTTATAATAATTAAATCAATTCTTCAGCCCATTTGAAGTACAATTCAGTTACCAACATTCTCATACATAATGTATATAATGAACATAATATTGTTCTTGTATCATAACGTAACCAACATCAGAGTGACTTACAATACTATGATTACATATTACAGTTATCAAGTTAAACCAGTCTATTTTAATATATAAAATGTGTGAGTGTAGTAAAATCCCAAGTGTGGCAATAAGAAAATCCCCATATATAAACCCCAGCTCTTCCTAACAATGCAACTCTCAAAATTACCGATCATATGGTATCCTAGCTGACAGCGTACAAACCTGAAAATATTAAAATACAAACAATAATCATTAAGCTTAGTGAGGTACTCCTTCCCTGTAATGAAGTAATAGTTCTATATCAAATCTATGGATATAAAATCCAAACAATCCTGCCCATTATGGAAATAACAAATCCTGGAACATAAGTTCCAACAAATTCTTCTCATAAGACAAACAAATCATTGGATCTTTGTCTAATTCCATTCCTGGATCATAAGACCCAAACAAATCCTGAATATTTGAATAACCAAAGAAATCCTGAATACCGAAGTATTCAAACCAATCCTGGATAATTTAATATCCAAAAAAATCTTGCTTTTAGAGCTATATCCATATGTATCATATCATTTTCATATCTATATATGAAACAATCATAAATACACTCACTTTGACAACTTGTCCGGTTTTTCCTTTTCCTTTGCTCGGCACTTGTTTAACCAACTCTTCTTCCCTTCCTATCATTCTTACAATATTAGTATCATCATAAGAATATTAACAATCCAAATAATAACATAAACATAACTCAATTTATAAGCACCATATTATTCCATTAAAATAATTCAACATGAATGAAATTCCTTCCAAATTCATGTTAAGATATTTAACATATCCAATTTATATTCCAAACATACTTTAATTTCTTCTTGATAATCCAATCTTTACAAAATACGGCACATTATTTCAAGGTTTCTACAACAAGTTATGCCCATTTCTTTACTATATAACAAATTTGCCCTATAGGCCCCTTTATCATTCAATCAACTTCCAGGAATTTTTAAAATTTTTCTACATCATAACTTTATATGATATTTTAACCAATATCAAGAAACATATTTAATAATACAAAATTAAAGTTTCATAATTTTTAGGGTTCATTTGCTATGTCAAGAAAAACGTCAAACATGTGGTATTCGTACTAACTCTTTTGGGGCAGATTTTATACCTGGACTTCAAACTATCACCGACGATTCATTCCTTGATATTTTTACATAATTTATGGATATGTTATACATATATGAGCATATTTTAATCTCCAACTATAATGACTCAATTCGAGTTAGTACACGAAAAGATATAGAAGTTTGAATACACAAGGTTTCTAAATAAAGCAATTTCAAGGGTTTACACTTTCAATTTTACTTAAACTTGAGTGTAGCCATACATATACATCAAGACATGTAATTTTAGTATACAAATGATGATATATATCATTTAAATGAGTAACACAAAAAAATATAACAAGATTCATGGATAGAATTACCTTAGGGATTTTTACGTAATTTCCTATGAATTTTCTCTAACTTTCTCCTCACTTTCTTCTTCCAAAATTGCACAATTATTTTTCCTCAAGCTCCGACTCTCTCATGGATGAATTTGTTGAAGGAGGAGGTTATTACAAGGGTTTAAATTCGGATAAACCAGCCTCTCATTCATACCAATCAAATTATAACACATGGTGTACTATTAAGACAAAATATCACTTAACGAATGGACAAATTTGCCCTTGTTTCGTAATTTCTGCATAACTCCTTACTCGAACCTCTGTTTTACACATCTTTTTTTATGTTACAAACTGGACTCATTTATATAAAACTATCTAGTTTTTACCTCAAGTCAATTGTTATTTTATAAGGGTCAAAACTAGTCTCCAATATGAACATTCCTACCGAAAATTTCAAAATTTGTGTGCTTGTAACTAATTTGATATTTCATGCTTTATGAATATAGGATTAGACTACACATAATAACTTAACATTAGACATAATAATATCACATTATACATATTGCCTAAGGTAAGCATGATTCAAACATAATTAATCATAATTATATTAGGGTTGTCACAATATGTGTGTGTGTGTGTGTGTGTGATTGCGTGCACATGGATTTAGAGATAAAAGTACAAAAACCCAAAAAATGGAGGGGTTCGTGAAACAAGTCCAAATGGGGGAGGGGTTGGGCGAAGAATGCAATTTGGGAGGGTGGTGGGTAGTTGTTGCGATTTATGGTGGTGGTAAAGTTAAGGATAAGGTTTTGGTGATTGTGGTAGTGATTTTTTTTGGCTGGTTTGGTGGTGGTTTGAGAGATATATGGATGTTTGGAGGTGGTTTGAGAGAGAAAGGTGGTGGCAGTGCAGTGGTTGGAGGTCGTCGTTGGGTGGTGGTGGAGTTAGGGTCTGGGTATAAAACTTATTGTGGTGGTGAAATAAAATTTTGATCACATTTGTAGGGGTTAAAATAAAATTTAAATAAAATAGACGTGGATTTGACTTATATTTGTAATGTTTTTAAAAATGGTGTAGGGAATTGAATCTACAATCAGTAGCGGATCTAGGATTTTTTGTCAAGTGGGGCAAAAATTTCGAGTGGTATCGGGGGTTCAGGGCGGGATCCCCCAAGGAGATTTTTTTTGGGTTATTTTTAGTTTTATACAAATTATAGCTTTATAATGCCCAAACAACTACTCTCAATTGTTATTAACAATACGTAATTAATTTGAAAAAATAAACAACGCTTAATAAATATTCACAATACCCAAATTTTAGTAGTGATAACAATTGAATTTTGCTTAATATTAAGTACAAAACTGAGTTAACTCACCTGACACCATTAAAGTTCAATCCAAGCAAACCTGATGGAACAGAAAACCATCACCCACTATCAAACCAACCTATCTGCCACTAGCAAACCACCAGTCATTTCAAACCAGCAAACATCAAATCTCCCATATTACACAACCTTTCACAAAACCACAGAGACGAACAACCAAGAACAAAGACAAATATAGAAACCCTAAACATAATTAAATATTAAAGTCCAAGAGAAATAAAGAAAGGATGAAATCACCTACCTTGAATTGTTTTGGCTGTTGTGTATATCAGTTTATGGTTTTGAAAATAAAGATGACGAGACCCGAAAGTTTATAACACTAGTTTAAAAAAAAAACTCAAATCTGAACTGGGGTGGTGGCCCCAGTTGGGCCTAATGTGGATCCGCCCCAGTCCAAGATTCTACCACTTCACTACCTTTTAGCGGTAGAATCTTGTAAGTGATCCAATGTCATTTAGCACCCTTTTTTTTCCATTTTCCATCAGGTACTCAGCTTATCATTTCTTCTTTCTCCACTTTATTAGATTTTTCTCTACAACTTCTTCAAAACTCCATCTATTTAAATTTTTTTCCTCCCTTCAATAACCATGATAACTAAGCAATTAAGGAAGTATGAGGCCTCATTAGAAAATTATTTTAGGTATTTTTGAATTATTCCATGAAGTGGTGTATTTTGATATTTATACATGTGGAAATTCACGTACAATTAGTTGGAATTGAACATATTTTTTATTGATATAACTGTCATTATAGGGATATTAGATTTCCAGTTTTAATCAATGAATCAAATGGCACATGTACCTTATAAACTTTCATGTAGTAAAGTCATGTGTACTTATGTAATGATGTTTTAGTTTTGTGCTCATTATATTGCAATGCAAGAAGAATAAGGTGTATCCAATGTGAAATCACATGTAATTTGTTTAAAGACTGAATAATAAAGATATCACTTGAAATGTTATTAAATTGCATGTAAATTTAATAAATACACACCACTATACTTGATGAAATTTGTGCAACTATTAAATAGTAAAATATATGAGTAATTGTGATATTGGGTATATATTGTATGAATTTTCTTGTAATTTATAAGCGCATTTAATTTAGTGGTAAGTGTTGAACGTACGTTGATCTATAATGAAATTCTTGGATACTTTATAAAAATTCATGCGAAATCATGTATGCTCATGAGGAAATTAATATTGAGGATATGGAGTATTCATGAACATGAACAATAGATGCGAATCTATAGTGTAGTGGAATATTCGTCATTAAATTATGTTGTTTGCCATTGCTGATGTCTGTTTGATGTATAATAATGGTATACAAGGGAAACGTATAGTGATTCATCTAGGTATACATGTATATAGTGCTTTAAAAATCGATAATCAATCACATCATGTTTCAATATCAATATATTTTTTTATATTATTAGGTTTAGTGTGAATGGGATAGTTATGGTTTAAATTCCATAATTGAGGTATGCAAAAGTAAATGTGTTTTTTCAGATTGAATACATAATTGTAGTTACTAAATTAGGTTTTCATTGGTGTGCTTTTGATTTTGTGTAAAAGAAGGTAGATTGTGCAAGAGAGTGAGGTATTACGTTTTTGGAGAGGAGAGTTTGAATGTAGAATGCGTGTTTGCGATGAAAAGTGAATGTTCGATTTTATTGTGGCGTCTATTAAGTTAGCAATGATCATGCATTTGAACCAAGGATCCACATACATGTTTATTTGTTTAAGTTATGGATCTGGAATAGGGATTAAAAGATACGAAAACTTTAAATAGATTACCATAATCCTTAAAGTTTTAAAAGTTGAAGTATCCATTGTAATTAGTTATTAAGTTAATTCCACTTTATGCCCCTTAACTTTGCCCCAGACTTTTGGTTTGAGCAATATCTCCCCTAAATTTTCACGATGTAGTCCAATCACATATGGTGTAAACTTTTCATAACATGAACGTCAAACACAAGGGGGAAAAGTGTTATATTGACAAATTTAGGGGACAAAATAATTATGATTTTATTTAAATTATATCATTCTTGTGAATCATTATATAAGGGTCACAAAAAAAACTCACTTGAAATAATAAAAGTTACTAATAACTCTAATTCCCACACAACATCACCACCTCTCCCTCCACTACATCACACACTCATTGCCTGATTAACCACATTCTTTTTTGCAAAAACTCGCACAAATCACTCCCTTACCCTAACATCACATCAAAACTCTACACGAGATTGTGGCCCTTGTTATGTGAATGCCTTATATGCATGTGATATCCTCTATTGTCATCTGAAATAGGATAAAAATTTATTTTGTTAGAATTGAGCAAGTGATTTTCATGCTACTTTTACCTAGCACACGTCGAGATTTATTTTATTTTATATAATAAATTCAACTACATCAACAATCCTATCAATACTTCCTTACTAATCGTGAACATCTTGCGACCTAAATCACAATTCTTCGCTATATAGACTACAACTTTACTGCCACGTTTTAAGATGATTTACATTGTTTAGAGCTTTACAAGCATATACCAACTTTTGTCTTTTCATCTGAATCCGAAGTCTGAATTTTGAAATCTCAAGTCTAAATATGAATTCTAAAACCTGAATTTGAAAAATATGTTTATCTTTATGTGTGAATGAACCTCTAAATGGGTGTATTTAGACAGATTCAGAGTTCATATTCAGAGATAATTTTACTTATTAATCATTCAGAGGCAAATATAGTCGTTAATCTCTTAACTATATTAAAAATAAACACTATTTGGTACCTTTTAGGTCTAAACATACTTAAAAAGTAAAAACAAATGATCCCCCGAGTCTTGAATACAAGAGGTACAGTTAGATGGTGACTTTTGGGGTGCTAAAATTGATAGTAAAGAATATAATCAAAGTATAATGTCACCTATGGGCACCCTCAATTTAAAATAGGGTCCTATTTATGAATATAAGAGGCACCATTAGATCCAAATTTGTAATTCGAGTCCTTGGGGGACAATTTTATAATTTTGGGGATATAGTTGTTGAATTTGTTTTCATCTTCCTCTTTATACTTATCCATTTTGAATAATGTGTAATGGCCCTGTTCAGGGAATATTGAACATCAGTAAAAATAACCCCTAACCCTCGTTCTTACTCCTTTTACCACATATCGTAGTCTAAGTGCATATCAACATAACCGATAGTATTGAACCATCGATTAAGTCCTCAATGATATGCAATTTCCTCCCATTAGTGTTAGTTTTGTGTGTGTAACAAGTTGACCCGTTAGTGATCAAACACACTAAGGATCGTCCCATTAACACATAATTTATGTTGTGTTATCATATCATTTCTCATTTTATTAGGTCTGGATAGGGGTGTTGTATCAGTATTTGGTGGCTTGTGGCAAACATAGTAAGCCACCCTCGCCAATCATTTTTGGCCTCAAAACACTCCCCGTGTTTTCTTCCACAAATTGCTCCAGAATGTAGCTCTTTTCTTCAGCCATTCTCTTCTTCATATCTGCTATAAATACAAACCCTTCTAGAATATAAAAATCAGCCCATTCACTTACTTTTAAACAATAAGAGTAAAGAGAAAACTATAGAGTTTGTATTTTTTAGAGAGTGTTGTTAGTGCAAACCAAAAAAGTATTGAGTGATTATTTTTAGAGTAAGAATGATACACATTGTGTTTAAGCCAGAAAAATACAGAGTGAGTATTTTTAGAGTGTGAGTGATACACAATGTGTGTTTTGTTAATAATAATTATAATAGTGAAAGTGTGTGTGAATGTGGACATAACTAAATTGATGAACCACATAAATACTTGTGTTGTGTATTTGTGTCTAATTTTTCTACACTTATACTATCCATTTAATTTGCATTAAGTACATTTTCTTGATCCATTAAATCCCAAGGTCCTGGAAACATTATTGGCAAAATTTAGTTGCATCTAATTTCGCAACAATTGGTATTAGAGCTTTTGGTTTGACAACTTTGAGTATACGGTGCTATTTGACAAAAAATATTGTGCATAGTTTTTTTGTACTCGACATTTTTTGGTTGAATGGGAGCAATGACGTTCGAAAAAGAACATTTGATGTCGCAAAATTTGACGGTACAAATTTTGAATTTTGAAAAATGCAAATGGAGGACTATCTGTACCAGAAGGATTTGTATTTACCACTGGGTGAAACGCTAGAAGATATGAAGGATCTCGAATGGTAGTTGCTTCACCGAAAAGATCTTAACAATGTGAGGCTATCACTCTCAAAGTTAATGGAGTTCAATATGAAAAATGAGAAGACGACAACGTCTGTCATAGATGCCTTCTCTAGCATGTATGAGGAGCCTTGTACAACAAATAAAGTCCATTTGATTAAAAAATTTATTTAATATGAAAATAACATAAAGAGGACAGTTTAGAGAACATCTAAACGCATTCAACGAAGTGATTGCTCAACTTAAATTAGTTGAAATTAATTTTAATGATAACATATGAGCTACATTAATTATGGGGAAGTTTCTCGATAGTTAGAGCTGAACTGTTACTACAATCAGTAGTTCTACAGGAAAATCTAAACTAAATCTCAATGATGTCATTAGTATGATCATGACAGAGGAAATACAGGAACAGTCAAACGGAGCCTCCACTTCAGCATTAGCGTTAAACATGGAAAGCATGGGCCGAGATTCAAACAAGAATAAAGGGTGTAGCATATTCAGATTGAGATATGACAAGTCACAATCTCGAAATCCTAAAAATTTTAACAACAAAAATCAGAACAATAAGGCAATTGAGTGTTGGAATTGTGGCAAGATCGGACGCTATAAAAATCAATGTAGATCCCTGAAAAAAGAAGAATATGATAAGATTGAAGCCAACGTCATTTTAGAAGCATCAAACAACACATTGATATTCTCCTTGGAGAGCAAGATAGAGTCTTAGGTGTTGGACCCAGGGGCTTCTTTTCATTCCACCTCAAAAAGAGAACTCTTAATGAGTTATATACCAGGTGATATTAGCTAGGTGTATTTTGGTGACGACCAGGCTTGCGACGTTATTAGCAAAGGCAAAGTACGAATCAAATTGAACAGTTCTCTACGGAAGTTAAAGGATATAAGACACATCTCCAACTTGAGGAAAAATCTTATATTTGTGGGCCAGTTGGCAAATAAAGGTTATGTCACAATCTTAAGTGGTGATGACTGGAATATTTCTAGAGGTGCCATGACTATAGCATGTGGCAAGAAGAGTGGCTCACTCTACATGACCACATATGCATGCAGATCAATTGCAGTTGCTGATAGCAAAGAAGAGTCACACTTGTGGCACCAAAGACTTGGTTACATGAGTGAAAAAGGGCTCAAAATTATGCACTCTCGCAGAAAACTGCCATCACTATAATAAGTTGACATTGACTTGTACGAGAGTTGCATATTTGGAAAGCAAAAGTGAGTCAGCTTCCTAAACATAGGCAGAACTCCAAAGAAGGGAAACCTTGAATTGGTCCATACAGATGTCTGGGGGTTATCCCCAGTCTCATCCATTAGCGAAAAGTCTTACTTTTTAACTTTCATTAATGACCCCTCAAAACAGACACGGGTTACTTCTTGAGACACAAGTCTGAGGTGTACGAGGTGTTCAAATAATGGAAGTCCATGGTGGAGAATGATACAGAGCTAAAGATAAAGGAGTTGAGATCCGACAACGGTGGCGAATACGAAGACAGTGGATTCAAGAAGTTTTGTTATGAAAATAGCATAAGACTAGAGAGGACTGTATAAGGGACAACGCAACAAAATGACATGGCAGAACGAATAAAACGAACATTGATTGAGAGAGACGGAAGCATATGCATACATGCATGTCTACCCAATCAGTTTTAGGCAGAGACACATAACACACAAACCCACCTATTCAACACGGACCATCAGTGCTGTTGTAGCACAGAATACTAGAGGATATATGGATAGGAAAGGAGATAAAACATTCACACTTGAAGGTTTTCGGTTGTGTGTCATATATGCATATTAGTGATCATGCCAGGGATAAGCTTGACCCTAAGTCACTAAAACGCACTTTCATTGGATATGGAGAAGATGAGTTTGGTTAATGATTCTGGAATGACCAAACAAAGAAATTAATCAGAACTTGAAATGTGATATTCAATAAAAATGTTATGTACAAGGACAAAGATGCACCACGGTCTAGTGTCGTAAGACAAGGGGATCCAATGTATATTGATTTGGAGAATATTCCAAATAATAATGTGGTATAACAGACAGAGTAGCCTACGAAAGACTGATACACCACAATCTCCACATCATGCTCTTGAATTGAGAAGAATCTCCCGACCTCATATATCAAATAGGAAGTATATGAACTATTTATTGCTCACTGATGGCGGTAAAGCTAAATACTATGATGAAGCATATCATATAAGGATACGAGCAAGTGGGAGTTTGCAATGAATGATGAGATACATTTTCTTATCTCTAATAACACATGACAACTAGCTATGTTGCGCAAAGGAAAGAAGGCTCTACATAATAAATGGGTGTACCGAGTCAAAGAGGAACATGATGGTTCCAAAAGATTCAAGGAAAGGCTAGTAGCCAAAGGATTCCAGCAGAAGAAAGGTGTAAGGACATAATTTTATAAATTCCCGGAGTAGAATCTAGGAATCTTCTATTTGTCCTAGATCACAGTATGTATGTCTGATATCGCTACTTTTGGAACGTCAACATGATCATCCACGACGGCCTTGATCTGAATCCATGCATCCACCATCTTCACACGTGCATCATGCTACATGCGATGTGCTGCTCAACTCATTCCCACTACTTCACTTCGCGATATTGGTAAAATGATTTATAGGAGTTGTTTATATTTGCTTAAATATTTGGGAATTTTTTTAGAAAATATTTTTTGAAGTCTGAATTGTTTTTTATCAAAAGCAAAAAAATTTCTAAGTATAGAAGCGGACTGTCCTCGGTCGACGAGCTCGTTCAAATGACATCACACTGTCGTTCGAGCGACATAAGCATGTCGTACGATCTCGTTCGAGCGACATGTGTTCTTCGTTCGAGCTACATGCCTATGTCGTTCGAGCAACACCACCGCCTCGATTTTTGTATAAAAATCTGGGTTCATTCTACACGTTTTCCAAGTTTTTTCGCACAAGTTTCCGCGTTTCACGGCCCAGAAAATAGACTTCACGTTTTAAGGTTTTATACCTTCTTTATTCACATAACCACTCCCATATATGTATGTCAATATTTAAACCTTCAAGAGGATTATTTTTCCTCATTTGGAGTAAATTGTGGAGAAGCCGTCTCTTTTCCATTATTGCCCATCTGGAGTTCTTGCGGGAGATTCCAGCCGACGACATCGAAACCGACACCTGAGGGTATTTCGTATGTCACTCTTGTTTTCATTGTAATCCGTGTAAACCGTTCTTTACAAATTATAGTGAAAATAAAAGGTTTTGCCCCTTTGGGGGATTTTTTCTCACTTGTGTGTTTTGTTTGTGATTGACTGTTCTTACATGATCATATTGATGTCAATCACACCTAGATGCATGTTTTAGGATTTATTAAAAAATTGAGTTTAATTAAATAATTTCTTTATTTGAACAAAAGCGCACTCTCAAATTGGTATCGAAGCCAATTACACAATTCTACAGTGTAATTTTCTGCAAAATTTTTCTAAAGATATCAGTTTTCTAAAAAAATGATTTTTGAAAAAGAGCTCGTTCAAAATGGAGAAATTATATAATAAAATGCCAGTTTTTGACGGGACAAATTATGCTTACTGGAAAGCCCGCATGAAATCTGATTTAAAAGCCATTGATGAAAGAGTTTGGATTTTGGTTGAAAGAGGGTGGGCACCACCCTCCATCACTATTGATAACATGACTAATTTAAAATCTGTGACTGCATGGACTGAAGAAGAATTTAAATGGTCATCTTTTAACTCTAAGGGTCTTAGTACTATTTCTGAATCCGTCACACCTGACAAGTTCCGACGGATAATGATGTGTACCACGTCAAAAGAGGCATGTGATGTTTTGCAACTTATCCATGAAGGAACTAATGCTGTGAAATAGTCTAAACTGTAAAATTTAACAACTCAATTTGAAACTATCACCATGCTTGAGTCTGAATGTTTTGATGAATTCTATGCTAGATTATCTGATATTGTTAACACTAGCTTTAATCTTGGTGAACACATTCCTAATGCTAGAGTTGTTAAAAAGATTCTAAGATCTCTGCCTAAGCGTTTTATCCCTAAAGTCACTGTGCTAAATTCTATGGGTAATTTAAACACGCTTAAATTAAAGAAATTGGTTGGAGACTTACAAACCTTTGAAATTGACATGTTTCCTAAGTCTGTTAAACCAAAAGATAAGGGAATTTCACTTAATGCCCAGGATAGGAAGAGTGAGGGGTCGACAAGAAAGAGAGTAGAGTGATCTAGAAAAGGGGAGAAAGACATGTCAGATTTCGAGTGTGACCTTGATTTAGATGATTTGGTCCTGTTTGCAAAAAAAATCAAGAAAATTCTAAATTTCAAGAAAAATGGAAATTTCAAAGATAAAAGGATTTTTGAGAAAAATAAGTTTGAAAAGAAAAATGAAAAATATTTTTTAGACCCTCCTAAGAAAGATAGTGAGAGATGTTTTGAGTGCGACGGTAAGGGTCATAGAGATTTTAAGTGTGCTACTAGGCTGAACAGACTTGCCAAAGAAAAGGGCAAAGTTGTCCTTAACGCTACCCTCAGTGACGACAGTGAGGTCAAGTCAGTGGACTCTGGAGATGAGTCACCGCATGAGTGTAACTTCACCGCATTCATGGATAGTCATGTGAGTACCTCTAGTGCTCCTCACGACGATGAGGATGCTGCTTCACAGGTACACCTCGACAGTGAGAATGAAGTGAGTGAGGGGGAGGATGATGCAAGTGAGAGTGACCTTCAACGCGCCTACGCTGAGTTATATTCTGAGTTATTTAAAACCAAAAGGCGTAACAAAGCGTTAGTTCTTAGGATCACCGCATTAGAGAAAGATTTAGGAAAACCAAGAGAGAGAGAGTCCTCAACCTGCATTACCTTGAGAGAGAGAGAGTCTGCCTGTGTTGAGAGAAAAAGTCAGTTTAAAGAAAGAGAGAGACTATTTGGAAAGAGAGAGAGTTGATGTGAGAATGAAAAAGAGAGAGAGAAAAACCTTGAGAAGATAAGATGTTTTGAGTGCGATGGGAAATAGCACAAGAAAGTTGAGTGTCCCACTAGACTTAGGAGAGTGAGCAAGAAAGTTGTCGTTCCCGCTACCCTAAGCGATAGTGAGGATGAGAATGGAGATGAAACTGTGATCCGAAAAGCTTTTAGAAAGTTGTTTATCGAGACCATGGAAACAAAAAGGTTGAATAGGAACCTAGGTCTTCGAATTTATGAGTTGGAGGAAGAGAATGATGAGCTAAAAAAGGAAAAATGTGACTTGAACAACACGGTGTCTAGTCTGACGACACGCGTATCCCATCTCGAGGATGATCTCGAACAAGCACGGGAGGTCCAAGTCTCTTTAGAGAACGCATCCGAGAAGGTTGATAAGATGGTTTCCTATCCTGTTTTGAATGATGGTGAGTATGTCAAAAAAGGTCATGACGGTGCATTCACTACTTTTAATGCACCCGAGCCTATATCCACTTTGGTGAGTGAGTCTCATGGGTATCCGTCTAGGAAAGCTTATCCCAAAATTCTTGAAAAATTAATTCCTAGACCGATTTATGTTTGCTCCTACTGCAAGAAGCGAGGATACCTTAGGGAGTTTTGTTCTAAGTTGGGTTTTGTGCCATATCATGCCACTTCACATATTCACGCACATGCACCCACTCATGATACTTTGTTTGCACATAATGATAGAGAGTTTGCACACATTCATGAACAAGTGAGGTTTTTGGTCAAGAATACACATGATCTTATGGAATTGGTTCAAAAGATGTCACCATCTTTGGAAAACTCCATCGCTCTTCCCGGTTGAGATCTTGACATGGTTGCTAGCGTAGGGTGACTTACATGATGTCTCTTTTACCTATTACTAGCATGTACCATTAGTTTTTTTTTTGTTTTTATATTTTTTTGAAAAATCCAAAAAGATTTTTTTTTTATAAAATTTTTAGAAAAGCACAAAAAGATTTTTGTCTTTTGTTTACACTCGTATGGATGAGCATTTAAGATAACCGAGTCACGACTTCACTTTCATTTATCCATGTGACTGTTTGATAGTGATTTGAGACGCTACATCATTGCATCCATGTGCTTTACATTGTTTGGAGTCTTTGAGATGTGATTAGTGATATATTTCTACATGTTTGGCTCCTTATCTCCTTTATTGCACACATGCACGACTTTATTTGATTACTGCACTTTTCTATCACATATTAGCTTGAGTGTTTTCATCTCAATCTAGTTTATACAACGAACCTTATGTGATAACACTTGACAAGTTTGGAATGCATATAAATTTCGGTTGGTGAGATTGTGTGGTATTTTATCAACGATGAAGGGCTACGAAAGTTACTTATCTATCCTTTGCGATTAAGCCGCCATTTAAATTGGACTTAAAAAATTGTGGTATTTTAATTATTCGGGGTCCAAGAGGTTAAAAGAGCCCGAAAAAATAAGGCAATAAAAAGCAATACATGCCAAATATAGGCCATTAGGTTTCACCATCAATTATCCAATGTTTGAGAATTTAGATCACCTCTAAACAAAATATAAATCTGAGGGAGTTTGGTTGGAGAATTTATATGGGTTTGCACTTCCTTGAAAGTCCTAAAAAAACATTAAATCATTTTGGACATTATTGGTGTGGAAATCAATTTGAGCTTTGATTTGATGATTTGATTGAGTCAATTTCTTATAATTCCATCTTTTTACACCTAAGGAAGATGTTGAGTTCATTCGTTAGGAGTATTCGATATTCATCATGCACATATGTTATGTTTGTATGCATTAATTTTCCTATCGAATTTTATCACACCCCTACATTTTCGCTTTCATCGACTTGGTTGTTTTTGTGTTTGTTCATGGTGTGATTCTTTGTTGTATATTTTTTGTGTGAAAAATTTCAAAAAATTCAAAAATAGACAGTTTGTTAGCGTGTGACATTCTCCGTTTGCATTTATTTGTGCTTCTCATATCTGTCTATTTGGGAACATCATAAAAAGGAGGAGAATGAATTATGGGGGAGAAGTGTTTGGTGTTTGGTTGATTTATCAATGATTTTCTTAAGCTTAATTGATCTTTAATTTCTGCATATCATTATATTTCAAACTGTTGCGCGTCACGGGTATCTGCTTTATCTCATGTGTGTAGGTACAAAATTGATAATTATTGGATTGCACACCCTGATGAGAAAAGCTTTGAGAGTTTCTAAAAAGTTAAAGTTATGAAGATGTTGAAGTTTGATTGACGACATGTCAGTTAGTATTCTCAGTTTGAGGGTTTAAGGGGGATATTATCTTGTATGCCATTTTCTTTATTTAGATAGCATAATTCATATTTTTTATGTATTTACCGGCATAGACATAGGGGGATATTTTTAAGGACATAATTTTATAAATGTCCGGAGTAAAATCTAAGAATTTTCTATTTGCCTTACATTACAGTATGTATGTCTGATACCGCTACATTCGGCACGTCAACACGATCATCTACGACGGCTTTGATCCGAATCCATGCATCCACCATCTTCACACATGCATCATGCTACACGCGACGTGCTGCTCAACTCATTCCCACTACTCCACTTCGCGATATTGTTAAAATGATTTATTGGAGTTGTTTGTATTTGCATAAATATTTGGGAATTTTTGAGAAAATATTTTTTGAAGTCTGAATTATTTTTTTATCAAAAGCATAAATTTTTCTAAGTGTAGAAGCGGATTGTCCTCTGTCGACGAGCTCGTTCAAACGACATCACACTGTCGTTCGAGCGACACGTGTCCTTCGTTCGAGCGACATGCCTATGTCGTTCGAGCGACGTCGCCGCCTCGATTTTCGTATAAATATCTGGGTTCATTCTACACGTTTTCCAAGTTTTTTTTGCACAAGTTTCTGCGTTTCACAGCCCAGAAAATAGACTTCATATTTTATGATTTTATACCTACTTTATTCACATAACCACTCCCATATATGTATGTGAATCTTTAAACCTTCAAGAGGATTATTTTTACTCATCTGGAGTAAATTGTGGAGAAGCCGTCTCTTTTTCATTGCTGCCCATCTGGAGTCCTTGTGGGAGATTCCAGCCGACGACATCGGAACCGATACCTGAGGGTATTTTGTATGTCACTTTTGTTTTCATTGTAATTCGTGTAAACCGTTCTTTACAAATTATAGTGAAAATAAAAGATTTTTCTCCTTTGGGAGATTTTTCTTCACTTGTGTATTTTGTTTGTGATTGACTGTTCTTGTATGATCATATTGATTTCAATCACACCTAGATACATATTTTAGGATTTAATTGAAAAATTGAGTTTAATTAAATAATTTCTTTGTTTGAACAAAAGCGCACTCTCAAAAGGAATTGACTCCACCGAAATTTTCTCACTGATTGTAAAACTGAATAATATTTGATCAGTTCTAAGCATTATTACAGCAGATGATTTGCATCTTGAGCAGTTAGATGTCAAAACTACTTTCCTCATAGTGGACTAGAGGAGGAAATATATATACACAACAGCCAGAGGGTTTCTTAGTACTAGGGAAGAAGAAACTAGTGTGCAAATCGAAGAAAAGCTTATACAGTTTAAAGCAGGTCCCAAGATAGTGGCACAAAAATTTCAACGAGTTTATATAAATAAATGGCTACAACAAGTGCAATGCTGATCACTACTGCTACTTCATGAGATTTCATCCAGTTACATCATTTTGCTATTATATGTTGATGACATGTTAGTGGCAGACTCAGATATGGATGAAATCATAAATTTGAAGAAACAATTATCGAGTGAGTACGGCATGAAGGACTTGGGAATAATGAAACAGATTCTTGGGATGAGGGTGAACAAAGATAAGCAAAAGGGTACTTTGCAGCTATCTCAGGCAGAATACATTAGTTGTGGCTTGCAGAGGTTCAACATGGGTGATGCTAAAGCTGTTAGCAGACCATTAGCTAGTCACTTTCGACTATCCAAGGATCAGTCGCCCGTGAAGGAGAATTGTAAGAACTTCATGGCTAAGGTTCCATATGCCTTGGCCATTAGAAGTTTGATGTATGTTATGGTATGCACAAGACTAAATATTGCTCATGAAGTGGGAGCAGTGAGCAGATTCATGACAAATTCAGAAAAACAGCATTAGGAGGCAGTAGAGTGGATACTCAGGTATTTACGAGGTACTATCACTAGATGTCTATGCTTCAGAAGAGGTAACATAAGATTGTAGGGATATGTAAATGCTGACTTTGCTGGTAAGGTAGTCACAGGGGAGCACTACCGGTTACGTTTTCACAATAGGTACTATTGCAGTCCGTTGGGTTTAGCAGTTACAGAAAATAATCACATTATCCACTACAGAGGTACAGTACATAGCTGTGACCAAGGCCAGTAAGGAGATGATCTAGTTACAAGGATTGGTGGCGGAGTTAAGGTTCAAACAGGTGAAGAATGTTTTTGCACGGTGATAGTCAAAGCGCAATACATTTGGTAAAGAATTCAGTATTTCATTAAAAAGCCAAGCAAATAGGACTCCGTTATCATTTCGTTAGATCTCTACTAGAGGATGAAGTGCTAACATTGGAGAAGACCCTTGGCAGTGAGAATCCAACTGACATGTTAACCAAGTCAGGGAGTACAAATAAACTGGAGTTGTGCTCATATTCAGTGGATCTTTAAGATTAGAAGACAAAAAAGTTTCACACTCAGTTCACGAAAAAATTATAATTGATAGAGAAAGTGCTCAACAGTCTCCAAGTGGGAGATTGTCATTATTTGGAGATTTGTGGCAAACATAGTTGGCCACCACCACCACTCATTTTTCTCCTCAAAACACTCCCCTTGTTTTCTTCCACAAATTGCTCTTTTCTTTAGCCATTCTCTTCCTCGTATGTAAAAATCAGCCAATTCACTTACTTGCAAACAAGTAAGAGTAGAGAGAAAACTACAAAGTGTGTATTTTTTAGAGTGTTGTTAGTGTAAGCTAAAAAAATACTGAGTGAATATTTTCAGAGCGCGAGTGATACACAGTGTTTATTTTGTTAACAACAACTATAATAATGAAAGTGGATGTGAGCTGTGGACGTAATTAAATTGGTGAACTACGTAAATACTTGTATTGTGTATTTGTGTGTGATTTTTCTACACTTATACAGTCCATTTATTTTGCATTCAGTATATTTTTTTTATCCATTAAATCCCAAGGTTCTGAAAATACTATTGACGAAATTTAGCTGCGTCTAATTTCCGATTTGCGATCCTACCACGGTTGGGGAACATCTTGTGGATTTCCGATGCTATCAGGGTTGGGGAAGTAATTTGTGCGTGGTTTTTTGTGGATAAGGTAGCTAGTTGTGCGACTGTGATGTCGTGGTTGTGGTGCGGTGGAGGAGGGTGAATGGGAATTGTTTTTATCTTATATGATTTACATTCATTTTTGCTTACGTAAACACCCTTCTATGATGATGTGCACAACTATTATTATTTAAATAAAAACTCGTATTACTTTCAACGTTACCCCGCACGAGCTATGCTCGTGTCATAAGTAAAAACAGTTTGTGACAAGTTGACACGATTTGTGAGACTGTTTTGCGATAATTATGAAAGCAAACATTATTATTATTATTATTATTATTATTATTATTATTATAAGTTTGAAAAACAAAGTGTCTCAAGGGGTAAATTTCAGGAGGTAAAGTATAAGTCAACTAACCCAAGCTTTTTTTTTTAGATTTCAACGATTCAATTAAAGAGGAATGAGAGTCAAGTCAAACCAGAGTAAGTAAATTTGGATTTAGTGAAAACCTTCTTAATCTGCTCGCGTGAACATACAATTAATCAGCAAACATTTCAAGTGAAATACAGGCACTGAAAGAAACCTCAACAAACTATTTCAAGTGGTCAGGGCAATAAGAAATAGAGAACTTTTGAGGAGACAGAGCTGAGTATAGTTTGATTTCGGAGATGGCCTATAACAACATCCTTCAAATGAGAGAGATCATAACTAATTGTATTAAGGGTCCATCTACAACAACTCAAAATTATGACTCAAAAATTGCGACTCGCTAATATGGCGTGTCGCAATTGGTTACTGGCGCTGACGCGGAACCATGTTCATAAGGAATCAACCAATGATGGTACGCCATGTCTACGGGAATTCCAATTTTGAGTCCAAATCAAGAGTCAACCTAGCAATTTCCTAGTATTAAAGATTTAAGGGCTAATACCAAATTGATCCATCAATAACACGTTTTTAACCAAAAAATCTAACAGATTTATCAAATCAATCCAGAAATTACGAATGATTGGGAGAACAAGAATGCAAAAAGAACCAGTAGGAAAAGAATTTTCGAAACCATACTAATTTCTAGATCGATTTTGGAATTTTTTTTTGTTGTTGAAAAAAGTGTTGTTAAAATGGATCGTTTTGTAATTTTCTAAATATTATATGGCTTTTTTTGTAAGTTGTCCTAATTATATTGACTATAACGGAAGGATGAGTACAAGAAAACACGTTTTGCAAGATTACATTTTACATGAGAGTTGTAGAGATTTTGGCATTGTAAAATTAACCCCTCACTACCTTCATGCAAGCCATCAAACACAACTGCACTTCACAAAATCATTCAATCCATCTTCCAAATGTCCAAACATAATATCCCAAATATACACCAAAAGAAATTAGCATTTGCTTCTTCAAGCAGAAATGAAATACAAATACATATAATCATCCAAATTCTTCATCTCCTCTTTTTCTTTAATAATGAAGCAGCTTGCAGAACCATCCGATCAACCTCGTCAAGGTCCGGTAACTCAACATCTCTCCCCACCGACTTTCCATTTTTCGAGTCAGCAGAAATTTTACGCAAGTGCTCCTCAAAATCTTCTTCTGCTTCCCCGTCTCTTCTCAGGGGAAAATTTTCAAATTCGTTCAAGTAAAGCGGTCGTTCAGCCTTCTCCTCGCTCTCTGAGTCAGAATCTGTCTCAAAAATATCTGACAGAGCTTCAGAATCGGAACCCATATCAGAACCAGTCATATGATCACCATCTTCATCATGGGATTTGTCTCTTTTAGCCATTATTTCTCTGAGCCTATCAGAATTCTGTAACTGCACATCTGATTGTTTTCTGAAGTCAACACTATCAATATCGGTCAATTGGGATTCTCCAATGTCTCCTGTTTCGAATTGGCTTTCGGCCTTTGCTTGAAGCAGCTCAAGGTCATGCTCGAGTCTCGGGATATATTTCCTAACGGCCCGGAGGCCATCCCTGAACTTGGATTTGTCTAAAGCCTGTATAAGAAGGAAAGAAAAATGCATTCAAAGAGTGAGGCTCAACTGAAGTAGAAACAAGTACAATAAAAAAGGGGAAGTTTCCTTGATCATCAAAACGTGTGCTTGATTGTCATAACAATATTTTTCTTAATAGAGAATAGTTAGTTTTACTGGATTTTTAACTATTCTGATGCCTGATGGCAGACAGATATTATATGAGAACAATAGTCATGTTCCTTCTTTTCCTCACTGTTGATGGGAAATATTTCTTGCCCAACCCAAAGTATTGCACTCATCTCTCTTTCCATTCAATTTTTATTATTGCTTACAAATACATAAAGTGGCAAGCTCCTTTAACGTAAACAATATTTAACCCAACAAAGCCTTACATCCTACCAACTTAAGGGGGGGGGTACCCTTTTTACACTGGATAAGAATTCAAATGAGTATGCATACATTTCTCTTAAATTTATCAACAACATAGTTTTAGTTTAAAAACATAATCATGACGAGGGACCGCTTGATAAAAAAAAAAATTTAATTTGTGGCAGGCACGATCAATGTAAATGATTATTTCATCTAACAGGTGTATATATCTATTATATACCTCTAATACGGTAGATTAGAGGTATTAATTCCATTTATGATGCCAAGTACCAATTAATGCATAGAAAACAGTACCTACGCCCCTTTGCAATTGGTTTCCCTTTTTTCATAATCCACTGAATTTGTTGCATCCTTTTCGCTTCCTCTCCCTTGAACCCAACCGTCATTCTTATTTTTTGTCTTCCTACACTAGAATCCAAAACACGCACATCGTACACACAAAACAGATCTAAATTTTTTGTTATGCTCTCTCCCTCGCTATCTTCTCCATGCCTCCATCATCCATGGCACACATAAAAACACACTTTGCACGTGTATATTTTCTGTAGTTCCAAGACTTTGACGTATATGGAGTTACAGGGATGGGTGCGTGTCTATATTTTCTTTTCTGAATTGGAACTGCAGATGCTTGGACTACAGGGCTATTTTCTGAATTGGAACTACAAGTATGGGTGATCAAATTAGAACTACATATCGATTTTTCTTTTCTGACGCCCTGTGTTTCGATTTTTCATGGTAGTTATAAGCATTATATGTCGAAGTGAATGGAGACGGAGCTTCACTTTTGGATAAAATATTTTCAATTTAATATGGTTTGAGATTTTGAGTTTAATTTGGTGTGACAGTCTCTGGGAAACATAAAGAAAATGGGATATAAATTCTTTTAAGAACCCTTAACAGTTCCATCACTTTGAGCAAATTGGTGGTGTTAAGAATTCTTCTAGTGGGGGATTGTTGGAAAACAGCTGTCTAAGCTGTTAAGTTACAAAAGTTGAAAAGTGAGTTTTCTTCTTGTCCCACATCGGTGGGTTGGAGAAAATGGGTTGTGTTAATATATCCTTTTTGTGAGTCTAAAGGATAAGCCCTTTGGGCATTCAATGTTTCGTGTGTGTGGTTGGGAGACTTATTGGGCCAAGTCACACGCGCGCGCCGCCGTCCGTCCGGTCCGGGGCTTGGGCTCATTAAGAATTAATTTTTTGGATAAATAAATTGACGTTTATTGGGCCTTAAAAATTGTATTTTAACGTTTTTTTTAATTCCGAAAAAAATTAAAAACGTGGCTTCTTTAACTGTTGAAAAAGTCTTCCACTTGCCCACGTTTTTCCAGTTTTCTCTCCACGTTGTGTGCCCATTAACATCATTATTTTTTCGCAATAAAAGGAGGTTGATACCTCCATTTTTACACACAGCTTCCAGACTACAAACAGTTCTCAGAACTTTTTTTATACAGCAACATAAATAATTATTCGTCCCTGGATAATTATAATACCACATAAATAATTAATCTTCCCCCAGATTAATTATACTACACAGAATCGAGCAATACATGTATTTCAGAATGGGTGTTCATTGAATGAATCTGGTTCGTGCTACCGTTTCATATTTTTAGACTGTTTTATCCTGGGGGTGACGAGGCTACTAAGACTGTCAGCACACTTTGGGCAGCGCCGCGAAACACCTTAAAGAGAGCGACATTGTCCGCGATTCAGCCATAATTCTACACTGTCCAGTTCCGAATTTCTTATATTTTTTGGTCTCGGCTCCTAATTGGGTAATTTTGTTGTTTAATTCTGCATTTAAATTGCTGCAACAACAATTTTAAAGTGTTTACTATTCTGCCATGGACGAAATTAACTCTAGCAACCTTAACAAGCCTTTCAAATATGAAGGCACCCATTTTAAACGTTGGAGCAAAAAATTGTTATTTTATTTAACTACGAAAAAAGTCGTATCGTGTGTTCAATTTGACAAACCCGTTGTAAATAATCCACCTACTCTTGAGGAAAGCAAAACAATTAGAACTTGGGAGGAAAATGATTTTCTGTGCAAGAACTATATTTTGAATGCTCTAAGTGACGAACTTTATGACTATTATGCCAATTATAAAACAACAAAAGATGTTTGAGATGCACTGTTTAAAAAATATAACATGGAGGAGGCGGATGTTAAAAAATATGCCGTCAGACGTTATTTGAAATTTCAAATGACGGATGACAAATCTGTTGTTGCTCAAACCCATGATTTGCAAATAATTGCCCATGAAATTATTTCCGAGGGTATGGCTTTAGATGGCATGGCTTTAGATGAGCAATTTCAGGTTGCTGTAATTATTGATAAATTGCCTCCACTATTTAAAGAGTTTGAAAATATTTTGGGGCATAAGTCTAAAGCATTTTCACTAGAGTCACTCATTACTAAATTGAGAATTGAGGAAGAATCCCGAAAACAGGACTACAAAGATGAAATTCTTATTGTGTCTAACAACAAAAATCAGAAAAAGAACCACACTCCAGTTGTTTTAAAGGCAAACGGAAAAAATATGAAAAATCAAAAAAAGAGCCACAACCAGAATTTTAAAAATCAGACTCAGACTCAGAATAAGAATAAGAATAAAAACCCTGGAAATGGACAGTCTAGCAACTCGGGACAGTTTCTCTGTTTCAAGTGTGGCAACCTGGCCATATGGCTCGCAAACATCGCAGTGTGCCAAACGCACAAGCGAATTTGACGGAAGAGGACCTATGTGCTATGATTTCAGAAATCAACATGGTTAGCGGTGCCGAAGGGTGGTGGTTGGATACTGACGCTTCCCGCCATATCTGTTATGACCATACTCTGTTTAAGAATTATTCTGAGACTACAGATAAGAAGGTGTTGTTGGGTGATTCTCACTCTACTGAGGTTGCCGGTACTGGAAATGTGGAATTAAAGTTCACTTCGAAAAAGACTGTTATCCTCAAAGATGTTCTTCACACTCCCGAGATAAGAAAAAATTTGGTTTCGAGTTATCTTCTCAGCAAAGCTGACTTTACTCAAACTATTGGTGCTGATTTATTTACTTTGACCAAAAATAGAATTTTTGTAGGTAAGGGTTATGCCACTTATGGGATGTTTAAATTGAATGTTGATGCTAATAAAATTTCATCTTCTGGTTATATTGTTTGTTCATTTAATATTTGGCATGCTAAGCTTTGTCATGGTAATAAACGACTTGTTAAAAATATGAGCACTTTAGGATTAATTCCAGAATTATCATTAAATGATTTTGAAAAATGTGAATGGTGTAGTCAATAAAAAATCACTAAGACACCACATAAATCTGTTTTTAGAGAATCTGAACCACTTGATTTAATTCATTCGGATATTTGTGAATTGGATGGTGTCACAACTAGAAATGGCAAACGTTATTTTATAACTTTTATTGATGACTGTTCTGATTATTTATTTGTGTATTTAATGAAAAATAAAAGTGAAGCGTTTGACATGTTAAAAAATTTTCTAAATGAAATTGAAAATCAATTTAATCGGAAAATTAAAAGGTTACGTAGTGATCGAGGCACCGAATATGATTTGGCACCATTTATTGAATTTTATAAATCCCACGGTATTATTCACGAAAAAACTGCCCCTTATTCGCCCGAAATGAACGGTAAAGCCGGGAAAAAAATATAGGGCATTAACTGAATTAGTTGTTGCTATTTTATTAAATTCGGGGGCTGCCTCACATTGGTGGGGTGAAATTATTTTGACGGTGTGTCACGTACTTGATAGGATTCCTAAGACTAAAATGAAAATTTCTCCTTATGAAATTTGGAAAAATATTAAGCCCAACGTGTCATCCTTTAGAACGTGTGGGTGTTTAGCCTATATACGTATACCCGATCCTAAAAGGTCTAAATTGGCTAGTAGAGCATATGAATGCGTCTTTATAGGCTATGCAATTAATAGCAAAGCATACCGATTTTATGACTTAAAAAATCAAGTAATTATCGAATCAAATGACGCCGATTTTTATGAAGATAAATTTCCTTTTAAATTGAGAAATAGTGGGGGCGTGTCATCCACTAATATTTCTTTAAATAAAAATAAAGAAAATAATGAATCCATTTTAGATATTCGAAAAACTAAAAGGGCTCATGTGGAAAAAGATTTTGGTCCTGACTTTTATGCTTACACTTTAGAGGAGGATCCTAACACTATTCAAGAAACCTTCTCTTCTTTAGATGTCGATTTATGGTAAGAGGCTATTAATGATGAAATGGATTCTTTGGAAACAAATAAAACTTCGCACTTAGTGGACCTTCCTCCTGGGTGTAAAACAATTGGGTGTAAATGGATTCTTAAAAAGAAATTAAAACCTGATGGCACTATTGAAAAATATAAGGCACGTCTTGTTGCCAAAGGTTTTAGACAGAGAAAACGTAGACTTTTTTGATACATTTTCACCTGTGACTAGAATAACGTCTATACGTGTACTATTTGCTATCGCTGCCTTAAATGATTTAATTGTACACCAAATGGATGTTAAAACTGCATTTTTAAATGGAGATTTAGAAGAAGAGATTTATATGGATCAACCTGAAGGTTTTATTGTACACGGTCAAGAAAATAAAGTATATAAATTAAATAAATCTCTTTATGGACTCAAACAGGCACCTAAACAATGGCATGATAAATTTGATCGCCTAGTCATCTCCAATGGGTTTAAAATAAATGAAAGTGACAAATGCATTTATTATAAATATGTTGAGAACATTTGCACTATCATATGTCTTTATGTTGATGACTTGCTAATATTTGGTTATAATATTCATGCCGTAAAAAATGTTAAATCATTATAATGTGCCAATTTTGATATGAAGGATTTGGGTGAAGCTAGTGTAATATTGGGAATTAATAATACTAGGTCAGAAAAGGGATTTTCTTTGGATCAATCTCATTACATTGAGAAAGTTCTAAAGAAATACAATTAGTTTGACTGTAAACCTGCTAGTACTCCATTTGACCCTAGTGTAAAGTTATTTAAGAACACTGGCGACAGTGTAAATCAAAATGCTTATGCAAGCATTATAGGTAGCTTACGTTATGCTACAGATTGCACTAGACCTGACATAGCTTATGCTGTGGGAGTACTATGTAGATTTACCAGTAGACCTAGTATGGAGCATTGGCATGCTATTGAGAGGGTCATGCGGTACCTTAAAAGGACGATGAACCTCGGGTTACACTATAATAAGCATCCCGCTGTCCTTGAAGGATTTAGTGATGCTGATTGGAACACCCTATCTGATGATTCTAAGGCTACTAGTGGATATATATTTAGCATCGCTGGTGGTGCAGTTTCTTGGAAATCTAAGAAACAAACTATTTTGGCTCAACCCACTATGGAGTCTAAGATGATAGCGCTAGCTACTGCTAGTGAATAGGCAGGTTGGTTAAGAAACCTCCTGTCAGATATCCCGTTATGGGAAAGATCAATACCAGCCGTTTTGATTCATTGTGATAGTACCGCGGCTATTGCAAAAGTAGAGAACCGTTATTATAACGGTAAGAAACGACAAATATGTCGTAAACATAGCACTATAAGAGAATTCATTTCTACGGGTGCTGTGAGGGTGAATCATATACGGTCTGAACAGAACTTAGTTGATCCTTTGACGAAAGGACTAGCTAAGGAGATGGTGTAGAACACCTCGAAAGGGATGGAACTAAAGCCCTTGGATACATGAGTCACTTGTGATGGCAACCCAACATATAAACTGGAGATTCCAAGAAATATGTTCAAAGGGTAATAACAAGTCACAAGTGATATGGGTTGAATCATGCTATTATTAATTAATGTAGAACGGGATTTTACTCCGAGTCCATCCCTATGGAGCATAATATCCTGAAGCGAGTTAAGGATGAGTTGTTAAAACTCTTAATGAGTTCTATAGCTCTATTTTGAGTGGGGTACCTAGCTAAAGGAGTACTCTTGATAGACTCACCTATGTGAATCTGGAAGTGTGGCCGTTTTCTATGGATATTTTGGGCAAATTCCTAAAGCGTTCACTATACTGGGATAGAAGTACATGGCTGTAACGTGCTAGCTATTAGAATGACATCCAAGTAGGATTGTGTGTGGGTAATTATAATATCACATAAATAATTATTCGTCCCTGGATAATTATAATATCACATAAATAATTTATCTTCCCCCAGATTAATTATACTACACAGAATCGAGCAATACATATATTTCAGAATGGGTGTTCATTGAATGAATCTAGTTCGTGCTACCATTTCATATTTTTGGGTTGTTTTATCCTGGGAGTGACGAGCCTACTAAGACTGTCAGCACACTTTGAGCAGAGCCGCGAAACATGTTAAAGAGAGCGATATTGTCCGCGACTCAGCCATAATTCTACACTGTCCAGTTCTAGATTTCTTATATTTTTTGGTCTCGGCTCCTAATTGGGTAATTTTGTTCCTTGTTTAATTCTGCATTTAAATTGCTGCAACAACATAGCTCTCGAATTTTTTTTCCTATATAAGATAAATCTGAGAACCTATGCCGTACAATTTATTAATGATACGAAAGATTTTTTAGAAAATTTTTTTGACCTCTCCATTTGAAGACCCATTTATACAGTTAGTACTAAGTTTTTTTTAAAACTTCAGTACTTAATTATTAAAAATATTTACATATTTATTGGATGATATGTGTTGTATTAGAATTCTTCACTGTTTAGGTATATATACTTTTTCAACTAAGAAACTACTAATGTAATTGTTTGCTTCATATCTAAACTATATGTGTGACTTAAGATATAAATGTAACCTTCAAAGTTAACATCCATATGGTGATCATGATAAGAACATAATGTTTAGCTCATAATTTCTTAAGCTATCTGAATCAATTTTGTAGAGATGATACATTATTATTCACCAATGATGTCTTGATAAATTTATGTTATAAATCTATTGTACATCACACAATCAGATTATGTAGAGCAAATCCAGAATCTTTGTGTGGAGCTTTCAATAGCCAAAAGGAGTTTTCACAGTTTTCCTTCACAGCTGGTTTTGTTTAATTATGTATATGGTTTGAGGGCATTGCGATATAAATTCTTTTGTTATTGTTCTTTTGTTATCTAATGTTACGATTTGTATATATGTATAGATAAATAGATAGATATATAGATAGATAGATTGTTTGATAAAATATATAATTATATGTGTTACTATTTTTACCCCCGCGCATCGCGCGGATTACATGCTAGTATATACAAATACGCACACACATGCACACAATTCTCTATATTAAATGAGGACCGTCTTTTGGTCTCTCCTAACTGTTTAAAGTAAAAAGGTATATCTGACGGCTGAAAATGGTTTCTGGAGGAGATTTTATGTATGTCACAACGGTAAATATATAGTAAAGATACGCTATAGCGAATTTGTTCATCCAGTGGTACTGTGTACTCTCTACAAACGCCACTGACATCCACACGTAATCTACAGCATTGAAATTTGAATCATTTCAATCAAGACACATTTTCACGCACAGCTTGTACATATTTTCTCTCTCTTTTGTATGCCTTCCTATCTCACAATTAAACATACTTTCAATTTTGAAACCACTGTAAGATCCAGTTGATCTCTATTTTTTTGGTAGTCACAGATGGACCTAAGGTTATTTCGGTTCTGTAATTTTTGTGTACAACGATGTTGAGGTTGGTTCTGTAAAATTATTGTACAGTGATGGTCAGGTTGGTTCGGTAATTTTTTTTCCTTATTTTACTTGCCCTCTAACTGCTGGCTCTGTATTTGTCTCATTATGTTACTCGGTTGGCTTTGGTTCCACAGGGGTTGCTTTCATCGTCAATGGGATGATTTTTATGAGTCATAGCCATAGAAACACAACACAGCATATCTAGTTATTTTTTAACTTTGTCCCCATTACATTTGAGTTCTAAGCTTGATCCTATTTGAGATGATATAAGCTTGATCATATTTTGTATATTTCTTTGAGTTTCTGTTTGTTTGTTGTTATCATCCAAAAATACAACTTGTAAGAGGGTGAAAAAGTTGTGATCACCCTCTTCCAAATTGTATTTTTGGATGAATTGTTTTGTAGATGATCTCCTCATTATAGAGATCATTTATATCAAATTTGGTAGAACAATGTATTGTTTTACTATTTTAAAAAATGGGTGTGTTGCTAGGAGGTATGTTGGAGAGCCTCACTATATATATATTTAATTTGTGGGGTTCTGCCACGGGGTGCATAAATGTGAAAATGACAAAGCTTAGTGCTTTTTTTAACACCAAATGCATATATGAAGATTTGTTCTTAAAAGGACACCATACTGAAAATTTGGGACAGCTTAATTACTTTAAATCATGGAAGTAAGTCATTTAGGTTCTATTGGAGTGATTTTTTTTAAGTCCCTCATTCCAACACTTTAAATAATTATCAAGTGTTGTTTTGTTCTAAGAGTAATTTTAAGAAATGGTATATTTTCCTTTGGTCGCGGTTCATTTTGTATGGTGACAGTACTTTTTGCCACTATATGCTTGGTTTTGATTCTTTTTTTTTTTTTTTTGAAAAACTAAGGAGGGCTTCGTAGGCATTGATGGCGGTTAGGGAGTTAGAGGCGAAGTCAAAATAGCGCCATCGGCATGTGCATTAGCTAGGGCGATTGTATTATTAATACACTATCTCTGTTTCTCCCAAATAAATTTGGTTTGATTTTCAGTACCAAAGCTCCCTGTGTTAATTTCTTTCACCTCAGTTTTAAACCATTTTTTTTAACAAACAGTTTTAGACCATTGGAAGAGTATTTTAAAATGCAACAAAAATAATCATAACTACCAGACTGGATAGGTAATGGAAAAATCATGAAGCACGACTACTGGTATCAACTGGAATTATACTAGATTCAGCTACCAGTTTGGATAAGGACTTTGTTAACAACTATTGGATTTTGATCTCTCTCAAAGGTATGTTTTATGAAGTAAAAAATGTTTACATTTGATCACTTTGCCTTGATAATTTCTATCTTTTAAAATACTTTTTGAATTTGTTCATTTTCTTAAATTCATTTTGTCAAAATGTCAAATTTTTTCCTTTCCTTTACATAATCAGGTTATTTATGTTGCTAAACCTACCTCTGAGGATGGCCGCGTGCATGCGATGTGTAGTCAATATGGTTAAATTGGCTGCCAAGTTGTAGTAGTACCCTTTATGGTGTCTAAACTCAAATTTCTGTAGGCAATAAAATGTTGCAAAACACTATCTGGGCATGGTGAGAATTCAAAGGAGAATGTTTTTTTTTGCATGTGGTGTGTGTGTGTGTGTGGGGGGGGGGGGGGGGGGGGAGTTAAAAAATTAATGTGTGTGCGTTCATGTAATATTATGGACCATTAGTGGTGTTTACTATTGTGTTTGTTATGCGTGTCTTTTCTCTCTTGGAGTGAAGTGTTTAAGACCGTGCCCTCGACAAGGGTTACCCACTTTTGTGTGTGAGTATATATATATATATATATATATATATATATATATATGCATGCATGCATATACACATAATGAAAAGAAGAACGGAGACGAACCTTCTTCCTAGGGAGAGTGGTCTGAGGGGACATTATCTCCGTGGGTGGCTGAGAGTAGTTCTTTCCTCTATACATAATAATCGTATTGTCTTCTTGAATGTCGAGCACAATTCCACCACTCAATCTAGCCAGATCTACAGCAATCTCCTTCACCTCCTCGGGTGAGAATGTCTTCACGAACACTTTGAGAGTCTGATGCTTCTTCCAATGCAAGTGCATATTCAGGATTACACCCTGGTATATTCCCCTCCGTCCCACTGGTACGTAATTCTTGGACTTGAGGCCCATCTTCAAAAAGTAGAAGTGCTCTTCTGGGGTCAAAATTTCTGGGTCATGCATTGTTTCCGACGACTCCTTAGGTTCAATCTTCTTGAGAGCTTCAACGATCCTTTCCTCTTTTTTCCGAGCCTGTGGGAACGATTAAATTCTCTGTCATAAGATTATTGACTATGGTTACGGCCCACAAAACCATTAAATGATGTATTCTGAAGCATCATTATAACCAACCTCCTCAGTTCTACCTCAAAAAATAATGAATACAGCAGACAGTCCTTACGTTGCATAAAATTTCTAAAGATGAGCATATTCAAATATACAGCATAAAATAAAAATGTAGTGCAGACATAATTATCCTTCAACTACTTTGATAACCCAGGTTGAAGATTTGTGAAATAAATACATAGAAGACGCCGATAATATAGTTCATACTACTTAACATAGCATAATAGTACCTAATTGAGAGCATTGGTTCACAGCATAGGGTATAAATCTGGAACTAAATTGACAATGTTATTTGAAACAACAGTGATTTGATTTTATTGCAAATCAAACTAACAACTGAATACATCCTTTTACTCCACAGATGACAAAGCTACACACTTTAATTCTGCTGTTGTACACTCGTCAGTTTCAAAAGAGAAAAAGATATCTGGTTAAGGATCTTTTTCACCTTAGCAATCAAATTCAAAAAATTTCTATATCCAGCACTTTCTGTAGGCTAATCTATAATAGGTTGCCTTGCTAAACTGCATGCAATAGCTTGCCCAAAGTAGACTGATAATGGTTTATGCAGTATCAGGTCCAAGACACATCGGGCCAGTATCAAACATTGCTCAATCCATATAACTATGTTAAAGATTCATGGACAGTTCAGTTCATGTCGTATCGAGTCCTTTTCGCGTTCAAATCATGTATTTTTCTATATATAACAGGTCCGAGTTACCCATTTGTGTTAAGTGTGTCTAATGGGTCAACTTAATGGACACAAATTCATTATGGATCAATACATTAACTGAAATTTCCATCTCGATTCATTGCATGGTTCAAAGTCAAGGCCGATACCGCAACGATACGACCGAGTTGACTAGGTATCGGTGCCCACCGATCCGATTCCGAGTTACGAGTTGAGTTTTCAATTATTGATATGAATCGACCCTATATCGGTAATTTCTCGGTGATATCGATGATATAGCGGTATAATCGGCCCATACCGATGATATCGCAGTAGAATAGACCCATATCGGCGATATCGCGATGGAATCGGCCCATATCGGCGATATCACATTAGTATCGACCCATATCGGTGATATATCGGCCGAGATGGTATAAGTTACTAAGAATCTCTCTCTCTCTCTCTCTCCCTCCAGTGTTGTGTTGGTAAGCGTGATTTTTTTGGGGGGGGGGGGGGTGAAATGCTAATTGTTTTTTTAATTTAGTGTGCTGTGTGTGGGGGTTATTTGGTCATCGTGTGGGTTTAATTTAGAGCGTTGTATATGTGCCAGTTTTTTTTTTAAAGAATGCAAATGATCCAAATGTTATTTGTAATTATTTTTATAATAATGTTCCTAATGTTATATTTTAATATGTTATTATTTATAAAAAAAAACGTAAATGTTATTCTTTTACAAACAAATATACAACTATACTTATGGTAAAAATAATATTTGTATCCTCTAAAATTTTGTAAAAATAATATTTGCATCCTTTATGTAAAAATAACATTTGCAACACAAGTGAAAAAAAAAAAATTCATCCTCTTTGTAAAAAAATAACATTTTCATCAATTTTAAAAAAACATTTGCAACCGAACAAAAAAAAAATAACATTTACATTCCTTTTATAAAAAATCAACATTTGCATCATTTTTTGTAAGAAAATAACATTTGCATCCTTTTTGTAAAAAAATGTAGTGTTTTGTCAAAATCACTATTTGTATCATCTTTGTAAAAAAATAACAATAAAAAAGAAACATTTCTATCCTTTTTAGAAAAATATAACATACTTAAAAAACACATTTGTATCCTCTTACTAAAAATAATAATAAGAATATAATAGTTGTATCCGCTTTGTATAAATAAAATTATCCTCTTACTAAAAAAGTAACATTTGTTTTTCTTTGTAAAAACATAATATTTGTATCCTCCGTGAAAAATAACATTGATTTATTATGGAACATTGAATCTGGCAAGTTCGCAGCACGTCAATATAATCAATTGTACAATAAATATTATGCATATTAAAGGATAGTTTTAAACTTATCTGATTCGTCCACATTGTTAATCGTATTTTTTTTAAATTTTCTAGATTTTTTTCGGATTTTTTTAGTGTATCTTTGCGTATCGCCCGATACCGTGACCGAGTTGAAAATCGAGTGGCCGATACCGGGACCGATACCGAGACTTTGAACCATGCGTGTCTCATTTTGCCAGCTTTCTGTCCCCCCGTCACACACACCAACAAAACAACCCAATCCCCCCCAAAGAAGAAGATAATTATAAGAGAACTCAGTTCAACATGAACTAAAAACACATAAAAAGGTGGTATCAAGGAGAAAGCAATGATTAGACACAGTGAGAACACTAGTCATGTGACACCAATAGATTTCCAAGGCAACAGAAGTCCAAATGTCCACACTCCTACTCACACATATTATAGTGTAAAACACGATATTTGCCTGCCCACGGTGTACCTTAAATGTCTTAAATGAAATACGTAAAATTATAGATATACACATGGACATTACCTTCCTCAGTTTATACAGAATTTTTTCTTCTGCTGTCATTCTTTCATAATCTTTTTTCTTCTTCCACCTGAAGAATTTTAACCACCTCACAACTGCTCTTTTTCCTTTCAATTTTTTCCTCTTGATCTTAGCATCTCCAGAACCTTCAGTGACTGCATCATTTCCATCGGGCTCCACAGATTTATTATCCATGTTCAGATATGGAACAGAATGAATCCATAAAAGGCCTCCAAGTGGACATCTTTGTAGTTCATAAAGCGGCCCAACAACAGGACTTGGACCAAAAACCTTGCATATAGCACCACAGAAGCTACTAAACCATGAGATTAGCTTAACATAAATTGAAACCGTAGTCAAGATACATTACATACTCCCTCCATCCCATAACAAGAGCATTCTTTTCCTTTGAGAGGCTGCCCCGAATTAAGAGCCAGATTTCTAAACTAATTTGAAATTCTAACATCAATTGAGGCCTAGAAGTTCAACATCATTTGATGTTAAGTGATGTTCATTGACATGTAAATAAAGTTGGGTGGCTAAAATTGGAAAAAAGATATTACCTTAAAGTTTGTGAGTATTATAGAGGGCCTCTTAATATAGGAAGGAAGGAATATCATTTTGAATTTGACTTTATAGTTGCATTACCTACTTAACTATATTTATATAAATTCCTTAGATAGTTTTAGCAGCATCAAATAATGGGTCATTCCACAAAAAGTCCCACAACCATATAAAATACTCACAAACACTATTTCTTCTCTTATCCTAAACCCTAAGAAAAAATGTCAAACTATAGAGAAGGGACTTTTTGCAATACAAAAAAAATAAGGTAGACTAAGCACAAAATGTATTTAGCTAGTAGAGACTAAACATTAATTTTCCCAATAATTAATTATTATTGCTCCCTCCCTTCCTCCCAAAATAAGAGTTCACTTTTCTTTTTTTTTTAGGACATAATTAACGAACCAAGTTCCCCGATCATGGCCATTGATTGAGTATATCCTTAATCTATACAAAATGAAAACACGACTCTTAATTTGGGAAGGAGGGTGTATTAATTATGTCATCACTATTCATTGGACTCTAAAAAACATAATTAAGCTAGTAAAGAGGAGAGCAGAGAGCTAAAAAAGAAGAGGGTAAATTTGAAAGAAAAACAACATTAGAGATGATTTTTAACAATCCAAGCAAGACTCTTTTTTTATGCAGAAAAATTACATATTGGGCAGAGAGAGTACCTATGTTTGTTAAGAAGTGAATGAGGTAGAAAGCAGGGGATGAAGAATAGAGGATTCGAAAAGAGAGTTTTTAGCTGTTTTGATTTGCAGACTGCCATCCAACTTAAACCCCGCACCACCATTCTTGCTGCGTTTCGTTTTCTATGGTATTCTTGCAGTTTATAACACGGGCCGGGCAATATGTTCGAAAACTAGGGGTGGACAAAAAGCCCCTGTCCGCTCAATGAAGCCTGGTGTGATACTTGAACATGCCCCTTGATTTCAACGCGGGTATGATCGAGGGGTGAAGATTAAAACTAACAAGTTTAGGCGAGTTTTAAGCGTAAAAAATTATGAAAAAATATTTAAGTCTTTTTAAATATATTTTAATATTTTTTAATTATAATAAAGCTATTAAAAATATTAAAATTATACATACCTTAAAAATATATCTGAATATTTACAAATTAAAATAATATTTTTATAAAATACTAAAAAAAACGCGATTTGAGATACTGTCTGTCTTTTGATTGTTTTGGTCGGAAGTTGGTCGGCAATGTTAGGGTCGTTTTGAAGGAGAGGTTTGTGGTAATGTTTATCTTTTGATTGTTTTAGACGAGATATTGGTCCAATTTGTAAAAGTGATATCCTTTACTAAAGCAATTTTTATTTAAAAAAAAAAGTGCGCCTTAAGGCTTTTACCAAGAATACGGCGTAAAAGGCTTAAGGCAGAACGTTTCTCCCAAACATCAACCCTAGGCCCGCCTTTTAGAACACTGCTTAAAATAGGTTTGCTCAAAATTTTAATATTGATTTTAATTTAATTTTTTTATGGGCAAGCCTAAATGGGTAAGAATTGTCTATCCAGCAGGTTCGGTAAGTTTTCAATTTACATTTATATTTATATTTAGAATAAATTGGGTAAGGTTTCAATTTATATTTGATATGTTCTTATGATTTATTTCTATTAGGGATATTAGCTAATAAATCCCTTAAAAGTCTATTTATATATTGAGATTTTTAGAACAGTTGTTCTTTGAAGAGCACGGTACAAAGAAAGTTATAAGCTGTGTTCGGGGAGAGTTATTGTCTATCATTGGCCTATATGGTAGAATCAATTGGGGGACCGGTGATCGGTGGTTTACCCTACGAGATGTCAGCGGTTCCAGTTCGCTTATCTCTGACTCTTGAACTTAGCCGATACAAAGCTAAATGATAGCACCCAATTTTTTTGACTCAGCGGTTCAATCTATGATTTATCATTCATGGACTTTGATAAGATCCATCTGATTCCTAGGTGTAGTGCTTCTTCCCTTATGTCGCCTATTGGTATTAGTGGGGTAATACAAAATCTATAGGTGTAGCCTTTCACTCAATACTAGAATCAACAATTGAAACATAGCATCTGAGGCTGCATTAATGAAGGATACATGACAGAAGGAATTGTTCTATTTCCAAGCGATAATCTTATAGGTATCTTAAACCCATAAACTTTTAAATGTATTAACGTTAAGTCCAAACGATACAATTACCCTTATTAATGTAGATAAAGTTGATTGTAACTACATCTAATAGGTATAATTGTATCTACATTAATAAATGTAATAGTGTCTATATTGACCAGTGTAACTATATCTGAATTAATAATAATTATAATACATGTGGACTTATTGAAAATCTAAAAAACGCGTGTCCTTAACATTAATTACGATAGAGTATATATAATACAATTCTTCGCATAAAAAAGATAAAATAAAGAACGAATAGTGTGTTTTTAGGTCAAAGCAATAGGCTTGGTGTAGGTTCCCTTTTTATGTGTGCTTTAGGTGAAAATAATTTTTTCAAAAACTATTTCCAATTTTAAAACACACCAATTTTGTGAACCAATTTTACATAACCCAATTTTATCTTGTTAATCCTAAACATGCATCTAGTGTGATTAAGCAAGTAAAATAAATCAAGTTCACAAAACACACAACACCGATGTACAAGGAAACCACTAAAGGAAAAAATCTCGGACGACCCAAGTCACACAATCACTATAATGCGGCATTACAAAGTACAGATAGAAGACTTACTCAACGACTCGATACCCCACAAGTCTTGACGTTCTTTTATGCTTCAACCGCTCCTCCATAGTGCAACGTACGAGTCCACCCATGCAAGGTTCATAACACACTAGTCCACATATATCTCGGTATCCACCAAACAGCTTTCGCAATCGCCTACGATTCAGAACACGGAGTCCACCGCTTCTTCACCGCAAAACTCGATGAAACTAATGTTCAATACGTATGAACAAACTTCATATGGTGTTAAACCAAGATATCTATAGCATATGTATATGAAAGATCGGATCTTGAAACATAAAGGATGTGTTTAACTTGAAAAACCATTATAAACAAGTGCAGAAAAATGAAAGAATTATGTTCTGTAATTCTGGTTCCGCATACCTCAAAATTCTTAGAAAAAATGCCTTTAAATAAAAAATCTTAACACTACACCAATTTGGCACACCTTAATATTAAAAATCTGGCACAGTTTAAAGCTGTGCCAAATTTTGGCACGATTTAATGACAATTTGGCACACTTTAAAACAGTGCCAAAATTTGGCACTGTTTTTTAGTGTGCTAAAATTAAGTACACTTTACTAAAATATAAATACTAAAAATTATTTGACATTTCATTTGGAGCCATATAAATTTTCATCCCCTTCGCTCTCCCGCTCACACAAAAAGACTACATGGAACTATGGCAAAATGAATACCCATTTACGTTCTCTGACTCTTACTTTTACTCTCCACCGTCGGCGCTTACTCCCCACCGGCGCCGCTGTGCAGCGTTTACCCCTTCGCCGACCTCCTCCCGCCTCATTTATTGTGTTTCCCTTCGCCATCCTCCCCTCCTCGCAGATCTGCCCACTGTCTGTCCCCCTCCGTTTTTTCCCCATATCTATTAATTTTCAGAGATGAACAGATCCTTTTCTATTACCCTTAATTTGCTTCATCTTCGTCTTAAATAAAACTCCATCTCGCTCACAACTTACCCACTGGCATGGGCCCAGCTGGGTTATTAGATAAAACGCCGTGAAAACATTAAGCCGATTAGGGTCTTTTTGTCGATACGTGGGCCCATGTGGGTTATTGGATTGGGGCTTTGGATGTTATACACTTTGAGGTTTATTAATTTTGCCTATTTAAAGTTTATACCTATTTATTTATATTATAGTTTTACACTCAATCCGTTATATATTAATTGTTGCTAAAAAATTATTTTCTTTGGATGTGTAGGTTGTCGTGCAGAAGGTGTTGGAAGATGGTGGAATTAAGAAATTAAGATGTTGGACGAAATGTTATGGTTGTGCAATATATAATTTTGTGATCGTAGAATTATTGAAATACATTGAATTGGACTGAATTAGATTGGATTGGATTGCATTTGATAAAATGGTGTATAGATTGGACTGAATCTGAATCTAAATCCGATCTGATCCAATCCAATTTTGATTAAAAATAGGCAAACATCACATAGCCATTTTAGGTTTTCATTTTTTTTAGTTTTGGGTAGGAGATATGTTGTATCCTGCTTATACACACCATCCCATTTTGGTCTGGAAGTAATGTTTTTATTTTTTGATTTCAGGCATCTCACCCATGGATTCAGCTATCAACACGGTGGATTTGCATTTGGTTGTGCACTCTTCTTATGAGGGTATTTGTTTAATTTTAATTAACTTTCACCTGAAATTTAATTATTGTTTTCTTATGAGGCATCTCTACATTAGAATTCCATAAGCGTCGGGTAACACAATTAGTGTAGAATATATGATGGATTAGTATTTCTCCACTATTAATAGCCATTGAGTGGTTTATGATGCTTAATTATCATGGAAACTGTATGCACTAGTTGGTAGTTACCTTAGACTTGTTGACCATGGGATATCCACATGCATGTCACATGTAAATTGAACACGATGTGAATGTGAAAATCGAATTCACTACATTTTAAACTGCAGTAGGATCTTGCACTCGACAACAATTTCAAAACAAAGTTGTTAACAAACAATTTTATGTCGAACTTGACTAGTCAAAAATTATCTTCATAATCATACTCGTGTCTAATACTGCAGCTGATTATTACATGTTCATGCGATAATCAGTACCTAATCCCCCTAAACGAAAAAAAAATCTTGTCATTAATATCTACTTTTGAGTTCCCCCCCCCCCCCCCCCCCCCTCTCCCCCGATATAACAATCTCAGGTGCCTCTCTTATACTGAATTGTTTGCATAAGGCTTGTGTACCCTGTTAAGATGTTATATTATCATGTATTTAAAAGCATAGTACTACTGAACATTATGGATTTGCATGGAGTATCAATGACATGCAAGTTGTGTCCTTGTTTTGTTACAAGTCATGATATTTGCCAACTCCTTATCTCATTCAAAGAAGACATTCATAAATTAATAAATGAAGACGCAACATGTATAATTTTCTAGTCGTAATTACATATTTTCTTTATCTTTATTGTATTTTCCTTGTCAGCGTAAGATTTCAGAATTTGTAGACATTGTTGGACCAAATGGGATAATTTCGAGAAGTTATGGCACGGAGAGTTCATTGGGTGGCTATCAAAATACAAATGAAATCTGGTTAGTCTCAAATTCTCTTTAAATGTTGCAGCATTAAATAAAAAAATGGCCTGAAATAACGGCAACAAGTAGCCAAACGTAAAATGGCTTACTTTATGAGCTTATTTAGTTAAATTGGTGGAAGGGATTTGCTGGTGGTTTGGTTTTGGAATTTGCTGCTACTATTGAGTTTATTTTAAATGTTAAAACATGTTGGATTTAACGAATAAACAAATGAAACTATGTCAAAATTTTCTAAAATCAATAAACGTTCTAAATTGCTTAAAAACATATCGTTATAGGATGACAACCCAAAACAACCTCCAAACAACCCCAAAGAGGCACGAACACCTCGTATGGGATCAATGTAACACATAGGAACTGACCGCCTAGTCACGGTTTGAGAATTTTGAGAATATGACGATAATTTGAAAATATCTAGATTAGTCTTACAAACAAGTCATTAAAGGGTGAAAACCTAAACCAGCCCCCAAACGTCATCGTAAGGGGCACAAACATCTCGCACGGGACCAATGTAACTTGTAGGAACTGATCGCGTAGTCACGGGACTTATGATTTGAGAATATGACGATAATTTATAAAAATCAATACTTAGACATAAAAACAAGCCGTTAAAGGGTGAAAACCTAAACCAACCCCCAAACGCACCGTAAGAGGCATGAACACCTCGCACGGGACCAATGTAACTTGTATGAACTGACCGCGTAGTTGTGGGTCTCCCGGTTTGAGAATATGACGATAATTTATAAAAATCAACACTTAGTCTTAAAAACAAGCCACTAAAGGGTGAAAACCCAAACAGAGGCACGAAAACCTCACACGGGACCAATGTGACTTGTGCGAACTGACCGCGTAGTCGCGGGTCTCCCCATTTGAGAATATGATGATAATTTCAAAATACGTAGATTAGGCTTAAAAATAAGCCGTTTGAGGGTGCAAACCCAAACCAGCCCCCAAACGGCCCCGTAAGAGGCACAAACACCTCGCACGGGACCAATGTAACCTGTACGAACTGATCGCGTAGTCGCGGGTCTCTCGGTTTGAGAATATGACGATAATTTCAAAATATGTAGATTAGGCTTAAAAATAAGTCGTTTGAAGGTGAAAACCCAAATCAACTCCCAAACGGTCCCTAAGAGGCACGAACACCTCGCACGGGACCAATGTAACTTGTACGAACTGACCGCGTAGTCGCGGGTCTCCCGATTTGAGAATATGACAATAATTTGTAAAAATAAACACTTAGACTTAAAAAATAAGCCGTTAAAGGGTGAAAATCAAAATCACCCTCCAAACGGTCCCGTAAGAGGCACGAACACCTCGCACGAGACCAATGTAACTTATACGAACTGACCGCGTAGTCGCTGGTCTCCCCGTTTGAGAATATGACAATAATTTCAAAATATATCGATTAAGCTTAAAAATAAGCCCTTGAATGGTGAAAACCCAAACCAACTCCCAAACGGTCCCATAAGAGGCACGAACACCTCGCACGAGGCCAATGTAACTTGTACGAACTGATCGCGTAGTCGCGGGTCTCCTGATTTGAGAATATGACGATAATTGCAAAATATGTATATTAGGCTTAAAAACAAGAAGTTTGAGGATAAAAATCCAAACCAGCCCCCAAACGGTCCCGTAAGAGGCACGAACACCTCGCACGGGACCAATGTAACTAATACGAACTGATCGCGTAGTCGCGAGTCTCCTGGTTTGAGAATATGACGATAATTTATAAAAATCAACACTTAGACTTAAAAACAAGCCGTTAAAGGGTGAAAACCCAAACCAGCCCCCAAACGGTACCGTAAGAGGCACGAACACCTCGCACGGGACCAATGTAACTTGTACAAACTGACCGCGTAATCGCGGGTCTCCCCATTTGAGAATATGATGATAATTTCAAAATACGTAGATTAGGCTTAAAAACAAACAGTTTGAGAAATCCAAATAAGCTCCCAAACGGCCCTGTAAGAGGCACGAACACCTCGCACGGGACCAATGTAACTTGTATGAACTGACTGCGTAGTCGCGGGTCTCTCAATTTTAGAATATGATGATAATTTCAAAATATGTATATTAGGCTTAAAAATAAGCCGTTTGAGGGTGAAAACCCAAACCAGCTCCCAAACGGTCCCGTAAGAGGCACGAACACCTCTCACGGGACCAATGTAACTTGTATGAACTGACCGCATAGTCGCGAATCTCCCGGTTGAGAATATGACAATAATTTCAAAATATGTAGATTAGGCTTAAAAATAAGCCATTTAAGGGTGAAAATCTAAACCAGCTCCCAAACGGTCCCGTAAGAGGCACGAACACCTCGCACGGGACCAATGTAACTTGTACGAACTAATCGCGTAGTCGCGGGTCTACTGGTTTGAGAATATGATGATAATTTGTAAAAATCAACACCTAGACTTAAACACAAGTCGTTAAAGGGTGAAAACCCAAACCAGCCCCTAAACGGTCCCGTAAGAGGCCCGAACACCTCGCACGGGACTAGGGGTAGCAATTCGGGCCAACGGGTCGTGTTTTGACCTGGCCCGACACGACACGACTATATTTTTGGCAACATGAACACGACCCAACATGAAGTCGTGTTTTTTTTGCCACACACGAACACGACCCATTTATAACACGACCCAACACGACTGACACGATATAAAAATTGTGTCAATTTGACACGATTGACATGGCACGACATGATTCATCTTGACCCACATTTTGGCCCATTTGGCCCGATTGACACAAATAATATTGCTAAAAAATGACATCCCATCAGTGCTGCTAATAATTATACCAATTTACTAAATACAAATAATATTCAGAATAATGGGTAACATAACATCCCATAATTTGATAAGCGTCAACATATACTAAACAAAAATAACATCCACGATAATTAGTATTTCCTTCAAATTTATACAAAAAGAAATATTCATCTTCAAGTGAGAAATCTTCAAAAATCAGCAACTTGAAAATCATTAATCCAAAAATGCCACCAAGACAAATTGTAATCACTCCTGCATAAGACAATAAAAGTGTATTAAAAAATTGCAAAAAATATAATATTACATTTATTCTAAACAATCAATTTAAATTACCTTTTTAGAAGCATCAAATTGAATAATGTCTTCCGTTAGCTCATGCAAACTCAACTCCTCGTCTCCTAAAATAACAAAAAACATGTAAATAACATCGAAAGACTCATTTATTTTTATTAAGTAAATTACAAAAATATAAATTACCTTTAATTTCGAACAACCAATCCCTAGTACAAATCAACGCCTCAACTGTTTCAGATTTGAGTGAGCTTTGGTATTGATCAAGAACACGACCTCCATTACTAAAGGCAGATTCAGATGCAACCGTAGATACGAGAACACTCAATAAATCATGTGCCATGCAAGCAAGATCGGGATATCGAAATTGATGTGCTCTCCAAAAAGTCAATACATCCAAATCTTCTTCTAAATCACTTCTTGGTTCGTCCAAATATATCTCAAGTTGAGACTTTTGTGTAGAAGCAAGTGATTGACTCTCATATGATGAGAATTCCTACAAAGTATTGAAAATTAGTATTTTATGATGAAAAAACAGCAGTATATGCTTAAAAACAGCATATATATACATAAAAACAACAATATATGCTGAAAATCAACATTTTATGGTGAAAAAACAACAGTACGTGCTGAAAATCAGCATTTTATGGTGAGAAAACAACAATATATGCTTAAAAAGAAAGAAAAAATTACCTTGAACATGTTTTTTGTGCCTTGACTAAGAACTGTAGCATTCTTTTTCTCCTCATTAACCTTCTTCTTACCACGCTCATGCATTGAACCAAAATTTTGATCGTTCAATATTGAACTACTTGAGTACAGGTATTAAAAACCATAACAGGTATTAAACATAACAGGTATTAAAAACCATTACCAAAACTAAAAAAAACATTACAGGTATTAAACTAAAAAAACCATTACCAATACTAAAAAAAAACATAACAGGTATTAAAAACCATTACAGGTATTAAAAAAAACATAACATATCTGTAAGGGTTTACTTACACCACAAAACATATTACACAGATTATCAACCCACAAAATATATTTTTTTTTAGAAAATTCATAAATTACTACATTACTTTTCTTTCAAGAAGTGTACACGGATATGCATTGTCATCATGTGCACACATCTAGCTCAATAAACATCTATCATATCATTTTTTTGTTAAATGTCTTTCAACTTCCTAAACCATACAAAACACCTGAATATTTCTTGATTGAACCACTAAAGAAACTCTCTTTTAACTTCCTAAATGTAGAGGCCGTAAGCAAACTATCGGAAGAAACACCATCTCTCTCAACTTCCAACAATAAAATATTGCATGGATTAACCCACAAAACATAACAGGTATTAAACCTTTATTAAGACTCTAAAACCCACAAAACTATTGCACATATTAACAAGGTTTGTAAGGGGTTTACAAAAAAAAAACTCTAAGTTTCCAACACACAAAACATATATATTCTGTAGGGAGAGAGGGGTAAAAAAAGCTCTTACCGGTGGGAGTTCTGCTAAACGGCGATGGGGCAATGTAGAGAGAGAGAGAGGGGGGGGAGATTTGGTGTTAGTTTTTTTTCTTTCCTATGGGGAAGCAGGGGCGCAGAGACAGATAGAGAGAGCGTAGGGATTTTTTTTATTGTGAAGTTTGATTATATACAATATGTTTTAGTTTTAAACTAGTGTGACTCGGTAAGGAGGAGGCCCTCATATTTTTATTGGGTTAAAAACACAAATGAGTCAATCGGGTTAATTTGGGATTTTTATCAGGTTATTATCGTGTTATAATTGGGCTAGAACGAGTCAATTTCGAGCCAATTTCATGTCAATTTTCTGGCATGAATATGACATGACCCGGTAGTGGGCCAAAAAATATTGGCCCAAACACGACAGGCTATTTTAATTTCGTGTCAATTTCGTGTTGGATCGTGTCGTGCTGTCGTGTTCGGGTTCGAATTGCCACCCCTACACGGGAGCAATGTAACTTGTACGAACTGATCGCGTAGTCGCGGGTCTCCCCATTTGAGAATATGACGATAATTTCAAAATATATCGATTAAGCTTAAAAATAAGCCCTTAAAGGGTGAAAACCCAAACCAGCCTCCAAACGGTCCCGTAAGAGGCACGAACACCTCGAACGGGACCAATGTAACTTGTACAAACTGACCGCGGAATCGCGGGTCTCTCGGTTTGAGAATATGACGATAATGTCAAAATATGTAGATTAGGCTTAAATACAAGCCATTTGAGGGTGAAAACCCAAACCAGCTCCCAAAGGGTCCCGTAAGAGGCACGAACACAACGCACGGGACCGATGCAACTTGTACAAACTGACCGCATAGTCGCGGGTCTCCCGATTTGAGAATATAATGATAATTTATAAAAATAAACACTTAGACTTAAAAATAAGCCGTTAAAGGGTGAAAACCCAAACTAGCCTCCAAATGGTCCTGTAAGAGGCACGTACACCTCGCACGGGACCAATGTAACTTGTACGAACTGACCGCATAGTCGCAGGTCTCTCCGTTTTTGAATATGATGATAATTTCAAAATATATCAATTAAGCTTAAAAACAAGCCCTTAAAGGGCCGAAACGGTCCCGTAAGAGGCACAAACACCTCGCACGGGACCAATGTAACTTGTAAGAATTGGTTGCGTAGTCTCGGGTCTTTCGGTTTGAGAATATGAGGATAATTTCAAAATATGTAGATTAGGCTTAAAAACAAACCGTTTCAGGGAGAAAATCAAAACCAGCCCCCCAAACAGTCCCGTAAGAGGCACGGACACCTCACACGGGACCAATGTAACTTGTAAGAACTGACCGTGTAGTCATGGGACTCCCATTTGAGAATACGATGATAATTTACAAAAATCAATACTAGACTAAAAAATAAGCTGTTATAGGGTGACAATCCAAACCAGCCCCCAAACGGTCCCATAAGAGGCACGAACACCTCGCACGGGACCAATGTAACTTATAGGAATTGACTGCATAGTCGCGGGTCTCCCGGTTTGAGAATATGATGATTATTTACAAAAATCAACACTTAGACTTAAAAACAAGCGGTTAAAGTGTGAAAACCTAAACCAACCTCTAAACGGTCCCGTAAGAGGCATAAACACCTCGCACGGGACCAATGTAACTTGTACGAACTGACCGCGTAGTCGCGGGTCCCCCGTTTGAGAATATGATGATAATTTTAAAATACGTAGATTAGGCTTAAAACAAGTCGTTTGAGGGTGAAAACCCAAATCAGCCCCCAAACGGCCCCGTAAGAGGCACGAACACCTCGCACGGGACCAATATAATTTGTACGAACTGACCGTGTAGTCGCGGGTCACTCAATTTTAGAATATGACGATAATTGCAAAATACATAGATTAGGCTTAAAAATAAGACGTTTGAGGGTGAAAACCCAAACTAGCTCCTAAACGGTCCCGTTAGAGGCACGAACATCTCACACGGGACCAATGTAACTTGTACGAACTGACCCCGTAATCGCGAGTCTCCCGATTTGAGAATATGATGATAATTTTCAAAAATTAACACTTAGACTTAAAAATAAGTCGTTAAAGGGTGAAAACCCAAACTAACCCCCAAACGGCCCCGTAAGAGGCGCGAACACCTTGCGCAGGACCAATGTAACTTGTACAAACTGACCGCGTAGTCGCGGATCTCTCGGTTTGAGAATATGATAATAATTTCTAAATATGTAGATTAGGCTTAAAAATAATCCGTTTGAGCGTGAAAACCCAAACCAGCTCCCAAACGGTCCCGTAAGAGGCACGAACACTTCGCACGGGACCAATATAACTTGTACGAACTGACCGCGTAGTCACAGGCCTCACGGTTTGAGAATATGATGATAATTTGTAAAAATCAACACTTAGACTTAAAAATAAGCCGTTAAAGGGTGATAACCCAAATAGTCCCGTAAGAGGCACGAAAACCTCGCACGGGACCAATGTAACTTGTATGAACTGATCGCGTAGTCGTGGGTCTCTCGGTTTGAGAATATGATGATAATTTCAAAATATGTAGATTAGGCTTAAAAACAAGTCGTTTGAGGGTGAAAACCCAAACCAGCTCCCAAACAATCCCGTAAGAGGCACGAACACTTCTCATGGGACCAATGTAACTTGTACGAACTGATCGCATAGTCGCGGGCCTCTCGGTTTGAGAATACGACGATAATTTGCAAAAATCAACACTTAGACTTAAAAATAAGCCGTTAAAGGGTGAAAACCCAAACCAGCCCCCAAACGGTCCCGTTAGAGGTACGGAAACCTCGCACGGGACCAATGTAACTTGTACGAACTGATCGCGTAGTCGCGGGTCTCCCCATTTGAGAATATGACGATAATTTTAAAATATATCGATTAAGCTTAAAAACAATCCCTTAAAGGGTGAAAACCCAAAATAGCCCCCAAACGGTCCCGTAAGAGACACGAACACCTCACACGGGACCAATGTATCTTATACGAACTGACCGCGTAGTCGCGGGTCTCTCAGTTTGATAATATGATGATAATTTTAAAATATGTAGATTAGGCTTAAAAACAAGCCGTTTGAGGGTGAAAACCCAAACCCGCTCCCAAACGGTCCCGTAAAATGCACGAACACCTTACACGAGATCAATATAACTTGTACGAACTGATCGCGTAGTCACGGGTCTCCCCATTTGGGAATATGACGATACTTTCAAAATATATCAATTAAGCTTAAAAACAAGCCCTTAATGGGTGAAAACCCAAACCAACCCCCAAACGGTCCCGTGAGAGGCACGAACACCTCGCACGGGACCAATGTAACTTATACGAATTGGCCGCGTAGTCTCGGGTCTCCTAGTTTGAGAATATGACGATAATTTCAAAATATCTAGATTAGGCTTAAAAACAAGCCGTTTGAGGGTGAAAATCCAAACCAATTACCAAATGGTCTCGTAAGAGGCACGAACACCTCGCACGGAACCAATGTAACTTATACGAACTGACCGCTTAGTCGCGGGTCTCTCAGTTTGAGAATATGACAATAATTTACCAAAATCAACACTTAAACTTGAAAACAAGTCGTTATAGGGTGAAAACTCAAACCAGCCCCCAAACGGTCCCGTAAGAGGCACGAACACCTCGCACGGGACCAATGTAACTTGTAAGAACAGACCGCGTAGTCGCGGGTCTTCCGATTTGAGAATATGATGATAATTTACAAAAATCAACACTTAAACTTAAAAACAAGCCGTTAAAGGGTGAAAATCCAAACCAGCCCCCAAACGGTCCCGATAGAGGCACAAATACCTCGCACGGGACCATTGTAACTTGTACAAACTGACAGCGTAGTCGCGGGTCTCTCCATTTGAGAATATGAGGATAATTTCAAAATATATAGATTAGGCTTAAAAATAAGTCGTTTGAGGGTGAAAACCCAAACCAGCCCCCAAACGGCCTCATAAGAGGCACGAACACCTCGCACGGGACCAATGTAACTTGTACGAACTGACTGCGTAGTCGTGGGTCTCTCTATTTGAGAATATGAAGATAATTTCAAAATATAAAAATTAGGCTTAAAAATAAGACGTTTGAGGGTGAAAACCCAAACCAGCTCCCAAACGGTCCCGTAAGAGGCACGAAAACCTCGAACCGAACCAATTTAACTTGTACGAACTGAACGCGTAGTCGTGGGTCTCTTGGTTTGAGAATATGATGATAATTTGTAAAAATCAACACTTAGACTTAAAAACAAGCCCTTATAGGGTGAAAACCCAAACCAGCCCCCAAACGGTCCCGTAAGATGCACGAACACCACGCACAGAACTAATGTAACTTGTACGCACTGACCCCGTAGTCGTGGGTCTCCCCGTTTGAGAATATGATGATAATTTAAAATACGTAGATTAGACTTAAATACAAGTCGTTTGAAACCAGCCCCGAAACGGCCCCGTAAGAGGCACGAACACCTCGCACGGGACCAATGTAACTTGTACGAACTGGCCACGTAGTCGCGGGTCTCTCGGTTTGAGAATATAACAATACTTTCAAAATATGTAGATTAGGCTTAAAAACAAGCCGTTTGAGGGTGAAAACCCAAACCAACTCCCAAACGGTCCCGTAAGAGGCTCGAACACCTCGCACGGGACCAATGTAACTTGTATGAACTGACCGCGTAGCCGCGGGTCTCCCAGTTTTAGAACATCATGATAATTTCAAAATATGTAGATTAGGCCTAAAAATAAGCTTTTTGAGGGTAAAAACCCCTAAACCAGCTCCCAAACGGTCTCGTAATAGGCACGAACACCTCGTCGGGACGAGTGTAACTTGTAAAAACTGACCGCGTAGTCACGGGACTCTCGATTTGAGAATATGACGATAATTTCAAAATATATCGATCAAGCTTAAAAGCAAGCCCTTAAAGGGTGAAAACCAAGGTTCTAAAAAACACGGGGAGTGATTGAGGCGTGGAGGCCAAGCCTTAAGCCTTAGAAGCCTAGGCGGGCCTAGGCGTAAAAAGGCGTGAAAAGGCGTTTAGGCCTTCTTAATATATTTTTATATTTTTTAACCATAACAAGGATATTAAAATACAAAAATTGCACATATCATAAAAATATGTCTGAATATATGCAAATTAAAATACTATCTGATTATTTTGGATAAGATAATGGTCCGGTTTGTAAACAAATTCTTTAAAAGGCGACATCATTTCACTAAGGCATTGCTGTTTTTAGAAAAAAGTGCGCCGTAAGGGTTTTACCAAGAATAAGGCGTGAAAAACTTTAGGCGAGGCGTTTCTCCCAAGCCTTAAGCCTAGGCGGAGCCTAGGCGAGTTTTTTAGAACAGAGGTGAAAACGCAAACCAGCCCCCAAACGGTCCCAAAAGAGGCACGAACACCTCGTACGACACCAATGTAACTTGTACGAACTGACCGCCTAGTCATGGGTCTCCCGGTTTGAGAATATGATGATAATTTCAAAATATGTATATTAGGCTTAAAAACAAGCCGTTTGAGGGTAAAAATCCAAACTCGCCCCCAAACGGTCCCGTAAGAGGCACGAACACCTCGCACGGGACCAATGTAACTTGTACGAATTGCCAGCGTGGTCATGGGCCTCTTGGTTTGAAAATATGATGATAATTTCAAAATATATCAATTAAGCTTAAAAATAAGCCCTTTAAGGGTGAAAATCCAAACCAGCCCCTAAACGGTCTCGTAAGAGACACGAACACCTCGCACGATACCAATGTAACTTGTACGAATTGTCCTCGTAGTCGCGGGTCTCCCCGTTTGAGAATATGATGATAATTTCAAAATATATCGATTAAACTTAGAAATAAGCCCTTAAAGGGTGAAAACCCAAACCTGCCCCCTAACGTTCCCGTAAGTGGCACGAACATCTCGCACGGGACCAATGTAACTTGTACGAACTGATAGCGTAGTCACGGGCCTCTCGGTTTGAGAATATGACGATAATTTCAAAATATATCGATTAAGCTTAAAAACAAGCCGTTAAAGGGTGAAAACCCAATTCAACCCCCAAACGGTCCCGTAAGAAGCAGTAACACCTCACACGAGACCCATATAACTCGTAGGAACTGATCAGGTAATCATAACTTGCGTAAGATTTTCTATTTTAGAATATAATAATAATTACAACTCCTATATGTAATTTTTTTAGCTTGAATAAGCTTTTTTTGATAAATTACTTGGTTATTAATATTTTTTTTTATATCCTATTTTTTTTGCAGGATAACATTTTATCGTTAGCATTTATTCAGATGGAACACACGGAGAACTCAATGGTTTAGAATATAAGGGGTTTATTCATGATTCTATTTTTTGTGTTATGGCCGTGCGGATTTTTGTAGTTTTATTGTTAACTTTTATGGTTGTGCAGGCTTTTGTAAGTTTATTGTTATATTTTGTGGCCATGCGGGCTTTATGTTATGCAGGTTTGATATTAGCAGGTTTTATAATGTCCAAAAAATAGAGAAAACTCTGTCCAATTTTTTTGGTATGTGAACTATTAAAGACTTGTAATATTTTGAAGTTTGTATCTACATTAGTTTATCAACAATGTGCAAGATTTGCAATTTGTGAATTTTCTTATTTTCAAATAATTTTTTTTTCTTTTATCCAAAAATTTGGCACAGTTCAAAACCGTGCCAAAAGTGTATCAAATTTTGGCACAGTTTTGAACTGTGCCAAATTTTTATGAAAATGTGCTCAATTTGGCACAGTTCAAAACTGTGCCAAAAGTGTGCCAGAAATATCAAATTCTGGCACGGTTTAAAAGTGTGCCAGAAGTGTTCCAGTTTGGTTAAATCTGGCACACTTTTAAACCGTGCCAGAAAAAAATGACTATTTTGGAACACCTGATTCTGGCACAGTTCAAAACTGTGCCAGATTTGATCTGGCACAGTTGTAAACCATGTCAGATTTCTGTTTTTGGTGTAGTGTAAGTCGGCAAGTCATTTGAACGATATTAGCCTGTCATTCGAACAAACCTGTAAATCTCGTTTGAACGAGATAAGCATGCCATTAGAAAGAACTTCTGATGTTGTTAGAATGACAGTAAATGTCGTTTGATCCTTCTAAACACAAGGGAAAGATCTACACGATTTTAAAACGTATTTATCTAAAAAAACGAAGTTAAGACATTTAAAATTATTTTTTAATAAAATAACATCCTTAAAATATTTTTCGAGTCCTATAAACATTATGCGTTCATAACTGAGAGTATCTCGGAATGCAATATCATATGAAAACGTGAAACACGCACCAATAAACATGACATGGTCTATCTTTGAATCTTAGTCGCTACGTCGTCAAAACAATGTCATAAACTATGTGGGAATCGTGATAGGATAAAATCTATCTATGACTCAAATTGATTTTTGCCCGGAATAATGCCAATACATACAAATTGACACTATTTGAAAATTTGTCTTTACAAATCTCCCCCTCTGGCTATTCCGTGACAAAACCAAAACTGTGAAATGCCTAAGTGGGGTCGTCAAGCTGAATGACCTACATCCCATCCCATAAACCCAAAAAGAAAATACAGGACACTATCTAGTAAACAAATGTCGGACCAACAGCATGAACTATCTCCATGTGATGTAATCGCAAAATCTCCAATCTCGGAATAATCACTACACACATGAAACAAATAAATACCATGTGAAGTATGGAGGTACAAATGATATAAAATCTTACGTTACCAATTTGTAAAACAAACCATTTGTTAAACATGTGAGCGAAACATATGATACCAATTCATATATACATTTTCAATATAGCTCAAATCAATGATAGCAATATGAAAACACTATGATCAAAACACGATAAACATATGTGCTCATCAAATAAAACTCCCCCTACATCACATACCATCTCTCCCCCTTTTTGTCTCGAATAGACAACCAGAGAAAAAGATAAACATATAACTGAATATCTAGAATAAGAATAAATATATGAAGTGTATCTAGATAAACATGGTGTAGCCAGCTAAAATAATCATAAGATATCAAATCGTAGCTAGCAATCAGCCACAAAAATGAATCATCATTATCAAGAATGTGGCTAAACAATTCAATGCAGTGTATAAATCACGCATGAATAAACACTATCGACTGTAAATAAACTGTCAAAATAACCCAGATGTACCCAAATAGTGTAATATCAGCATACATACAAAGAAGGTACAAAAATAGAACGAAGAGTTAAAAAGTCAACTCAGGTCGTTTGAACGACAAAGAACTTTCATTTGAAAGATATAACGATCTTGGTCTATCAGGTTAAGAAACGAACCAAAATAGAATGACGTCGCGTGAAGCATCTAAGAAATGACCTTAAAACGACTTATCTCGCGACCATACCTGACAGTTAAAGCATCTCGTTTCTAATGTCTTGAGATCCACACTTCGAATGACATGGGTATATCATTTGAACGACATCCAGAAGTCATTTAAATGACTTTCAGAAACTTTGTATTCTAACTCAAAAAATGTTTAGCTTTTGCCCAGTGATTTTTTTCTCAAAACAACAATTGGAAAATCAAAATAGTAGTAAAACATACTTAAAACAGAAAATATGAGTTCCATGCTAACATAATATCAATGTTCTCAAGCATGTCATGAATTACAACAAATGAATCACAATTTGGACACATCGAAACGATAAAAAATCTTTAATTGATAGCTAAATGTCATCATACTAAGTTTTAGCCATATGTGACAATTAATATATTGAGCTAAATGAACTAAATAAACAACATGCACACAAATCTAGAATTTTGATTATTCTACAAACAATAACGTCATGACACGATTTTTCAACATTAGGATTCATGTTGCAAACCCGTTGTATTTTTCCATCCAAACCCCCTCATATATTTATATTTTCTTTTCTAGCTCTTGTAATGTTTCTATTTTCTCACCTTCTAGAAATCCTATTGGCCCCATTTTTGGCATATGTTTCTTTTTATTACCTTAATTTTTTCTTGGGATCTTTTAAATGGTGGCTTTCACCACGAGTTTAATATACTCTCGTAGCCCTTTCCCGTGAACACTCATCATTTTTTTCAATTTAAGCAATATCTATCCTCACGCCAACGGTTCTTACATGCACACCTCCTCCTTAGTCTAATTACGCATAGATGACAAAATTGAGAGGATAACGCCTCACCAAGATCTAATATGCATGAGAAGTCAAACATTAATGTAAGCTCGTGCGTGTGTGCGCGATGACATAAATACATATTCGAACCCAAATGAAGATTAACTTCGAAACAACCCCATTAATCAATGGTTAAGATCATTCTAACCATCTATAATTATGACGAAATGTCCTAGCCACATGGATAATGAAATGATGGGGTTCCAAGCACACCAATATGCCACATCAAACATGTAAACTCACGACACAAAAAATAAACAGAAAATCTTTGTGTTTTCCAAAAGAAATTTTTGACTAAAAAATAAACTTTTTTTTTGTGTTTTCAAAAATATATGGAACCAAAAATATTTTTGTATTTTCAAATTTTTTATCAAGATAAAATCTTTTTGTATTTTTTAAAATAAGACTCAAATAAAAGGATAAAAATAACACAAAGAGATACACATGTCACATCACTAGCAAGATATATATCATGAAGCAAAGACTAGCGTAAGACAAACAATACTAACACAATCATCCATAACAAATATCATGAGAAGTATCATGTGAAAGCAAACGAGAGTTATGCAGTTTAATTCCAAAAGCCTCTGAGTACGATTTTCTAACCCAAGTAGGTGTGTAACGACGCATGGGGGGTTTGAAACCGAAATGACTTTATTCCTAAACTTCCTAGGAGAATTTTTACCAATAACGTCTTCCTATCGCAATGAGTGAAAATGTAAACACGATGAGGAATGTGACCTAAATGACCTCTCCTAACGTTCCTAGTTGTCTCTCTCACACGATTGGTATTGACTTTGGGAATGGGATCAATACGATCATCAAATCATATACCACACCTATCATCCTTGATTTGGATGATGCCTAAACTCCTATCCAACTAATTTGACCTAGCCTCCAAATCAAACTTTAACTTACTCGAGTCTCTCAATCTCTCCTCAAGCTCACTAATCCTAGACTCAAGCAATCGTCTAGACTCCTCAAACTCTAGAATCTCTTTCTTCAAATCCTCCATCAAACAATGAAGACTATCTCTCTCACCCTCAATATATTTTAGTTTCTCCCAATGAGTTTTCTATCATTCCCTAAGATCCTCAATCAATGCATCGTTATTTTCTACGACATGCTCTTTTAACCTAGCTTGAAACTTCATGTTAGTATTCTTCACCTTCACTATTTCCTCATACAAATCATTGAAGGTAACTTGTAACTCGCTCACATATATCTCCTCCTCCTCACTAGCTTCACCCTCACTCACTTAGGATTCACACACAATGTCCTCAGAAGTGTCTTTCACATGAGTATCTTCATGAGAAGATTTATCGTCGTCGCTCACATTACATGCCATAAATGCTGTAAAGTTCTTCTTAATGGGGGAATATCCTCCCTCTTCCGGTTCATTGTCACTTAAGGTGGCATTATATGCAATCAATTTTTTTGTCCTCTTTCTTAAGTCTAGTGGGGCACTCCACTGCCTTATGGTCATAACCCTCACAACCAAAACACCTATCAGACTCATCCCTCTTATCATTCTCACTTTGATTCTTAGGGACATGATCAACTTTGTTGTTATTCATTTTCTCAAGTCTTTTGGTATCTTTCGATTACTTTTGGAACTTAAGAAACCTTTTGAACTTATTTGCCAACAAAGCTACATCTTCAAAATCGGTGTCGAATTCATCATTCGAAACTTTAGTCTCCTTCTTTTGGGCTTCCAAAGCAGTGCTTTTTTCTTTGTTTGGTACTTGCTTAGAGGTAAACATGCCAAGCTCATAGGTTTATAAGTCACCTATAATCTCTTCAAGTTTTGTTGATTCAAGCATACCCAAGGAGCTTCAAATGGTCATTTTTGGATCAAATATACTTGGCAACGACCTTAGATTTTCTTTATGACTCGATTGTTAAGAATTTTCTCTCTCAAGTTAAATGACGAGTTGATAATATGTGACAATCTAGTGTAAAACTCATCAAACATCTCATGCTTTAATATTTTAATCGTCTCAAATTGGGTAGTGGGGTTTTGAAGTTTAGATGCCTTTACAGTGCTAGTTCCCTCATGAGTAAGTGCAAGAACATCCCATGCCTCTTTCGACGTCTCACACATCATAATACGATTATACTCTTCCGGGGTGGCGGACGAGGAAATAACATATGAACCTTTAGAATTATAAAGTGCAAGTCTATGTTCGGCTTTGGTCCATGATTCAACATGTTTTAAACTAGTGGCCTCTCCATCTCTCGTGACCGATGGTGACCACCCTTTTTCTATCGCTAACCAAACGCGCTTATCAATAGCCTTAAGTGCACTTTTCATTCGCATATTTCAATAATCATAATTAGTGCCATAAAAAATAGGAGTTCTAAAAGCATCAAAATTTCTGAAATTCATACCTACAAGCAAACGGTATCACATTCAATAAAATAGTGTTTCTAGCTCTAATACCAATTTATAGGTCCCCTTTTTATGTGTGCTTTAAGTGAAAATATTTTTTCCAAACACTATTTTCAATTTTAATATGCACCAACTTTGTGAACCAATTTTACTTAACCCAATTGTATCTTGTTAGTTGTATGTTTTATGAACTTGATTTATTTTACTTAACCCAATTGTATCTTGTTAGTCTTAAACATGCATCTAGTGTGATTAAGCAAGTAAAATAAATCAAGTTCATAAAACATACAATGCCGATCTACGGGGAAACCACTAAGGGAAAAAATCTTGGTTGGCCCAAGCCAGACAATCACTATGATACGGTATTACAAAGTACATACATAAGAATTACTCAACGACTCGATACCCCACAAGTCTTGACGCTCTTCTATGCTTCAACTGATTCTCCATAGTGAAATGTAGGAGTACACCTACATAAGGTACACAACACATGAGTCCACTTATGTCTCGATATCCACCAAACAACTGTGGCAACTGCCTACAATTCAGAGCACAGAGTCCACCACTTCTTCATCGCAAAAGAAGATGAAACTAATATTCAATATGTATGAAAAAACTCCAGATGGTGCTAAACCAAGATGTTTATAGCATATGTATATAAAAGATCGAATATTGAAACACAAAGGAGGTGTTTAACTTGAAAACACCTTACAAACAAGTGTAGAAAAATGAAAGGGTTCTGTTATGTAATTTTAGTTCTGCACACCTCAAAATTTTGAGAAAAAATGCCTTTAAATAAAAAATCTTAAGTCAATAAGTCGTTAGAACGATGTTAGCCCGTCGTTCGAACAAACCTGCAAATCTCGTTTGAACGAGATAAGCATGTCGTTAGAACGACTTGGTGATGTCATTATAACGACAATAAATGTCGTTTGATCCTTCTAAACACAAGGAAAAGATCTACACGACTCTAAAATGTATTTCTCTAAAAAAACGAAGTTTAAACATTTTAAAATCATTTTTTTAATAAAATAACATCCTTAAAATATTTTTTGAGTTCTATAAATCTTATGCGTTCATATATGAGAGTATCTCGGAATGCAATATGATATGAAGACGTAAAACATGCACCAATAAATATGGCATGATCTATATTTGAAGCTTGGTCGCTATGTCTTCAAAATAACGTCATAGACTATGTGGTAATCGTGACAAGATAAAATCTATCTATGACTCAAATTGATTTTTGTCCGGAATAATGCCAATACATATAAATTAACACAGTTTGGAAATTTTTCCTTACACTTGTGTAACATGGTTTTAAAAGTGGGCGCACTTGGCATTGTATAACTAAGCGATTAGGGCATGCGCAACCATAGTGGTCCTTACTATATAGAGCAAGATCGACTCGAGCCCGACCAAGCTCAACCCGTATCCAGCCTTAAAAGGGAGGGTTGTTATAGGGTGTTTTTATTTCAACACACTTTAATTATACCACATATTGAACTGAATTCGTGTTCACCTACCCCATCACACGGGGTGTTTTAATATATAAGAAAACAAAAAATACATGTCAAATAACCTTCCATGGCATCCACGTATAATAATTTCTACGGATCTCAATTTTGTTATTATCGTGCCCGGTTGGATGTTTCTCATAACAATGGCAGTATGGTTTTTTCTTTACTATTTTGATCCTGGTAGGATGTGCCTAATATTGGTAGTGGTATGGTTTAAAGATTAAATATCACTTGTCACATACCCCCTCCCTCCCAAATTAAGATCCCGTGTCTTTATTTTATATAAATTAAGGATAGACACAATCAACAACCAAGATTAACTATAGTTCACCACCATGGAACTTGGTTCATTCATTTTGTCCAAAATAGGAAAATGGACCCTTAGTACGGGACAATCCAAAAAGGAGTAGTGGACTCTTAATTTTGGACGAATGGAGTACTAAATTAGGTTTAAAATGTAAAAACTCAGTTTTATCCCTTGATTAGCACAAATAACACCTTTTTGAAAAGAACTACATATGATCTAAAATCTAAAAACATATATGCAACTAACATTCTACTAAATATACCGAAAGATATCATTTGAAATATTATCTTCTGAAATACTATTATTCATAAACTAATAAAAATTTATTATTTGAAATAACTGTGTTCGAATATATGTTTAACTCTTTAAGAAGATGTACTGTAGTATATGAATTAGCTTATAATAAATATTAAAGTAACTTTAATGTAATACCCCGTATTTCTGCATATTTAAGATTTAATTAATTTAGTAATTAAATTGTTTTATTTTAAATTATGCGAGAGACGTAATTTAATAGAATTGAATAATAATGTGATTTTTAAATATTAATCGAGAGTGATACAATGATTAATATTATGAATTATATTTACTGAGTGAATAGTAAATGAGTAGTGATTAGAAATTACGTCATAGCGAGAGATATGGGTGTAATTGGAATTTACCTCAATCGGGAGTCGCATGTAGATTAACTTGGGGTTGAGATGGTATGTTTATTTAGAGTGACTTAAATGATGATTTTGAGGTCATGTATGAGTCCGAAAGGATCGATTTAGTCAAATTAGCATACCCTGGGGTATTATTTGGGCCTCGGGTAAATTTTAGAACAAACCGGCACCTATTGAGGGCATTTTGATCATTTGGCAAAAGGAGGTTTAAGGACCTACAAAATTTACAACTCTATATCAGATGTTTGGAGGCATAAGCTAGGGTTAGAAACAAAAAATCTAAGGAGGCCATTAGAGAAGAAGGAGAGACCATTCTCAAAGCTTAAGGAGGTGTTCTTGAAGAATTGGACCTTGTTCTTGCATCCTAATCATCTAAGGAGTGAGGATTGGCAGAGAAGAACATCTATCTATCATCACCATCATGAAATCAGAACCCATCTGTTAAGGAAAGTGTTTATTTGCAAGTTGTTGAAGTTATAATACCCATGTGTAGGGTTATCAAATAAACTTGATTTAATTATGATTCTTGGAAGAAAAATAATGAATTTTGATGCATGATTGAGGAAGTTTGCATGTAGAATGATTAACTACCTATATAGAAGTAGAAAACATATTATAAGGGCCTATCACCATGAATTAAATATGAGTTTATGACTGAATATGTGGGAGGAACATAAAAATAGGGTTTTGATGATTAATTGGTTTTAATTCGTTCTTGACAAAATTTTGTGAAGATTCAAAATAATTAAAATGCTAGGAATCATTCAAATACCTAGATATAATGTGGGTTTATATTGGTTAAGAGTTTGGTGAAGAAACATGCAAGTTGTGTTGAACGAAAATGGTGAAAAACGTAAAAAACAAAGGAAGAAGACGATCTGAACCAAATCAAATCGATTAGGTTTAGGTCAAATCGATTCAGGGCGAATCGATTTGGTATTTGGAAAATCGATTCGGTCCTGTCAGATTTGCATGGTTTGCTTATTTGAGCCCCAAAAATTAGTATAAATACTTGGATGACCGTTGGGGCCTATTTAAATCATTATGAGGGACTTATGGGATTATAGTAGGACCTTGATAAGGGTATGTGATAGTCTTATGGAGAAAGTTAAGGCTAGAGTTATTTCGGGTTTAAATTGTAATGTATTTAATTCGAGAGAATGAGAATATAATTACGGGAAGGCGTAAGTGAGCTTAATTATACAAACAGTAGGGTAAGGAAGACTTAGATACTAAAATCTTAAAGGGGTAACTAGGGCCCTTAGAGTAAAGAGTAATAATCAATTGAATGCGATAGCCAGATTAATCGTAATTTGAAAGTACAGGAAGTATTCGAGTGATATATATACTACGTACGAACAACTGTGAATACCTACTGGATATGTATTTATATAGGTTGTGTGCATACCTATGATATGATTGATTGTTAGTTAACATACTTACGCTGCTTGCTATCACCGGAGGTTTCGGCGCAGTGGGCGATCCTACCTTGACGATTCTAGTGAGGTCTGGATTTATGCCCCAGAACATATAAGTTAGAGCGGCTCACTACATGACGTGTAGTGGTGAGACCGGTGTGTCATTTGGTTACGTTAAGTATGTGCATAGACCAAAGACTTAGAACTATATTCGCCGACATTGCTTGTTATTTTATTTTGGGTTCGAGGAGATTTTCGAACCAATAGTCCCTATTTAGTACGAGAGGTACTTAGACTGATAGCAGAGTATACCTATTATTTCACGGTGGTCCTTTTGAGAGACACCGTATTGATATATATATATATCTATATACACGATTATGATTATTCTACTTATGTGTGGCAGTTGACTGGTAGATATTGTATATCTAAAGAATGAATTTGGTAGTGAAACTTAATTAATTGAATAAATGAGAAGATAAATGAGATGTTAATTTCAATCCTTAACATATGAGAAATATTAATTCGAATAACGTACTGTATGGGCGGTACGGGGACTTAGAGATGTCGATAGTCTAGATAGTTACTTATGTCTAGTTAGCTTGGGTAGTACAGCTAGGTGGGCTAAGTAGAGAACATTAGGCGTGCACAATAGTTGAGGGGCGAGGCAACTCAAGAAAGTGTACGTGAACCTAACATGTGTAATCAATAACCGATTTTGAACTGTGATAAACTCTTGCTAAATATTTTCAAAATGTTTTCAGTACTACTGGCCGTTGATATAAAAATATTTTCAAAACCTTTTAGGTGTCCAGCCACAGGAATGCCAGACTTGATATTCTATTTCAAGGATACGCAGTTGCAACACAGGTGGATGCTTGTAGAGTTTTGATTAGGCGCACCTATTCTTCCTTCATAGCTTAGGCATCTATTTCCAGTTACAGTTTCAGTTGGGCGTGTTGCCCCATTCAGATTTATTATCTCAGTTCAAACTATGTATTTGGATTTGATTATTATTGTTGGATTTTTGGTTTTGATAGCCGAGGGTTTATTCGACAAAACTTCATTTATTTATTTTTTTTGAGGTGATTTAGACTCTAGAATGGTGTGAATGTTTTAACTCAGTTTTTCTCATATTGTTATCTTCATGTTTAAGGCAAGATAAAATTTGGCACCGATTTAATTAACTAATAGGTGATTAGTAATTAATTTGGTTTTCGACAGTGATGCTAAGAATGAACTAGTTTGGAAATCATGTTTTTACTTTAATAAAGGACTGATCACCCGGTATTTAATTAGGAGGGGTGTCACATTTAATTAATGCGATAAAATAAAATGTAATTACACACATTTGCCGATCTTCATTTAAATTACAGGGAAATCAATGACGGACAACCAGTAAGTTTGTCGAACTTTGTCCCACTTAATCATGAGATCATTCACTAAATATTCCCATGACTAAAGAATCTTGGTAACAATGATGTACCCACCCTGGAATATTTGTGGTGTAAGAGCGCATTTTCTGAGACTTGAATTATATGATAATATGATTTACACAATATGTGGGAACATCACTGGTTGGTCATGTTTGTTGTGCTAAGTAAGTGATATTTTATTTCGGAGAATAGATGTAAATGATGTGATTAATGCAATGACAAACAAGTAAATAGTGGCCCGAAATTGCATTCAATATCAACGGTGTACATACTTTGTGTCGAAAAGGTCTAACGTTGCCTCTACATCTTTGTACGTTTGATTAACGCCCGACATTAAGCGAATTCCTATTGTTCTCATAATTTAGTCAACACATGTTGACACAGAAGTATCCATTCATCATATCCACACATACTCAATAACTCATCACAATGCATGCACCGACAATGGCCATCTAGGGCAGCATATCAAAAACCACGAGTAACCAATTTTATAATTTTTGGATTGAACTCGTTCAATAGTGACCCATCGTATTCTTCCTCAGTCATGTTGGGACCATATTTTATCTTCTCTTACCCGTATGTTTTATTATGGACTTTATTTTGTAAATCATTGTTGGCCATGTGTAACACCCCATAATTCTGAGTAATAAATATTTAATTAATTCGGCTAATTTAAATTACACGTGTGACGTAATTTATTTGAATTATTTATTATGTAAATATTAAAATATTAATTGGGAGAGATAACGATTAATATTTATGCAATAAAATTGCTAAGTGAATAGTAAATAATTATTTTACGTCATAGCGAGTGATAGTGACGTGACATATTATATCTCACCCAAGAGTCGAGTGTAGACTATATGAGGTCGAGATAGAAAATTTTTGTAGGGTGACTCAGATGGCGATTTTAATGTCACAGTTGGTTCAAGAAGGGTCGAGATATTCAAAATAGTGTACCCGGGGGTTAATAATTGGGTCTCGAGACATAATCGGGCCCACACGGGGGTGTTTGGGTCATTAGGGCTTGACCCATTAGCCTAGTTACGGGATTAGGAGCTTTAAACATATGTTATGGAATTAGAGGCAACCATAACTCAGATTGAAAACCCTAAAAATTGAGAGAAGAGAGAAGGAAGAAACAGAGGGGGGCTTTGGAGACCAAATTCGAGGAGGTGTTGGGTGTGCTTTGCTAGATTCATCGTTTTCTATGTGAAATCGGATCCTACAAATTCCATAAGGCAAGTAATTAACTTTCTTTCGATTTAAATAGCTGAATTTCACGTTCATATTATAGTATGTATTGACAAATTCATTTTTGGTAAGGTGTCACGTGTTAAATTTGGGTTTTGGGGGATTGAAACTTTAAGTGTGAAATTGATGTTTACTTAATGTGGAGTACTATCATATGATGTGGGTATTTAATTCAGATTCGAAATCCAGTAGCTAACGTTGTTGAATTCGGATTTTGGAATCGAATTAAATATGCGATTTAATGAATTTGAGGAAAAAAAACAATTTGTGAACCTTATGAATTTCGATAAGAATCAGTGATGATTGATGATTTATATTTGTGTTAGAACCTATTTATAGGTGTAATAAACATTGAGAATTAATTGGATGAGGTCTGGATTGGATTTTTTAAGTTTTGAGTTGTTAACAATGGTGGAAAACCGATTTGGGAAAGACGCTATGCGTCAGTCGATCGATCGATGACCACTGAATGGGGGCATTTTTACCTATTTTAATTTAAAGGTTCAAATTTCATCGGGGTTATTCTAGGCTTATTTATTTAGTAGAAAATAAAGAGGCGTCCTATTACCTAGTGATTATGAGTGGATATAATTGGGATTAGAAAGGTGAGAAAATGTGAGAAACCTAAATAATGAATTTAGTGAAATAAATTCATAAATGTTTAAATACGAGCCGATTGGGTGAGTTCGGGCATATTAGCAAGTGAAGCTACATTAATTTATTTAATGGATGTGAAATTAAATAAAATATGAGTCGGGATAGAGACTCGGGTATTACGGGCTAGTGCTATGGGGGTTAGGCACGAATTAACTGGATTTTATTTAATTATATATATACGGAAAGTGTGATAGTGTGTGTGTGTGTGTGTATGTATATGTATATATATATATATATATATATATATATATATATATATATATATATATATATATATATATATATATATATATATATATATATATATATACTTGTGTGCTTTATAAATATCAGTGTTAGATATTTTTGTGAATACATATCCCTCTAGTGTTATCATAGGAGTTTGCACGATGTGGGTAAATCCCCTAGCTAATGAATACAGGGAAAGTATAGTCCCTACATCATATCATTCGGTATTTTTATTGTGTGATTTATTTTCGAGGTGGGACGTTTTGGGTATCATTCGTTCCCACTCTCGGGAAAATATGACCGCCTCCATTACGTTTGCGATTTATTTACCTATTTAGGTGTGAATTGACCGATTTATGGTAACCGGGTTAGAGACAAGCATCCGGTGAGTTATTACTCAGGAGGATGGTTACTCTACGTGACATATGTGTGAATGTTATAGTATACTTGTACGTATATAATACGAGTAAATAATTATGTACGAAATAAATACATAAAGTGTGAATGTATTTCATATATAACTAGTGTGAAGGTTATATAAGTAATTAAAGTTTTAATGATTAAATAAGTTAATGAGTAGAACAACTTATAAACCAAAGTTAGAAATACTCGGGTTAGATTAGCGAGATAGGAAGGGTGTACCAGGGCTAGTTATGTGGAATAGCATAACTGGTTTGATTAGAAATCAAGCGATAGGTGTGCACATTAGTTGAGGGGCGAGCTTTATCTCAAGAAAGTGAGCCACTAGATTAAATATGGAAAGTGTTGATCCTATTTAAATTATTGCATTTTAATTACTTGCTAAATATTTTCAAAAGGTATTCTTGGGCTCTGACCCATGTTAAAAAAAAATCCAAAATAATTTTTAGGTGTCTAGCCATAGGGACGCCCAACTTGAGGATTGTTTCCAGGTATGCGTAGCTGCAGCATTGTGGAGGCTTGCAGGATTGGCTTCAGACACTTCAGCTTATTCGTTCCTTGTTAGGAGTTTTATTTCAGTACTTCCTTTGGGCGTGTTTCCTCTTCAGTCTATTCAATACTTTAGTTATTTATTAGAATTTGTGAATTCGGTTTATTAGTTCAGACTGGTATTTGGATTTGTTTTGGGAATCGTGGTTTATTCGGTGCTATTTATCTATCTATCTATCTGTCATGTGAATGATTCAGACTAATATTGCCTGGCTGATTTGGTTATTTAATATTTATTCTGCATGTTGTAACAAGATAAAATTTAACACAGGCTTAATTTAACCTAGGTGGTTACTAATTTAAAATCATTTTTAAAAGTGATGCTAAGAATGAACCAAATGTGATTCCTATTTATTTTGATAAAGGACTGATCACCCATAATTAAAGTAGGGGAGGTGTCACATATAGTATCAGAGCATCAAGTTCTAGTGTCCATAGGATTTGTGCGGCTTTATACCATTTCAATGTAACGTTCTTTGACATAGAGTCCTATTGTTAGGACTGTTGCATTCATGATGCATTTGAGATTACATTCTTCTATTGTTATATTTATATTGACTATGAACTCATATAATTCGATATGTTTCCTGATGCCACCCAAGAGAGGATGAGCGGCAAGAGCAGCAACTAGAGATAATATGAGGGAGGCTCAGTAGGAGCCACATGCACCACAACCACAACGACCTTAAGGGTCAGTGTCAGCAGAGGTGGAAGCGATTATCGCGCCTTAATGTTGTGATGACTTCCATGTCTCTCCCTTTTCCACAGTCCCAGAAGCCACTGCAGCCAGTGGCACCGGTTGTCCAGGCCCACCCGAGGCCATCAGATTGGTAGAGAGTTAGGGAGGCTTTTCAGAAGGGCCACCCACCTGAGTTTCAGGGTAGCTCAAAAGTGATTGTGACGTGCCAGTGGAAGAAATATATTCAGTGCCACCTGTGCATGGTTGACTACATCAATGTACAAAAGCAGATGTTGGCCACTTCCAGGCTTTTTCGGGGCAGTGGTATAGTGGTGGGAGTCGGTTATCACCATCGAGGAGAGGGACACAATGTTTATTTCTGAGTTCTGGGTACGTTTGACCGTAAATACTTTCCACAAGCAGTTGAGATAAATATGCAAAAGAGGTTCAGTAAGGTGATTGAGGGTGACCGTTCAGTAATTGAGTACGAGGAGGAGTTCACTCGCTTGGCTAATTTTGTGTCGGACGAAGTGAACAGTGAAGAAAGGAAGAAGTTGGAGTTTATGGACGGATTAGCCTAGAGGATCAGGCTGTACTTGATTGGAAACCTTGCATTGGTACATTTTCAGACAACATCAATGCCGCACTTTTATACTGCCAGGACCATCACCTCCATGTGAAGGGAAGCAAGAGAAGAGGTGATCCTAGCCAGTCGGGTAAGGCATGAGGGAGCGGTGCTGGTGGAGCACCACATCAGCAGTCAGCCAGACACCAGGGGCAGGATTCTCGATAGGGGATTCTACCAAGAGATTTAGATTTGGGGAACCCAAAGGAGGTTTCAGGCAGGGCCAGTAGGCTCCTCAGCAGCAGCAGTAGAAGCACATTCCTCAGGGCCACCAGGGTCAAAGGAACAATGGGGGAGGCCATTAGGGTCGAGGCCATTAGGTCCAACAGCAGGGACAACCTCGGCAAGGATAGAGACAGGGTGACTTCCAGGGGCGTTATTTTGTGTGAGGGCAGGGCAGGCAGATCACATGAAAAAAGAGTGTCCACATAGGGGTAGAGGAACACAACAGCAGGGTGCCCAGCAGGGGTACCAGGTACAGTTAGCCCTCGCAGCACCAGCACCACTATCCCCATCGCAATGGGGGAAGTTATATTAGAACGTGTCTATAACATCCGAGATGCGGCCATATAGTAGGCCTCATAGGCACTGCCAGTAGTAGGGTATATTTCCTATTCATAGGCTTGAGGGTAAGATTTTATTTGACACTGGGGCATCACACTATTTCATAGTGATCATATTTTTACGAGATGTCGGCCTACTAGAGACAGTCGGTAGTCTCCTTATGTGTGTGGAGTCACCATTGGGTAGTGGGTCGCTTATACACTTGATCTTTAGGGGTGTGCATATCAATGTGTGGAGATTATGCTTAGCCACCGATATCTTAGTGTTAGATATGGAGGGTTACGATGTCATCTTGGGTATAGATTGGTTAGCGGGATATCGAGCGATGGTGGATTATTTCGGGAGGACCATTGTGTTCTCGTTCCCAGGGAATGAGATATTCTTAGTGGCGATGCCTCTTACCGAGGGAGGGTCGAGAACACATCTGTATTACATTGAGGAAGATACCTCATGTAACACCCCGTATTTTTAATAATTTTTATATTGGGATTAATTAAATTAAAATGAGAAATTAATCCAGTTTAAAATAAATAGTAATTAGCGAGACAAGGGTTAATATTTATTTGTAAGAATTATATTGAGTATTACTTTGTGAACGAGTAATAAATTGGTAAGAATATATTGTGATTTTCATGAGTAAGAAGCATGGCAATTACTATAATTTAGTCGGGGCGCGCGTGCGAGTCATGTCAGGACTTAAATTTATAAAATAAAATGTGATTTATTTATGAGTCGTCCAAATGGTCATTTCGAGTGCGCTAGTGTGTCCGAAAGGCTCTAAATAGTCAGAAAAGTGTACTCTAAGATTTGGATTGGATCCCGAGGCATTTTTAGGCCAAACCGACATCCCAGAGGGGTATTTTGGTCTTTTGGATTTTTAGAGAAAAGGGACCTACGAATTTTATTTGTTTATATCAGTATATGTGTTGAGGGGGTTAGGGTTAGCAGTTATAAAATCTAAGAGAGGCCATTAGAGGAAAAAGGTGAAGGTTTCCAAGGCTTCCCACACTATTTTTGCACCACCACCACCACCACCAGAGTTTAGATCGGAATGAGGGAAAGACAAATCCGTCTTTTTTCTGTGCCATTCAAATCTACAATTCCAGGCAAGTGTTTATCTTGCAAAATTTGAGTGCATATACTATCCATGTTAGTGTAGGATTGGATAACTTCGTGAATAAATGATTATGGCTTAAATTGGAAACCTAATTCATGTTCTTGGGTAGGTTTTGCATGTAGATTGAATCCTTATGTGAATAAAAAACGAAATCAGAAGGTATCTGATGATAATAATAGAGAAATCTGGTTTTTTGTTGATGTTCTTGAATGAAAAGAATAATCTAGGGTTTTGAAATTAAAGTTAAGGATCAATTCAGTTTATATGACTCGCCTTGATGATTTAATATTTGGAGTACGTTAAAAAATCCTTTATACATGTTATTATAGGGTCTAGTCGGCTTCGTTGGGAGTTTGGGAACGTATCATGATGGTTTTGATAATTGCAAATGGTGAAAAACGTAACAGTAAAGCGAAGGAGACGAACTGTATAATTTCGAATCAATTCGGCCCAAGGGCAAATCGATTCGGTAAGGCGAATCGATTCGACCACTGGGCGAATAGATTTGGTTTGCCAGAATTTGGAAAATTTTCTCAATTTAAGCCTTGAACTTGTAAATAATGATCGGGTGAACCTTTGGGATACCTTTAAAAGATAGTGAGAGATATTGTGGTTACCCAGAGGTTGATGATAGGGTTTGGACTTAGTCATAAGTGAGAAGAATTGAGGCTAATATTAATCGGCATAATTTGTAATATAAGGAATTCACGAGAATTAGAATGGGTCAGGGAGAGCACGAGTGAATCTAAGTTCAAACCAGTGGTAGGGTGATGTTATGACTGCTAAAATAATTTAAAATAATAATTAGGACCCTTCGAGTGGTGGAAAATACTCGGGAATATATGATGAGAAGTATAATGATAAATTAATAATATGTAGGATATTTGAGAGTTATATATACTATGTACGGGATATATTATCGGCGTGTATACCTATACTAATGATATATATATAGGTTCTGTGAATACCTATTATGCGAACCCATATGTGTGTGAACATACCTAGGCTACCTGCTATCACGGGAGGTTCTGCGTCGTGGACAGTCTTATCCTGATGAGCCCATTTAGTGGATTTTAGACTTGTGCCTGAGAACATAGAAATTAGGGATTGAGCCCTACTTGTGTGTATGATAGTGTGATCGGTCATTTGGGTGCGTTAAGTGTGTGCGTAGCCCACAGGCTTAGAATTATGTTCGCCTCCAAATTGTGTGAATTGTGAATGTATGGTTCGAGAGTGATTTCGAACCGAAATTCCTTTATTTAGTACGTGATGTACTAGTTTACGATAACAGAGTATGCACGCATCGCAGGTTTCTACCTAGGGATGTCATATTCGTATATATTACAAGAATGGTGTATATATATATACGTGTGAATTATTCTACTATGTGTTCTTTATTAGATAAGATAGATAATGATATCTAAAGTAATCTAAGTATGTGGGAACTTAATACTTAACTGGTGACTTTTTACTGGCTAAAGGGATTTGAAAATTCGGTAACATATTGTATGAGCAATACGGGTGACCACTACGAATTATTAGGAAGGGAGAGACTTAATTCAAACTAGTTAGGTGGGGTCATGTAATTTGGTTGGTTTAGAGGAATACGTTAGGTGTGCACATTATTTAAGAGGTAAAGATTTCAAGTGAGGGCACGTAAAGTTAACATGTGTACAATATCTGCTCCTATGCATTTCAAATACTTGCAAAATATTTTCAAACTGTTTTCTTGGGCTCTGGCCCATTTCAAATCTATTTTTGTAAAAATCTTTTAGGTGTCCAGCCATAAAGACGCCCAACCTAGGAGCCCATTCTTATTGGACGTGTTGTAGGTACTATGGACGTTGCAGGACCTCGGTAGTAAACGCATCCACCTTCATCAATTCCTCTTTATCATTCAGTTATCTCAGTCAGGCATGTCGCCCATCTTTAGTTAGTGGATATTTCAGAGATATTTTATTTCTATTTTATTTCTAGTTGTTGGATTTGAATTTTTATTCATGGACTATTGTATGAGGATTTCAGGTTGGAGTGTTTATTCCACACACGTTTATTTATTCAGTTTTATTATTATTATTATTATTATTATTATTATTATTATTATTATTATTATTATTATTATTATTATTATTATTATTATTATTATTATTATTATTATTATTTATGGTGTTTGTTGAAATGGTGAATGTGGTTTATTAGTTCTGAATTACTTCATGTTAATAAAGAGATTAAAATTTTGACACCAGCTCATTAGGGTATTAGTAATATAATTGTGTTTCGACAGTGATGCTAAGAATGAAACCATTAATTATTCCTATTTAATTTAATAATGGACTTATCACCCATGATTAGAATATGCAGGGTGTCACAGATGGTATCAGAGTATCAAGTTCTAATGTCCTTAGGATCTGTACGGACTTGTCACATTTCCAGCGTAGTGTTCTTTGATATAAAGCCCTATTATTAGGATTATTGCATTCATGATTATGCATTTACGTCTTCATCTATTTTGAGATATATGGAAATGTGAAATTATAGAAATTCTCTTTTATGTCAGATGCACCCAGATGTGTACAACGAGCCACCATGGATGCATAGCTCGAGCCGTAGCCATCTCAGGAACAGGGAGCTATGAATGTTGTTGAGGTTGCCGCCATTGCTACACAGGCGGTTAATGCATCTTTGACCATATTTGCTCAACAGGCATCACAGGTAACAACCCGCGTAATTTTTGGGCTATTTTAATTAATTTAGGAAAATGGAGGAAAATAAAGTTTTTGATAAAATTATTTTTATTGTTCAAATATGTTGGTTATTATTTTTAAAGGCGAGAATTTCAAACTGTTTCGAAATCGGAGTTAAAACGGATTTTAAAATGATTTTTAAATGTTTTTAACTCTTGGAGTTGTTTTGACTTCCAACTCTTCATTTCTTTGACTTATTTAAAGGAGTCTTTTGGATTCCAACTCTTCATTTCTTTGCATTATAAAAGGAAGTCGTGGGTAAGTCTTTTAACCTACGTTTGGCACAAATTTTGGCAGCAAATATATTTTATATTCCTCTTCTTTTTATATACACATTGTCCCTTGAGATTTGTGAGTTCCAACCTTAGATTAGAGGTGTTCTTTGGGATATTTTGTTGGAGGTTCTTGGAGGAGCTTTTGTAGATCTTTTGTGTTGATCTTGAGGATGTGATCGTTGGTTTCTCATCATGGTTTGAGGTATGGGGTTTTACACAATATGCTCCTTAAATCTCGCGAGTGTCATTCTCTTTGATTTCTTATTAATTGAACTCATATTTGAATTGTTAAATTCATTGAAATCTGAAAAACAATTGTTGAAATTATTTTGATTCATGTGGTATCATTATATTGTTGTTGAGCACGTTGTCATGAGATTTTAATATGGCACGGATGTTGGGCACCCGCCAAAATTCCTATTTCCCGGGCTATGGCTTGATAAAGCATATATGGATGTGGTGAGGCCTGGTGACCCAGTTAAAGTGTTGTTGAGAAATTATATTGATAAATGCTTTGAGATTTGCATTTTGATTTGCATATTCGTACTCGTGTTGTTACGCTTTGTTCATCGCTAACATATATTTGTTGAGCATCTTTCTTGTCGTATTGTGTACTTCCCCATATTTTCTTTTAGTGGAAGGTTAGCGCTGAATTTGGGGCGCTATGGAGATTGATTTTTAGCGAGGATTGTTTGGGAAAGATTTGTATTATTTTGATGTATAGAGCTTTGGAGATTTTTATTTTATTTTCGAGTTAGTTGTTGTATGTAATTCGAGAGATTTGGTATTTAATTTGAAGAGATTGAGATTTGTAGTTTCTCTTTTGTTATTGTGGGACTTAGATGCTCTATACCTTGTCACTTGTGGATTTGGATTTATTTTATCGCATTAGCGCTCCGTTCGCTCTCCTCGAGCGGGGTGTTACAGATGCATATCCCGAGCCGTAGCCATCTCAGGAATGGGGAACTATGAATATTGTTGAGGTTGTCGCCATTACTACACAGGCGGTTAATGCATCTTTGACCATATTTGCTCAACAGACATCACAGGTGTCACCTCAGCCTCAGGTTATGGCTCCAGACCAGACACACTAGTTTTCTCTTGCCTGGGAGCGAGTCAGAGACGCATTTCAGAAGGCTCATCCTCCCGAGTTTTAGGAAAGCTCAGATGTCGCTGTTGCTTGCCAATGGAAGAAGGACATCCAATGGCATTTACGGATGTACAAGTGCACTGATGTACAGAGACATATACTAGCTACTTTTAAGATAGTGGGGCAGCCTTGCAGTGGTGGTAGTATGTTATCACCGCACAAGAGAGAGATAACATGCCTATTTAGGAGTTCTGGGAGTGGTTCGACCGCAAGTACTTTCCATCCGCCATTCAGACAGTGATGAGGCGGAAGTTTTTGGACGTCTCCCAGGAAAGAAGGACAATGGATGAATATGAGGAGTAATTTACTCGGTTGGAAAATTCCATACCATAGGAGGTGAGCACAGAGTACAAGAGGATACAACTCTTTGTTGATTGTCTTACCTGGAGGATCCGACAACATTTATTGGGTAATCCCACTCTAAAGACGTATATGGAGGTGTTGAATGTCTCTTTACTGCATTGTCAAGATTATCGCTTCCACGTGAAAGGAAGGTAGCGCACAAGAGAGCCTAACCAGCAGGGTAGGACAGGGGGTGGCAGTGCCAGTGGGGCACAATCAACTCAGACTCAGACGAGACACGGTGATCAGAGTTACCAACAGGGAGATTTTGCTAAGCATTTTTTATCAGGAGATTTCAGGCAGGGGCAGGGTAGATTCAGGCATGGCCATCAGGTTCAGCAAGGCCAGCAAGGCTAACATCATTTTTTGTAGGGCCAGTAGGGCCAAGGGAGAGGTGGTAACGGCCAGCAAGGCCAGAGAGGAGGAAATTTCACTGGCAGATGTTCCACATGTGGCAATAATGGCCACAAGCATCAGGATTGTCCTGATAAGGGTAGGGTTCCGCAGCAGCAGGGCACTCGCTAGGAGCCCCAGAGGCCTATTTTTCCCGCCTCCCTTCCAGCAGAAGTACTAACATTGCATGTCGTACCAGTCACCCCAACAGCCCCACCTCAACAGGGGCAGTTACAGTACGGGCGTGTGTACAATGTCCACTGAGCTGCAGTTCCACAGGTGCCACTCGCAGTTGAGGGTACGTTTATTATATATGGGACATCGGGGCGTATATTATTTGACAATGGGGCTTCACAAGCCGCAGGATTATCGGGCACGACCGATAGTACAGTCACGTGTGTAGACTCACCACTGGGTAGCGGGACACTTATCTTCTTTATTTATCGGGGTGTGAGTATAGACATTGGGAGACTTGTTTTTCCCGGCGATATGCTCGTGTTAGATTTATAGGAGTATGACGCCAATATTGGCTTGGATTGGCTAGCAGTGTATAGAACCGTGATTGATTGTTACAGTAGGAGCATAGTGTTTGCGATTCCATGCCAGGAGATGTTCTTAGTGGCGATGCCTTATCTCGAGGGAGGATCGTCCACTCACTTATATTAAATAGAGGAGGAAACCTCTAAGGGGGTATATATTTCCCTAGATTCGATTATGGTTATATGTGAGTTCATCGACGTATCTCAAGAGATACAGGAATTGCCACCTAGTCGAGAGATAAAGTTTATCATTGATTTAGCACCAAGCACTCGGTCGATAGCTCGTACACCTTATCATATGACCCTTTTGGAGATGAGGGAGGTACGGGATCAGATTGAGTAACTTTTGAGATAGGGTTTTATCCGTATGAGTACTTCCCTTGGAGTGCCTTAGTGTTGTTTGTGAAGAAAAGAGATGGATCTCTATGCCTATGTGTGGATTACCAGGAGTTGAATAAAGTCATGATACATAATAAATATTCGTTCCTCTGAATCGATGACTTATTCGACCAGTTAAGATGTTCCTCCTACTTTTCTAAGATATATTTGAGATCAGGGTAGCATTAGTTGCGCATTCAGGAACAAGATGTATCTAAGACTGCCATTCTGACGAGATATGGGTCTTACGAGTTTTGAGTTATGCCATTTGGGCTAACCAATGTGCCAACTGTGTTTATGGACTTGATGAATAGGGTGTTCAGAGAGTTTCTGGATCAGTTTATCATTGTCTTTATTGATGACATCCTTATTTATTCCTGGACTAAGGAGGAGCATACAGAGCATCTACGTAGGTTTTTACAGACTTTGCGTGAGCATCAGTTGTACGCTAAGTTTTAAAAATGAGGTTTTTGGCTACGTGAGGTACAATTATTGGGTTATATAGTATCTGGTATGGGGATATCAGTGGATATGAGTAAGGTGTTAGCGGTGAGGGAGTGGGGATAACCCACTACACCGACGTAGGTGCACAGTTTTTTAGGGCTAGTCGGGTACTATCGAAGATTTATTCAGGATTTTTTTTAATATTACGGGTCCGTTGACCAACTTGACTCACAAAGGGGTACCATTTATCTGGGATGAGGCTTGTTAGTTGGCTTTCAATGAGCTGAAGGACGAATTGTCTTCATCACCCGTACTCGCACTGCCCAAGGCGCGAGTGGAGTATCTTGTTTTACTGACGCGTCCATATAGGGAATTTGGGGTGTGATACAACATGAGGACCGTTCTATATCTTATACTTACCATACGCTTAAGCCTAATGAGAGGAATTATCCCACCCATGACTTGGAATTAACGGCAGTCATATTTGAGCTACGGATTTGGAGGCATTACCTTCTAGGGGAGAGGTTTCGTTTATTCACAGATCATAAGTAACTGCAGTATTTTTTCACTCAGAGAGAGATGAATATGCATCAGCGTAGGTTGTTGGAATTTGTGAAGGATTACCAGTTCGACACCCATTATCATCCGGGGAAGGCTAACGTGGTGGCAAACGCGTTACGCATTTAGCTGTAGGCCAGTGGGGGATGTGGCTGAAGTTTGGAAGGTGAAATAGAAGGACCTGGGACACCAGGATTCAGTTAACAGATCATTCATGTCGGTTATGGTTGTCACCCCCCAGATTGTCACAAGGGTGGTATAGGCCCAAGCAGCGGATTCATTTTGTCAGAACCAAATTTGAAAGATTTTATCCGGGGGAGCAAAGTCTTACTCCGTGAGTTCAGAGGGAGGCTTACGCTTTAATAGGAGATTAATTATCCCATAGGGGAAGGACTTGTGACATGCAGTGATGGCAGAGTTGCATGAGTCACGGTTTGCGGTACATCCCGGAGGGGATAAGATGTACCAGGATATGAGATGGAAGTTTTGGTGGAATGGGATGAAGATAGACATTATAGAGTTTGTCTCGAGGTGTACCACTTATTAGGTTGTGAAGGTGGACCATCAAAAACCAATAGGGGTTCTGCAGCAGTTAGATATTCCAATGTGGAAATGGGAGAGCATTTTTATGGATTTCATCACTAGGTTGCCTACATCTCAGAGGGGCCACGATCCTATTTGGGTGATAGTGGAGCGGTTAACTAAGGTGGACCATTTTTTACCATTCCGAACGAATTATACCATGGGACAGTATGCCTAGATTTTTATCGCTGAGATAGTGAGATTGCATGGGGTGCCACTCGATATTGTGTTCGACAGGGACAAGATCTTTGTGTCTCATTTTTGGGAGAGTTTTTAGGAGGCCGTTGGTACAGAGTTTCGATTGAGTACGTCCTATCACCCACAGACGGATGGGAAGATAGAGATGACGAATCAAATATTAGAAGATATGTTGCAGATGTGTATCCTTGATTTTTGTGGAGGTTGGGAACAGTATTGTCCATTGGTTGAGTATGCGTACAATAATTCCTATCAGTTTATGATTGGCATGGCATCATTTGAGGCGTTGTACGGTAGAACTTGTCATTCTCCCATTTTTTGGTTGGAGGTGGGGGACAATAATCTTCTCGGAACAGATTTAATTCAGGATACTTCAGCCAAGATTGAGCTGATTTTGGTTCATATACGGATAACTCAGGACAAACAAAAGAGTTATGGCAATGCCAAGCGATTCTTCCTGGAGTTTAATGTGGGGGATCAGGTTTTACTACGTGTATCTCCTATGAAGAAGATAATGAGGTTCTAGAATAGAGGGAAGGTTGCATTAAGGTATGTGGGGCCATTCCATATCATCGAGCTGATTGGTCCAATTGGATATAGACTCGGATTGTCAGAGCACTTGCATCAGATTCATAATGTATTCCACATTTGTTTATTGAGGCGATAACTCCGGGGTGAGTTAGCTCACACTCACATTGCATTGGAGGAGATTGATTTACAGCCCGATATTTCATACTAGGAGAGTCCTGTTGCAATTCTAAACCATAGTGAGAGGAGTTTGAGGTCGAAGGTAGTCCCACTTGTACGTGTTCAGTGGGGGCACCATAATGCCGATGAATCTACTTGGGAGCACGAGGATGAGATGCGCGACAAAAAATCCAGAGTTATTCATACTAAGTATTTTCTGAATTTTGGGACGAAATTCCTTTATTAATCCGATTTAAAATAAATATTAATTAGCGAGACAATGGTTAATATAAGTGAGAAGTACGACAGTTACGATATTTTAGTCGGGATGCACGTGTCAATCGTGTCGGGACTTAAATTTATAAAATAAATGTGATTTATTTAGGATCATCTAAATGGTCATTTTGAGTGCGCCAGTGTATTCGGAAGGGTCAAAAGTCATAAAAGTGTACTCGGGGGTTTGGATTGGGTCTCGGGGCACTTTTATGCCAAACCGGCACCCCGTAGGGGTATTTTGATCTTTTGGATTTTTAGAGAAAAGGGACCTGCGAATTTTATATGTTTATATCAGTATATGTGTTGAGTGGATTAGGGCTAGAATTTACAAAATATAAGAGAGTTCATTAGAGGAGAAAGGTGAAGGCTTCCAAGGCTTCCCACACCATTTTTGCACCACCACCACCACCACCACCACCGGAGTTTACATCGGAAGGAGGGGAAGACAACTCCATCACTTTTCAGCACAATTCAGACCTACAATTCCAGGAAAGTATTTACCTTGCAAAATTTGAGTGCATATACTATCCATGTTAGTGTAGGATTGGATAATTTAATGAATAAATGATTATGGCTTAAATTGGAAACCTAATTCATGATCTTGGGTAGGTTTTGCATGTAGATTGAATCCTTATGTGAATAGAAAATGAAATCAAAAGTTATGTGATGATAATAATAGAGAAATCTGGGTTTTTATTGATGTTTTTGAATGAAAAGAATAATCTAGGGTTTTGGAATTAAAGTGAAGGATTATTTCGATTTATATAACTCCCCTTGATGATTTAATGTTTCGAGTACGCTAGAAATCATTTATACATGTTATAGGGTCTGGTAGGTTTGATTGGGAGTTTGGGAACGTATCATGATGGTTTTGATAATTGAAAATGGTGAAAAACGTAACAGTAAAACGAAGGAGACGAACTGTACAATTTCGAATCGATGTCCCAAGGGCGAATCGATTCGGTTTGCTAGAATTTGGAAAACTTTCCCTATTTAAGCCTTGAACTTGTAAATAATGATCGGGGTGAACTTTTGGGATACCTTTAAAAGATAGTGAGAGATATTTTGGTTATCCAGAGACTGATGATATGGTTGGGACTTAGTCACAAGTGAGAAGAATTTAGGCTAATATTAATCGACATAATTTGTAATGTAAGGAATTCGCGAGAATTAAAATGAATCATGGAGAGTGTGAGTGAACCTAAGTTCAAACCAGTGGTAGGGTGATGTTATGACTACTGAAATAATTTAAAAGAATAATTGGGACCCTTCGAGTGGTAGGAAAGACTCGGGAATATATGATGAGAAGTATAATGATAAATTAATAATACGTAGGATATTTGAGAGTTATATATACTACGTATGAGATATATTATAGGTTACATGTATACCTCTACTGATGATATAAATAAATATATATATATATATATATGTATGTATAGGTTATGTGAATACCTATTGTGTGAACCCTTATGTGTGTGAACACTCCTAGGCTATATGCTATCACGGGAGGTTTTGTGTCGTAGACAGTCTTATCCTGATGAGCCCATTGGGTGGATTTTAGACTTGTGCCTCACAAAATAGAATTCAGGGATTGAGCACTACTTGTGTATATGATAGTGTGACCGATTATTTGGGTGCGTTAGGTGTGTGCGTAGCCCAAAAGCTTAGAACTATGTTCGCCTCCAGATTATGTGAATTGTGAATGTATGGTTCGAGAGTGATTCTAAGACAAAAGTCTTTTATTTAGTACGTGATGTACTACAACTGATAGCAGAGTATGCAAGCAGTGCAGGTCTCCACCTAGGGATGCCGTATTCGTATATATTACAAGAGTGGTGTATATATATACGTGTGAATTATTCGACTATGTGTGCTTTAGTAGATAAGATAGATAATGATATCTAAAGTAATCTAAGTATGTGGGAACTTAATACTTAACTGGCGACTTTTTACTAGCTAAAGGGGTTTGGAAATTCGGTAGCCTATTGTATGGGCAATACGAGTGAGCACTATGAATTATTAGGCAGGGAGAGACCTAATTCAAACTAGTTAGGCGGGGTAGCATAACTAGGTTGGTTTTGAAGAATACGTTAGGCGTGTACATTAGTTGAGAGGTGAGGATTTCAAGTGAGAGCACGTAAAGTTATCATGTATACAATATATCTGCTCTTAATGCATTTCATATACTTACAAAATATTTTCAAACTGTTTTCTTGGGCTCTAACCCGTTTTAAATCTATTTTTGTGAAAACCTTTTAGGTGTCCATCCACAGGGACGCCCAGCGTAGGAGCCCATTCTTATTGGACGTGCTGCAGCTACTATGGACTCTTTATCATTCAGTTACCCCAGTCGGGCATGTCGCCCATCTTTAGTTAGCGAATATTTCAGAGACATTGTATTTCTATTTAATTTCCAGTTGTTGGATTTGGATTTTTATTCATGGACTATTGTATGTAGATTTCAGACTGGAGTGTTTATTTCAGACATGTTTATTTATTCAGTTGTTTTATTATTATTTATGTTGTTTATTGAAATGGTGAATGTGGTTTATTAGTTTTGAATTACTGCATGTTAATAAAAAGATTTAAATTTTGGCACCGGGCCATTAGGGTATTAGTAATATAATTATGTTTTGACGGTGATGTTAAGAATGAAACCATTAATGATTTATGTTTAATTTAATAATGGACCGATCACCCAGGATTAGAATAAGCGGGGTATCACACATCACAAGAGGTGGTTGTATCTTTAAACTCAATTCCAGTGGTGAGGGAGTTCGAGGATGTCTTTCAGGAGATACCCGAGGTTTCACCTATTCGGGAAATTAAGTTTGTTATTGATTTAGCATCGAGAATGAGGCCTATCGCCCGAGCACCTTATCATATGGCCCCATCCGAGATGCGAGAGTTGAGGGAGCAGATTCAGCAGCTCCTGGGGTAGGGTTTCATTAGATGGAGTACATCAGCGTGCGGTGCGTTAGTGTTGTTCGTCAAGAAGAGGGATTGATCACTTCGGTTATGTATTGATTAGAGGGAGATGAACAAGTTCACGATCTGGAATACGTTTCCACTGCCTCGAATCGATGATCTCTTCGACCAGCTAAGTGGAGTAACTTACTTCTTCAAGATAGATTTGAGGTCTGGTTATCATCAATTATGCATCAGAGAGGAGGACGTTCCTAAGACTGATTTTTGGACATGATATAGGGCCTACATGTTTAGGGTGATGCCATTTGGGCTCACCAATGCGCAATTATGTTTTCAGAGAGTTCCTTGACCAGTTTGTGATAGTGTTCATCAATGATATTCTGGTTTACTCTCGCTCTGAGGATGAGCATGCTGATCATTTGCAGATGATTTTACAAACACTTTGGGATCACCAGTTGTACGTGAAGTTTGAGAAGTGTGGGTTTTGGCTTCGTGAGTTGCAGTTTATGGGCCACATTGTGTCTGATAGGGGTATTGCTATCAATCCGAGTATGGTATCGGTGTTAAATGAGTGGGGACATCCCTTAACACAGATCAAGGTTTGTTATTTTCTGGGGCTGGCAAGATATTATTGGTGGTTCATTAAAGGTTTCTCGAAGATTGCGGGTTCGTTGACGAACCTGACTCGCAGGGGGGTGCCATTTGTTTTGGATGACCATTATCAGTTAGATTTTGATGATCTAAAGTACAAATTGACCTCTGTACATGTACTTGCACTGCCTAGAGGAGGAGTGGAGTACCGTGTTTACACAAATGCATCCTTGCAGGGACTTGGGGGTGTACTGCAGTAGGAGTAGAGGACTATAGCTTATGCGTCTCGCAAGCTTAAGCCCCGCGAGAGGAATTACCCCACGCATGACTTGGAGTTAGTCGCAGTTGCGTTTGCCTTGAGGATTTAAAGGCATTATCAATTGGGAGAGCAGTTTAATTTATTCACGGACCATAAATCTCTTCAGTATCTTTTCACGCAGAAAGATATGAACATGAGGCAGAGGAGGTGTTTGGAGTTCATGAAGGATTACCAATTTGATATTCAGTATCATCCTGGTAACGCTATCGTGGTGGCAGACACATTGATACGACGACCTGTAAGGAAGATAACGGAGGTTTGGAAGGCAACGTGGAGAGAACTTCGACACGATGATAAGATTACCAAGGCTTGTATGTTCGTATTAACTATTACACCCGAGATTGTTATGAGGGTAGTGAAAGCACAAGTAGGGGATCGGTATTTATAGGAAAAGGTTTGCCGGTTGTTAGATGATGGGGCAGAGTTGTACTTGATATGTTTAGAAGGTTGTTTGCATTTTAATGGGAGACTCGTGGTTCCAATGCATGAGGATTTGAGACATGCAATGATATCAGAGTCTCACGAGTCTAGATTTATGGTACATCCCGGTGGGGATAAGATGTACCAGGATATGCGTAGGCAGTATTGATGGTCAAGGATGAAGCGAAACATAGCGGAGTTTATCTCGTAGTGTGCTACCTTAGAGACCGACAGGGATGTTGTAGCCACTAGAGATTCCCATGTGAAAGTGATCGAGTATCTCTATGGATTTTATTATCGGGCTACCGACATCGCAACAGGGTCACAACTCCATTTCGATGATAGTGGATCGATTAACTAAGGTGGCCCACTTTCTACTAGTTCCCACGAATTTTGAGATGAGACAATATGCATAGTTGTTTATTGTTGAGATTGTACAATTACACGGGGTTTCGATTAATATTGTTCCCGATTGGGATAAGATCTTTGTAACACCCCGCCCGCCCAGGGAGAGCGAACGGAGCGCTACTATCGATAAAACTAAACTAATCCACAATACAACAAGGTATAGAGCATCTAAAACCCACAATAAAAATAAGAGAATCTACTAATCTGAAATATCTTCAAATTACATACAACCAAAAATCTCTAGAAATAAAACATCTAACTATCTCGAAAGAAAATAAATCGCCAATGATCTATACAACCAAAATAAATACAATTCTTCTCATGTACTCTCGAATATTCTTCCCAAAATAATCCAAGCTAAAATCCATCTCCGATAAATTCCAAGCGCCCAAAATCCGCGCTAACCTTCCACTAAAAGAAAATATGGGGAAGTACACAATACGATAGGGAAGATGCTCAACAAATATTAGCGGTGAATAAAACGTAACAATACGAGTACGAATATTCAAATCAAATGCGAATCTCAATAGCAATTATATCACTATAATTTCTCAACAACACATTAACCTGGCCACTAAGCCTCACCACCGTACCGTGCCTATGCATTTTTAACATATCCGGAAAAAGCAATATTGGTGGGTGCCCAACCTCCGTGCCATATTAAAATCTTCATGACAACATGCTCAACACAATAATAATACCACATGAATCATAATTAGATTCCAACAAAAATTTCCAGATTCCAATGAATTTAGCAATTCAAATATGAGCTAATAATCACAAGAAAACAACGAGAATAATACTCGCGAGATTAAGGAGCATATTGTGTAAAATCCCATACCTTAAAATCATCACATGAATCATCACATAATTTCAGCCTCAAATTCTAATCACACCATCACGTTCCTCTCGCAAAAATAATCCATTCAAGTTCTAGCCCAAACTCGAGAAAACACCAAATAAGCCTTCTAATCTAAGGTTGAAATCTTGAATAAGTTTGGGGTTATGGTTTGTAGATGAAAGGGAGTAATTTTGGAGAGGTCTTCTGTTTGAAAAGTTTGAGAAAAAGTGAATTGAAAAGTCAGGCCACAAATTTGTTGATATATAAAGGATTAAGTGTTTGATTAAGAAAAGAGTTCTAATGAGATACAGACACTAAAAAATTTATTTCGGAAGATCGGACCGTTGGAATTAGATGAAATTTTAGAAAGAATTAGCTGAAGATGAGAGGAAGTTGTCCAAAAAATTTCAGCTCGATCGGACTGATCAATGTTTTTAAATATTTTTTTTTGCTAGAGAGTTTTATGTTTTGAGAACTCTTAGAGAGTTTTATGTTTTGAGGACTCTTCTATCTAATAAAAATTCAATTAAAACTCCATTTTAATTCGAATTTCGAAACCATTTGAAATTATCATCTTTAAAAATAAAATCCAATATATTTGAGCAATAAAAATAATTTTACCAAAAACTTTATTTTCCTCTATATTTTGAAAATACCCCAAAATTATGCGGGTTGTTACAATCTGTGTCCCATTTCTGGAAGAATTTTTAGGAGGCCATGGGCGCGAATTTTACGATTGAGTACAACGTATCACCCACATACAGATGGGCAGACATAGAGAGTTAATCAGATTTTAGAGGATATGCCGAAGATGTGCATACTCGACTTCGGGGAGGATGGGAGCAGTATCTTCTATTAGTGGAGTTTGCGTATAACAACTCCTACTAGTTCATCATCGGCATGGCACCATTTGAGGCACTGTATGGACGGCCTTGTCATTCGTTCACTTGCTGGTATGCAGACATGAGGCACATAGAGTTAGAGGTTGGTGACTAGGTTTTGGTGCGGGATTTCTTATGAAGGGGGTCATGAGGTTCGACAAATAAAGGGGAAGCTAGAGCCAAGATATGTGGGATCGTTTATGATTATAGAGAGGGTGGGACCAGTGGCATATAGGCTAGGAACAATTATAGCGGATTCACAATGTATTCCACGTGTCATCGCTGAAGAGGTATAGGAGGAGCGAGAGGGATTTTTAGCACTTTCCATTAGAAAAGATGGACTTGCAGCCCGATATCTCATATAAGGAGAGACCGGTGGCGATACTTGATCGTATTGAGCGTAAACTGTAGTCTAAGGTGGTACCCTTGGTTCGAGTTCAGTGGGGGAACCACAATGTTAATGAGTCGTCGTGGAAGAGGGATGATGGCATGCATGAGTAGTATCTAGAGTTATTCACCGCAGGTATGTCCCATTTTCGAGGGATAAATTTCTTTGTACGGGGGAAGTATGTAACACCCCGTATTTCTGAGTAAGAAATATTTAATTAATTCGATTAATTTAAATTACACGTGTGACGTAATTTATTTGAATTAATTATTATATGGTTATTAAAATATTAATAGGGATAGATAATGATTAATATTTAAGCAATAAAATTACTAAGTGAATATAGTAAATAATTATTTTACGTCATAGCGACTGATAGTGACGTGACAGTATTATATCTCACCCGGGAGTCGAGTGTAGACTACATGAGGTCGAGACGGGAAATATTTTTAGGGTGACTCGGATGGCGATTTTGAGGTCGCAGTTGGTTCCAGAAAGGCCGAGATAGTTGAAGTAGTGTACTCGGAGGGTAGTAATTGGGCCCCGAGGCCTTTTTAGACATAACCGGGTCCACACGGGGGTGTTCGGATCATTTCATTTGGGCATGGCCAATTAGCCTAATTTTGGGATTAGGAGCTTTAAAACTAAGTTATGGAATTAAAGGCGGCCATAACTCAGATTGAAAAGCCTAAAAATTGAGAGAATAGAGAAGAAAGAAACAGAGGGGGGCTTTGGAGACCAAATTCAAGGAGGAATTGGGTGTGTTTTGTCTGATTCGTCGTCTTCTACGTGAAATCAGACCCTACAAATTCAATAATGCAAGTAATTAACTTTCTTCCGATTTAAATAGTTGAATTTCATGTTCATATTATAGTATGTGTTGAGAAATTCGTTTTTGGTAGGGTGTCACCTGTTAAATTTGGGTTTGGGGGGATTTAAACATTAAGTGTTAAATTAATGTTTTAATTAATGTGGAGATACTATCATATGATGTGGGGATTTCATTTGGAGTCTAAATCTAGTAGCTAACATTGTTGAATTTGAATTTTTGATGATTGATAATTAATATTTGTGTTAGAACCTGTTTATTATTGTAATAAACATTCGGTATTATTTGGTTGAGGTTTGGATTGGATTTTTCTTGTTTTGAGTTGTTAGTAATGGTGGAAAACTGATTTGGGTAAGGTGTGCGTATGTCGATCGATCGATCGATGACCATCAAATGGGGGAAATTTTGTCTATTTTAATTTAAAGGTTCAAATTTTGTCGGGGTTATTCTAGGCTTATATATTTAGTAGAAAATAAAGAGGGGGCCTATTACCTAGTGATTATTGGTGGATATAATTGAGATTAAAAAGATGAGTAAATCTAAGAAACCTAAATAATGAAGTTAGTGAAATAAATTCATAAGTGTTTAAATACGGGCCGATTGGGTAAGTCCGGGCATATTAGCAAGTGAAGCTACATTAATTTATTTAATGGATGTGAAATTAAATAAAATAAGAGTCGGAGTAGAGACTCTGGTATTACAGGCTAGTGGTACGGGAGTTAGGCACAAATTAACTGGATTTTATTTAATTATATATATACGGAAAGTGTGATAGAATATATAAATATATATATATATATATATATATATTGTGGCCATCCCCCCGATCCCCGTCCACGGAGGGAGGAAGGGATCCTTCGGGTCCCGCGCGTCCCCTCTCTCGGGAGAGCGCTTCGGTCGGCGTCGATTTTGTAAGGTGTGAAAAATGTAGAGAGATTCAGAGTCGCCAGTCTATTTTACTCAAAACAGACAAAAGAAAAAGGGGAAGCCACCCCGAAGGATGGATTCCAAATACATACTGGTGCGTGCGAAACCAAAATGGTTCGGAAAGGGTTCGGAGGCTTAGTTACGAAATGGGAAGGTGTTAGGCACCCATTCCGCCCTTTCAGTCTCTCATGGATATTTGCTATTTTCCTTTATGTTTCCCCCCGTGATATGTGTGCATGTGTATATATAGAATGGAGGTAGGAATCCTCGACTTATATCATGGAAAAGATAAAGCGAGTCATCCGTAGGAAGATATAAGAATAATATTGGAAAATAAGATTTACGCGATTACCCCTACGTTGATCATTATAATGGAACGATAACGCATATGGAGCAATACATCACTAAGAGCAAGTATATAGAATATAAGAAAAATGGATTTAGAGAAGATAGAAGATGAGAGAAAAAGTGAGAAAAAGGACTCGAGCCTCGGGTTTTACCCCGAGACGCCTACATAGCCTATAAAGGCATCAAAGTCCACGTAGTTCGCAAATAAATGAGGGGTGGGGTTTAACCCATAAATCCAAATGGAGAAATCTCTTATTTGTAAGTGTGTGTGTGTGTGTGTGTGTAGAAAAAGTGTTTTAGTTGTGAGAAAAGTGTGGAAAAGGTGTGAGAATCCCTACTTGGAATTTATGAGCAAACCCTATTTTTCTTATTTTTTGGGTTTTTTATTTATATGAAAATAGGAGATGTGCAATAATACTAGATAAAAAGTATATTTATGATGTGTGAGATGAGATAATAAAAGTGCTAGGTAAGAAAACAAGTTATTGCAAATTTAAGAGAATTTAGGAGAGAGTTTGAGAAAGTTAGACCTTCTTGGAGACCTTGAGCTTAATCTTGAACGTTGGGGAGCAGCCCTTGAGCTTGGGTGGCGATGGAGAGTGGTTAATTCATCAAATTTGATGAAAGGGATGATGAAAAGTGGAAGTGAAAAAGGGATTTGGAAGTTGAAATCACGCTGCCTTCGAGAGAGGTTTCTGGGATTCGTTCAGAGAGATTTCCATCAAATTTGGGCTCCCTTTGCAAATGAGGCCAAGGCCTCTTTTATAGGCCCAGGGGACTGCCGATCGGCCCTGTCATGGCATTGCTTATCGGCAGGTGCCGATAGGCAGGGTCTGGGACCTGCCATTTGGCAGTGCGCGTCAGGCTTTTTTGGAAAATTGGCCGCCGAGGGCAAACCGTTGGTCAAAATTATGTACGGGGCATATCATTGGAAAGGTAATTTAGAGACCTTCGAAAGTCCTTGGACCGCTCCTAATTTCGGGAGTTGACTTTGGGTTAAATGTGGCTCGAAAGCGTTTATCGGTCCGCTGGACGGGGAATCGTGCGGACGCAAACTGATCGTTCGTCCGCATGGTAAGTCCGAATCGCGCACGGGGCATACTATTGGAAAGGTTAGGAGATGTACTTCGACATTCCAAAAAGTTTGACCCGGTTTGGAGAGTTGACATTGGTCAACCAAGCCCGAGAAGCGCTCGGTGGCTTCCCGGAGTCAAACGGATCATTCGTCCGCATGGAAAGTCAGAATTGCGCACGGGATGGACCGTTGGAAAGGGTATTCAGTGCCCTTCGAAGATTCATTCAAACTCGATCGAGCTGAAGGGCTGACTTGGGTCAACAGAGCCCGGGAGCGCCCGGTGGTCTCTGGGTCAGGTTTCGGACGCAAACGGATCGTTTGTTCGCATGGTAAGTCGGAATCCCGCACGGGGCGGACCGTTGGAAAGGGTATTCACATGGTAAATCGATTTCGGTGTGAGTTTGAGTTTTGGGTCAAACTGAGTCGGGGGGTGCCCGATGGCTTCCAGGTCAGTACTCGGGACGTGACCTGGGTTCGCGATGATGCGTGGAGGTACTAGGGGCCTAAGGAGAGTTAGGGGGGTAACAGAGTGAGGTGTCTACAGAGCCCCTCGACGAGTGAGTTTGGAACAAATGATAGCCGTCGATTAGACACCACATGATGCCTTTGAGGGAGTATGATCGATTCAGAGGGTCGAGGTCGATTCTGAGGACCTAAGAAGTATGCTAGGGATGATCAATTCGGTGGATCAAAGACGAATCTGCAGGCTTAAGGAAGCGAGGGTGACCAATTCAGCGGGTCGAGGTCGGTTTTGAGGACCTAAGGAAATGAGGATGACCAATTCAGAGGGTAGAGGTCAGTTCTGACCTAAGAGTGGTGATGACTGAGGACCGAGGTCAATTTTGACCTGATTTAGGTGATGATCCAAGACAGGGGTCCATTCTGACCCAAGAGTGGTGACGACCGAGGACCGATATCAATTCTGACCTAACTGAGGTGACGGTCCGGATCGAGGTCAATTCTGACCTAAGAGTTGTGACGACTGAGGACCGAGGTCAATTCTGACCTAATTTAGGTGACGATCCAAGACCGGGGTCAATTCTGACCCAAGAGTTGTGACGACCGAGGACCGAGGTCAATTCTGACCTTATTGAGGTGACGATCCAAGACCGGGGCCAATTCTGACCTAAGAGTGGTGACGACCGAGGACCGAGGTCAATTCTGACCTAACTAAGGTGACGATCCAAGACCGGGGCCCATTCTGACCCAAGAGTGGTGACGACCAAGGACCGAGGTCAATTCTGACCTAACTGAAGTGACAATCCAAGATCGAGGTCAATTCTGACCTAAGAGTGGTGACGATTGAGGACCGAGGTCAATTCTGACCTAACTGAGGTGACGATCCAAGACCGGGGTCAATTCTAACCCAAGAGTGGTGACGATCGAGGATGGAGGTCAATTCTGACCTAACTGAGGTGACGATCCAAGACCAGGGTCAATTCTGACCCAGGAGTGGTGACGACCGAGGATCGAGGTCAATTCTGACCTAACTGAGGTGACGATCCAAGACCGGGGTCAATTCTGACCCAAGAGTGGTGACGATCGAGGACCGAGATCAATTATGACCTAACTAAGGTGATGATCCAAGATCGGGGCCAATTCTGACCCAAGAGTGGTGACGACCGAGGACCGAGGTCAAATCTGACCTAACTGAGGTGACGATCCAAGACCGGGGCCAATTCTGACCCAAGAGTGGTGACGACCGAGGACCGAGGTCAATTCTGACCTAACTAAGGTGATGATCCAAGATCGGGGTCAATTCTGACCCAAGAGTGGTGACAACCGAGGACCTAGATCAATTCTGACCTAACTAAGGTGACGATCCAAGACCGGGGTCAATTCTGACCCAAGAGTGGATAAAGATTGTATTCTGATTCTGCTGGAGGAATAACTTTATGATTCCAATTTTGAGCTGGGGAGCTGATAGCCAGGGGAAGCTTTATAGGAGACCTCGCAGGGGGGAATAACCTATTTTGGATGTTGTGAGAGAATTCCGCTGGGGAATTGATCATGTGATCCTTTAGGGATTTTTCGAAGCTTTGCCGGGAGGAATTTTGAGGATTCCGCTGGGGGAAGAGGGGTTCTGTCTGGGGGATAAGAATTGGATTTGAGGTTCCGCTGGGGAAGGATGAATGAGCTGGGGAAAATTTGGATTGCCCCTTGGGAGAGATCGCTCGGGGCGAGTGGTTCTTCTGATATCCGTTGGAAAAAATACCATGTGATAATGTATCGCACCGGGTATCCGATGGCCGGGGAGGCCTTTTGTAAAGTCTGATGAGGAGGTGACTAAGTGGTCCGGGCGCCTTGCCTGAGAGGTCATTTGCTTGGATTTTGAGGACTCCGTTGGGGAAAACGGTGTGTCGCCTGAAGGAGTGTGAAATTTTCTTGATGAAAACGTTCTAAATCCCTCCTGGGATTTTTAGGAATTTTTCGGGGATTTTTCGAGGCTTCTTAGTATTTTCTAGGAATTTCTGTACGAAATTTTAAGGAGGGTGCCGGTCGGCATGGTATGAGGGGTGCCATTCGGCAGTGGCACGGACTTTTGGGCTGCCTCGGGAAGGTGAGGAGACAGTGCCGATCGGTATGGCAGTGGTCTGTGCCGATCGGAATGGCGCTTGGCCTCCAATATAAAGGGGAGAATCCCCTTCATTTTTCACAGCTTCTTGCCTTCGCTCTTTCTACGATTTCTCTCTACGAATTATTCTAATGTTATGATCTTCAAGAAATGGTCACCTTTGTGAGCACCGCTGTCCAACGGGAGTGGCTGACCGTTGATGACTGGGCGAATGTGGATTGGAGGGATAGGGTGCCCCTTGCTTTGGGGAATGAGAATGCCTTTGATGCATTCGATCCGGTTGCGCATGAACAGACCTTACTGCTGGAGCCGTTGCGTCATCTCTCTTCGAGAGTGATTCCCGACGGTTATGTAAGTAACCCGACCTTTGGCATTCTTTATTTTTTGGGTGATTTTTCCCTTTTTCTTGACCTTCGACTGAATTTTTCCTTTTGCCAGTCGAATATTTCCTTGAAGAACATGCGTGCTCGTGGGACGACGGGGCTTAGGGATGTTTGGGAGCATCTTCCATCCGTGGTGTGCTGGATGGTATCTTTAGTGGGTTTTGGGAGGTTAGCGGCTGCGCTGGATGAGACGCCTCGTTTGACAACAGTTTTGTGTGCCTTGGGGGAGAGGTGGTGGGACACTACCCACACTTTTCATTTTGGCTTCGGGGAGATGACGGTGACTCCTATAGATGTGCAACAACTGCTGGGGCTGGATTGCGACGGGGAGCAGATAGAGGTGGATCGATCTTTGCGGGTGAGGTCGGAGGCGGTGTATGCGGCACTCGGCGATGTGAGGAGGATAGTCTTTGGGGATTCTATCCGGCTGTCCTTGCTGAAGGATGTTTTGCTGAGCAGGGTGATTGATGTGGAGAATGGGCTGCAAGTGAGGCAGATGGCCCGGTTGTTCATCTTGTTGTTGCTGGGAGGTTTCATGGTGGCGTCGAGTGGCGACGCCGTCTATTTGTGGTTTCTGCCGTACTTGAGGATGTTTTCAAACATCCCTTTCTATGATTGGGGGAGTCTGACCTTGGCGACCCTTTACTCTTCTCTAGATGCATTCAGCCGGTGCTGTCGGCAGACTTTTACTGGAACCACGTATCTCCTGGAGGTATCCTTTACTTTTTGCATTTTCCTTTCATGCATTCATATTTTCCTTATGCGTCCCTTTTTGCTTGTGAATTCAGACGTGGTTCTATGAGGTGATTAGGTGTAACACCCGCTGATTTCTTTGAAGGACGACACAGTTGGGGACTTCTGCCGACTGTACCGATGGCATAAGGCCAACCGGCAGTCGAAGGGATATTTTTCCCTAGAGGCGGTGCGTCAGGTCTTGAATGACCTGACCAGTGGTCGAGTAAGGTATTTTCCTTTTTAGTCTTGGTTTTTTGATTTTGTATTGCCTTATGCCTTCTTGGGGATTGACCTTTTATCCTTGGGGGACCGCCATTCAGGATACAGGGGTGACTGGGGTGAACGCGCAGATGAGGCGTTTGTTGGCGCATGAGTTCGGCCATTCCTGGTACCTCGGGGAGAGGGTGATCCGTCAGATTGCTGAGGAGGAGGTGGTGGTGCCTCCCGCACAGCCTCCTATGTCTATGAGGAGGGAGCGACTGCTGCTGGAGGATGAGAGGATCGCGGCGATGATCGTCGAGTCCTATGCGTTATACACTGATACGGCCGCGCCGTATGACTATATGGGTTTTGTGACGAGCTGGTTAATGGCGCTCAGTATACATGATGCTTTGCCTTTCCCTCCTGCTGGTTCGAGTCGGGCGGTGGGGTCTTCCCACAGTGGTGGTGGTCCGTCGGCACTTGCGGCGGCGGTGACCTCAGACGTCCCTTTTGTTCGGCTACACACTCCTTCATACAACATCCGACGGGCTGATGGAGGGATAGTGCCTATGTTGCACCGTCCCCTTGCGATGGATCCGAAGGAGCTGGGTTTGACAGATGAGGTCCTTCGTCCTGCAGTAAACCTTTCGGTCCTTTTCCTTTCTTTTTCGATTTCTTTTGCTTGATACTGATTCTGCCTTTTCCTTGCAGCAAATTCGGGTGTCGACCACTTGGCTCGGGGACATTAGAGATTGGATATCATCGGCGATTGCCCACATTCGGGATGCGGTCCCCGTTCCTTCTTGCTTGGTGCCGTCTGCCTCGTCTGGAGAGGACTCTGGCTCGGTTAGTGGTGGTGCGTCATCTCGTCGTAGGGGGAAGAGAGCGCGTCGCAGGGGTGGAAGCTCTTGAGAGAGAGATAGGGAGTGAAATGTGGGTTCGGGCTGAGTCCCGTTGTTTTTGGCTTTTTCTTTATTTCCTGCAAAATGTTGTAACACAGAAAACACATATATATGCAATGTAATGTAATAATTTTTTTTTTGACTATCTTTTATTTATGATGAATGAATGCATGCACATTCGCTTTTTACTTTGCTGCTGAGACCGTAAAAAGGAATGTTTTTGGAATTTTTAAAGGAAAGTCTATTTTATTTAAAACGGGGAATCCCATAAGGAGAAAACAGGATTCTTGAAATTCTTTTGAGAATATCAATTTATTTTTATGGAGTTTTCTGATTTGACAAAAAAAAAGGAAAGGAGGAAATTTCCAAAAATGGGGGGTTGCCGATCGGCAAGCACCCTGGCCTGCCTATCGGCAGTTCAGTCCAGTCCAATCAATTGAGAGCTTTGAATGGTACCCTCTTCAGCCTTTGGTACCTTTGTGGGGTAGGAGGCCTTCCGATTTCTGCAGGGATTATATCCCTTATGAGGATTTTTAAATATAAAAAGGGGAAAAGGGTGTAGTGTTTTCCTCACACCTTTTGCATCCTTATCCACTTGCCTACTATTTCTTTGCCCTACAAGATGGCTCTCCCTGGTAACACCGAGTTTGTCAACTACCTCGAAGCCTTGGAAGCTATGTGCTCTTATAATGTCGACTATGATGCTTTCAACATGCGTCAAGTTTTCTTATGGCGCAATCGACCTTTTGAGTGGAATATGCTAATAGCGGCGGTACAATTCTGGTACCCCGAAGATCATGTATTCCGCTTTGGGTTGGAAGAAGTTTGTCCTACCTACGAGGAATTTTCCTCCATACTAGGTGTGAATCCTAGTGTTGCTGTGGCTTTGCCCGAATTTTCCCGCTCTCCTAGGGATTTGTTGGCCGGGCTTCTTCATATTTCTCCTTTGGCGGTCAGGTCATTGGTTTTTGGAGGAATGATCTCCCTCCCGGCGGTGTTGCAGTCCGTGCATTTGCGGGAAGTAAGTGATGTTGGCTATTCTGGAGCCGTTGTTCTGGGTCTGGTTTCGAAATTACTGTTGGTGACTGGGGAGGTGCGAGTGGACTCACAGCTTGCAGCCATTACTTCATGGATGTCATATCGTCGTAATCCTGCGGCGGTAATATTGGCGGAGAATCTGAATGGCCTGGATGCCTGGAGAGAAGGTCATTCCGACTTTTTAAGGGATAGCCCTATGATGCTGTTCATGTGGTTTTCTGAAAGATTCCGCTTATCGACTCCTCCAGAATATCCTTTGTCGGTTGTACCCAACTTCTTTTCGCGCTACTTCATTCGTGTTGGCATGTATGTTGGGGAGAATTGGTTTGTGGAGCATGGGGCTCGTGGGCTGTATTAGTCAGTGCCTTGGTGGGGACAGTTGCAGCCTGTTCTGAAGCTAGGAGATTATTCATATGTGCGGCTGGTTGGTCTCAGGCAGACCTCTTTTTATTTCCCTTGGCGACTTTTGCACCAATTTGGCTGGGCGCAGGTCGTGCCCCCTCGGACCTCAAATTTCTTTCCGGTAAAAGATTTGACTGAGCGCCTGCGTCTGTTGCTTGGATCTCTGTGGGAAAATCGGCGTCCGTCGACCCATCCCTCTCAGTCTGTTGGGAAGGTTTGCCATGTCCCCAAAGATTATATGAAATGGTTGTGGAGGAAATTAGTCAGCAAGATGTTGGCAGTAGAGACTGGTTAGAGGTGGTTTGTTTTATCTGACTCCATGGAAGGGGGTGTTGTGGTCTTTTCGAAGATGGTTAAGGCCCATCGATCCTTGGAGTGTTTGCGGCACTCCATTCAGGTAGGAGAAACTTGGGGTACTCAGGATGCAGATGATGAGGGTGCAGGCTCTTCGGGTAGTTGTGGGTAGGACTCCTAGGGAGTTTATTTATGTAACAGATGTGGGGGATTTTATCTGGTTTTTATGGTAGTAGGGGGAAAAGGAGTTATCCGTTTCTTTTTCTTATGTAATCTGTACTGTAGTTTCTTATTAATGAAATAAACAAGTTTCTGATCATCCAGCTGTGCCTTTTGATGAATTTTGCGTTTTGAATTATTTACACCGATTGCTAAGGCATACATAATCCTTTTGTTCAAGTAGACGCTTAGAATGAACTGTCGTTCTCGGGGATAAGAAAGGAATATATTTTTGTGAAAAAGAAGGGGCCGTGCTCATGTGGGATGTATGAGCTGCCTACGTACCTCTGGGTTTTTTTTGAAAAGTTTTAAAAATGGTTTTTTGTAGGGGATCAGACCCACGTAGTTCTGGGTAGAGGGAAATGAAGAGTTTTTTTTTTTTTTTTAAATAGAAATGAGAAGAGTCGTAGCGCGCCGAGATTTCGGACTAGGTGTGGAATTTCTTAAGACGGTCCAGATTGATTGGACGGGCCATCTCTTCCCCATCCAGGTCAGTGAGCATGGAAGCACCGTCAGACAAGATATTCTTCATAATGTAAGGGCCGCTCCAATTGGGCTTGAATTTTCCTCTGGGGTCCCTGATGGGTTCTATCATCTCCTTGAGTACTAAATCCCCCTCCCGGACACCGCGACCCTTGACTCTCTTGTTGAACGATCGCGCTATTCGGCGATGGTATCCATGTATGTGATAAAGAGCTTTTAATCTTCTTTTATCAAGGAGGGCTAGCTCATCAAGACGGCCTTGGCACCAGTCTTCTTCACTAACCTCGCCTTCGAGCATGACGCGTAGCGAGGGTATTTCTAGCTCCACAGGTAAGACTGCTTCCATGCCATAGACCAGGGAGTAAGGGGTATCCCCAGTAGAGGTTCAGATTGAGGTTCGATAGCCCCAGAGGGCGTATGGGATCCGGTTGGCCCAGTCTCTACAACTTTCGGTCATCTTGCTGATGATGGCTTTGAGGTTTTTATTGGCGGCTTCAACTGCACCATTGGTCTGAGGTCGGTAGGGAAAAGATTTGTATCTCTGAATCCCATACTCGTTGACAACTTCTGTGACTTTTGCCTCGAAGTGCAAACCATTATCTGACACTAGCTCGTGCGGGACCCCATATCGGCAGATGATATTTTTCTTGATGAATTTGGCCACCTTCTTGGCATTTAATACTGCGTATGACTCAGCTTCGACCCATTTGGTGAAGTAATCGATGGCAACTAGGATGAACTCATGCCCATTTTACGCCTTTGGTGTAACCTTCCCTATGATGTCGATACCCCAGGTGGAGAACGGCCAGGGAGAAGTCATGTTGTATAATTCCCGCGGAGGCAAGTGTTGAAGATTAGAGAACTATTGGCATTTAGGGCATCTCCGAACATAGGCGGTGCAATCCTGGGCCATGGTGGTCCAATAGTAGCCTTGTCGGATGATCTTCTTGGCAAGCATGTGACCGTTCATATGGGGCCCGCATTCCCCGTTGTGGATTTTCGACATTATCTTTTCAATATCAGCCCCTGCGATACAGTGCAAGTGAGTTCCATCGAAATTCCTCTTGAGTAGTGCTTTATGACAGTTGATGTACTGAGCGGCCAGCCTTCGGAGGGTAGCTCGGTCGTTCTTGTTTGAACCCTCGGGATACCTACCATATTTGAGGTGGCACCATATATCATAGTACCAGTAATTGACTAGCTCAGGATCTTCTGTGGTGACAAGATCAATATGGTAATAATGGGTTGGTTTGTCTTGCTTTTGAACTAGGAAGGGGGTCATTGTTATTCCCTCGGGCATGTCGACCATAGAAGCCAAAGTAGCGAGAGCATCGGCTAGGTTATTCCTTGCTCGGGGTAGGTAATGGAAGGTGATATCTCGGAATTGGGAGGCTAACTCTTCTAATTGGGCGTGAAAGGGTTGGAGATTTTCGTCCTTGACTTTCCACTTTCTGAGCACTTGACCGATGATAAGGTAAGAATCTCCGTATACATCAAGGTATTGAATACTTTTCTTAAGAGCGACCTTGAGGCCCACTGTGCATGCCTCATATTCTGTCATGTTGTTGGTGCAAGGAAAATCCAATTTAACGACGATAGGAGTGTGGGAGTCATCCGGGGCGACCAGGAGTATCCCAATGCCATATCCCTTTTTATTGGAAGCGCCATCGAAGAACGTTTTCCATCGAAGGAAGTCTGGAGTGGTGCAGAGGACATTTTCATCTGGGAATTCGGAGATCCAGACATCTGTTTCTTCTACAGGTTAGTCAGCGAGGTAGTCAGAGATGGATCTTCCTTTAATGGCTTTCTGTGTGACGTACACGATATCAAACTCGATTAGGAGCATTAACCATCGGGCCATTCGACTGGATAAGGCGGATTTTTCGAGCAGGTATTTAATGGGATCCATTCGAGATACAAGTTTAATGGGGAAGGCGAGCATGTAGTGCCGCAACTTTTGGGTGACCCAGACAAGCGCGACGCATGATTTTTCTAAAGCAGTGTAGTTGACCTCGTACCCGGCCAATTTGTGACTGGAATAATAGACGGCTCTTTCTTTGCGGGAGTCTTCAAGGTATTAGGCTAGCAAAGCCCCAGCTGCCGTGTCGGTTATGGTTAGGTATAAGAGTAAAGGGAGACCAGGCTGTAGTGGCATGAGAACTAGAGGTTGGGTTAGGTATTGTTTGATTCGGTTAAAAGCTTCTTGGCAGGCCTCGTTCCAAACCTTGGTTGAATCCTTTCGGAGGAGCTTGAAGATTGATTCACAGATGGAGGTTAGCTGGCTGATGAACCGGCTGATATATTGTAATTTCCTAAGGAAACCTCGTACTTCTTTCTCTGTCGGGGAGGTGGCATCTCAAGTATGGCTTTCAGCTTGGCAGGATCTGCTTTTATCCCCTTCTCACGGACCATGAATACTAAGAGTTTTCCCTTTGTAACGCCGAAGACGCACTTCTGTGGATTAAGTCGCATCTGATACTGTCGTAGTCGTTCGAAGAACTCCGAAGAGCGGGAACATGACCTATTGTAGTTTTGGACTTGATAATCATATCATCCACGTAAACCTCGACCTCTTTATGAATCAAATCGTGCAGGATGGTTGTGGCGGCCCTTTGGTAAGTAGCCCCAGCATTCTTGAGACCGAATGGCATAACGGTGTAGCAAAAGGTTCCTCATGGGGTGATGAATGCGGTTTTCTCTTGATGGCCGGGGTGCATCTTAATTTAGTTATATCCGACGAATTCGTCGACAAATGACTTGAGAGCATGACTGGCTGTGTTGTCCACGATCATGTCGATGTTGGGTAATGGATAATCATCCTTCAGAGAGGCTTTGTTTAAATCTCGGTAATCCACACCTACTTTTGGTACAAGCACAATGTTGGCTAGCTATGTGGGATATTCGATTACTCGAATGAAACCAACGTTGAACTATTTGATCACCTCTTCTTTGACCTTAAGCGACCATTCGATGCAGAGTTTTCTCAATTTTTGTTTAATTGGTTTGGCATCTGGGAGAGTGGGGATCTCATGCTAAGCTATTTCGGGGTCAATACCAGGCATGTCGTCATAGGATCATGCGAAGACATCCACGAACTCCTTTAGCAATTCTTCGAGTTATGCGCGCTCACGCTCGTCAAGGGTGGCCCCTATCCTAATCTCGCGCAGTTGGCTACTAGGATCGAGATTGATAACAATAGTCTCTTCTTCATTAACTTGAACGCGGTTATGTTGTTTGTTATTAACCTTATTTAAATCAGTTAAGAATTGCTCATTTGCAAAATCACCATCATCAAAAGTTTGATTAAAATCTACACAATTAATGTAAGGCACAACAAGATACTCAAAATCTTTGTTTATTTCATTGATAGGAAAAACAACATTGAGAACCTCGTCAAAAGAGGTCTCGATTACATTTGAGCAAGGATGGACAACAATTGAAGAATTAGGGTAAACATTGGGGTTGGGGGAGATTTCAAGAGGTAGAACTGGCACAGCATGCCAGTTGAGGAGAGGTGTATCAGCAGCTTTGATCAGACGAGAGGGGTCCAATGATGTAGTGCCTGAATGAACCATGCAGAGTGCCAACCCCAGTGTTTACAGGCTGAAGGAATCTTCGGAGTTACTTTCTTCAGTATCTTTGATAAGCAGTTATACGCGGTGTGGGAAACTCTCGGCCCATGGGTAGCTATCTTGGAAAAAGATCTCCATTCTAGGCTTCGTCTTCTTGTCTGTATGGTCATACCACGGTTCTGGAAAGCCACAAAAGGGGAAGTCTTCACCCTCTTTGATAAATCGTCCATTTAAGGAGTCTCCTGAGATAGTTCGAATGCAGTCTAACCCTCTTTTTGATCAAGTCTGGAGGATCATTCTGAGCTCTTGTTCTGATGGTTGATACCTCAAGCCTCATGGAGGGAAAGCTTTCTTCAGTTCGATGGGCTCAAGTATCCCTTGTTGTCTTTGTCCTAGCCCCAGTCCGGGTATGAAGTGCATGTTTCTGAACATCTGAATTACATTGACATTGCCATGAGGGTCGTATTCTGGACAAACCCTTTCTTTAAAATCGTCCCCTGTCGGGAGTAGGGATGGCTCGACTCAAAATCCTGATAGGAACATATCATTTGACCCATGCTGTATCTTGAGAATTGGACTGTTGGTGCCTGCACCCTCGGCGTTGCCGTTGTCTCCCAAGATGGTGATGACTCGCCCATCGGTGAAGAACTTCAATTCCTGATGAAGTGAGGAAGAGACACCCTTTATACTGTGGAACCAGGGTCGTCCGAGCAACAGGTTGAAACAGGCCGGGATATCGATGACTTGGAATTCGACGACAGGGTTTATAGGACCAGCCCCTATTACAAGTTTTATGGATCCCATCACTTCACGACGAGTATTATCGTAGCCACGCACGACAGCGGAGGTTGGAGCTAGGTCACTTTCTTTTAGACCTATACATTTGAAGGTTCTTAGTGGGCAGACATTTAAAGCGGATCCGTTATCAACGAGAGAAAGTGGTACCACCTTCCCCATAACTTCGACGGAGATGTTGAGTGCATGGTTGTGATTCGGCCCAATTTTGGGGGTTTCTTCTTCAGAAAAGGACAGCATTCGGGTGGAGGTCAAGGATCCGACCAAATTTACTGCTTCTTCTGGTGTGGTAGAAGGAGGAACTATAGGTCCAGTGAGCAACTTGATTAAAGCATTTCTGTGCAGCTGGGAAGACATGAAAAGCCCCCATAGGGTGATGTTAGCTTGAGTTTTCTTTAGTTGATCGAGGATCTTGCTCTCCTCGAGGGTCATTTCTAGCATAGGAAGGTTTTCAATGCCCTTCCTCTTGTCATTAGCTGGTAGCGAGCTCGGAACTTGGTAATGTCTCCCAGATCTGGTCATGTGATTTACTGAAGAAGGGAAAAACTTAAATCCAGTTTCCTCATTGATTTCAGGTTGCTCTGCCACCCTATCTATTTCTCCGAGGAGTTCCTCAAATGATATCAACCCACATAAGTCGGCTGCTATTGGGCTAGTTCTTTCTGAAACTTGTTCTTCGCTCGAATCTTCAAAATTCTTCCCCCCATCCGGTGGCAACAATTATGTTTTCCCTTGTGAAGTCAATGCATTCCACGACTTCAACGGCCTCTTCATATAGGTCTTACCATTCTGTGGGGATGTGTAAGGGTGAAGGGACTAAGCGCCCTTGTATCTTCAAAGTGTCAAGTAACTCGGTGATACTACAAATGCTATTGGTTTGCATGAATGCTTCCGCCATGATCTGGACAACATCATTTAAGAAGACTTCGTCGGTTGGTACCATCCACCCATTTGATTCTCGGGCCCATTTCCGTGCTTCCAAAAACAACGTTCTGAACCTCTGGCAGTCGATGATCATCTGTGAGGGCAATTTCAGCCCGAACTCTAGGAGTTGGTTCAACACATCTGATAATTCCATACTTTCGCTTTCAAAACAGGTCCGGATAGTGATGCATGCTCTGGTAAGGAGTGACAGTGCCTGATCAGCGGGGCTAATAGGGTGTAGGAGGAAATATGGGCAAAGTTGAAGGGGTTTAGGAGGGTATAAGGGTGTGATCTGGGTTGACGGATCGAAATTCAGATTTTCTTCCAAGAAGATGGCATTGGTGTGATTTGGGAGTGGGTTATGAGTAGTGTTTGGTTTAGGATTGGCTGGTGGGGCGATGATACCCCGTTCAATGAGATCTTGGATTATGTTTCGAAGGTGGAAGCATTGGTCGGTGGTATGGCCAGCTGTTTGGTGAAAGGCGCAATGAGCATCGGTCTTGAAATTTTTGGGAAGTGAATTTAGTAACGGACGGGGATCCAAGGGCTTTATAAGGTTTCGACTTAACAGGGCTTGGTAAACTTTGGAGAGGGGAGCATGAAGCTCAGTGTATTCCCTTCGGACGGGAGCAGGGCGGCTTTCTGGTCCCATGATGTGGTTGGTTGATAGATGTTGTTGATGGTTGAGACTGTAGCATTGGCATGCTTGTCATATTTTAAGGGGGGGAACTGTCCAGACACCTTCTTCGGTTCAACTTCTGTTTTGGCAAGACCTTCCTCGATTTCTACTCCTGCTTCTCTGAGAGCTCGAAAGTGGGGGTAGTACTGTCCTCCCATGGTTGCTCGGACATGGGGCAAGAAATTCTTCTTCATTATGTTGACCTGTTCTTCTTCAGATGGCCGATTGGTCATGGTAACTGTTTTTTTCCTCCATCGGGCTATAAAGTTACTGACTGATTCTTCAGAGTTTTGTTTAAGCAGCTCTAAATCACGGCGGGTGACCTCGAGCTCTTCGTTGTATTTGTACTGCGACATGAATTCTCGGGCTACATCCTCCCAGCTGCGGATTCTGGAATTTTCAAGAGATAAAAACCATCGGAGGGCACTGTTCTTCAAAGTTTGTTGAAATAATTGGGGCATCACCTCTTCAAAAGCCCCTAGGAGAGTCATGGAACGGTGATAACTGCGAAGATGAACGATTGGAGGGCCACTCCCCCCGAGCTTCTCGATATTTGGCATCTTGAACTTCTCGGGTAACCTCGCTTTAGGATAAGGAGACATATGGGTGTAATCCATGTAATTTCCAGAGATCCTGACTTGGTAGAACTTCTTGGTGAGCATCTTAAGATCTTCTTTGACTTTGTTCAACTCCTCCTCCTTTGGATCAGCGACCACAGGCAGGTTAGCCATAGGCTGGGAAATGTTTGGCATTGGTAGCTGGGCAGGCGGCGGCCCATTAGCAGGAGGGGCACGCGGAGCGTGCTGATATTTTTCTAGGACCCAGATGGGCTCGGATGGACCCATAGCACGAGGGAACAGGACCTCGGGCTCTTGAGGCATAGGAACTTGGTTTCGTTGCATTTCTCGGACCTCAGCGTGGAGGTTGTCAATCTTAGCCACGAGCTGAGCTAGGACTGTCGGCAAATCCGGTTGTATGACTGGTGGTTGATATGCATTCTCCATGGAAGATGGATGGATTCCGGATTCGAAAGAAGTAGTAGAGGAGCGGACAAAACTCCAGGGTGATTTATTTGACTGAAGACCTAAGCCAATAGGGAGCCAGGCCAAGGGCGTGCGATCAACCTGAGAAGGCGTAGGATGAGGTTTATTTTTGGGAGAAAAAAGGAAGAAACTATTTTTTTGGGTTTTTGATAAAGAAGGGAGAAATGTTTTTGGATTTTTGATAAAAAAGGGAGAAATGTTTTTGGAGACGGAACTCAACATGATTATTATGATTATTATGTTCTCACTTATATTTAATTCTCCTAAATGCAATGCCGGATGGGACCTGAGCCTGGAAAAGTGGGGGTCTTAATATATGCAAAGCTACGTTTGGACTTGTAACCAGGCTCGCGGACAGGGTCCCGTTTTAAAAAATGCGCGAAAATTGGGCAGTAGGTCGACCCGAAATTTCGGCAGAGTTTCGGGTCGAAACCGGCAATCTAAAGTGCGTGTCCTAGGTTTGACACCTATATACGGGTATGCAGTTGGTTGGGTGAATCGGCATGGGTTCCCCCCTTTGGCGTGACTTCCACGATATACGTCTTGCTCTTGCGGGCAATCGGTACGTGTGGACAAGCCATTTGATATACCTGAGTGTACGTGAATCGTCTCACCATATACCTTATGGAGACGGTACGTATGAGAGCGAATTCGATATACTCGGCGTACGTGAACGAGTTCCCTACGATATACCTCTCGTCATGACTTCGGTCAAGCGGTACGATGCGGGGGAACCGTTCGATATACGTCAAAGGTACTTGGCCAATGGAAGGTGAGAGTCATATCGCTTAGGCTAACTGCGACCTGTCGGACCAGCGCCCATCACGAGGTGACCCTCCAGTTACTGGGTAAAATTTGGTTAATATCAATGCTCTTTGGTGATGCCGTGTGAATCATGCATGATTCTCTTGTTAGTATCTTATGATGAGAATGCCTTTCTTGATTATGCCAAAAGAGGGAGCCAAGTACAAGTACCCAAAAAAGTACACCAAGTATGGATGGGTGATGCGTGCAACATGGGGATATATATGTGATCCTAGGTGCACGTGGTGTGAAGTGTACATGGAGAATTTTCTACAAGTGTGTGAATATAAGCATAAGCATGGGATACACATGTGAGAAAAGGGAACATGCAGATATGGTGGGGGGGGGGGGGGGACATAAACAAATATAGCATCCACATGAATAGAGTCAAGCCCTCAAAATAAAATAGTCCCCAACGGAGTCGCCACTGTGGCCATCACCCCGATCCCCATCCACGGAGGGAGGAAGGGATCCTTCATGTCCCGCGCGTCCCCTCTCTCGGGAGAGCGCTTCGGTCGGCGTCGATTTTGTAAGGTGTGAAAAATGTAGAGAAATTCAGAGTCGCCAGTCTATTTTACTCAAAACAGACAAAAGAAAAAGGGGAAGCCACCCCGAAGGATGGCTTCCAAAGACATACTGGTGCGTGCGAAACCAAAATGGTTCGGAAAGGGTTCAGAGGCTTAGTTACGAAATGGGAATGTGTTAGGCACCCATTCCGCCCTTTCGGTCTCTCATGGATATTTGCTATTTTCCTTTATGTTTCCCCCCGTGATATGTGTGCATGTGTATATATAGAATGGAGGTAGGAATCCTCGACTTATATCATGGAAAAGATAAAGCGAGTCATCCGTAGGAAGATATAAGAATAATATTGGAAAATAAGATTTACACGATTACCCCTACGTTGATCATTATAATGAAACGATAACGCATATGGAGCAATACGTCACTAAGAGCAAGTATATTGAATATAAGAAAAATGGATTTAGAGAAGATAGAAAATGAGAGAAAAAGTGAGAAAAATGACTCGAGCCTCGGGTTTTACCCCGAGACGCCTACATAGCCTATAAAGGCATCAAAGTCCACGTAGTTCGCAAATAAATGAGGGGTGGGATTTAACCCATAAATCCAAATGGAGAAATCTCTTATTTGTAAGTGTGTGTGTGTGTGTGTGTAGAAAAAGTGTTTTAGTTGTGAGAAAAGTGTGGAAAAGGTGTGAGAATCCCTACTTGGAATTTATGAGCAAACCCTATTTTTCTTATTTTTTGGGTTTTTTATTTATATGAAAATAGGAGATGTGCAATAATACTAGATAAAAAGTATATTTATGATGTGTGAGATGAGATAATAAAAGTTCTAGGTAAGAAAACAAGTTATTGCAAATTTAAGAGAATTTAGGAGAGAGTTTGAGAAAGTTGGACCTTCTTGGAGACCTTGAGCTTGATCTTGAACGTTGGGGAGCAGCCCTTGAGCTTGGGTGGCGATGGAGAGTGGTTAATTCATCAAGTTTGATGAAAGGGATGATGAAAAGTGGAAGTGAAAAAGGAATTTGGAAGTTGAAATCACGCTGCTTTCGAGAGAGGTTTCTGGGATTCGTTCAGAGAGATTTCTATCAAATCTGGGCTCCCTTTGCAAATGAGGCCAAGGCCTCCTTTTATAGGCCCAGGGGACTGTCGATCGGCCCTGTCATGGCACTACTTATCGGCAAGTGCCGATAGGCAGGGTCTGGGACCTGCCATTTGGCAGTGCGACTCAGGCTTTTTCGGAAAATTGGCCGCCGAGGGCAAACCGTTGGTCAGAATCGCGCACGGGTTATACCGTTGGAAAGGTAATTTAGAGACCTTTGAAAGTACTTTGGACCTCTCCCGAGTTTGGGAGTTAACTTTGGGTCAAATATGGCTCGAAAGCGTTTGTTGGTCCGCTGGACGGGGAATCGTGCGGACGCAAACGGTTCGTTCGTCCGCATGGTAAGTCCGAATCGCATACGGGGCATACCATTGGAAAGGTTAGGAGATGTACTTTGACATTCCAAAAATTTTGACCCTATTTGGAGAGTTGACTTTGGTCAACCGATCCCGGGAAGCGCTCGGTGGCTTCCCGGAGTCAAACGGATCGTTCGTCCGCATGGAAAGTCAAAATTGCGCACGGGATGGACCGTTGGAAAGGGTATTCAGTTCCCTTCGAAGATTCATTCAGCCTCGGTCGAGATAAAGGGTTGACTTGGGTCAACAGATCCCGGGAGCGCCCGATGGTCTCTGGGTCAGGTTTCGGACGCAAACGGATCGTTCGTCGGCATGGTAAATTGGAATACCGCACGGGGCGGACCGTTGGAAAGGGTATTCAGTGCCCTTTGAAGATTCATTGAGTCTCAGTCGAGATGAGGAGTTTGACTTTTGGGTGAAACTGAGTCGGGGGGTGCCCGATGGCTTCCAGGTCAGTATTCGGGACGTGACCTGGGTTCGCGATGATGAGTGGAGGTTCTAGGGACCTAAGGAGAGTTAGGGGGTAACAAAGTGAGGTGTCTATATATATATATATATATATATATATATATATATACTTGTCTGCTTTATAAATATCGGTGTTAGATATTTTTGTGAATACATACCCCTCTAGTGACATCATAGGAGTTTGCGCAATGTGGGTGAATCCCCTAGCTAGTGAATACAAGGAGAGTATAGTCTATAGGTCATATCGTCCGTTATTTTTATTATGTGATTTATTTTTGAGGTGGGACATTTTGGGTATAATTCGATCCTACTCTCGGGAAAATATGATAGCCTCCACTATGTTTGCAATTTATTTATCGATTTCGGTGTGAGTTAACCGATTTATGGTAATCGGGTTAGAGTGAGCATACCTGGGATGATAGAATTTTAGAGACAAGCATCTAGTGAGTTATTACTCAGGAGGAGGATTACTATACGTGACATGTGTGTGAATGTTGTAGTATGCTAGTACGTATGTAATAAGAGTAAATAATTCTATATGGTATAAATAGATAAGGTTTGAATGTATTTCATATATAACTAGTGTGAAGGTTATATAAGTACTTAAAGTTTGAATGGTTAAATAAGTTAATGAGTAGAACAACTTATAAACCAAAGTAAGAAATACTTGGGTTAGAGTAGTGAGATACAAAGGGTGTACCAAGGCTAGTTAGGTGGGGTAGCATAACTAGTTGGGTTAGAAGGCAAGCGATAGGTGTGCACAATAGTTGAGGGGTGAGCTCTATCTCAAGAGAGTGCGCCACTAACTTAAATATGGAAAATGTTGATGCATATTTAAATTATTTCATTTTTGCAAAAAAAATTCAAAAGGTTTTCTTGGGATCTGACCCGTGTCAAAATATTTTCCAAAATAATTTTTAGGTGTCAAGCCACAAGGAGGCCCAACTTGAGGATCCTTTCCAGGCATGCGTAGCTGCAGCATTGTGGAGGTTTGTAGGATTTGCTTTAGACGCTTCAGCTTATTCGTTCCTAGTTCGGAGTTTTATTTCAGTACTTCCTTTGGCCTTGTTTCTCCTTCAGTGTATTCGGTACTTTAGTTATTTATTGGACTTTATGGATTCAATTTATTAGTTAAGACTTGTATTTGGATTTGTGTTGGGAACCGAGGGTTTATTTTGTGATATTTATTTATCTATCTGTCGTGTAAATGGTTCGTACTAATATTGTGTGGATGGTTTGGTTATTGTTGATACCAAATTTAGCCTGTTGACATGGCTCAATTGAGTGAAGACACGTGGCAATCTGCATAGCAATAACAAACACTTCCGAACAACACCTTGACCCACTCAGATACTCCGAGCAATAGATGGCCTCCGAGGAACCATACTGCAACGAGGAACTCTGCTTCCCCGATCAACTCAGACGCTCCGACCAATAAGAGTTCTCCGAGGAACATTAATACACCGAGCAACTTATGAGTACCAAGCTACTTAGGCAGTCCGAGCAGCTTAGGCGGTCCAAGATGCATCTCGAACAGAGCATTAATAGCAGGATAACCAACAGATTAACTGCGCATTAAATGCTTATTATTATTATACAAATGTACACGCCTAATGGACAACTATGTATTACCCTTTCACATGTACAGCCCGAGGGCTATAAATACATTGTATCATCCTCATTGTAAGGGGACCGGGAATTTCTTGACTAAACTGGTGATCAAGAATTCCCAAACAGTCAGAAATAATAGAAACAGTGGACGTAGGCCATCCTTATAAGGCTGAACCACTTTAAAATTTCTTTGTCTCATTTTATTTTATCTGTGATTAAATAATTAGATATAATCTAATTTTTTACATCAACAGATTGGCGCCGTTTGTGGGAAACGACTGGTAATATCATTTTTCATCAAAAACAATTCATTACAAATGGCTGATAATCCAGAACCCAACAATCGAAACGCTGGAAGCCCTCCAAATCCATCTGCTTCGCCAAACGTTCCAGATCTGGCTGGAATAATGACAAATCTGGCCCAGGGCCAGACAACCATGCAAGAAACTATGCGATAACTCATACAAACCCTTCATGGCGGAGTACCGACCCATTCAGGACATCGAAGTGTTCAAAGAAATACCCGTTTACTTTCTTCGCGTACTAGGCGTACCGATTCATATCGTACTGAGGAGTCTGAAGATTTTTCTTATCAACCTGGACGAACTTCGTCAGTACGAGCCACAGATACTGAACAACGTATCACTCTCTCTCCAGAAAGGACTAGTGCGCTAGAAAGGTTAAGCAGGGTATCTCCTTTTGATCGATTAGGTCCTAGGAGGAACAAAAGTCCTCCTAAGGATACGTCGAGGAGCTTTCGACGATCATTAGACTTAAGGGAAGGATCTGCCCAGTCGCGACCAGCTGTTCGTCAAGATAAATCACAGGAAGCCACCTCAACGCGATCAGTTGCTCGAACCAGCAGTCCCGAGGAAGGAAATGATGCGTGGAAAGGCTCTATTCAAAGGCTGGAAGACAGACTAGGGGAAATAGCTAAGGCCAAGAACCCCCTACAATGAACTTTTGTTCAAGGGACACCCTTTGACCAGGCCATTGTGGATTTTCCCACACCGTCAAAATTCAAAGCACCTGTTGTGACTCCCAAATATGATGGAAAGACCGACCCTGTTCTTCATGTACAACAATACCAAGCTGCAGCCGACATCTATGCTGTTCCAGATGAGATGAGATGCAGAGCATTCTCAGGAACTCTTATCGGATCTGCTCAAATATGGTACAATAATCTTCCTCGGGGTAAGATCTCAACTTTCGTTCAACTGGCCGAGTAATTTATTGGAAATATCTGTTTTGGGGCAAAGCTAGTTAAACGAGTAGCGCATTTGTTAAGTGTTAGACAGAAAGCTGGTGAGAGTACCAGAGATTATATAACTCATTTTAATAACGAGAAACTCGAAGTAATTGATTATGAAGAAAAGACAACGATTACCACCTTGATGAGTGGGCTGCTTCCCAACAAGTTGTACTAAACTTTGGCCAAAGATCCACCCAGAATCATGTCAGAACTGATGGAAAAAGCGGCCAAGATCATGAATGCCGAGGAGGCTATGGCTGCGAAGAAGAATATGGACGCCAAAGAAACTAAGGTGGAAGGTGATAAAGTTAAGAAGAAAGAGCATAAGAACAATGGTGATGACAAATAATCAAAAACAAGGTCGTCATGGGAGGTATTGAAGAAATTTGATAATTACACTCCTTTGAAGATAGACATCAACCATGTTCTAGAAGAAATCAAGAACAACGAGGAATTAAACTGGCCAGAGAAAATGAAGGCAGACCTTGACAAGAGGAATAAGGCAAAATATTGCGATTTTCATAAAGATCATGACCATATGACCAAAAATTGCATAGCTCTTCAGAATGAGATTAAAACACTTATTAGACGAGGAAAATTGGCAAAGTATGTTGATCGAAGAAATAAAAGAAGAAACAGCGACCGAACAAGAGAGAGGTCTAGATCTCCTCGTCGAACAGAGGAGAACAAGAAAAGAGACCATGAAGTTGATCTAGAAGATGACCCCGATCTTCCCAAGAGACCAAGGCAGCCAAAACGTGAGGTATTTTCAATATGCTTTGGGTCATTTGATTGTAATGTTATTACAGGTGGAGATGCAGGAGGAGGAGACCTTACTGCAGAGAGAAAAGCTTACCTCTGTGAGGCTCAAGCTTGCTCATACATTCAACGAATAAATCTAGCTGAGGAGGATCGCTCGAGAAAGGTAAACAAAGAGAAATTGATCATTGGTTTCTCAAAGAACGACCTCGCAGGTGTTCTATATCCTCATGATGACCCATTGGTGATCAAAATGAGGATGAAGGAAGTAATGATTTCAAGAGTACTGGTAGACAATGGTAGCTCGACAGACATCATGTTCTACTCGTGCTTCGACAGTTTAAATCTAAAGTTATCTCAACTAGAGCCTTATCATAGACCCCTCCTCGATTTTGCTGGCGAGAAAGTTTTTCCACTTGGGACGATCAAATTGGATATATTCATTGGTACATGGCCTACTTGTCGAACAGAAAGAATACGCTTCTTCGTGATGGATAAAAATGTTCAATCAGCCTACAATATCATCATGGGAAGGGTAGGATTGAAGAAGTTCGAGGTAGTGCCATCTACGGTACATCAATGCCTAAAATTTCCAACAAATTTTGGAGTAGGAGTTGTAAAGGGTGATCAAAAAGTAGCTCAGGAATGTTACTATTCATCTTTCGAGCAAGAGGAACTGGAGGAATCAAGGAAAAAGACTACTACCTATCAAGTGGAGGAAGGTGCAGAAATTGAAACATTGGATCCTAGAGATGAGTCCCAACTCGTGAAAGGCTAGGTGGTGGAAGCTACTGAAAACATCATTCTGGACGACGAGCACCCTGAACGAACAACTCAAATAGGTTCGTTGTTGGAGGCCTCACTAAAACAAAAATTGATAACTTTCCTAAGAAGCAGAAAGCAAACTTTTGCATGGAGTCATGAGGATATGCCCGAAATAAACCCAAATTTCTTATGTCACGAACTCAACGTGAATAAGGAGATAAAGCCAGTAAAGCAGAGAAGAAGAGTATTCAGTCCCGAGAAGAATCAAGCTATACAGAAAGAGGTCGAGAAGCTCCAGAAAGCTTGCTTTATTGAAGATGTTAAATATCCAGACTGGTTAGCAAATGTGGTGATGGTAAAGAAAAAGAACAACAAATGGAGGAAGTGTGTAGATTTCACTGACCTCAACAAAGCATGCCCAAAGGATCACTTTCCCTTGCCCCGAATTGATCAATTAGTAGATGCTACCTCGGGACACGAGCTGTTGAGCTTCATGGACTCTTATTCTGGATACAACTAGATTAAGATGAAACCTAAAGACAGGGAGAGTACTTCTTTCATTACCCCTAGGGGAACTTACTGTTATAATGTTATGCCTTTTGGTTTGAAAAATGCAGGTGCAACATATCAGCGGCTGATGAACAAGGTGTTTGCAGAACAAATCAGTTGCAATATGGAAGTCTATGTTGATGATATGCTGACAAAGAGCAAGAAAGCTGCTGATCATCTAGGTGAATTAGGCCAGACCTTTGATCAACTAGATAAATATCAAATGAAGCTGAACCCGACGAAGTGCATATTTGGAGTACGAGAAGGTATGTTTCTCGGGTACATTATCAATCAACGAGGCATTGAAGCAAACCCTGAAAAGATCAAAGCTCTGTTAGAGCTGCGATCTCCAACGACGAAGAAAGAAGTGCAAAGTCTTACAGGACGAGTAGCAGCACTCAACAGATTTGTATCGTGAGCAACTGATAGATGTCTCCCATTCTTCAAAACGCTCCGAAAGACTTTTGAGTGGAATGATGAATGTGAGAAGGATTTTCAAGACTTGAAGAAATATCTGGGTGCACCTCCACTATTGTCCATGCCAGTGATGGGAGAAAAATTGTACTTGTATCTGGCAGTGTCAGAGAATGCAGTTAGCTCGGCATTAATAAGAGTGGAGAATGGAGTGCAAAAACTGATTTATTACACTAGCAAAGCCTTTCGAGGAGCAGAGATCAGATATCCAAAGCTGGAAAAATTGGCACTAGCATTGATCGAGGCAAGTAGAAGAATGAAGCCATACTTCCAGGCTCATACTATAGTCGTATATACCGGTATGCCATTGAGGCAAGCTCTTCATAAACCAGAAAAATCAGGAAGATTGATGTATTGGGCAATAGAGCTCGGTGAATATGATATATGTTAAACGAAAATGTAATTAACCCTTTTTATATTTAATTAGTTTAATTAGTGTACATTTTAGTTTAAAATAATATATTAATTTTGATGATTCCAAACATACTTTTATTAAGTAATATGTAGATATTTCTTAATTTAATATATATATTTTGTTTTTATACTTTTATGTAAATATTACCGTAGAATATATTTGTACATACTACTTAAAATATATATGTAGTATAATAGTTCATTGTTTATATAACTATTATTATTTGTGCAATCTTCTACTATAGTTAGCATTTTATATATTTATATAATTATCTGTCTTACTATTTATTTAGTTGTGCAATATATATATTTTACTATTTAGTTTTGTTATTAACTCCTTTATATAAGTAAATTTGGCCACTTTTTATAAAACTATAACTCTTAGCAAATATCATCTCCACGTACTTACATATGCTGTTATACTCAAGTTGGTGTTTACACTCATATATAGGCTTGTTATCATTTCATATATTTATTATGGTATTATCCTGTTTATTTTCGATTCTACATACCTCGACTTTACACAATGTCATATCCGAGTAAAGGTATTCATATATGTTGCACATTTGCACTTGACACATTAGGCACACATGCATATTTTTTTTTATCTATGATTTTATGTGTGACTAATTAATTATGAGCCTAAACTTTTTCTAAAAGAAAAATTATATTATTGGTGCAACTTTGTTTAATATAAATTTTTTATTCAAAAAAAAAAAAATTCGGAATAATTTTTTACTGAAATGTATTTTTCGAAATTATTTTTTTGTGTGGCTTTATGTTAGTTTCTACATGTATGCTTTTGTGTATATAATATTTTATTAACTTTTGCTAGCAATCTTGCACATACCAAAAGTTGTTGGGTCAACCTTTTGTCTTGAACGATTGCATATATATATATATATATATATATATATATATATATGTATGCATGTGTGTATGTATGGTTGTGTTGTCCCACTTGATTTGATCCATGTATGGGGATTTTTTTGGTAGCCTTTTGTCCTAGCCAATTTCTTATACCACCTGCTTTCGTCCTTAACTGTCACTTTCTTGCCTTAGTCTTTCACATCCTGCAGAGTGAAGTCCCCTTTGAATATTTGGAAATCTTTTCATTTCAGTCCAAACACGCAAGACTGATTTCTTTTTTTGTAAACTGTAATGAAAAGTTTTTACATTTCTTTTAAAGATTAATATATATTTTTTTTTGTTTTAGTCCGAAATTTTTTATAAAAAAAATCTGTTGGAATTTTATCTGTCCGAAAAAAAAAAATTTGTTTTTATATCTGTTCAAATTTATTTTTGTCCGAAATATATTTCACAAAAATATCTGTACGAATTTGTTTTATCCGAAATTTATTTTTACGAAACCTGTAATTTTTTTTACTGAAATTCGAAATATATTCTTTTTTGTTCAAAAATTTATTTTACCACTTCTTACTTTCGTCCATTATACCTATTGCAAATCTGTCTGAGTTGGACCTGCTAGATTTTACTCTAGCATTGGACTTTGATTCGTCCGTACACATCTCTTACAAGCCATACCGTATAGTTCCAAGCTATAACCAAATTGATTATTTATTGATAGGAGAAGCCTTAGACCAAATAGTAGACCTGTTATATTTCGTCTCTTTCTAGTGACTTTCCTTTAGCTTTCGGTATTGTACTTTAGAAGCCACATGATTTTTGTGCAGATAAAAGTATATCTGATGTGTTGATTGGTGACGTTTTGAAAAGAAAGCATTTATTTTTCTTATTATCTCTCTACTAACACACACTTCCACTTTCTTTTATTTTTATCCTCTCTCTATCAGTCTAACATTATTTCTTAGACAGCAAAGATGGTTTTCATCAGATACGATCTGCATTTCAAAGATATTGAGCATTTAATGCTCCAAGTTGAAGAAAAGAGCTTAGTTGAATCTCTCTCCAACGGCTATTATTTTTTCAAGCTACAAAAGAAGAGACATTTTCAGTTGGAAACCAGGACACACGAAATATCAAAAAGAGAGCATTCAAAAATTTATTCAGCTCCATATACTCACAAAAAAAAAGGAGAGCAACTAGAATTTATATTTAGCTCATACACTCGTTCAAGAATTGCATTGAAGTTGACACTCAGATTTGAGATAGCAACAAAGTTCTACTCAGTTATTTGTTGAAGAAGAAATTTGAAGAGCTCAAGAATTATTATTCTGCTACAAAAATTTCAAGAAGAAGTTTAAGAGACCAAAAATTAGATTTATTTTTGGTGTCTCAACCAAGAAGAAACTCGGACTCATTTTGTATCTTTAGAAGAGTTTCAGAAACTGTAGATCATTTCTACTCCATTTGTGTAAAAATTTGAAGCTTGGTTTTTAGCTTCGGTGGTTGTACTAGTAGCTGGTTTTTGCTGCTCGGTTGTACAAGAGGTGGTTTGATCCTACCTTCAAGTGGATCAGGACTAGTGAAGCGCGGGAGACGGAAGCTTGCTCTTGGCGCGTGGACGTAGGCCGGGATTTGGCCGAACCACGTTAAAATACGGTGTCATTTATTTTCAGCACTTTTATTTATTTATTTGCTTGTGTGTGATTGGTTATTTTTATTTTAAGCACTTACACTTGCAATTAAATTAATTCTGAAAATTTGATAATTTTATTTTAAGACAGAAATATTTATTTTCGTAATATTTAATTAATTTCAGAATATTATTTTTATTAATTACGAAAATTGTTTATAACTTTATTTGGATCTTATAATCTCAAATTATAACTTGTTTAATTTATTGAGAGTATTTATTTGATATTCTTGTGTGAATCACTTTAGATTAAATCCAGAATTAAAATACGAAAATTGATTATTTATTTATTGGATGTTGTAATCTGCTTCTTATCTTGTTTAATCAATTGGAAGTATTAAGTTGACAATTTATTTATTGTATGGTATAATCTCTGATTTATAGTGCTCAAATTAATTGATTACATTTATTTAATCAGTGTTGGTTTAATCATCTAAGATTTATTTATTCAGATATTTGTATTAAGTGTTTTAAATTGAATATTTTCTGAAATATTAATTTAACCCGAAAAGTTTGTAAAATCTCAATTCACCCCCCCTCTTGAGTATATTTCTGGGCAACAATTGGTATCAGAGCTAGTGCTCTTCTTATTTATTTTGATTTAACAATCCTAGAGCTAAAGATCATGGCAAACTTTTCTGTATTTATTTTGAATATTGCACTTTACATTTTTATTATTTGTATGCTAAAATGTTTGTTCTCTTGTAATTACTCCTTGTTTCATTATATGAAAAGAAAATGGATGAGCAGTGAACCATATGTTTCCAACTTCATTTTGAAAGAAAAGTTCCCTGAAAATTCTGATTTTGATGCACTTAGTAAAAATTTGTGCACCCCTTGCCTATTTGCCAATGTTGATGAATCAAGCATTGAAGAATCTATTACTCCTTGTCTCATGGCAATTGGTAATGAAGAGGTACAATCTAACCCTTGCATTAGTAATGATGAATCATATTCTACTTATAGTGCAAATCATGATATTGGAGATGATACTGTTGATGATTATGATGAATTACAAGATGCATTCAACGAGTTATATGAAAAATATGAAGATATTGGAAAGAAATTTATTGCACTTAAAAAGACTCATGCTAAATGTGATTTTATTTCAAAAGATTTTGATAATCTGAAATTAGAAAATGAATCTTTAAAGAATGAAATTAAATCTTTGAAAAAGGAAAAATATGTTAGTGTCCCTAATCTTTTTGAATCTGAAAATATTGAGTTGAAAAAGGAAATTGAATATTTGCAGAAATCCGTAGACACATTTACTAAAGGAAATGATTATTTTCATAAAATTATGGAAAAACAAAGAATTCGATTTAATAATAATGGTATAGGATATGATGAACAAAATGAGAAAAAGAGTTATTCTAGTGTATTTAAAAATGGAGCCTCATCTAGTCATCCTAACTCTTTATGTTCATATTGTGGTAGACATACACATTATTCCAAATTTTGTAAATTTAGAAAAAGAAAATATAATACAAAATTAGCTTGGATTCCGAAAGATACAATTATGTATGCTAACCGTAGTTTGCCACACTCTTTTTGGGTTCCAAAAGATAAACTATTTATGTGCAAAACCGGTATTGGCACTTGAACAAATTTTATGAGAATTCAATTAGTGTTAGATTTTTAAAGTTGAACACATTTCATTACTTGATAAATTTTGTGGTATATTGTTTTCATATTTAATACACTTATTTTCATGAAATATTATTTCATATGATTTTTGAATTTTATATATACTTATTCATGAATAGTAATCTGATTAATTTCATGTTATTCCTAAATGTATCATTTGTTTGAAAATGAGAATACCCTCACCTTTTGTCCAAAACAATATATACTAAGAATGACAAATTATTTATATACCTTGATGAATAATATGTTTTTGGTATATGATAAAATCGACATTGATGATTATTACTTGTTGCGTACTTTGCAATATGTCATAAGTTGCATATGTCATTATTGGTCTTTACGATTATCTCTTATTATGACTACGCTTGAATTTTTGATAAGATAATGAATTCTGAAATTTTCTATTTAATATTGCTTTATGGACCTAACACATTCTTGGATGGAAAAGAGAAAATCTTTAAAGTTGTGTAGGTTGCATTTTGAGATGGATTGTGGATTTTCAAGGCATATGATTTGGTCATATTACAAATTTCAAGTATCATTGCCTAATGTTGGGAATGCCACACTTGGAAGAAGTTTCTTGAATACATCTTTGGTATTGGTAAGGTGGTAAGGAACACCTTTCTTGAAATTAATATCATATATTTATTGATGATATGATCTTATTTGATATTAATCCATGCATAGAATATTTGTTATATCATATGAGCTTGTTGATAATCTAGTATTCACATGTAAATTTGTATATTTATTATTCTTGATGATTTTATATTAATTCATGACTTTATCGTATATTAAATTGAGACGAAAATGTCATTTGAGAATATTTTGATAAAATGTCATTTGTATATTTGTTAGTCATATGAGCCACTCGTTGATTTTATGATATGCACTCATTAATTTTGATGATATGATCATATTAATCTTTATGTGCTAAATTTATGACATGTTCCATGTTTTGTGCCATTAATTAAAATATTAGTGACATCCATGAAGTATATATATTTTTTAACATACTTATTAAGATTTTTTAATTTCATGGCATGCTATATGTTTAACCTGATTAGTTGAATATTATTGTCCTTTTTATACAGAACATTTTTTTTAATGCTTGTGCTTAAAAAGTATGCATGAAGATTATTCTCTAAATGAAAAGAAATTGACAACTTGTGTTATTTGCACTTGATTTTAAATTCACATAAGTTATCGTGTGTTTGATATATATTTGAAGTAATTTATGGATATATTTTTAAATAGTTAAAACTATGAATATATTGATTGTGTAATAAGCCTCTTATTATTGAAGATCTGAATTTATTGAGTGTAATTGTACGATCATATTAATCTGTATGACTTAAATTTATGCATGTTGGAATTTATGAATAAACAACTTTTTTTTAAGAGAGCAACACTTGGTGTCATATTTATATACATATCTGTCTATGCATATCTCATGTTGTTTTACAGCTTTTGGGTTCTTTGCCATATAAGGCCTTGATGCTTTGCTTCAAATGCTTGGTGCGTTAGTCCCAGTACTTGTATATTATGATCATTCAAAAATATATTCTTTTGAAAGAAAGTAAGATTTGTGTTACATAAAAAAAAAATTCTTATGCTTATTGCATTTGAAGTTGACTTATGAATATATCGAGACTTGTGAAAAATAATTTTATAATAGAAAATATTGATAATATTTTATCTCATGAAATAGATGCACCAAATTTATTATATGCATATTTGCCTTAATTGGTATCCCTTAGGGGGAGATAAATGTCTATTGGAAATTATTCATAGATAAATGTTTGATCAAAATTTTTATTGCAATATGGTTGATTGTTCCGAGAATTTTAGCTCATATCTTGAAAACGGCAAAGCTTGAGCAAAATGCTATATTTTTTTTGCCGCTATTTCTAACTCATGCTATGTGCTTATTTCAAATTATTTGAAAACATCGAGTTATGAAATATTTATTTGTTGTGTGCTTAAAAGTTTATTCTATCATGAGGACTTAGACATCAAATTGATATGCTGAAATTTTATTATTGAGAAAGATGATTGAGCTAATTGATATATCTCGTATTTGCATTAATTTGAGAACATTGAGTTATGATTTCTATTTATGCGTAAAAAGTTGTTCCGAGAAATTATTGTGTGCAACGCACGGTTTGTGTGTGACTACAACAATTGGTATCAGACAACTATTGGTATCATTTATCATTTATCATTTTTGTGACTTATGCATTATTTGATGATATTATTGTCAATTTATAAATTCAAATACATGCTATGAATATCTATGAAAAATTTATGTTGACACATGTGCGTATTGAAAATTTTTATGCCCTTTACAATTTTTGGTTATATCCCATGCACGAATTATTTTTGATAGGGGGAGCTTCGCTCATTTTACCCGAGACATTGCATTTATATGAAAAATCTTTTTGATAATGTCAAAGGGGGAGAAATATTTATGATTCACTATTTGTGCTTAATATTTCATTTTATGAATATTTGTGAATCATTGTTTGTCATCATCAAAATGGGGGAGATTGTTAAACGAAAATGTAATTAACCCTTTTTATATTTAATTAGTTTAATTAGTGTACATTTTAGTTTAAAATAATATATTAATTTTGATGATTCCAAACATACTTTTATTAAGTAATATGTAGATATTTCTTAATTTAATATATATATTTTGTTTTTATACTTTTATGTAAATATTACCGTAGAATATATTTGTACATACTACTTAAAATATATATGTAGTATAATAGTTCATTGTTTATATAACTATTATTATTTGTGCAATCTTCTACTATAGTTAGCATTTTATATATTTATATAATTATCTGTCTTACTATTTATTTAGTTGTGCAATATATATATTTTACTATTTAGTTTTGTTATTAACTCCTTTATATAAGTAAATTTGGCCACTTTTTATAAAACTATAACTCTTAGCAAATATCATCTCCACGTACTTACATATGCTGTTATACTCAAGTTGGTGTTTACACTCATATATAGGCTTGTTATCATTTCATATATTTATTATGGTATTATCCTGTTTATTTTCGATTCTACATACCTCGACTTTACACAACGTCATATCCGAGTAAAGGTATTCACATATGTTGCACATTTGCACTTGACACATTAGGCACACATGCATATTTTTTTTATCTATGATTTTATGTGTGACTAATTAATTATGAGCCTAAACTTTTTCTAAAAGAAAAATTATATTATTGGTGCAACTTTGTTTAATATAAATTTTTTATTCAAAAAAAAAATTTCGGAATAATTTTTTACTGAAATGTATTTTTCGAAATTATTTTTTTGTGTGGCTTTATGTTAGTTTCTACATGTATGCTTTTGTGTATATAATATTTTATTAACTTTTGCTAGCAATCTTGCACATACCAAAAGTTGTTGGGTCAACCTTTTGTCTTGAACGATTGCATATATATATATATATATATATATATATATATATATATATATATATATATATATATGTATGCATGTGTGTATGTATGGTTGTGTTGTCCCACTTGATTTGATCCATGTATGGGGATTTTTTTGGTAGCCTTTTGTCCTAGCCAATTTCTTATACCACCTGCTTTCGTCCTTAACTGTCACTTTCTTGCCTTAGTCTTTCACATCCTGCAGAGTGAAGTCCCCTTTGAATATTTGGAAATCTTTTCATTTCAGTCCAAACACGCAAGACTGATTTCTTTTTTTGTAAACTGTAATGAAAAGTTTTGACATTTCTTTTAAAGATTAATATATATTTTTTTTTGTTTTAGTCCGAAATTTTTTATAAAAAAAATCTGTTGGAATTTTATCTGTCCGAAAAAAAAAAAATTGTTTTTATATCTGTTCAAATTTATTTTTGTCCGAAATATATTTCACAAAAATATCTGTACGAATTTGTTTTATCCGAAATTTATTTTTACGAAACCTGTAATTTTTTTTACTGAAATTCGAAATATATTCTTTTTTGTTCAAAAATTTATTTTACCACTTCTTACTTTCGTCCATTATACCTATTGCAAATCTGTCTGAGTTGGACCTGCTAGATTTTACTCTAGCATTGGACTTTGATTCGTCCGTACACATCTCTTACAAGCCATACCGTATAGTTCCAAGCTATAACCAAATTGATTATTTATTGATAGGAGAAGCCTTAGACCAAATAGTAGACCTGTTATATTTCGTCTCTTTCTAGTGACTTTCCTTTAGCTTTCGGTATTGTACTTTAGAAGCCACATGATTTTTGTGCAGATAAAAGTATATCTGATGTGTTGATTGGTGACGTTTTGAAAAGAAAGCATTTATTTTTCTTATTATCTCTCTACTAACACACACTTCCACTTTCTTTTATTTTTATCCTCTCTCTATCAGTCTAACATTATTTCTTAGACAGCAAAGATGGTTTTCATCAGATACGATCTGCATTTCAAAGATATTGAGCATTTAATGCTCCAAGTTGAAGAAAAGAGCTTAGTTGAATCTCTCTCCAACGGCTATTATTTTTTCAAGCTACAAAAGAAGAGACATTTTCAGTTGGAAACCAGGACACACGAAATATCAAAAAGAGAGCATTCAAAAATTTATTCAGCTCCATATACTCACAAAAAAAAAGGAGAGCAACTAGAATTTATATTTAGCTCATACACTCGTTCAAGAATTGCATTGAAGTTGACACTCAGATTTGAGATAGCAACAAAGTTCTACTCAGTTATTTGTTGAAGAAGAAATTTGAAGAGCTCAAGAATTATTATTCTGCTACAAAAATTTCAAGAAGAAGTTTAAGAGACCAAAAATTAGATTTATTTTTGGTGTCTCAACCAAGAAGAAACTCGGACTCATTTTGTATCTTTAGAAGAGTTTCAGAAACTGTAGATCATTTCTACTCCATTTGTGTAAAAATTTGAAGCTTGGTTTTTAGCTTCGGTGGTTGTACTAGTAGCTGGTTTTTGCTGCTCGGTTGTACAAGAGGTGGTTTGATCCTACCTTCAAGTGGATCAGGACTAGTGAAGCGCGGGAGACGGAAGCTTGCTCTTGGCGCGTGGACGTAGGCCGGGATTTGGCCGAACCACGTTAAAATACGGTGTCATTTATTTTCAGCACTTTTATTTATTTATTTGCTTGTGTGTGATTGGTTATTTTTATTTTAAGCACTTACACTTGCAATTAAATTAATTCTGAAAATTTGATAATTTTATTTTAAGACAGAAATATTTATTTTCGTAATATTTAATTAATTTCAGAATATTATTTTTATTAATTACGAAAATTGTTTATAACTTTATTTGGATCTTATAATCTCAAATTATAACTTGTTTAATTTATTGAGAGTATTTATTTGATATTCTTGTGTGAATCACTTTAGATTAAATCCAGAATTAAAATACGAAAATTGATTATTTATTTATTGGATGTTGTAATCTGCTTCTTATCTTGTTTAATCAATTGGAAGTATTAAGTTGACAATTTATTTATTGTATGGTATAATCTCTGATTTATAGTGCTCAAATTAATTGATTACATTTATTTAATCAGTGTTGGTTTAATCATCTAAGATTTATTTATTCAGATATTTGTATTAAGTGTTTTAAATTGAATATTTTCTGAAATATTAATTTAACCCGAAAAGTTTGTAAAATCTCAATTCACCCCCCCTCTTGAGTATATTTCTGGGCAACAATATAGTTTATGAACCCAGATCATCGCTTAAAGGGCAAGCAGTAGCAAATTTTATAGTAGAGTTCACCTATCCTGATACCACCGAGGAGAAAAAGCTGCTCACCGATCAACCTGTGGATGTTACAGAATCATCAAACCCAAGCCCATACCAACTTAGGTTGGTAAAAGGGCAAGTAGATGTTACGGAATCATCAAACTCAAGCCCAGACCAACTTAGGTTGGTAAAAGGGCAAGAAGTGATGATTGACGAACAACAAGAAATATTAGGAGAGGGTGAAAGGAAGCAACAAATTTTCCACCGAGGAACTCTGTCAGATCAGAAATTTGAAGACGAGTTACCTATATGGAGTTTATATGTGGATGGCTCATCTTGCACAACAGGTTGTGGGGCAGGGATTGTTCTTAATAGTCCAGACGAGGTCGACATGGAATATGCCCTACGCTTCCAATTCAAAGCTTTGAATAATGAGGCTGAATATGAAGCCATGATTGCAAGTCTTAGTTTGGCAAAAACCATGGGGGCAGAGCAGGTTATTGTCTTCAGTGACTCATAATTGATCATAAATCAAATGATGGGAGTATATGCAGCCAAAGGAGAATTAATGATCAGGTATCATGCAAAGCAAGGGAGTTGGTATCAGAATTTGCTGCTATTCAGCTGGTCAGAATACCAAGAATGAAGAATACGAGGGCCGACACCTTAGCTCGATTAGCATCAGCTACTCGTACCGAGCTACGAAGAACAATCCCAATTGAAGTTTTAGCTGGTCGGAGTATAGATGAAGATTTGACGATGAATTTTATTACCCTTAATTTAGGACCATCTTAGATGGATTCCATCAGGGCATATATTGAGGAGGGGGAATTACCAACTGACAAACTTGCAGCCAAAAAACTGAAGTTTAAAGCTGCTCGTTATGTACTGAATAATGGTATTCTATACAGACGAGGAATTATAGCAGGTTTGCAAAGATGTTATCCCACCGAGGTGAAAGACTTGATTGAAGATATCCATGAAGGGTCCTATGGAGCCTATATAGCAGCTCAGACTCTTTTACAAAGGGTTATGACGCAAGGATATTACTGGCCAACGATAAGGGATGATTGTATAGCCTATGCCAAGAAATGTGATAAGTGTCAACGCTTCTCCACTATCCAAAGAACTCCCAAGCGTTGTTGACACCCATTACTTCCCCTTGGCCATTTTCTATGTGGGGAATTGACTTGGTCGAACCACTTCCAACGACCAGAGGAAGATTTAAATATCTCGTCGTCGTAGTGGATTATTTTACTAAGAGGGTAGAAGCTGAGCCTCTTGTCGACATGACGTACGAGAAGGTGTATCAATTTATTTGGAAATATATCATCTGTAGATATGGTCCTTCCCATACATTCATTACCGACCATGGAACATAATTTGACAACGAGGAGTTTGCTGCCTACTATCATGAGTCAAATATCTTAAAGATCCACTCGGCACCAGGCCATCCCCAAAGCAATGGACAAACTGAAGTAACAAACAAAATGCTACTGAATGGCTTGAAGAAAATACTGAATGACGCGAAAGCAAATTGGATCAACGAGCTACAATCAGTACTATGGGCTTACCGAACTACTCCCCGAGCAGCAACAGGGGAATCTCCATATATGCTGGCATTTGGAAGTGAAGACGTTATACCTACCGAGTTGGGTCTCCCGACACACAGAGTACTGAATTTTAATTTCCCTGTCAGCGACTAAATGAGAAGATTGGATTTAGACATGCTCGAGGAAGTTAGAGAAGAAGCAGCCATCAGGAATGCTGCTTACCAACAATGAACAGATTTGTTCTACAACAAGAGAGTAAAGAAGTGCGACCTGAAAGAAGGAGACTATGTGCTAAAGAAAGTGATTCAAAAGCACAACAAATTGGAAGCAAACTGGCATGGACCTTACCGAGTTACAAAAGTTGTTCGACCAGGAACCTACAGAATAGCAACTTTAGAAGGGCAGGAGTTTAAGAATGCATGGAATGCAGAACACTTGCACAAGTATTATCAGTGATGTAAACTCTCATGTAACACATTTTCGTTAGTATGAATAAAGCGACAATGTTCTGCCCAGTTCTCTCCTTTTGTTGGAAAATTTTTACGGAATACTAGTGCTACACACTACTCAGCAAAACTCAGACTACTCAAAACTATTCCTAAAAATGCCAACTAAGTTTGGTTAGGAAGTAAAACTATTCCTAAAAATGCCAACTAAGGTTGGTTAGGAAGTAAAATTATTCCTAAAAATGCCAACTAAGGTTGGTTAGGAAGTAAAACTATTCCTAAAAATGCCAACTAAGGTTGGTTAGTAAGTAAAACTATTCCTAAAAATGCCAACTAAGGTTGGTTAGGAAGTAAAACTATATTCCTAAAAATGCCAACTAAGGTTGGTTAGGAAGTAAAACTATTCCTAAAAATGCCAACTAAGGTTGTTCCTACAAATTCTAACTAAGGTTGGTTAGGAAGTAAAACTATTCCTAAAAATTCCAACTAAGGTTGGTTAGGAAGTAAAAATATTCCTAAAAATGCCAACTAAGGTTGGTTAGGAAGAAAAACTATTCCAAAAAGTGCCAAAGTTGGTCGGTAAGAAAAAATCCACTAACTATGGTTGATCGGGAATAAAAACCCACTAACTGTATTTGGTCGAGAAGGAAAATTTACCGACCTTGGTTGGTCAGAAAGTGATCGAGCAAAATTTTTGATACTCGTGACTTTTTAAATTACTACCAAGTTGGTCGAGAAACAAAACATCATTAAGTTTGGTTAGTTGTCAAATGATTACCACAAATTCAAACTAGTCGACAATAAGTTTTAATCAACTCTAAGTTGATCGACAAATAACACAATGTTGTTATCTTTTTAACAGATATACATATATAAAGTGTTTTACAACCACAAGGCAATGGCAATCAAGATTACGAACAAAAATAAAAGTCTTTCATTAAATCCAAAAACAGAATACATTAAGAATGAAATACAAATTAATTATTACATCAAGATTCCTATTATATTGGTTTCTTCCCCTCTGCTTTTGAAACAGGTTCCTCGCCAGCAGGAGGATCGTTTAAAGCATAAGGGGAGTTTATGAAATTAAGATCTTTAAGCATCTTGATGTTCATCACAGATGGTCGATCAATTAGGTGCTCGGGGCGAGATATTTCAGCATTGGAATGGAGACTATAATCGCCAAGGTATTTGGAAATCAAACACTGAGGGATTGCCCGGACAGGGATCCAGCTCATGTCGAGTTTGAAGGGTGGCACTAGCAAGTCGAGCAACCCAGGATTATGATAATCCCACAAGTACTGACCTTGTTCCAGTTGCAGTACACCCAGGGCATTCAACCACCCTTGTTTGTAACCTTCATTATTCGCATTTTGGATCCGATCATCCAAATGGTAAAGAGCCTCATTGTAGCCAGCCATCCAAAATTCTCTGGGTGCTTGTGGAACTGATAAGTAAACCTTTCCAACTGCTCGTGAAGGCTTTTTGTAAAGAGTTATTTATTCTCCAAGGCAGACTTCTATGCAGAAAGCTGCTCGTCCAGATTCCTGATCTTCTTAGACATCTCAGCCAATGCCTGGTTCTTTGCCATCAGTTGGAAGGCCTGGTTCTCCAGAGAAGATTGAGTTCTCTTTTCCTCGACAGTAATCTGAGGAGCTCTTGCTCGTCCCCGAGGAGATGTAGAAGGGCCAGCTCTCCTCAAGGTTTCTAATTCATCCCTCAGGTTGGCATTTTCGACCTCCAAAAAAGAGAATCCCTCGTCGTTCACAGGGACCAAAGCGTTTGAGGTGGAAGCTGCAGACTTCAACTGAAACACCTCTATTTACAGGTTATTATTTTCCTGCTCTAACAACTCAGCTATCTGTCTGTGCTCTTCGACCTCACCCTTCAAAGTTCTCTCCCTCACATCGTAAGCAACAAACAGTTTATCGTATCCCTTATCAGCACTGAGTTATTGATACTTCTTCTCATATCCTTCGTGCAAAAGGGCTGTAGATTCCTTATATTATTGTTGAAGCTCTTTAAGAGTCCCTTGGAGATCTTCAATCATTTCATAATATGCTACATTGTTAGCCACTGCACAGTCAAGCAGGCACTTCAAATACTGGTAGGCTAAAATTGCTTGCTCTGAAGCACCTTGACCGAGGATGTCAATGATTTGTGCTGCACTCATATCTGTATGACCAGCTTTGAAGTACTCATTGCATTGCCTCAACAATTTTGTATCATGAGCAGACAATAACTCCATCCTGGCCATAAACTAGTAAAGGAAGAGAAATCAAGAATCAATAAGAGTTCAAATAAAGCATGAAGAAGAGAAACAACAGTATGAATAGGCGAAACTTCAAATTTTATTACATCATAAAGGAGAAGTACAAAATTCAGAGTTACATTTGATAAAGAAAAATAAACAGAGAGAAAAATCCGAACAACTCTACACCTTTTCCTTGTCTCCCAAAATTTTCTCGGGAGGCTGGGACGAGGAGGTAGGTTGCTCGGATGGTACAGATAGTTGCTCGGGGAGTGCTGGAAGTTTCTCGTTTGAAACAATGGATGGTTGAAGTTGCTCGCTGGTGGACTGGATAGCTGGGGAATGAGGAATTTGATCTCCCATCACCATGGAGGATTCCTCAGAGGCGGCTTCGTCCTCTTCTTCTTCTTCTTCTTCTTCTTCTTCTTCTTATTCAGGAGTTGGAGGGGGGACCGGGATGTGTCGCTGAAACAGGTCAGAATTTTCATCGACCTTCATCTCTTGCAGAGCAGCTACCCAGCCATCCCTAAAGTATTTGTGGCTACCATATTCCACCTGCGACATCATGGCAGCCAAACCTTTATTCCACCCCTTATCCCAGCCAATGCTGAAAGACTTTTTTTATTGCCAACTACCTTTTCGCTTTCTCCAAGGAAAGCTTCTCGGAAAGAAGATCCTCGACAACCTTCAGCTTATTCTCTATTTCTTCCTTTTGACGACCTACTTCACGAAGTCGGCCCAACTCTTCTTCAGCATTTTTGAGCTTACTTTCGAGCTCCCTAGCATTTTTGAGCTTCTCATCGAGCTCTTTATTCTTCTCTTCCAAGTTTTTTATGTTCTTCTCCAAACCTTTGGAGACTTCAACAACTTGGTTTCTCTCCTGCTCGGTGGAATGAAGTTTCTCCTCCCAAACAGCCTTATCATCATCATACTTCTGACGAGAATCTTTCAAAGACTGCGTCAGGCCCACCAAAGCTTCTATACACCAGACGAGGAGCTTGAAGCTTTAATAGCTTCATCTTTCTTTAAAATGGTATTAAAACAGGTCACCAACTGGAAAAAAAATGATATCAAGTCAGTACACAGATGTAACAAGGGAAAAATGAAAGTTGAGGACAATGATACTTACAGAAGCTATATGATGAGCAGCTATTGAGGTAACCATGTCCCGAGAAAGATTTTCTTCCATGCCTTGGATCTCAGGAATGATCCAAGACTTCACCGAGCTCATGGCAGAGCTCGGGGCAACAAAAGTGGGAACACCACTTCCAGTAATCGGGGGCTGAGAGATGGATTCAGCCAAATTGATCGAGGAGCTCTTCTTCAGCTTCCTCGGGGGAATAGGAATGGTCTCGACTAACGATGTAGTCTTAGTCAGAGAGATAACAATCACCTCGCTTGGAACAGTGGCCTTGCTCAGAGCCACTGGGGGCTTCTCGGCAACCTTCGCAGTAGTAGCCGTAGGGGGTGCATCAATCTTCTTTGTCCCCTATGCTGGAACATCATGTTTACTTCTCTTTGCCTCTCCAGCAACAGAGGCAGATTTATCGAAGATGGCAGGAGCTCTTCTTTACTTCATTCTTTCACTCAGAGCGATATGAGACTCAGGTGAAGAACTTGCAGAATCAGGTACTGTTCTACCTCACTTATCACCGGACGAACAGTAAAAGATGAGGTGTAACTCTTATACTGCAACAAATATGAAGCTAACCTGATATGCTCGTCAGCAACAGTCTGATGCGAACCCCAGATAAGTTTTAGATGTTTTAAATTTACTTCTGTCTCTTTCGGAGACCTTCTTTTGCTGTCAACTGCAAATAAATGAAAATTAAAATATCAGTGACACATTTTATCAAACACAAAGGAAGCATAATTTCAAAAATAAAATAAAATAAAATAAAAACAACCTATCCCATTGCCATAGGGAGGACATCTAGGACCCTGGTACACATCATTTCCAGTCAGTGGAGGGTGTTGCCAATTTTTCATAACAACCCCGTGCTCGAAGTAGTCCCTATTGGCATCTGGGAGATTGACCACTAAAGCCTTATTTAAAAACCTAGTTTTTAAATAAAAAGTATTGCCACCAACATCCCATCTATAACAGAACATAATTTCTGGAATTTCTATACGAGTTCCATGAATTTGATTTAATCTATGAACTCCGTTAACTATTCTCCACGTATTGGGGGCTATTCTTGCAGGAACCACGTCAAAATATTGACAGAATTCTAGACATAAAGGGTTTGGGGGAAAAGAAAAGCCACATTCAGCAACAAAGAGACTAGGGAACCAATGTCCCTCAGCCAAACGAAAATAATTTGAAGGCTCAGAAAGTTCCTCCAAAATAACCCATGAAGGAATAGAGAAATCAGAACGAAATTTATCAAGCGACTTTACAGGGTAAACTATGATGAGTAAAGGAAATCAAAGAGAAAGACGAAAATCTTACAGGAAAAAGGATGAGTCTGTTAACAACGAATGATGAAAGGGATGAACGCACAGGAAAGAGAGACAATGGAAAACTCAAAGAGACAAATTTGAAAAGGTAGAAGACGAGGGGATTTTCTGCAACGCTTAAATACCCTGTCTTGGGAATGGGTAAAGATAATGATTACAAAAAGAGACGATTACGTTACCAGCGGCTAAAAAGACAAAAAGGGCGCGAGAATCGAAGCAGTCATAAAAATTCAAAAAGACTGATTCTACGAATTTGGAAGGAGAAATAAATACAAAGGAAAATACTCCTAAATTTCAGGATGACCATTTAAAACCACCATATTTCAAGAAAGAATGTTCCACACTCCTCAAATTTCGAACTGTGAAACATTGGGGGCTTGTGTTGATACCAAATTTAGTCTGCTGACATGGCTCAATTGAGTGAAGACACGTGACAATCTACGTGGCAATAACAAACACTTCCGAACAACACCTTGACCCACTCAGATACTCCGAGCAATAGATGCTCTCCTAGGAACCATACTGTAACGAGGAACTCTGCTTCCCCGATCAACTCAGACGCTCTGACCAACAAGAGTTCTCCGAGGAACTTTAATACACCGAGCAACTTATGAGTATCAAGCTACTTAGGCGGTCCGAACAACTTAGGCGGTCCGAGCTGTACCTCGAATAGAGCATTAATAGCAGGATAACCAACAGATTAACTGCGCATTAAATGCTTATTATTATCATACAGATGTACATGCCTAATGGACAACTATGTATTACCCTTTCACATGTACAGCCTGAGGGCTATAAATACATTGTATCATCCTCATTGTAAGGGGACCGGGAATTTCTTGACTAAACTGGTGATCAAGAATTTCCAAACAGTCAGCAATAATAGAAACAGTGGACGTAGGCCATCCTTATAAGGCTGAACTACTTTAAAATTTCTTTGTCTCATTTTATTTTATCTGTGATTAAATAATTAGATGTAATCTAATTTTTTACATCAACAGTTATATTATTTTTATTCCGCATGTTGTTAAGTTAATAACAAGATAAAATTTAACACCGACTTAATTTAACATAGGTAGTTAGTAATTTAAAATAGTTTTCGACGGTAATGATAAAAATGAACCAAATGCGATTCAGTTTATTTTGATAAAGAACTGATCACCCGTGATTAAAGTAGGCGGGGTATCACACCTTGTTTTTCCTCAATGTTCTTTGAGAATTTGAATCAGATGTCTCTTGTTCGGTACTATAATCTACATTCGATGAAATTTTTTATTGTCCCTTCTTAGTTTACCCTTATTAAATTTATTCCTTGAAAAAGGTACTAAGTTTGTAGAAGTTGGATTAATGACCTATAAATATGAAATGCGTTATAATTTAAGAATAAAAAATCTATACATAGGTGTAAGACGGGGGTTCTTCTAATACAGCTAGTATTAAGTGAGGCGTAATCCCTTATCAAGATCGGGATCAACACAGTTAAGTGCGCAATACAGACAATGGCCACAGGTAAATCAGAGATAAAGAGATTTAATATTCAGGCTTGCATTAAAGAGAAAATTAACACATGAGACATATGTCAAGCACAATAAAAGAATAGGACCAGCATGTGACGTGGTCGGAAGGAGAAAGAACAAGCACTCCAGGCACAATAAAGGCAAGGCAGGAACTTCAAGCTCAGTTAATGCCCAATGATGGGTGAATTAAATCTGTATGGGAGTTAATGCTCTCGCGAGGATTCTCTGGTATAAGGAAATTTGGGCAGTAATTTTGAGCTCCGAATCATCTCTCCCTGATTTGTTTATTTTTGTCTATTTATATGGGAGAGAAGTTGCTCGAGTCAGCATGTCTTTGATCCCTCTGGTAGGGTGCATTAAATGCACGAGATATTGTATTCAATGCATAGGATCTGATAGTTTTGGTGGGAAACCATTCTATTGGCTGGAAGTATTATGGGCATTAATAAGGGACATGACTCATCATCTTGAGGCTTACTCTAGGGTGGTTAGATGGTCAGGTTTTGGTGAACTAGACATGCCATTCTAATAATAAAACCACTTGAGTGCTATATTCTTGAGTCCCCAAATGCCAGACATTATGACGTCAGAAAGTGATTCAAACAGTGACTATTGGTAGGTATCTGGTCACATCAGTCAGGCGGGCTGGCACACAAGGTACCTCGAATAGGTAACCTCAAGGGGGAAAGTATTTAGGGAGATCGAGTAACTCGAGGGGGTTCACTCGAATAGGTAAGCAATGACTAGGCTCAAGTGTCATTTGTCTTGGGTGAAGTTTTACCCAAGTGTGCCAAGAGGGATGGTGATAATTCCCAATGTTGCCATGTTCTCAATCCTCCAAATCATGTCCCTACGAAGTTTCCAAGAGGAGGTTACTTGATAGAGCATGAAAGCTCTCCCATGCCTTGCCAGACATAGTCCCTCGTGGGTACCAAACAGCCTCACTCGACATATATATTCATAAGATAAAATACATAATACAATATTCTATTTCTTATTACAAACTATTGTCATCCAAGTGACTTTGTTCTTTGAATTGGATCCTTCGAGTCAGGTTCATTGGAGACTCTTTGAGATAGGGCACTGCGAGCTACTTGCTATGAAAGGTCCTCGAGGTGGGTCCTGCGAACCACTTGTATGAAGGATTTTTGAAGTGTGTTTGTGGGACATCCTTCTTTGTGAACGATCAAGCTGCCTGGCTAAATTAATCACTCATCGGGGAGGAACCCCTCTACATTTGCCCCTTCGTAGAGATATTTGTTTATTGCATAAAGAAATATTTGTACGAAACCTTTGTTTATCCTTAATTTTCTTTTCTTGGGGAAAATGAAGAGATTTATTCACATTTCCCCCAAAGCTCTTCGTTCCCTAAGGTAGAAAAGACCCCAAGCATGTCGCATTAAATTTAATTATCGTCTACATTTCTGTGCATCACACGTGGCAATGCCAAGGTGCGCGTATGTGATCACCGCTGCTAGTCGACGCATCACCTCTCGAAATGTCATCATTACGACCTTTGGATTTTTGTGGTCACACGCACTTGGCTGCCACGCCAGTTAAATTACTCCAAAATTCCATCATTACGCTTTTCCAAAGCGTCACTTTTTACCATCTCTTCGAGTCCATGTTGCCCCTATAAAAGGGGATATATCCTCAATTCAAACTTCACCTTTCGGTTCTCACTTTCTGAGTTTGATATTTTCGACGAGAGTTAGAAAATAAACCCTTGCCTTCTTTAACTTTCTTTATCTTTTCCAGTTACTTTCCATTCTCATTTTTCTTATCTCTCATAGCACCAGTAAAAAAAAAATCTCTCTATTAGGGGCGCTTCTCCTTCAACTCATGCGTGCCAAGCTCAATGGGCACATTACCATCGCGCTTCTTATTTTGGAGAAAATGACCACTTCTGGGTGACGACAGACTGATTCCCTGGTGCTTTGGTGTCGACTGAAAATCCCAACATGTTGATGGAGGAAGGCGAGGATCCTAAAGACTTCACTTACCTCCCCACTGCCACTGTTACCCGATTTCGAATTGAGCGTGGTGATTTTTGCTACTCAAAGGCGGAATTTGAAGCTTTTTCGGGTGCCAGCGAGGGGTTGGGCCCTTGGACTGAGTATATCCATTCAAAATATTCCGTTCAGTTAGCCCTTGTAGGCTTATCGAGCTCTCTTTGGCTGGGTGCCCTTACTCTTGCCAAAATGATTCTTCTCTGCAACTGTTGGTTTCTCGTTGGAGTCATGGGTCACGCACCTTTGTGGATGCTTGGGGTGAGTTTATTGTCACCTTGGAAGATGTATGTGAACTTTTGGGGTTAGAGGATGTTAGGTTTGACACCTTCTTTGAGGAGGCTATCTCTAGCGAGGAGAAATCTCTGAGAAGTGAACTGGAGGCGGTAGTGAAGGACTGTATGGTTATTTACAACAAGTGAACCTACTCTGAAGTAATTCATTACTTTTATTTTATTAAGGAGAAGGTCATTCTTAGAGCCCATGAGGCAGCCAGGTAGAACCCTCGGGGGAAGGAGGTATTTGAATAACCTCCCACTGGAAAAGTCTATAGATCTAAAATCAAGTTGGCGGGCTACATCTGGGTGATGCAATCAAAGTTCTATATTTTGGGCAAGCCCCACGACTATCCTTGAAAGGACTTGATCAACATTGTCGTTCGCATGGCCAATGGTGTAAAAATCCCCCTTGGTGCCATTGTTCTTGAATCCTTATATACCTGACTGAACCATGTAGCGAAGGACTCTTCTCGAAGCATCGACAAGTTTGATGTTTCTAATTACGTTAACAATGTTCTCTTGACACCTTTTCTCTATTCCCACTTTCCTGATTATACCCCCGCTGGTAATTACCCTGGTTCACAGCCCGTGAAGATCCCCCGAATCTGTTGTTGGAAAAATACGAGTGTCAAGAAGCCCCTGATTGCCTTGATTGATCGAGTCGAGTGGTTCTTACCTCGCCCCTATGTTGGGTAGAGTCAGTTTCTACTAATGATTTCTTTGCTGAAGGGGAGCGTCCTATTTCTCTTATTGACAAAGCCCTTGCCATGAATTTCCCAAAGAACAGTGTCCACCTTTTATTAATCCCCTCATATTTTCCTTCTTATACCGAATGGTCATCTTTTTATTCTGTGTATAGCCCACACCGAGTAGCCCCGAAGTTTGGTTACGACCAAGGGGCCCGCTTGTTGAGTCATTTTACTTGGGAGAAACCCACATATTTTTCTTTTGCCTGTTCGAATTATTTGACCTCCACTGTTGTTAGTTTATGTGCCAACTACACAGCCAATGCCATAATCTTGAGCAAACAAGCTCGAGGGGGAAGGTCAGATATGTACATCAACGTGTTTTATAAGAATCAGTTGGTTCGCTTCAGACCAACCTCTTGAAGGAGCCAAGGTATCATGAAGTTGAAAGGTTTCCACCTACTGAGTTGGGTTTAAGGAATTGCACCACCCAGTCCTCCATTTTTCCTCTTAGTACACCCAACACCAATTCTCCCCCTGAGCTACCTCAGATAGCGCCTTTGGATCAGGCAGTTGTAAAAAGAAATAAATCCACCCAAACCTCTCTTCAAGCCGATGTTTCCCCTGGTCCTTCGAGGGCAGTTGGAAGGATTGAATCTCCTCGTGCTGCCTCATCGGGTGCGGCAGTTAGGGCCACTCAAAAGGAGCCCTTGAGGAAACTCAAAATTATTCCACAACCTCCATTAGCCTCTACTCCTAACCCAAAGATTTCTGAAGCAGTGAGCCAGATGATGGATCGTCTTCTCCAGACTTGGGATCATTTTAGTGAACAAGATAGATCTTTCATGTCAGTCGAGATATCTGCTCATGGCTTTTACTATGACCCTCAATCTACTTGGGGTATTAAAAAGATGAAAACGATTAACCCCCTCAAGCTTGTGATGGGGGAGTCGAGTGAGTCCAGTGAGGAGGAGTTGCCTGAGGAGCATATCTCTGGTGGTGATGTTGGTGATGATGATGATGATGATGATGATGATGATGATGATGAAGAAGATGAGGGAGAAGAGGAGAAATCCAAAGAAGAAGAAGAAGAAGAAGAAGAAGAAGAAGAAGAAGAAGAAGAAGAAGAAGAAGAAGAAGAAGAAAAAGAAGAAGAAGAAGAGACTATGTTGGTGCGGCGGCGTAGATTGAGGAGGATGGTTTCTCCTTCAAAACCTTCTCTCCTCCTCAAAACTTTCCTTAAGCTTAAAATCTCCCATAGTCGAGGGTCAGGCGGGCCTAGTCTTAAAGGCATAATCTCCCATAACCGATGGTCAGGCTGGCCTAGTAATGTAGGACTTTAAAATTAAAATCTCCCATAACCAAGGGTCAGGCGAGCCTAGTCTTATAGGCATAATCTCCTATAACTAAGGGTCAGGCGGACCTAGTCTTATAGGCATAATCTCTATATTAGCAAGGTATTTTGTACATGATTTCCTCATTTTTATTTCTTACTTCAGTTGTTTATTGTATTTCAAGTGGAGGTCGATCAGCCTACGGCCTGTAGGCCTAAAGTTGAACCTGTTGCTCAGGAATTAATTGAAGTGGGGACCTTAGCTGGAGTTGCTTCTTTGGGTGAGGCCCCTAGGATTGGTGATCCCCCTGCATTGATTGCTCCTCAGATTTAAGCGAGTGATAGCGCCTCGCATACTTAGCGTCCATCTGACAGTGACAGTATTTTCAGCATGCATCCCCTTGAGGAAGCCCCCGAAGTGGTTGTGAGGCAGACATTGGCCAACTTCCCTTCTGTTTTAACTGAGGGTACTCGCCTATTAATCAAGCAATTTCTGGTTCATTTTCCTTCAACCTTTATTGCTCGCTGCCTTCAGCCGATTCCTAGAATAATGGCGTGTCGTTTGCTTAGGCTCGCGATGGTGTTGGAGGAAATTCTCAATACTCCCCTCTTGTTCCTTAACTCCGATACCATTAAGACTTTATTGGGTAGGATTAACGTGCTGACGAATGATGGATTTTCTATGACTTAGTTGGCGGAGCTACTACGGGTTTCAAGAAGGCTGATCTTCCCCTTGTCTATCATCACCTCCAAATTTCCCATCATTCATAAGTGACCATATCAAATGAGCTTATAAGTCTGGAATCCTAATTACTGATATCTGAACGAGGCGTGCAAGAGGCCCGCAAGGCGGTTGCTCGTGTGGAGGCCGAGTTAGTTGAGAAAGAGTAGGAATTAGAGGCCATTCATCAGACTAGGTAGCTTCGTCAGAAGGATTTAGCTGACCTTATTACAGATCAAAGCAACCTCGAGCAAATTCTTCCCCAATATCACCACAGGCTACTTGGTTCATAGAATCTTCATTTTATCATGGATGACCCCTAGCTCTTTTATCCAATGTTTCTTTTGTTGGTAATGCTCATTTATGTGGGCTTTTAAATTTTCTAACTTTCTTGTAACCACAACGCTATCGTTTATTTGAAATAAAGAAACATTGGCAACGTTGGTGTCTTATTTACTTTCTGTTGTTTTAATTGAATATTGGCTAAACTTACTTACATCAATGATAAGTACATCGCGCATAATAAAGGAATCAAGCAGTGAACTTGTAAAAATAAAATAGTGGCCTAGCATATGCCACATGAATATTGCTTCCAACTATATTAAGCAGGCGAGCCCAATTGCTTTTAAAGCATACATCCACCATTTCTAAAAAAAACAAGTCAATGAACAAGAGTGGCAGAACATACATTCAGACGTAATAAATCTTCAACCACTTGTTGTTCAATTTGAAAGTCAAATTATCTTCCATCTTATATATCTCACAGTAACCCGAATCGTGAGCTACTCGAACGATATAGGGCCCTTACCAGTTTGCTTCGAACTTTGGTAATGACAAACCTCTTATGTGTCTTATGCATGATTTTAGAACAAGTCCCCCTCCTTGAACTTCCTTGGCCTCACCAATTGATCGTAAGATCTGGATAACTGCTTCATGTATATCTCGAAGTGCCTCGCGGCATTATCCCTGTGCTCTTCCAAGTCTTTGAGTTGTCATGGCGGTTGTGAGGGAGCATAGAACTTAGTCGGTTGTAGCGAGCAGAAGTTACCTCGAATTCAATCGGTAACACAACTTATGCCCTAAATACTAAGGAGGATGGTGTGTACCCTGTTGGATTTCTTTTTGTCATTTGATAAGTCCATAGATCCTCAGGGATCTTATCATCCCATGAGCCTAGAAAATCTTCTAACATTTTTACCAAAATGTTCACTAAAGTTTTGTTGGTGGCCTCCGCCTATCCATTGCACTTTGGGTATGCTAATGTTGATTTGTTATGGATGATGGAATACTTTTCTGTGAGCAGACGCACTTCGCTTTTTACAAAGGGGGTACCATTATCCGACAGAAGTACCTTCGGGATGCCAAAGTGACAAATAATGTATTCCTTCGTAAATCGAGCTACTACCCCCGCAGTGGCTTTTGATCGAGTCGAAAATCGAGCGTCCGTGTAAAATACGCTAGTCGTTGTTATTGGCTTCCAACCATAATACAAAAACCTAAACTGTACTACACTCTTGCGGAATATAGTGGCTAGTCTGGGTATCGAATCCTCAGGGAACTAGGACAACGGGGTTGTGATGACGGAAAAAGACGAAGGAATCCTAACTTTGACTCTAAAAAGAAAAAGAGAAAATGATTTGGTTTTTGGAATGATTAAACTATATGCAATTGTGAAATTATGAAAAGATGAAATTATACTAAATTCCCTATAATGCTAATGAAAACTGATTTAAAACTTTAAACTATGAATGAGAAAAACAGGACGGGAATACAATCCCCCAACCCTAGTGTATTGCAGTTATAATACTAATCGTAAATTTAACTGATTAATTTGACCCAGAATTTAGTACTCCCAAGAATTACGTATACGAGTTTCAAGCCCGCATCATACTTAATCTGAGGATGAGTAAATCGATATCGCGATAGTGACACTCGAATTGCATTCTAAATCATCCCGGTTACCCAGAGGCAAACGAGATATAAAGATCTACAATTGTTGTGTACCTAAGCAATACGGTCGTAATCAGTCACTAAATTCAGAGGATTAATGTTACACACATGCAACTAACACATCAGGCTGGGTTCATGTATCCCGGCCTTAGAAAATCTAGCCTAGGATGGTGAAATAATAATAAAAGTGCTGAAAATAAAAGTTACCAGGATTGAAGAACAAGAACATGCAAGAAGAAATCAAAGATTGAAGAAAAACTAGAAAAGCTCTTGAATTGATGGTGCAAAATATATGAATCTTTCTCCTAGATGTTCCTACTTGTTATGGAGCTTTTACATGAATGAAATCTGAATAAATAGAGTCCTAATGACTAAATATATAGGCTAGAGGTCGTTTAGAAGAGTCCCCAAAACATAAAACTCTTTTGGCTAAAAGATAAGGACAAAATAAAAATCCCGTATCTGTCGATTTGTCACACTTAGAAAGCGTGACTAATTTTGTAACGGATTTGATGCGTGACAAATGGGAGGGCCGGTTCTTTTTCCTCAACTTCGGTTCGGTTCGGGTCTGACAGCTTTTTTCTTAGATTTCTTCTCAACTTCAAATGGGCATAACTTCTTCGCTGTAACTCGGATTGAGGTGCCATTTTTTCTAGTGTTCTTGTAATTGAAAGATCTTCAACTTTCCAGTTGGCCCCACCTCCGGACTAAGGCTATAAAATTACGAAAATGCCCTTCAACTCCCCGATTCTTGGTTTCTTTCACTATTTTAAGTTCTCTTTTCCATCTTTCTTGCATGAAATACCTGTAAAACACATAAGAGATACACAAAATACGAAATACTTGCCAAAAAGGGTTAGTAGCATAAATATGAGACAAATCCAAGTTATTTACACCGCACTGGATCATAAAAATACCGAAATTAAGGGGATAAATGTGAAGAATTTATGCCTAATCAAACCCCCTTAACTTAGAACTTTGCGCGTCCCGAGCAATGTAAAAGAACGAGAGTATGAGTTAAGGACCCTTCAAAAAAAAATTATTGGGATAGAATACCTCTTTCGCGGGCAAGCGATTGCATTTAGCGTATGCAACAAGCCTTTAAACCTCTAGGTTACCCTAGTAGGACGAGTTGTGTCTCGTGAGGGTTTGCAGAGAATATACCCACAAAATTCGATTCAAAATAACTTTAAAATACGCAAAAATTATATAATTCAAACTTTCCCAGAAAATAATCATCATCAAGTAATGCTCAAGGGTCTCAAATCATAGTGCGTGTGTGCGAAGCCGGAAATTTAACCCCGAATTTCCACCGATTGATCATTACGTTACTTATCTGAAAATTCGTTTTGATTTCAAATTCTCACGGGATACTCTCACAAACAAATCTCTCGGATTATGGCTATTCTCTTGGTATGCGTGATATAAAGAGTAAATATATTGGATGCAAAGTCACGCACACAAGTAGAAAGACGAAAATTTTATAGTGAAAGGATCTCATCAACGGAATACGGTTTTTCAAAATGGGAACATTGCCTCTTATTCATGCATTCAATCTCTTTTTATTATCTTTTGGTGTCTTAGCTCTCTATGCGGTAATCAATTTCGCAATTTGAACTCGGTTAGGACTTTTTCGGGTTTTAAGGTATATTGGGTAAAATGAAAATGGTAGGGAAGGTTGGAATTGAAAAAGTCATTTATGATGTCCATTTGTGTTTTTTTTCGGGCTATTGCTCATTTTTTTTCTTCTTTTTCTCTATTTTTCTATTTTTCACTTATTTTATTTTCTTGCTATTTTTGTTGAGCATATCTATTTTTTCTTGCCCCTTTTTATGCACTTTTTGGACTAAATTTTGAATTTTTTCATTTTTCATAATTCCGGTATATTTGAGTTTTTTGGGTTGTCAAACGAAAGAAAAAATTTATTCGGCTCAATTTGGGTTGCAAAAGGGGTGATTTTTCGCATCTTTTTCTGGCCAATATTTTTGGGTGACAAACGAGGGCCTACTTCATTGTCCAAAATACCAATTGCATTACCATATGCGTTTCGAGATGAATTTAAGTTTAGAGATCAATTTTGGCACATTTTTCGAAGAAATATCACACACGTTTTTCATAACTGATCAAAATGAAAGGGTTGAGATCCTCGACGACTTTTTTAGGCACTGAAAAGAACTTTGAGTTAACAATTAACTCAGATTGATTTAAAAACTCGCAAAAAGTGATAGGCTCAAATCTCATCGGGTTTGTTAATCTCTACACTTATTCGTTAAGTCGTCAATTTTCGCTCAATTTCCATCTTTAGTCAATTTCGACTTTGTGTACGTTGAATTTTTACAACTTGAGACTTTAAACCGACTTTTAATGATATTTTTGAAAATTCTGAATTCCAATTTTTACTTATTTTGAATAAAAATATTTTTGTTTTTTTTCAAAAAATTTCAATTTTTTTTTATTTTCTAAAAAAAAACACTCTTGGAAAGAACATGTGATCGAATCAATGAATCTAAACAATAAACGGGAAGAATATCCCACACCCCTATCTTAAATGTTGCATTGTCCTCAATGCGAATCAAGAACACAACATAAAGAGAGGAAAAGAAAGATATTACCCAAAATGGAGCGATCCCCGAAAAGTACGAGTCCATTGAACCAAGCATAGCAAAAAGAATAACAAAAACTCTAAACTAAAAAAAACTAAGCTAACTATTGTACAACCTACGATTTTCAAATTCTAATAAGTTATACACTAGAAGTCGAAAAATTTGAGGGTCCACCCAAAATACAATATGGCTTTGAGGGATTAATGGTGTACCCTCACTAGGATGCATGTCTCCCGAAATATAAGGATTCCGTTTGAACAACGGAAGGCATGTGTGAGATGGAAAAAATAAACCATCACCAATTAAAAAATTTAACGGGAACCGAGCGTCTGTGTAAATACGCTAGTCGTTGTTATCGGCTTCCAAGTACAATACAAAAACCTAAACTGTAACTACACTCTTGCGGAATATAGTGGCTAGTCTGGGTATCGAATCCTCAAGGAACTAGGACGAGTGAACGTGACGACGTTGGATAGACAGAGAAATCCTAACTTTGACTCTAAAGAAAAAGGAAAATTGATTTGGTTTTGGGAACGATTAAACTAGGTGCAAATATGAAATTATGAAAAGATGCAATTATACTAATTTACCTAAAATACTGATGAAAAAATGATTTGAAACTTTAAACTATGTATGAGAAAAATAGGACGGAAATACAATCCCCCAACCCTAGTGTATTGCAATTATAATACTAATCATGAATTTAACTGATTAATTTTGACCCGAAATTTAGTACTCCCAAGCATTACGTATACGAGGTTCAAGCCCGTGTCATACTTAATCCGAGGACGAGTAAATCGGTATCGCGATAGTAACACTCGAATTGCATTCTAAATCATCACGGTTACCCAGAGACAAACGAGATATAAAGACCTGCAATTGTTATGTTGCTACGCAATACGATCGTAATCAATCACTAAATTCAGAGGATTAATTTTATCCACATGCAATTAACACATCAGGCTGGGTTCATGTATCCCGACCTTAGAAAATCTAGCCTAGCATGATGAAAGTGATGAAAACAGTGTTTAATGTGCAGGAAACCATGATTAATCTAAGGATAGTTGTAAATTGATGAAGAATAGAATTGAAAAGAAGAAATAACTCACTAATCTCACCCAAGCAGTAATTGCAGCAATTAATAAAATTGATAATCAAACAAATTCTAAAATAAAGCTTAAATCTTGGAATTAAAACTGGAAATTGTATCTAAACTAGGGTTTGCTAGAAAAGAAAGGAAAAATCTATTCTTCTCCCTAAAATCTTCGTGCTAAGAATGATAATAAAATGGGTTTATATACCCTAAAAGACTCCAAGAGTTTTAGCAGCACTAGGACTCTCTATTAGAGGGAAATTAGAAAATTAAAACTGCGACAGCCGGACCGATCCCCCTCCTCCCCCAGACCGGTCCCAGGGCGGACCGGTTCTTTTTATTTTTGGGTGGACCGATCCGGGGGCAGACCGGTTCTTTTAATTTTTGCCTTCTTCGGTTTGCTTGTGATTCGGGGTCTTCTGGAGTTTGGCAAAGAGGACTGGTCCGGGGTAGGGGCGGACCGGTTCTTTTAATTTCTTGGCGGACCGGTCCCAGGGCGGACCGGTTCTTTTAATTTCTGGGCGGACCGGTCCTCTCTTTATTTGACTTTTTCTTCTATCTTTGACTGCTCATAACTTTCACACTGGGACTCCGATTGAGGTTCCGTTTTTTCCAGTGTTCTTGTAGTTGAAACCTCTTCAACTTTAAAGTTGGCCCCACCTCCGGAATAAGGCTGCAAAATTATGAAAATGCCCTTTACTCCCCGTTTCTTGGTTTTCTTTCACTATTTTGAGTTCTCTTTGGCACTAACTTGCATGAAATACCTGTAGAACACATAAGAGATACACAAAATACGAAATACTTTCCAAAAAGGGTTAGTATCATAAATATAAGTCAAATCCAATCTATTTACACCGCATGAGATCATAAAAATACCGAAATTAAGGGGATAAATGTGAAGAATTTATGACTAATCAAATCCCCCTAACTTAGAACTTTGCGCGTCCCGAGCAATGTAAAAGAATCCTAGCAAGGCTTAACTCTTGAAAATCACATTTTAATGGGATAGAATACCTTTTTTGCGGGCAAGAGATTGCATTTAGCATATGCAACAAGCCTTTAAACCCCTAGGTTACGCTAGTAGGACGAGTTGTGTCTTGTGAGGGTTTGTAGAGAATATATACCCACAAAATTCGACTCAAGGAAAAATCAAAATACACAAAAATTGTATAACTCAAACTTTTCTAGAAAATAGTCATCATCAAGTCATATTTACAAGTCTCAAACCGTAGTGCGTGTGTGCGAAGCCAAAAATTTAACCGCGAATTTCCACCGATTGACCATTACGTTACTTGTCCGAAAATTCATTTTGATTTCAAATTCTCACGGAATGCTCTCTCAAACGAATCACTCGGATTGTGTCTATTCTCTCAGTATGCATGATATAAAGAGTAAATTTAATGGAAGCAAAATCATGCATACAATTAGAAAGACGTAAATTTCATGGTGAAAGGATCTCATCAACGGATTACGGTTTTCAAATCGGGAACATTGCCTCTTATTCGCGCACTTAATCTCTCTTATTATCTTTTGGTGTATTAGCTCTCCATGCGGTAATCAATTTCGCACTTTGGACTCGGTTAGGACTTTTTCGGGTTTTAAGGTATATGGGGTAAAATGAAAATGGTAGGGAAGATTGGAATTGGAAAAGTCATTTGTGCTTTTTCCAGGCTATTGCTCATTTTTTTTCACTTTTTTTTTTGTTTTTCACTTCTTTTCTTTTCTCACTATTTTTGTTGAGCATATTTTTTTTTCTCTTTCCCCTTTATATGCACTTTTTGGAGTTAAATTCTGAATTTTTCCATTTTTCACAATCCTGGGCTATTTGAGTTTTTCGGGTTGTCAAACGAAAGGGACAATTTATTCGACTCAATTTGGGTTACAAAAGGGATGATTTTTTCATGACTTTTTCTGGCCAATATTTTTGGGTGACAAACGAGGGCCTACTTCATTGTCCAAAATACCAGTTGCATTACCATATGCGTTTCGAGATGAATTTAACTTTAGAGATCAATTTTGGCACGTTTTTCAAAGCAATATCACACACGTCTTTCATAACCGATCAAAATGAAAGGATTGAGATCCTCGACGACTTTTTAGGCGCTGAAAAGAACTTTGAGTTAACAATTAACTCGGATTGATTTAAAAACTCGCAAAAAGTGATAGGCTCGAATCTCACCGGGTTTGTTAATCTCCACACTTATTCGTTAAGTCGTCAATTTTCGCTCAATTTCCATCTTTGGTCAATTTTGGCTTTGTATATGTTGAATTTTACAACTTGAGACTTCAATTCGACTTTTAATGATATTATTGAAAATTTTGAATTCCAATTTTTATTTACTTTGAACAAAAATATTTTTGGGTTTTTCAAAATTTTATGATTTTTTTGGAAATTTCTGGGCATTTTGGAAAATTTGTGAAGTTTTAGAAATACGCACTTGTGACCCCCCCTAACTTAGACTTTTGCATTGTCCTCAAGCAAAAAGGACTAAAATCTAACTCAAAGCGAATGAAAAGTGCAGAAAAATAAAACAAACAAATATTTAAAATGCATAAAGACACTAAATGACCCTAGCACATGACTCAATAATACAACAACAATCACCCCATATGCGTCGGGGGTGCGACGACCTCTCATCTCTCCACAAACTCACCCGACCCCACTTGCGGGGTTCGATGCTCTCCTCGTCTCTCCCGTCCTAGGATTATATTCCAACAATCGGAACTAGTTGGGACCTCGCCCATAGATAAAGGATAGACTGGGAGACTCGTCGTGACTAATTGGAAAGGGATCCTTGTGATGCTGACTCAAAGCGTGGTCTGCATGCGCTGACTCGGAGGGAACACCTAGGTTTCTTTCAATTTTTAAGATGCGTGGGTCGGGCTCTAAGTCGTATGAACCACAACTTTTCTCCTCACTCGCCTTCGGGGCCTCTAGTGGTGGGGGTGATTTGTCACAACGAAGGAATTCATCAATTTTATCTTTCAATTCACTTTTGTCTAAGTGACTACAAGAGTCCAACAGGGATTGGACTTCAACAGTAAGGCTCTCATCCACCGGGCCAAATTCTCTTTCAAATTCTTCCATGCTCATGTCCCCTAGATCTCTCTCTCGAGTAGTGCCTACGTCCTCTCTTACTTGCTCGATCTCTAACTCCACCATTTTTCTCTCTTCTAACCCCCCCCTCTCTCTCTCTCTCTCTATTGCGGTCACTACACACCTCTCCCCCACTTTTCTCTCATCGTCACAACTACCACTATTACCAGATGAAATAGGGCACACCCATAACGTCTCTCTCTTGTGGGACCCTTTATTCTCGTGATTTGACACTAAAAAGGATCCTAAGGCGTCTCCACAATAATTATCCTCAAAGTATTCCTCTACGATCTCATCTATGAAACTCACCGCGTGAAGATCATCTTCTTCCCCTGCCCGTTGGGTGATATGGAAGATGTTGGTCTCTAAAGTCATGTTCCCAAAAGTGAGTTGCATCCGCCCATTCCGAGTATTGATGATTGTGTTAGCCGTAGCTAAGAACGGGCGCCCAATGATGATAGGAACATGGTTGCTTGAGGTAAAGGAGGGCTTCGTGTCCCAAATGACAAAATCTATCGGGAAGTAGAAGGTGTCAACTTGGACGATCACGTCCTCAATTATGCCTCGTGGAATCTTCACGGTTTGATCCGATAGTTGGAGAGTGACCTTTGTGGGCTTGAGGTCGCCCAAGTCAAGTTGCCTATAAATGGAGTAAGGGAGGATATTTACACTTGCTCCCAAATCTAGTAAGGCCTTTTTCGATTTTATTTTCTCCAATGTTGCAGGAAATGGTGGGTGCACCGGGATCTTTGAATTTAGGCAGGAAATCGTTAAGTAAAATGGAGCTCACGTTTTGTGCTAGAAAGACATTCTTCTTTACCTTCATTTTTCTCTTTACCGTCAACAAGTCTTTGATGACCTTTGCATAAGCTGGAATTTGCTTAATGGCATCGAGGAACGGTAAATTCAGCCTTACTTGCTTCAATACGTCTAGCACGTCATCACGTGGGTTTCCTTTATGTGAAGGAATCAACCTTTGAGGAAACGGTGCCGCGGTGGGTGATTTCACTACTACCTTGGGCTTACTAGTGTCGTCTTTATCACTCTCATTCAAGGGGACATCTTCGGCCTCTTTCGTGCCGGGTAAAATCTCCTTGTCTTTAGGTACGTCTTGTGGAGGAGGTGACAAGTCAAATACTCTCCCACTACGTAGAGTGGTAATTGTGCTACATTGCTCAGGATGGTCATGGGGTGTCGAGCTAACACTAGTTTGACCTTGGAGAGGTCTTTGGCATTGGGCAGGAAACTTGCCCTTCTCTTGAACACTCAACGATGATTGCAACTGTGAAATGTTCGCATTCATATCATTCATCATGCGCTCATGCCTAGCATTAGTTGAAGTCTGGGTATTGATAAAGTGGTTGATAGTATCCTCGAGACTTCTCCGCGGCGGAGGGATGTATGATCCTTGAGGTGGTGGTGCTTGCACATGTCCTTGCATGTGTGGAGCTTGATGAAAGTGTTGTGGTGGAGGAGGGGCTATATGGGAAGTAGGGTTCATCACAGCATGTTGTTACCCATAGCTAAAACCAGGATGGTTTTGCCATGAAGGGTTGCATGAATTCCCGTACGGTGCACCGAAATTACTCTTAAATCCTCCTATACCACTAACTTGCTCTTGAATCATTACTTTGTAGGCGGGTATAGTCGGGCATTCCTCAGTTGAATGTCCCCCATCACAAATTGCACACACCTTCTCAACGGGGTTTGGTATGGATCCATCTGGTCCTTTTCCATATATCTCGCATAGGTCTCGAAATCCTTTCTCAAGGATATCCAATCGACTGTCCGTCACAGAATTCTTATCTACGTGAAATAGGCCGGACGCCGATGGAGTGGTGGTCACTTGTCGATTTTGATTTTGAGCATTAGGGTCAGATGTATCCCAGGATTGGGTAGTCTCGGCGACATACCTCAGGTGAAGCTCAACATCGTGGGCATTTAAATCGACAAACATACCACTTCCCATGGTTTCAACAGGTTACTTGGAGTTAAGATTCATCCCATTATAGAGAAAAGAGATGATTTGTGCTGAATCACATCCATGATGGGGGCATGAAGTAACTAACTCATTGAAACGCTCGTAACATCGATGAAATGGCTCATTTTCAGATTATCTGAACGCTTGAATTTGAGCCTTGATGGAGATTGTTCGATGTGTTGGGAAGAATTTCTTGAGAAATTTCGATTGCAACTCATTCCAAGATGGAATCGAGCTCGGAGGTAAAGCCCATAGCCAGGACTTAGCTTTATCTTTGAGCGAGAAAGGGAAGAGTTTGAGGCGGATCACCTCTTGGGTGCAAGTTTGATCATTGAGAGTATCGCACACATCCTCAAATTCCCTAATATGGAGGTATGGCTTTTCAGAATCCATACCATGGTAATGAGGTAGCATCTGGATCATCCCATTTTTGAAACGGAATTGCCCAGCATTATACGGGAGTATAATGCATCCCGGAGTGACAGTGCACTCGGGATATAAGAATTCTCTCAGCGGGCGGTATGGGGGCTCTTCCTCACCGGCAGCTGCACTATCGTGTTGCGACATCTCTGTAATGCCCCGTAATTTTATTGATATTTATTTAAGGGATTAATTAAATTAAATAAGAATTAATTGGAAATTAATCCGGGTATAAATACTAACGAGATGTGAGTTGGTATTTGATTATGATGTTAAAAAATTTATTATTTTCGAGTATGTATGGTAATACATGAGTATTGAGGATGTCTAAATTGTCACGAGATAGATATACGGCAATTTGGAAAATTTAATTGGGACGCGCGTGTCAGTCGCGTCAAGAACGTAATTAATTGAATTAAAAAATGAATTTTATTTTTATCAACTGAATGGTCATTTTGAGTGCACCAACGTGTCCGAAAGGGTCAAAATAGTCAGAAAACACTAGCCGGGGGTTTAGTTTGGGTCCCGGGGCATTTTTAGGCCACACCGGCAACCCAAAAGGGTAGTTTGGTAATTTTAAAAATAGGGGAATTAAAACCCACGAATTTTAGAGGTTATTTTTATATTATAAAAGAACCCACTAAGCCATTATCAGCATTTGGTAAGTTAGAGGGCTACGGGAGTTATAGGGAGGAGTTGGAAGAAGTTCCAAAAAGGAAACCCTAGCCACCATCACCATCTTTGGAAGAAATTTGTAGAGAGAGGGAGGAGAATCAACATTCAATTCTTCAACATCAAATCATAACATCTAAGGCAAGTGGTTTAATTACATTAATTTCAAGCGAATGTTTCTTCCATGCTTAGAATTGAATAATTGTCTTATATTGGAAGTTTGATGAAAACCCATGAAATTGGAGGTAGGATTTATAATATGATATAGGGATTGCATGTAGAATTTTATTTGATGAATGTCATATAAAAAATATATCTTTTGATGATGTGAAAACGGATTGATAAGGAGAAATTGTAGTCATTAAATTTTGGGTTCATGATTATAGGGTTTGGGACAAGGTTTGAGAATTTTGATGATTATATGTTAATTTAGGAAGCATTGACCCCATTTATATGTTAAAAAGTGACCTAGGAGAACTTAGAGTTTATTTAATAATGTTAAAATACTATTGGGATGATCTTAGGATGAGTTTAGAGAAGAGAAAAATTGAGAAAAACGAAGTAGAGAATTTCTGGGCTGAAACTGCCATCTCGATAGAAAACCTGCCCAGGTCATTTGAACGAGCTTCTAACGAGATGACAGTGTCCCTTCTAACGAGTTGGTAGTTCGTTCGAAGCCTTTCGTTCGAACAAACTCGTTCGAACTACCTCGTTCGAACGAGACTTCTAACGAGTTGACAGAATGGCCTTTTTGGCCTGATTTCATTTCTAATGTCCCGTAGACTCATTTGACTAGAGTATTAACCTTCCCTCATTGATTAGTGGGTATAATTTTGAGAATTGGGGTACGTTGAGGAGTAGAACTTAGAACCTTATAATAAAATCGGATGTCAATTGTGGAGTAGGAAACGAGTACCTAATTACGACGCGAGAAGGGTTGATAATGTTAATATACAAATCGGGGACTTGTGATCGTATAACATTAAATGGCAGTATAAGAACGAGAAGTATACCTATATTAAAAATATGAGATATCTAAGATGTGCGAATGCTTAGTATATGTGGTTTTATGTGTATAACATACCTACCGTACTTGCTATCATGGGAGGTTTGCGTTCGATTAGGGCCATCTAATCTTTGGGTGCCTACGGGGGGATTTAGATTGGTACCTCGAGGACATAGGTCAGAGAAGGACTTATTGAGAAGTTAATAAGTCTGTTGATCATGGGAGCGTAGGTATGTACGTGACCCATGTGATGTGAACTATGTTCGCCTCCATTGTTTATGATTGTTGTTTATTGAAAACGATTCCTGAGAGATTCGGAATACGTGGTCCTTATGTACGTGATGTACCGGGATTGGATAGCAGAGTATGTGTGCACCGCAGCTTAGTCTCGGGGTGCTAGTAATGTATATTTATGATAAGAATAATATACTGTTAATTGAAATGAACTGTCATGATTAAATGTGAGTATAATTATAGCAACGTTATGTAAAGATAAAATGGATGATCTCTAGTATATTAATATTGCTAATAATTGGGAAACCGAGATTTAATGTAAAGCTTTCTATTTAATTGTTGATATTGGAATTAAAGCGTGAATCGTATAGAAATGCTAGAATTATTTTGGACTAGTTAGATATGAGAATCACTAGAATGGGTACGGGTACGTTAGGAGTGCACAAATAGTCGAGAGGTGAGTATTTCATGTGAGAGCACATCCTAACATGTATTTTGCATTCAATGTTTAATGTCATTAAAACACTTGCTATATTTTAAACTATTTTCCACAATCGGGCTCTGACCCGTTTGCTTTCAAATATATTTTTGTAAAAACCTTTTAGGTGCCCAGCCACAAGGACACCATGCATAAGAGTTCCATTCAGGTGACGGACTGTAGCTGCCGTGGAAGTTACAGGACTTTGACAGTAGACGCCTCCACTTTCGATCTTGACTCCATATTATCAGCTTTTCTCATATGTTGGTCATGTCGCCCTACTTCCTTTTAGAGACACTATTTAATTCAGTTATTTCAAGAATTTGGGTTGTAATTAATTTAGTGATACAGACTTGGTACTTGTTTATTTCAGCATTTGGATTGTGTGAGGAGTATTCCTTCAGACTCATTACTATTTTACGGTTACTCTATTGTCTTTGTGTTGTGGTGCTTGTGTTATCATTTCATAATTTCTTATTGCATGTTAATCGGATTTAATTAAAATTGACAACTCACTTTTTAAATATTAGGTGGCTAGTAATTAATAAAATGTTTTCGACAGTGATGCTATGAACTGAACCAACTTGGCATTTTGTATTAATTTAATAAAGGAGTAGCTACCCGGTATTTAATTAGTCGGGGTGTCACAATCTCTCTCTCTCTCTTAATGACTCGGTGCTCTCACTTGGTGTGCTCGAGGTGTACTCGGGGGTGTGTCCTAAGAAGAAAAACGGAGTGTTGTTTGAGATTGAGTGTGACGGTGTGGGAGGTGGGATCCAGAACTGTGGGGCGTTAGGAGTGTGGGGGCTATCAGGGTTATACTCAACGATTGGATTTTCGTGAATGCTGGTTGGAGTATTATGGGGTGTGGGAGTGAGTTCAGAATTTTGCATTAATGTCTTGTGAGAGATGATGGTGAATCTTTTTGTGCTTTTTGAAATTTTTTATATGTTTTTGGATTTTTGTATATATTTGGTTAAAGCTTTGGATTGACTTGATCTAATCCTAAGTCTACCTAGTTCCCCGGCAACGGCGCCATTTTGATCGAGTCGGAAATCGAGCGTCCGTGTAAAATACGCTAGTCGTTGTTATCATCTTCCAATCACAATACAAAAACCTAAACTGTAACTACACTCTTGCGGAATATAGTGGCTAGTCCGGGTATCCAATCCTCAGGGAACTAGGACAACAGGGTTGTGACGACGGGAAAAGACGAAGGAATCCTAACTTTGACTCTAAAAAGAAAAAGAGAAAATGATTTGGTTTTTTGAATGATTAAACTATATGCAATTGTGAATTTATGAAAAGATGAAATTATACTAAATTACCTAGAATGCTAATGAAAACTGATTTAAAACTTTAAACTATGAATGAGAAAAACAGGACGGGAATACAATCCCTCAGCCCTAGTGTATTGCAGTTATAATACTAATCGTAAATTTAACTGATTAATTTGACCCAGAATTTAGTACTCCCAAGCATTACGTATACGAGGTTCAAGCCCGCGTCATACTTAATCTGAGGATGAGTAAATCGGTATCGCGATAGTGACACTCGAATTGCATTCTAAATCATCCCGGTTACCCAGAGGCAAACGAGATATAAAGATCTACAATTGTTGTGTACCTACGCAATACGGTCGTAATCAATCACTAAATTCAGAGGATTAATGTTACACACATGAAACTAACACATCAGGATGGGTTCATGTATCCCGGCCTTAGAAAATCTAGCCTAGCATGGTGAAATAATAATAAAAGTGCTGAAAATAAAAGTTACTAGGATTGAAGAACAAGAACATGCAAGAAGAAATCAAAGATTGAAGAAAAACTGGAAAAGCTCTTGAATTGATGGTGAAAAATATATGAATCTTTCTCCTAGATGTTCCTACTTGTTATGGAGCTTTTACATGAATGAAATCTGAATAAAAAGAGTCCTAATGACTAAATATATAGGCTAGAGGTCGTTTAGAAGAGTCCCCAAAACATAAAACTCTTTTGGCTAAAAGATAAGCACAAAATAAAAATCCCGTATCTGTCGATTTGTCACACTTAGAAAGCGTGACTAATTTCCTAACGGATCTTGTGCGTGACAAATGGGCGGGCCGGTTCTTTTTCCTCAGCTTCGGTTCGGTTCGGGTTACAGCTTTTTTCTTAGATTTCTTCTCAACTTCAAATGGGCATAACTTCTTCACCGTAACTCGGATTGAGGTGCCGTTTTTTCCAGTGTTCTTGTAATTGAAAGCTCTTCAACTTTTCAGTTGGCCCCGTCTCTGGACTAAGGCTACAAAATTACGAAAATTCCCTTCAACTCCCCGATTCTTGGTTTCTTTCACTATTTTAAGTTCTCTTTTCCATCTTTCTTGCATGAAATACCTGTAAAACACATAAGAGATACACAAAATACGAAATACTTGCCAAAAGGGTTAGTAGCATAAATATGAGATAAATTCAAGTTATTTACACTGCACGGGATCATAAAAATACCGAAATTAAGGGGATAAATGTGAAGAATTTATGCCTAATCAGCTTTCTTGAGCGGTATGGCATCCACCTACTTCGTTTAACATTCTGTGGCTACTACGATCCATATATTTCCTCTTAACGAAGGGTTGATGGCTCCTACCAGGTCAAAGGCTCAAGTATGGAATGGGAATGGTGTAGATAGAGAGTAAAGGTCCACCGAAGGAGCGTGAATCATATTCCCATGTAACTGACAAGCTTTACACTTTTGAACAAAATCAGTTAAGTATTTCTCCATCGAAGGCCAATAATAACCCAAAGTTATTAGTTGATTGTAAAGCTTGGCTCCTCCGATATGCCCTGGGTCGTGAGCTTGCTTTAACACTTCTTCAACCTCTTCTCTACTTATGCATCTTAGAGGCCTGTCGTGGTACCCTCATCGGTACAACTGCCCATCTGTCATAAAGTACCTTATTGCTCGCCTTTTTATCTTTGTAGCATCTTCTTTATCTTCTGGCATCACTCCATCTATTAAAAAATCCATGTAGGGTTGTCTCCAGTCTTGCGGCTGGTCAATGAAGTTACATTATGATGTCTGATAGAAAATATCGCACTTCGAACACTCTCTCTACACTGCAGTAACTTCCTATCTCATCGAAGACCAATAGTAACCTCCCTTTGTATCCTCCTGTACAAAGGGATATCGATGTCTCGCAGCTATCTTCGTGTACTTCAATTAGCATTCTTTTAGCTTTTTCGGGGTCCGCACACCTGGATAGCCAACCTCATTTGTTCTTGTAGTATAAGTTCCCCCTGACAATAAAGTAATGTGCTAAATCATCCAGGTTAAGTGGTCATTCACCTCTCTCCAATTTCTTTTTAATTTCACCCCTCCAATCATCTTTATCCTCTAAGGGCAGCATCTCAGACACCGTCGAAGGGTTCGTTCTCTTTGTGATTCGAACCACAGTTGACTCTCCATCAAAGGCAATCTTTTATGCGATGGTGGCATAGGCGTCCTCATGTCGGTTCATCATTCGAGGGTGCCTCTTAAACCTTACCACCTCGAACTTTCTAAGAAGTCACTGGATGATCGTGCGATAAGGCGCCAGACTCATGTGTTTCCGAGCAAACTCCCCTGTCACCTATTTTACCACCAAGTTAGAATCCCCTTTAATTGTCAAGACTTGGATGTCCCTTTTCAGTGCTTCGAGTAACCCTAGAACCAGTGCCTCGTATTCGGCTTCATTATTTGAGCATTCGAACTCCGATTTTAAAGATAGGCAAATTTCTTCATTGCCTCTTCGCAGAATGACTCTCGTTCCTCCTTTTTTCTTAGTTAAAGAGTCGTCGAACTCTATACTCCATTCTTCTAGGCTGGCTGTCACAAAATTAGCCTGGAGGTCATCACCCAGGAGCTCTTCAATAGGCAGCTCGAACGTCCCTGATGGGAAGATGGCTAATAAATCTGCGTATGCCTGACTTTTGATGGCTCGAGGGATCACGCACTTAAGATCATACTCTGAAAGGATTAGAAACCATCTAACTGCCCTGTCTATCAATACAGTTCTAGTAAGTAAAAATTTTATGGGGTTACACCTAGTTATAATATGAACTATGAATGATAACAAGTAATGCCTTAGCTTTTATTCTATAAATACAAGGGCCAAATAGTGCCTCTTAATGCTTGTATATCTGGCCTCAGGCCCGTGTATAATCCTACTAAAGTAATAAATAGGTTTTTCAATGCCTTTACTCTCCTGGGACAAGTAATGCCTTAGCTTTTGCTCTACAAATACAAGGGCCAAATAGTGCCTCTCAATGCTTGTATATCTGGCCTCAGGCCCGTGTATAATCCTACTAAAGTAATAAATAGTTTTTTCAATGCCTTCGCTCTCTTGGGACAATAAAGCCCCAATAGATCGTTCTGTTGACGTAAGGTATAAGCGTAAAGGGGTACCTTCCTTCGGGGGAATCATTGTCTAAGGAGAAGTAAGGAGTGCTTTCAACTTATCTATGGATTCTTGGTGCATTACTTCCCATGCAAACTTCACGCCCTTTCTCAACAGCTCCATCAAGGGGTGTGTTACCTCAGCCATCCCCGGGACAAACCGCCTTAAGCAGGTAACCTTGCCAAGAAAACTCTTTAACTCTTTTGTTGATTTTGGCCTTGCCATATCAAGGATGGCTCCTCGTTTATCCAAGTCCATTTGTACCTCCTGACGATTTACCACGAACCCTAAAAATTTCCCACTCGTTACCCCGAAGGCACATTTGAGAGGGTTTATCTTTAGCTTATATTTACTGCAGTGAGTGAACACCCTCCTCAAATCGTCCAGGTGGGAGCCCTCTTTCTTGGATTTAATCACCAAATCATCGACATAAAACTCCACGATCTTGTGAAAAAGGTCATGGAAGATGGCCATCATAATCCTCTGGTAGGTGGCTCCTGCGTTCTTCCCGAAAGGCATGACGGTGTATATGAAATTGCCCAAAGGCGTCCAAAAAGTAGTCTTCTTTGCATTGGCCAGATCCATTTTTATCCGATTGTATCCCACGTATCCATCCATAAAGCTATACATCTCATGGCCTTATATTGCATCGATCAGCCTATCAATTAAAGGCAACGGGAATTCATCTTTCGGGCATGCCCGATTTAGGTCTCTGAAGTCTACGCATATTTTCATTTGGCTCTTGTCCTTTTTTCCCACAGGAACACTAGAGATCCAAATTGAATGTTGGATCGAGACTATGAAACCATCCGTGAGCAACCTCTGGACCTCTTCCTTAATCTTTAGGTCCAACTCTATTTTGTATGTTCGAGTGGCCTATTTCACTAGGATGGCTGAGGGAAAAACATTTAACTTATGGAAACTCACCTCCTGGTCTACTCGAGGCATCTCGGTGTACTTCCCCACGAAGACGTCTTTGAACTCTGATAGCATCTTGATTAATTCCCCTCGAGGAGTTCCCTTTAAGTCCTTCGAGATAAAAATATGGTTTGGATCTTCTCACTCTCTAGCCAAGTCGATCTTTTCCAACTCTTGGATCTGCGGTCGAGGGCTATCCCTCATGCATTTTGGTTCTTCTTATAGTTTGTACACAAACTCTTGTACCCCAGAGTTATCGATTACTAAGCATTTCCCCTGGTTATCCATTAGGAAGCATTCATAGACCGGGTCAGCTTCATCGTCCAGACTCTCGGCTGCCCGCTCACACCTTCATAACTTGTAGATGATTCTGTCATTAGCAAAACCACCCGCTTGCATTGTCGATCCACTTGCTTCTGAAAAGGCCTCTTCCTATGATTCTCATCCGCCTCTCTCACTGTTCGTCTGCTGAGAACACAATGAGTCCGAACTTGGTGCTCAATAGGGTCGATGCGTGGGGTCATTGGATCACGGAGTTGTCTTGATAGACTAGGGGGCATCATCGCTCCCAGTTCGCGTTCTTCTTCATAACTTACAATCGTCTTAGTGGGTTCTCGCACCCTCTCTCGAGTTGATGGAATCCTTATCCCCCGGGTGTATCTTGTTACCATGGTAGCTTCTTTATCCAGCTCAGTATAGAAAGCTACGTCCACCATATGGGTCTCCTTCTTTGCAAAGGGTTTCTTAGTAGCTCGAATCACCACCTCCTTACCCTTTATATTTTCTTTCACACATTGATGATAAGTGGAGGGTACCAACCCCGTGGTTCTGCATCCATACCCTACCCACCAATAGTTGGTATGATGGCTCGCAATTCATGATGTGGAATTTAATATGGGAAGTGATGTTCCCCATCGTAATGCCCACATTAACATAACCCACTGATGTGGAGGATTGATTATCATAGCCTGATATTGCCAACGAATGGGGCACTATCCTTGTATCCGATAACCCAGTGGCATAAAAGGATCCAATGGGAATTATATTGATGGATTCCCCTTCGTCTAACAATACTCATGAGAAAACACAATCATTCACTGACGCAGTAACATACAAGGGTCTGTTGTGAGGATACCTGATCAGCCTATCAGCCTCTGAAAATTTGACTTTTGAGAGATATCTACTCACCATTTTAGTCATAGGTCCCTTCCATTTTAAGTATGGCGCCATATTTTTCTTCGCGATCTAAAAAATGGCTAGTGTGACTTCCAGCCGATAATCTTTAGGCAGACCCACCTGATCAAAGAACCAACCAAACTTTGGCGAGCGAGCCACAACGGCGCATTCGATCCATGGATATGTCCAATCATTATCTAGATCGTAATCTTCTTCCACATTGTAAGGACATAATTTTATAAATGTCTGGGGTATAATCTAGGAATTTTCTATTTGTCCTAGGTCGCAGTTTGTACGTCTGATACCGCTACATTCGGCACGTCAACACGATCATCCTCGACTTCCTTGATCCGAATCCATGCATCAACCATCTTCACGCGTGCATTATGCTACATGCGACGTGCTGCTCAACTACTTCCCACTACTCCACTACGCATTTTTTGTAAAATGATTTATTACAGTTGTTTATATTTGCATAAATATTTGGGAATTTTTTAGAAAATATTTTTTGAAGTCTGAATTATTTTTTATCAAAATCATAAATTTTTCTAAGTGTAGAAGCGGACTGCCTCGGTCGACGATCTCGTTCAAACGACATAGCACTGTCGTTCGAGCGAGATGAGCATCTCGCACGATGTCGTTCGAACGACACATGTCCTTCGTTCGAAAGAGATGCCGATCTCGTTCGAGCGACGTTGCCGCCTCGATTTTCATATAAATACCCGTGTGCATTCTACACGATTTTCCAAGTCTTTTTCGAACAAGTTTTTGCGTTTTCACAGCCCAGAAAACAGACTTCACCTTTTAAGTTTTTATACCTTGTTTATTCACATAACCACTCCCATATATGTATGTAAATCTTTAAACCTTCAAGAGGATCGTTGTCTACTCATCTGGAGTATTTTATGGATAAGCCGCCTTTTTCTCTACTGCTGTCCACCTGGAGTTCTTGCGGGAGATTCCAATCGACGACATCGGAACCGACACCCGAGGGTATTTCGTATGTCATTCTTATTTTCATTGTAATCCGTGTAACCGTAACTTTACAAATTATAGTGAAAATAAAAGGTTTTGCCCCTTTGGGGGATTTTTCCTCACTTGTGTGTTCTGATTGATTGTTCTTGCATGATCATATTGATTTCAATCACACCTAGATGCATGTTTTAGGATTTAATTGAAAAACAGAGTTTAATTAAATAATCTCTTTATTTGAACGCACGCGCACTTTCGAATTGGTATAAGAGCCAATTACACAATTCTACCGTGTAATTTTCAGCAAAATTTTTCTACGATATCAATTTTCTAAAAAATTGATTTTTGAAAAAGTGTGTGTTCATAATGGAGAAATTATATAATAAAATGCCAGTTTTTTACGGGACTAATTATGCTTACTGGAAAGCTCGCATGAAATCTGCTTTAAAAGTCATTGATGAAAGAGGATGGATTTTGGTTGAAAGAGGGTGGACACCTCCCTCCATCACTGTTGAGAACGTGACTAGTTTAAAATCTGTGACTTCATGGACTGAAGATCAATTTAAATGGTCATCCTTTAACTCTAGGGGTCTTAGTGCTATTTCTGGATCCGTCACACCTGACGAGTTTCGACAGATAATGACGTGTACCACGTCAAAAGAAGCATGGGATGTTTTAAAACTTACCCATGAAGGAACTAATGCTGTGAAAGAGTCTAAACTGTAAAATTTAACAACTCAATTTGAAACCATCACCATGCTTGAGTCTGAATGCTTTGATTAATTTTATGCCAGGTTGTCTGGTATTGTTAACACTATTTAATCTTGGTGAACACATTCCTAATTCTAGAGTTGTTAAAATGATTCTAAGACTTCTGCCTAAGCGTTTTATCCCTAAAGTCATGGTGCTAAATTCTATGGGTAATTTAAACACACTTAAATTAGAGGAATTGATTGGAGACTTACAAACCTTTGAAATTGACTTGTTTCCTAAGTCTGTTAAACCAAAAGATAAGGGAATTTCACATAATGCCCAGGAGAGAAAGAGTGAGGGGTTGGCAAGAAAGATAGTAGAGTCATCTAGAAAAAGGGAGATAGAAACGTCTCATTCTGAGTGTAACCTTGATTTAGATGATTTGGCTTTGTTTGCTAAAAATTTCAAGAAAATTCTCAATTTCAAGAAAAATGGAAATTTCAAAGATAAAAAGAGTTTTGAGAAAAATAAGTTTGAAAAGAAAAATGAAAAATATATTAAAGACACTCCTAAGAAAGACAGTGAGAGATGCTATGAGTGTGACTGTAAGGGTCATAGAGCTTTTGAGTGTGCTACTAAGCTGAACAGACTTGCAAAAGAAAAGGGCAAAGCTGTCCTTAATGCTACCCTTAGTGAGGACAGTGATGTCGAGTCGGTGGATTCTGGAGACGAGTCACCGTATGAGTGTAACTTCACCGCATTCATGGCTAGTCATGTGAGTAAATCTAGTGCTCCTCACGACGATGAGGATGCTACTTCACAGGGACACCTCAACAGTGAGAACGAAGAGAGTGAGGGGGAGGATGATGCAAGTGAGAGCGATAGTGATCTCCAACGCGCCTACGCTGAGTTATATTCTAAGTCATTTAAAACCAAAAAGCATAACAAAGCGTTAGTTCTTTGAATCACCGCTTTAGAGGGAGATTTAGGAAAAGCGAGCGAGAGAGAGAGTCCTCCACCTGCACTACCTAGAGAGAAAGAGAGAGAGTCTGCCTGTGTTGAGAGAGAAAATCAGTTTAGAGAGAGAGAGAGAGAGAGAGAGAGAGAGAGAGAGAGAGAGTTTAGAGAGAGGGAGAGTTGTTGTGAGAATAAAAAGGGGAGAAAAGAAAAACTTGAGAAGGTAGTTTTGAGTGCAAGGGAAAAGGGCATAAGGCATTTGAGTGCTCCACTAGACTTAGGAAAGAGGGCAAGGAAGTTGCCATGCCCACTACCCTAAGCGATAGTGAGGATGAGAATGGAGATGAAAGTGTGATCCGAGAAGCTTTTAGAAAGTTATCTATCGAGACCATGGAAATAAAAAGGTCAAATAAGATCCTAGGTCTTCGAATTTGTGAGTTGAAGGAAGATAATGATGAACTAAAAAGGGAAAAATGTGACTTGACCAACACCGTGTCTTGTCTGACGACACGTGTATCCCATCTCGAGGATGATCTTTAACAAGCACGGGAGGTCCAAGTCTCATTAGAGAACGCATCTGACAAGGTTGATAAGATGGTTCCCTATCCCATTTTTAATGATGATGAGTATGTCGGAAAAGTTCATAACGGTGCATTCACTACTTTTAATGCGCCCGAGCCTATCTCCACTTTGGTGAGTGAATCTCATGAGTGCCAGTCTAGGAAAGCTCATCCCAAAATTCTTGAAAAATTAATTCCTAGACCGATTTATGTTTGCTCCCACTACAAGAAGCGAGGACATCTTAGGGAGTTTTGTTCTAAGTTGGGGTTTGTGCCACATCATACCACTTGACATGTTCACGCACATACACCCACTCATGATACTTTGCTTGCACATATTGATAGAGAGTTTGCTCATATTCGCGAACAAGTAAAGTTTTTTATCAAGACTACACATGATCTAATGGAGTTGGTTCAAAAGATGTCACCATCTTTGGAAAACTCCATCGCACTTCCCGGTTGGGGTCTTGACATGGTTGCTAGCATAGGGTGATTTTCATGATGTCTCTTTGGCCTATTGCTAGCATGTATCACTAGTTTTTGTTAGTTTTGCTTTTTATATTTTTTTCAAAAAATCCAAAAAGATTTTCTTTTTATAAAAAGTTTCGAAAGCACAAAAAGATTTTATTTTGATAAAATTTTGAAAAATCCAAAAAGTTTTTTTTTTGTTTACACCTTTTTGGATGAGCATTTAAGATAGCCGAGTCACAATTTCACTTCCATTATCCATGTGATTGTTTGATAGTGATTTGAGACGCTACATCATTGCATCCATGTGCTTTACATTGTTTAGAGTCCTTGAGATGTGATTTGTGATATCTTTCTACATGTTTGGCTCCTATCTCCTTTATTGCACACATACATGACTTTATTTGATTATTGCACTTGTCTATCTCATATTGTCTTGAGTATTTCCATCTCAATTTGTATATACAACATACAATATGCGATAAAACTTGACAAGATTGGAATCCATGTCAAAACCATTTGGTGAGATTGTGTGGTATTTTATCAACAGTGAAGGGCTACGAAAGGTACTTATCTATCCTTTGCGATTAAGCCTCCGTTTAAATTGGATCCAAAAAATTAAGGAATTTTATTATCCGGGGTCCAAGAGGTTAAAAGAGCCCAAAAAATTAAATGGCAATAAAAAGCAATATATGCCAAATATGGGCCATTAGGTTTCACCATCAATTCTCCAATGTTTGAGAATTTAGATCACCTCTATTCAAAATATAAATCTGAGGGAGTTTGGTTGAAGAATTTATACGGGTTTGCACTTCCTTGAAAGTCCTGAAAAAGCATTAAATCGTTTTGGACGTTATTGGTGTGAAAATCACTTTGAGCTTTGATTTGTTGATATGATTGAGTCAATGTCTCATATTTCCATCTTTTTACTCCTAAGGAAGGTGTTGAGTTTATTCGTTAGGAGTATCCGATATTCATCGCGCACATATGTTATGTTTGTATGCATTGATTTTCCTATCGAATTTGATCACACCCCTACATTTCCGCTATCAGCGACTTGGTTGTTTTTGTGTTTGTTCATGGTGTGATTCTTTGTTGTATATTATGTGCAAAAAAAATTTTGAAAAATTCAAAAATTGAATTTCGTTACCTTGGGACATTCTCCAATTGCTTTATTTATGCTTCTCATATCTGTCTATTTAGGGACATCATAAAAAGGGGGAGAAGAATTATGGGGGAGAATTTTTTGGTGTTTGGTTGATTTATCAATGATTTGCTTAAGCTTAATTGCTCATTGATTTTTGCATATAATTATATTTCAAACTATTGCTTGTCACGGGTATTTGCTTTATCTCATGTGTGTAGGTACAAAATTGATCCTTATTGGATTGCACACCCTGATGAGAAAAGCTTTGAGAGGTTCTGAAAAGTTGAAGCTTTGAAGATGTTGAAGTTTGATTGACGACATGTCAGCTAGTATTCTCAGTTTGAGGGTTTAATGGGGATATTAACTTGTATGTCATTTGCTTTATTGAGATAGCATAATTCAGAAGACCTAGGATCTTATTTGACCTTTTTGTTTCCATGGTCTCGATAGACAACTTTTTAAAAGCTTCTCAGATCGCACTCTCATCTCCATTCTCATCCTCACTATCGCTTAGGGTAGTGGGCATGGAAACTTCCTTTCCCTCTCTTATAAGTCTAGTGGGACACTCAAATGCCTTTTGCCCTTTCCCCTTGAACTCAAAACAAATTATCTTCTCAAGTTTTTCTTTTCTCCCCTTTTTATTCTCACAACAACTCTTTCTCTCTCCAAACTGTCTCTCTCTCTCAAAACTGATTTTATCTCTCAACACAGGCAAACTCTCTCTCTCTCTCTCTCTCAAGGTAGTGCAGGTGGAGGACTCTCTCTCTCTTTATCTCTCTCTCTCTCTCTCTTCCTAAATATCCCTCTAAAGCGGTGATCCGAAGAACTAACGCTTTGTTACGCTTTTTGGTTTTAAATGACTCAGAATATAACTCAGCGTAGGTGCGTTGGAGATCACTCTCGCTCTCACTTACATCATCCTCCCCCTCACTCTCTTCGTTCTCACTGTCAAGGTGTCCCTGTGAAGCATCATCCTCATCGTCGTGAGGAGCACTAGAGTTACTCACATGACTAGACATGAATGCGGTGAAGTTACACTCATGCGGTGACTCGTCTCCAGAATCCACCTACTCAACCTCACTGTCGTCACTAAGGGTAGCATTAATTACAGCTTTGCCCTTTTCTTTTGTAACTCTGTTCCGCCTAGTAGCACACTCAAAAGCTCAATGACCCTTACCGTCGCACTCATAGCATCTCTCACTGTCTTTCTTAGGAGTGTCTTTAAAATCTTTTTCATTTTTATTTTCAAACTTATTTTTCTCAAAACTTTTTTTATCTTTGAAATTTCCATTTTGCTTGAAATTGAGAATTTTCTTTAAATTTTTAGCAAACAAAGCCAAATCATCTAAATCAAGGTCACACTCAGAATCAGACGTTTCTATCTCCTTTTTTCTAGATGACTATTGACTTGTATGTCATTTGCTTTATTGAGATAGCATAATTCGGATTTTTTATGTATGTACCGGCATAGACATAGGGGGAGATTTGTAAGGACATAATTTTATAAATGTCCGGGGTAGAATCTATGAATTTTCTATTTGTCCTAAATCACAGCTTGTATGTCTGATACCGCTACATTCGGCACGTCAACACGATCATCCTCGACGGCCTTGATCCGAATCCATGCATCCACCATCTTCACACGTGCATCATGCTATATGCGACGTGCTGCTCAACTCATTCCCATGACTCCACTACGCATTTTTGGTAAAATGATTTATTGGAGTTGTTTATATTTGCATAAATATTTGGGAATTTTTTAGAAAATATTTTTTGAAGTCGGAATTATTTTTTATCAAAAGCAGAAATTTTTCTAAGTGTAGAAGCGGACTGCCTCGATCGACGACCTTGTTCAAACGACATAGCACTGTCGTTCGAGCGAGATAAGCATCTCGCGCGATATCGTTCGAATGACATATGTCCTTCGTTCGAGCGAGATGCCTATCTCGTTCGAGCGCCGCCGCCGCCTCGATTTTCGTATAAATACCTGTGTGCATTTTACACGATTTCCAAGTCTTTTTCGCACAAGTTTCTGCATTTTCACAGCCCAAAAAATAGACTTCACCTTTTAAGGCTTTATAACTTGTTTATTCACATAACCACTCCCATATATGTATGTGAATCTTTAAACCTTCAAGAGGATCGTTTTCTACTCATCTGGAGTACTTTGTGGAGAAGTCATCTTCTTCTCTACTCCTGTCCACCTGGAGTTCTTGCTGGAGATTCCATCCGACGACATCGAAACCGACACCCAAGGGTATTTTGTATGTCATTCTTATTTTCATTGTAATCCGTGTAACCGTTACTTTACAAATTATAGTGAAAATAAAAGGTTTTGCCCCTTTGGGGGATTTTTCCTCACTTGTGTGTTTTATTTGTGATTGACTGTTCTTGCATGATCATATTGATTTCAATCACACCTAGATGCATGTTTTAGGATTTAATTGAAAAACTGAGTTTAATTAAATAATCTCTTTATTTGAACGCACGCGCACTCTTCACACATCTCTAGATGCGGCCTCATCGTATGCTATCACTACAATAACTTCTTCCGGAGAATAGGATCCCAACTGCCTGCTGAGTCCCTCAACAGGATCGTATACTTCTTCCCCTCGTTCTTCTGCCCCCTCAATCTTGCCATCCAAATGGAGTTGAGATAATTCGAAGGTTCATTCTTCTAAATGCCTTTCGAAGTCATCATCGACAGATTCGTCGACATCACTTCCCTCGAGCCACTGTCCCATCGTCAATCGTTTAGCCTCCTTATCAAAAGCGCTAGCCATATGGGCCCCATAAGGTGGCAGAGGGTTATTATTTACATTAGTTTATGGCAATACGATGTCCCCATTCTTTACATGATGGTCAATCAACCTCCTGAGTGAGAAACCCACTTTGGTAAGATGGTTTACGCTATTATGTAGTGCGCAATAATGAGGATTCTCTCTGTCTTCTTGCATGAGTGGCACAGTTTGGACATTAACTGGCCTGCATACTTTATCACGAACCATGAGATCATAAAGGTTCAAGGCATGTTCCATTGTGCAAGGTAGCTCGGGGGGATCCTCTTCATCTTTGAACTTTCTTTTGTTGTTTCTGCCCCTTCTACCTCCTCGGTTGCCATTATTTCCTTCTTTACCCCCATCGTCCGCATAGTTGACCCTCGAAGATATTCCCCTCCCCGAGGTGATTATTGGTCTCATCAGTAAACTTTTCAAGGTGGGCGGGGGTACTATGGGTTTTACCACTAAGGCCATATTCCTTGTTGCTTTTAAAAATGCTGCAAACGTACTTTCTCTTGTTTTGTTAATCAAGTGACATATATACTCGGGTAGCAAACCCTATGCACACACTTGTAAAAGTTTATCTTCTCGCGTCTCCTGTTTCACATCCAAGGAGCGTTCCCGGAACCTCCTGATATAAGCCACGACATCCTCTCCCGACTTTTGTTTCTAACGCGCGACCTGGGTGAGTGTGAACTCATCCTCAGCCAAAAAGAACTTTTGTACGAACAATACATGCAATTCCTCCCAAGAGCTTACACTACCTAGTACCAAGTGGGAATACCACGTGTAGGTTTTCTCTGCCAGGGATTTCGAAAACCCCCTTAGCCTTAATTTTTTGTCATTGCAGTGGGCCCCCAGACTCTCAATGAACCTCTTTACATGCTCCTTGGGATTAGCACCTTTCCCAATGTACTTTTTAAAAATTGGAGGAATATAACCCACTGGGTAGGGTTCATTATTATATGTTTCTGGGTAGGGAGTACGGAATTCATCGTACACCGAGGAACTTTCTCCTTTAGAGACAGCTAAGAACTTAAGCAGCTCTTTCTTCATATCTTCTAAGCTGGCTAGTGAGGGACTAGCTAGCGGCGTCATTGTTACCACCGGGATCATTGAGGTTGGAACGTCTATCCCTTGATTTACTGTTATAGCTGGAGCAGCTAAAGTTACTCCTCCGTTCTGTAATGCAGACCCCGTTGTCACAGGTGGGACCGTGGTAGGATATGCACCTCCTGAGGGTGGTGAAACAGTGGGGAAGGCGCTGTTAGAAGTAGGCACTTCCACCCCTCAGGTAACAGTGGGAGTCGATATGGCCGCTGACATTGTAGTAAAGGAACTCAATCCCATGGGGGCTCCCAACATTTCTTGGGCTACCGGAGTTTTGATGAACTCCGTGAATAAAACCATTAGCCCTTGCATCTGCGCCCGACCTATTCCTCCATGCGCAACCATCATCTCAACGATACCAACACTGGGCGTGCTAGGCTCTGTCCTTGCTGTTCTCATCCCCTCGGGCAGCGCAGCGTTGTTTGCCTCTTCTTCACCCTATATGGCGTCGAAATCAATGACTCTAATGGTGTTATCCTCTAGCATCTTTTCAAAATAGAATACCTCCCCAGTACAGTCGCCAAATGTAAGAGGTGGGTTCTTCAAATACCGTTAGTATTAAGTGAGGCGTAACCCTTTATCAAGATCGGGATCAATATCGTTACGTGCACAATATAGACAATGGCCACATGTAAATCAGAGATAAAGAGATTCAATATTCAGGCTTGCATTAAAGATCATATTAACACAGGAGACATATGGAAAGCACAATAAACGAATAGGACCAGCAGGTGACATGGTCGGAGGGAAAAAGAACAAGCACTCCAGGCACAATAAAGGCAAGGCAGGAACTCCAAGCTCAATTAATGCCCAATGATGGATGCATTAAATGTGTATGGGAGTTAATGCTCTCGCTAGGGTTCTCTGGTATAAGGAAATTTGGGCAACAATTCTGAGCTCCGGATCATCTCTCCCTAATTTTTTTATTTTTGTCCATTTATATGGGAGAGAAGTTGCTCGAGTGAGCATGTCCTCGATCCCTCGGGTAGGATGCATTAAATGCACGAGATATTGCATTTAATGCATTGGATCTGATAGTTTTGGCGGGAAACCATTCTATTAGCTGGAAGTATTGTGGGCATTAATGAGGGACATGACTCGTCAGCTTGAGGCTTACTCTAGTGTGGCTAGATGGTCAGGTTTTGGTGAACTAAACCTTCCATTCTAAGGATAAAACCACTTGAGTTCAACATCCTTGAGTCCCTAAATGCCAGACGTTATGACGTCAGAAAGTGATTCAAACAGTGACTATTGTTAGGTATCCGGTCACATCAGTCAGGTAGGCTGGCACACAAGGATAAGTATTTAGGGAGATCGGGTAACTCGAGGGGGTTAACTCGAATAGGTAAGCAATGACTAGGCTCGAGTGACATTTGTCCTGGGTGAAGTTTTGCTCAAGTGTGCCAAAAGGGTTGGTAATAATTCCCAACGTTGCCTTGTTCTTAATCCTCCAAACCATGTCCCTGCAAAGTTCCCAAGAGGAGGTTGCTTGATAGAGCATGAAAGCTCTCTCATGCCCTGCCAGGCATGGTCCCTCGTGGGTACCAAACCGCCTCACTCAACATGTATATTCATAAGATAAAATACATAATACAACATTATATTTCTTATTACAAACTATTTTCATCCAAGTGACTTTGTTCTTCGAATTGAATCCTTCGAGCCAGGTTCGTTGGAGACTCTATGAGATAGGGTGCTGCGAGCAACTTGTTGTGAAGGGTCCTCGAGGTGGGTCCTGAAAACCACTTGTATGGAGGATCTTCAAAGTATGCTTGTAGGACATCCTTCTTTATGAACTATCAATATGCCTGGCTAAATTAATCACTCATCGGGGAGGACACCCTTCTAAGTTTACCCTTTTTAAATTTTCTATTGTCCCTTCTTAGTTTACCCTTATTAAATTTATTCATTGAAAAAGGTCTAAGTTTGTAGAAGTTGGATTAATGACCTATAAAATATGAAATGCGTTATAATTTAAGAATAAAAAATTTATACATAGGAAAACACAAAAAATGTTAGTTCTGACTTCCCGTATATATTTACACACTACAAAATTTTATTCTTTTGTTTCACTAATGAATATCTGCTTGAATAATGATTGTTATGAGTTGGAATTTGAGAATGATGAGGCGAACCTATTTGGATGGGATGGCTCCGAAATTTACACAAGCCAAATTAATTTTTTTTCTCAAATTGACTTTTTCTTAAACAAAATTAAATTAAAAAAAAACAAATTACCCAAATTAATTAAACACCAATTAAAACAATTTTATGATTAAAATAATTTTGTCTTTTAAACCTAAGCATGCATCTAGGTGTGAATTGCACGATAAAAACCACTACGCGCTATGTACGAGAAAAATCCAAATGAAAAAAATCTCGGATAACACAACCACAAAGTCCACTAAGTACGGAATTATAAAAAGAACGCGACAGAAGAGTTATATAATAACTCGATGACCTCATAATCCTTGACCCTCTCCGTTCCTTCAACCTCTGCTTAGTGACACGCAGGAGTCCACCCATGCCTCGAAGGCCATCGATAGGGCTCCGCAATTGTCACGCATACGGAGTCCACTGCATGTTAATCAACGAGCACGGAATCCTCTGGAAGAAACAATTCTCAATGATGTAGAGAATGATCACGGTGCCAAAAACTTGATCTCAAAACATATATATATACGTAGAATCTCGAATAAAAACTAATTGGGTGTAAAAATGAATTTTTTGTTTCTAAAGTTGAATCATGAATCATTAAGGAAAACTTTCTTGGACTTTTGGAAAGGTATTTTCTTGCAAAGGATGGAAAAAAGTCATGTTTAAAACTATTTTCCCACACTAGTTAAATGGATGGAAAAGGAAGAAGTGGGGGTGAGGAAAACTGCCCGAAAAATAGAATTTTTTTAAATTCGCGCCCGATCGTTCGAACGAGATACCATGCTCGTTCAAACGACATACCCCTTTTTGTTAGAACATGTATCTAAAGAGAAATTAAACGAGAATCCATTTATGTCAAGTTTTTCAAAAAAAATCCTCATTAGAAGGTCGTTCGAACGAGGGTACCAATCTCGTTTGAATGTCCTTCGAACGAGTTATCTAAGGAGATTCCAGAAAGACAGGAAAATGGTTCATTAGAAGTTTGACAGATCTCGTTCGAAGGAGGTACCCATTCTGTTTAGAACGAGGTACCCATTCTGGTTAGAACAACCTATCTAATAAGAAAATATCAAAGGCTAATTTTGACTTGTTTGAAGTTCCGTTTGATCCGGGATCTAATGACTTATAAAAAATATTTTATAATTATATTAAAAACATCTTAACATCCAATAATTAAATATCCAAGGTTCAACATAAAATATGCATTCATACCTGAGAGATCCTTGGACCGTTGGTGACGAAACATGGAATGAAACTCAACTTGGTGATGTATTATCTCTGGCTTGGCCGCTATGTCTTCAGCAAACATGTTATAGGCTTGAAAGGTCACAAACACAACTTTTACCCTATGACTCAAAGTGTATTGTCTGGAATTAAGCCAATACATACAAATTCACTCAATTAAAAAAATTTCCTTACAAATTGTCACACCCCGCTTAATTCTAGCGTCGGCCGCCACCCAAACTAAGTCGGGCGTGAGTCAATAAAATACCATTCTTAGCATGAGACAGATATGAGACATAAATAAATCAATTCTCAAGAAAAATAATTGAATCAAACTCAATTGATAACAACAACTGAACGATAAAAGATCCATCACAAGCTAAACTCCAAATAATAAACTAATCTTCAATTATATAAAACTGAATAAAATCCATACAACTTTGGAACCGAATGGCCCAATTAAAACCATAAACTGTGTCTCAAAGTACATACGAAGGAATGAAAAACTAAACTAAATCAACACGCATAAGGTAGAGCAACTCCAACTGCACCTCCAAGCAAATCCTCAAATAACTCTATGCAGCTTCTCCAATTACTAATTCCTGAAAAGTTAGTCAACGAATGAGGTCAGAGCCCCGAGCATGATTACACACTACTCACCTCAAATATGATCCTTGAATACAGACAGCAGCATTATACGCAATAAATATCACAATAGAATATTTAAATTTAACGAGATAATTAAACACGATAAATATAAATCACTAACTACCTGTAGAAATCCCCATTTAAAAAGGCACACCAATATGATTTTAAATTTTATTTAATTATCCCATTTGATTATAATTCTCACTTTTTATTATGAGGTCCTCCCGTCCCGGGTGGTAATACAACAAAGTGTCACACTTCCCCTTGTCAATAGCCAGCCGAATCTGTTTAAACTATCGATCCCCCGCAATATGACAAGGGGAAGTGTGACACTTTGGTGGATTACCACCCGTTAAATTGTCGATCCCCCGTAATATGACAACGTTCCAACTCTATACACGACATAAATCGCCCAAGATGACCCGTTTAAACTCTCGGTCACTGACATATCATGTCGCCACCAATTTTAATACCCAGTTTTATCCTTAGGAATTAATTCACAATTTCTCAATTTATAAATTACCCCACCCTTTTAATCGATGTGAGATCCTCAAAATGCCCCTTAGTCCCATACCTAAGGGTTCCCAAGTTATAAATACGTCCTACCCTATGTATAGGATGAATTTCTAACATACACCTCCACTTAGTCTCATACCTAGGCTAGCGTAACGACAATAAAGTGACAAAAATAAGCCCACCCCCGATTTGATAAAAACGCGATAATCTACCCTCACCAGTCCCATACCTAGAAGGTGTAAATCATAAAAATATATGGAGAGCAATAATACCCAGCAACCTGTCGTCACAATGGTATTTTAATAAAATCAACAAGTCACATAAATAAGCAGAATTAATCAATGTACCAAACTACGCATGATAGCCCAATTAAATTAAATCTTAAATTTAATTATCACATCGTCAAAAAAACTCAATTAATCTAATTTAATTATTTAAATTAAATACACCGAGATTACATCATTAACACATCATATTTACAGTTTCATTATCTTAACATAAATCACGTGAGTTATCTACCCCAAATCAATTAATTCAAGACTAGGGTTTTTCTACATGCAACCTACACCAACAAAACCCAAAATCCACTCATGAATCCTACATACCCAAGAGTTATGAATATTAATCATATTGAAGGATTTCATAACAACATCCCCAAGTTATATCTGTCCACTTTCTCTAATTAGATTGCTAATTGATTTTAAGAAAACATTACATTAAGGTTTAAACAACCCTTGAAACGCATAATACTAAAGGAAAGGAATAGAGTATTCATGCATGTGATTAGTTGGATGAAAATCTGAATAGAAGGTTGAACTCCTCTTGATAAAACACTAATAGACTCTTCAAAACTTGTGAAAAGTATGGGCTAGAGGTTGAAGATGAGAGAATTGTGCTTTGGAAAAGCTTTATGGAGAAAGTTTGGGAGAAAAGTGATTTTTGATGTCCCAGCCCCGTATCAGTTTAGTATATAAAGGGTTTAAGAGTTAAAACACAATTAGGAGACTCCCATCCATCAACCGCCTTTATTGTTCGAACGACGTACAGCGTCATTCAAACGAGAAGTTTATGTCTTTCGAACGACATACGATGTCGTTTGAACGACCAAACCTTTTAAAATCCGAATTGTAAATCTCAAAAATATTCTTAAAAACGTACCAGCCAGTTAATTTAAATAAAAACATTGTAACCTTTTTATAAAAGACCCGAATTAATTCCCAATTGAAAATTTATTAATAAAACCAAGTTAAATTCTTTAAAGGCCATTAAATACAAAATTTTATTTCACTCCAAATTAATTAAAGTCGATTAATTAAAATTCGGGGTGTTACACAAATCTCCCCCTTTGACTACTCCGGGACAAAATAAAAAATAAAAAATACCTATGGGATGTGAAGCTCATCTAAAAGACTCAATCCCAACACAAAAGAAAAAAATACATACATTTGGCCAACACATACTCTGAACAGCTTTTCTTGCATTAAAACTTTTCCATATAATTGCAAAGATAAAAAATTAAACACACCATAAATGCATAGAGAATATAACAATGTAAATGTACATACCCCCCCGCCCCCACCCCACCCTTTGTCTAGCAATATCTACCTAAGTAAGGATGTCTCCCCCTAAGTAAAAGATCTCCCCCAAATGAAAAGAGTTAGCACTACACCAAAAACAGGAAACTGGCACGGTTTAAATCCGTGCCAGAGGCAATCTAGCACGGTTCAAAACCGTGCCAGAATCAGGCGTGCCAGATTTTCTGGCGCGGTTTAAAACCGTGCTAGATTTTCCAATCTGGCACGCTTTTAAACTGTGCCAGTTTTTTAATCTGGCACGCTTTTGGCACGCTTTTAAACAGTGCCAGATGTTAAATCTGGCACGCTTTTGGCACACGCCAAAACCGTGCCAAATTATCTATTTTCTGGAACGCTTTTGGCACAGTTATAAAGCGTGCCAGATTGTTTTATAAGCGTTCTCATTTTTATGCATTGTCACGGTTTTGGCACGGTTTAAAACCGTGCCAGATTTTTCAGTTGATTAAAAAAAAAATAGGAACCAAATCTGGAAAATCTACAAATTCCAAATTCGGTAGGAAAAATATTTATTATTTGCAAAAACAAAATCAAGAAAATTCATAAATTATGAATATCGCAGGTTGTTGATAAACTAATGTGCATACAAACTTCAAAAAATTACAAGAGATAATACCAATATAAACCAACATATGACCATAAAAGTCGACAATAACTTCAAAAAATTACAAAAGTTAATAGTTCTCATATCAAAAAAAAATTGGACAGAGTTTCCTCTATTTTTTTAGCATTCCAAAACTTGCTAATATAAAATATGCCCATATAAAGCATGCACGGCCATAAAAGTCAACAATAAAACTACTATAGCCAGCACGACCATAAAAATAAACCATAAAACTACGGAAGCCTGCTCGGCCATAACAAAAAAAATAGAATCTTGAATATTAACGACACGAAATACACAATCCCCCTGTTGTAAAGCATTGACTTCTTCGTGCGTTCCAAGTGGATAAAAGCTAACGATTTAATGTCATCCTACAAAAAAAATAAGACACAAAAAAGATACAATATTAGTAACCAAGTCATTTTTAAAAAAATATTCAAGCAAAAAAATTGCATATACAAGAAGAAAAATTGCATATACGCCTACGCGGTCAGTTCCTACAAGTTACATTGATCCCGTGCGAAGTGTTTGTGCCTCCTACGGGGTCGTTTGGGGGCTGGTTCGGGTTTTCACCCCTTAACGGCCTGTTTTCAAGTCTAAGTGTGATTTTTGCAAATTATTGTCATATTTTCAAACCGGGAGTCCCGGGACTACGCGATCAGTTCCTACAAGTTACATTGGTCCCGTTCGAGGTGTTCGTGCCTCCTACGGGGTCGTTTGGGGGCTGGTTCGGGTTTTCACCCCTTAACGGCCTGTTTTCAAGTCTAAGTGTGATTTTTGCAAATTATCGTCATACTCTCATACCGAGAGTCCCGGGACTACGCGTTCAGTTCCTATAAGTTACATTGGTCCCCTACGAGGTGTTCGTGCCTCCTACGGGGTCGTTTGGGGGTTGGTTCAGGTTTTCACCCCTTAACGGCCTGTTTTCAACTCTAAGTGTGATTTTTGCAAATTCGGGTCATACTCTCAAACCGAGAGTCCCGGAACTACGCGGTCAGTTGCTACAAGTTACATTGGTCCCGTGTGAGGTGTTCGTGCCTCCTACGGGGTCGATTGGGGGCTGGTTCGGGTTTTCATCCCTTAACGGCCTGTTTTCATGTTTAAGTGTGATTTTTGCAAATTCAGGTCATACTCTCAAACCGGGAGACCCGGGACTATGCGGTCAGTTGCTACGAGTTACATTGGTCCCGTGCGAGGTGTTCGTGCCTCCTACGGGGTCGTTTAACGGCTGATTTTGGTTTTCACCCCTTAACGGCCTGTTTTCAAGTCTAAGTGTGATTTTTGCAAATTATCGTCATACTCTCAAACCGGGAGTCCCGGGAGTACGCGGTCAGTCACTACAAGTTACATTGGTCCCGTGCGAGGTGTTCGTGCCTCCTACGAGATCGTTTGGGGGCTGGTTGGGGTTTTCACCCCTTAACGGCTTGTTTTCAAGTCTAAGTGTGATTTTTACAAATTATCGTCATACTCTCAAACCGGGAGACTCGGGACTACGCGGTCAGTTCCTACAAGTTACACTGGTCCCGTGCGAGGTGTTCGTGCCTCCTACGGGGTCGTTTGGGGGCTGGTTCGGGTTTTCACCCCTTAACGGCCTGTTTTCAAGTCTAAGTGTGATTTTTGCAAATTATCGTCATACTCTCAAACCGGGAGTCCAGGGACTATGCGGTCAGTTCCTACGAGTTACATTGGTCCCGTGCGAGGTGTTCGTGCCTCTTGCGGGGTCGTTTGGCGGCTGGTTCGGGTTTTCACCCCTTAACGGCCTGTTTTCAAGTCTAAGTGTGATTTTTGCAAATTATCGTCATACTCTCATACCGGGAGTCCCGAGACTACGCGGTCAGTTCCTACAAGTTACATTGGTCCCCTACGAGATGTTCGTGCCTCCTACGGGGTCGTTTGGGGGCTGGTTCGGGTTTTCACCCCTTAACGGCCTGTTTTCAACTCTAAGTGTTATTTTTGCAAATTCGGGTCATACTCTCAAACCGAGAGTACCGGGACTACGCGGTCAGTTGCTAAAGTTACATTGGTCCCGTGTGAGGTGTTCGTGCCTCCTACGGGGTCGTTTGGGGGCTGGTTCAGGTTTTCACCCCTTAACGGCCTGTTTTCATGTCTAAGTGTGATTTTTGCAAATTCGGGTCATACTTTCATACCGGGCGTCTTGGGACTACGCGGTCAGTTGCTACAAGTTACATTGGTCCCGTGCGAGGTGTTCGTGCCTCCTACGGGGTCGTTTGGGGGCTGGTTCGGGTTTTCACCACTTAACGGCCTGTTTTCAAGTCTAAGTTTGATTTTTGTAAATTATCGTCATACTCTCAAACCGGAAGACCCGGGACTACGCGGTCAGTTCCTACGAGTTACATTGGTCCCGTGCGAGGTGTTCGTGCCTCCTACGGGGTCGTTTGGGGGTTGGTTCGGGTTTTCAAACCTTAACGGCCTGTTTTCAAGTCTAAGTGTGATTTTTGCAAATTCGGGTCATACTCTCAAACCGAGAGTCCCGGGACTACGCGGTCAGTTCCTACGAGTTACATTGGTCCCGTACGAGGTGTTCGTGCCTCCTACGGGGTCGTTTGGGGGCTGGTTCGGGTTTTCACCTCTTAACGGCCTGTTTTCAAGTCTAAGTGTGATTTTTGCAAATTATCGTCATACTCTCAAACCGGGAGACCCGGGACTACGCGGTCAGTTCCTACGAGTTACATTGGTCCCGTGCGAGGTGTTCGTGCTTCTTACAGGGTCGTTTGGGGGCTGGTTCGGGTTTTCACCCCTTAACGGCCTGTTTTCAAGTCTAAGTGTGATTTTTGCAAATTATCGTCATACTCTCAAACCGGAAGACCCGGGACTACGCGGTCAGTTCCTTCAAGTTAAATTGGTCCCGTGCGAGGTGTTCGTGCCTCCAACGGGGTCGTTTGGGGGCTAGTTCAGGTTTTCACCCCTTAACAGCCTGTTTTCAAGTCTAAGTGTGATTTTTGCAAATTATCGTCATACTCTCAAACCGGGAGACCCGGGACTACGCGGTCAGTTCCAACGAGTTACATTGGTCCCGTGCGAGGTGTTCGTGCTTCTTACAGGGTCGTTTGGGGGCTGGTTCGGGTTTTCACCCCTTAACGGCCTGTTTTCAACTCTAAGTGTGATTTTTGCAAATTCGGGTCATACTCTCAAACCGAGAGTCCCGGGACTATGCGGTCAGTTGCTACAAGTTACATTGGTCCCGTGTGAGGTGTTCGTGCCTCCTACGGGGTCGTTTGGGGGCTGGTTCAGGTTTTCACCCCTTAATGGCCTGTTTTCATGTCTAAGTGTGATTTTTGCAAATTCGGGTCATACTCTCATACCAGGAGTCCCGGGACTACGCGGTCAGTTGCTACAAGTTATATTGGTCCCGTGCGAGGTGTTCGTGCCTCCTACGGGGTCGTTTGGGGGCTGGTTTTGGTTTTCACCCCTTAACGGCCTGTTTTCAAGTCTAAGTGTGATTTTTGCAAATTATCGTCATACTCTCAAACCGTAAGACCCGGGACTACGCGATCAGTTCCTACGAGTTACATTGATCCCGTGCGAGGTGTTCGTGCCTCCTACGGGTTGTTTGGGGGCTGGTTCGGGTTTTCACCCCCTTAACGGCCTGTTTTCAAGTCTAAGTGTGATTTTTGCAAATTATCGTCATATTCTCAAACCGCGAGTCCCGGGACTACGCGATCAGTTCATACAAGTTACATTGGTCCCGTGCGAGGTGTTCGTGCCTCCTACGGGGTCGTTCGGGGGCTGGTTCGGGTTTTCACCCCTTAACGGCCTGTTTTCAAGTCTAAGTGTGATTTTTGCAAATTATCGTCATACTCTCATACCGGGAGTCCCGGGACTACGCGGTCAGTTCCTACAATTTACATTGGTCCCCTACGAGGTGTTCATGCCTCCTACGGGGTTGTTTGGGGGTTGGTTCGGGTTTTCACCCCTTAACGGCCTGTTTTCAACTCTAAGTGTGATTTTTGGAAATTCGGGTCATACTCTCAAACCGAGAGTCCCGGGACTACGCGGTTAGTTTCTACAAGTTACATTGGTCCCGTGTGAGGTGTTCGTGCCTCCTACGAGGTCGTTTGGGGGCTAGTTCGGGTTTTCACCCCTTAACGGCCTGTTTTCATGTCTAAGTGTGATTTTTGCAAATTCGGGTCATACTCTCAAACCGGGAGACCCGGGACTACGCGGTCAGTTTCTACAAGTTACATTGGTCCCGTGCGAGGTGTTCGTGCCTCCTACGGGGTCGTTTGGGGGCTGGTTTTGGTTTTCACCCCTTAACGGCCTGTTTTCAAGTCTAAGTGTGATTTTTGCAAATTATCGTCATACTCTCAAATCGGAAGTCTCGGGACTACGCGGTCAAGTCTTACAAGTTACATTGGTCCCGTGCGAGGTGTCCATGCCCCCTACGGGGTCGTTTGGGGGCTGTTTTAGGTTTTCACCCCTTAACGGCCTGTTTTCAAGTCTAAGTGTGATTTTTGCAAATTATCGCCATACTCTCAAACCGGGAGTCCCGGGAGTACGCGGTCAGTCCCTACAAGTTACATTGGTCCCGTGCGAGGTGTTCGTGCCTCCTACGAGATCGTTTGGGGGCTGGTTGGGGTTTTCATCCCTTAACGACCTGTTTTCAAGTCTACATGTGATTTTTGCAAATAATACTAAAGGAAAACATATAATTAAGTGTTTAGGCGATACTTAAAACACATAATACTAAAGGAAAGAAATAGAGTATTCATGTCTAAGATTAAGTTGAAGAAAAACTGGTAGCATGGTTGGATTCCTCTCGAAAAAATAGCAAAGAAGTGTTCTTTAACAAACTTGATTAAACTCCAATTAAGCCTCCCAAAACTTGTGACAAAAACTTGATTATGTTGGAGGTTGATGATTATGGTTGATAGAAAAAATATTTGAAAGTGTTCTCTAGTGAAAAAATTGAGAAAAAATGATTATGAGAAGTCCCCCTACGGATTATTAAGGTTATATACAAATTAGGAATCTTAATCCCACTCTAACACTACAAATAGAATCACCGAACCGCCTCAAATAAGGCATAGTCGATCGATCGATCCATCAGGTATGCGACCACTATCATTCACCTTCATTTAATACCATTTAACTAAAAATCAAATTTTCCATCAGTCACGGCCTAAATCCGTGACAATTTTTTTTTAAGGCAAAATTTAAAACTCTCATAAAAACTTCATTTTAAATCCGATTTCAATTCCGCTTGAAGTTTTATTCTTCTAAAATCATAACCAACATATTTAACCAATAAAAAATTTTAAATCCAAAAATTGATTTTTCTCGAATATTCCCCAATTTGAGAACGTGTGTAATATTGATTTAAATTAAATTCGCAAGTTTCCAAGAACCCTTATTTAATTAGCGTCTACTTTTAAACCAAATAAAATCAACCCTTAAACATGCATCTAAATCAACCCATCAAATATAAAGCATGCGACACAAAGTTAAGGAAAAATCCCCGAAGGGCAAAACTTTTTATTTTTAGAACTTTAAAGAATTTACAAGACCATTGACTTACATACAACGTGATAATAGCCCACAAGTGTAACGCACGGTGTCTTCGGTAAACCTTCAAAGCAACGGCTAGAAACAGTGTGACACAGAAATACCCTCAGGTGTCGGTTCCTATGTCGGAGGCTGGAAGTTTCCCTTTCCAAGAGGGCAGCAATGAAGAAGAGAACGGCTTCTCCACAAGGGTTGAACAAACTCAAAGTTGTGTTCTTGGGTTACCAAAAAGATTCACAAAGGATTGGAAGAATTGTGTGAATCAAAACATGAGTCTTGGGACTCAAAAATATGAAGACTAGAGGTATTTGGACTCTCAAATTCGTCTTTCAAAGTCTTGCAAAACAAATCCCCCGAAGTTGGTATTTATAGGAAAAAATATGAAGAGTCCCATGTTCTTAAAACTCTAAAATTCTATCCAGCGTACAAAAAAAATAGCATTCTTTAAGGAATTTTCTCTATCTTCAAAAGGTCATAACTCCTTCACCGTAGCTCGGATTGAGGTGCCGTTTTTTCCAGTATCTTAGTTGCGGCGAGCTCTTCAACTTTCCAGTTCATCAGAACTCCTAACTATGGATGTGAAATTACGAAAATGCCCTTGAACACTCCTATCGTGCCTTTTTTCACTGTTTTGACTTCCCTTGCGTACCACTTGCATTAAGTCCCTAAAATCTTGGACCGTGAAGTCGTTGAGGCAGATGTGGGATATATTAATGGAGATGTTGAATGCTTGATTCTCGGAATTCGGATTAAGGCCGTCGAGTGACATCTTGAGGTGACGTGCCAAATGTAGCGGCGTACGACATATATAAATGTAACATGTTGGACATGAGAAAAATGTCCTTACATAATTAATTAATTAAATTAAATAATAAAAACACGGGGTGGTACATACTTCCCCATTAGCAAAGAATTTCGTCCTCGAAATTAGACGAAGCATACACATCAACGCGTAAATCTCGCAAAAAGAAAATAAGGCTCACATATGCCTACCCATAGAATGTCATAATTGGACGTCCATACACCTAATCCTACGCACACCTACCCCATAAATAACAAAATAATGTATATATTGCCTATATGCATACGCATAACTATGAAAATAACGGCGTACCACACGCTCTCACAAATCCCCCACTCGATCATATATCCGAAAGTCATTAAAATGCTAATGTCCTCAAATTAAATCTCAATGCCAAAAATTGATACATACGATACCTAACATCTATACTAAAATCTCCAAAATAATTTTCGTCTCCATAATCCATTCTAAGGATCCTCACATCAAGCTTACTAATTCTAAACTCAATGCCTACAACGTCCTTAACTCAAAACTTAACTTCTCCAAGAAACACATCTAACACGTATGCATAAACTCTATACCTTAAGGAGTACGAATCAACAAAGTGAATCAAAGACCGGCAACGCGGAAGCTAAACAGACTCACTATCTACGAGACCTAAGACCATGCTCTGATACCATCTATCGCATCCCGCTAAATCCGACAGACGGGGTGGCCAGCCACCGCCGACGAACTACGTCATGCGTGAACTAAATAAATACCATTCTTAGCATGAGACATATATGAGACATAAATGTAATACCCCGTATTTTTATGATATTTATTTATGGGATTAATTGAATTAAATGTGTATTAATTGGAAATTAATCCGGATAAAAATACTAGCGAGATGCGAGTTGGTATTTGATTTTAATGAGTATATATGGCTATATATGAATATTGAATTATGAAATTTGTCGTGAGATTGAAATATGGCAATTTGGAAATTTTGGTTGGGACGCGTGTGACAGTCGCGTCAGGAATATAATTAGTTTAATTAAAGAGTGAATTTTATTTCTATTAGCTGTATGGTCGTTTTGAGTGCGCCAACGCGTCCGGAAGGGTCGAAATAGTCAGAAAACACTAGCCGGGAGTTTAGTTTGGGTCCCGGGGCATTTTTAGGCCATACCGGCAACGTATAAGGGTAGTTTGGTAATTTTGGAATTAAAATCTGACTTAACCTTTACCCACTAAACCCACTAACTACACTAATTGACTTAATGGGCTACGGGAGTTATTGGAAATAGGTTTAGGGTTTCCTAAGACAACCTCTAGCCACCATTGTCATCTTTAGAGAAGAAGTTGTAGAGAGAGAGAGAGGAGAAATTCTGCACAGAGAGAGAGAACAATTCAATCTTCAACATCAAATTCAGAGATACATCAGAGGCAAGTGGTTTAATTATGTTAATTGCATTGAATGTTTCTTCCATGATTAGACATTTCTGAAAATTTCATTGTTTTTGGGAGATTGATGAAAACCCATTAAATTGGAATTAGAAACTTACATTTTGATGAGGAATCGCATGTAGAATTGTATTTAGGTGATTATTCTGATGATAATATATCTTGTATGAAACAAAAACGGATTTAATTATGATCATTGATGATCTTAAAAATTTCTAGGGTTCATGTTCTTGAGATTGGGGAAAAATGTAGAGACTTGATAATTGGGTGATGATTAGGACGAATTAACCCCATAAACATGTTAATATATGACCTAAGTATGTTTAGGAATGATGAGAAACCTTGAAAAATTGTTGGATTGATGTTTGAATGTGATTAGAGGTGAAGAAAAGTTGGGAAAACGTAATAGGAATTTTCTGGGCTCAAACTGTCACCTTGTTAGAAGACCTGCCCAGGTCGTTCGAACGAGCTCGTTCGAACGAGATTCTAACGAGTTGATAGTTTGCCTTCTAACGAGAGGGATGTTCATTCGATGTCTTTTGTTCAAACGAGATCTCGTTAGATGCCCAGTTCGTTCGAACGAACTCTCGTTCGAACCAGCCTCGTTCGAACGAGACTTCTAACGAGAGGACAGTTTGGCCTTTTTGGCCTGATTTGATTTCGAGTGTTCCGTAACCTTATTGAATGGTAGAGTTGACATTTCCTTGACGACTAATTGACATAGTTGGGACATTTGGGATATATTGGGTAGTAAGATATAGAAGTGTGGTTTGAACCAAATGATATTTATGGGTTAGAACATGAGTACAAATTACGACGTGAGGATATTGGGTGACGTATAAACCGGGGACAAGCGTGTGGGTATAAGAACGAGAATTATACCACTAAAATAAATATGGTAATAGCTAAGATGTGTGCATGCTTAGTATATATGATTTGATGTGTATGACATACCTACCATACTTGCTATCACGGGAGGTTTGCGTTCGTTTAGGGTCATCTAATCTTTGTGTGCCTACGGGGGGATATAGATTGGTACCTCGAGAACATAGGTCAGAGAAGGGCTTATTGGGATGTTAATAAGTCTGTTGATCGTGGGATCATAGGTATGTGCGTGACCCATGTGATGTGACTGTGTTCGCCTCCATTGTTTGTGATTGTTGTTATCTGAGAACGATTCCTGAGAGATTCGGAATGCGTGATCCTTATGTACGTGATGTACCGAGATGGATAGCAGAGTATGTGTGCACCGCAGCTTAGTTTCGGGGTGCTTGTATTGTATATTTATGACGCGAATAATATACACTTAAATTAATGTGAACTTTCATGTTGGTATTGTGAGTATAAATACGATAACTCTTTGAGTAACTATAAAGGGATAACCTTAAATGAATTGTATTGCTAATAATTGAGAATCTGAGTTTAAGTAAAGCCCTCTACTTAATTGATGACGTTAGAATGTACAATGAGAACCGAGTAGAAAGGATAGAACTCATGTCAGTTTAGTTTGATATAAATATCACTTAGATGGGTGTTATTCGTTAGGGGTGCACAATTAGTTGAGAGGTAGGACGAATTAACCCCATAAACATGTTAATATATGACCTAAGTATGTTTAGGAATGATGAGAAACCTTGAAAAATTGTTGGATTGATGTTTGAATGTGATTAGAGGTGAAGAAAAGTTGGGAAAACGTAATAGGAATTTTCTGGGCTCAAACTGTCACCTCGTTAGAAGACCTGCCCAGGTCGTTCGAACGAGCTCGTTCGAACGAGATTCTAACGAGTTGATAGTTTGCCTTCTAACGAGAGGGATGTTCGTTCGATGTCTTTCGTTCAAACGAGATCTCGTTAGATGCCCAGTTCGTTCGAACGAACTCTCGTTCGAACCAGCCTCGTTCGAACGAGACTTCTAACGAGAGGACAGTTTGGCCTTTTTGGCCTGATTTGATTTCGAGTGTTCCGTAACCTTATTGAATGGTAGAGTTGACATTTCCTTGATGACTAATTGACATAGTTGGGACATTTGGGATATATTGGGTAGTAAGATATAGAAGTGTGGTTTGAACCAAATGATATTTATGGGTTAGAACATGAGTACAAATTACGACGTGAGGATATTGGGTGACGTATAAACCGGGGACAAGCGTGTGGGTATAAGAACGAGAATTATACCACTAAAATAAATATGGTAATAGCTAAGATGTGTGCATGCTTAGTATATATGATTTGATGTGTATGACATACCTACCATACTTGCTATCACGGGAGGTTTGCGTTCGTTTAGGGTCATCTAATCTTTGTGTGCCTACGGGGGGATATAGATTGGTACCTCGAGAACATAGGTCAGAGAAGGGCTTATTGGGATGTTAATAAGTCTGTTGATCATGGGAGCGTAGGTATGTGCGTGACCCATGTGATGTGACTGTGTTCGCCTCCATTGTTTGTGATTGTTGTTATCTGAGAACGATTCCTGAGAGATTCGGAATGCGTGATCCTTATGTACATGATGTACCGGGATGGATAGCAGAGTATGTGTGCACCGCAGCTTAGTTTCGGGGTGCTTGTATTGTATATTTATGACACGAATAATATACACTTAAATTAATGTGAACTTTCATGTTGGTATTGTGAGTATAAATACGATAACTCTTTGAGTAACTATAAAGGGATAACCTGAAATGAATTGTATTGCTAATAATTGAGAATCTGAGTTTAAGTAAAGCCCTCTACTTAATTGATGACTTTATAATGTACAATGAGAACCGAGTAGAAAGGATAGAACTCATGTCAGTTTAGTTTGATATAAATATCACTTAGATGGGTGTTATTCGTTAGGGGTGCACAATTAGTTGAGAGGTAAGTATTTCATGCGAGTGCACGTCCTAACATGTATTTTTCATTCATTGTGTTTATGTTATTAAAACACTTGCTGTTTTTAAAATAATCTCCACTTTCGGGCTTTGACCCATTTGCTTTCAAATCTATTTTTTTGTAAAAACCATTTTTAGGTGCCCAGCCACAAGGACACCATGCTTAGGATCCTCATTCAGGTGACGAGCTGTAGCTGTTTGTGGAAGTTACGGGACTTTGCTAGTAGATGTTTCATCTATCTTGACTCTATATTCAGTTTTCATCAGATGTAGGGCATGTCGCCCATTTCTATTAGAAACATTTATTATTTCAGATTTTCAGACTTTTGGCATGTAATTAATTCAGGGTACATTGTTTTACTTGTTTCAGTTGTGGGATTGTTGTGAGGAGTTTTTCCTCTGGACTTATTATTATTTTGTTGGTTATTCTATTGCTACGTTATGGTGAATGGTTGTTATTCTTTCATTATCCTTTTACTGTATGTAAATCAGATTTAATCTAAAATTTGGCAACTTACTTTTTAAATACTAGGTGGTTAGTAATCATTAAAATGTTTTCGACAGTGATGCTATTAACTGAACCAACTTGGCATTTTGTATTAATTTAATAAAGGAGTAGATACCCGGTATTTAATTAGTCGGGGTGTCACAATAAATAAATCAATCCATAAGATAAATATTTGAATAAATCTCAAATGATAATAACAACTGAACGATAAAAGATCCATCACATGATAAACTCCGAATAAATCCAATCTCCAATAATGATTAAATAAAATCTGAATAATCCAACATAAATCCTCTAAACAACTTTGGAACCGAATGGCCCAATAAAACTCAAATGAAGTCTCATAATTAAACATCACTGAAAAGGGAAAGTCTAACTAAACTATGCCATAAAATTAATAACTCTAGATGCACCTCCAAATGATAACTTCGATAATCCTATGTAGCTTCTCCAAATCTTATCCAGAAAAGTTAGTCAACGCACGAGGTTAGAGCCCTGAGTATGAATACACACTACTCCTCTCAAATAGGATCCTTGAATCCAGACAGTAGCATTATATGCAATAAATATCACAATGGAATATTTTAAATTAAACGCGATAAATATAAATGACTAACTACCCGTAGAGATCCCCATTTATAAATGCACACCAATATGATTTTAAACTACCAAGTCCCACGATGTTAATTTAATTAAATTAACCAACTTTTATTATTGTTCTCACTTTTTATTATGATGGTCCTCCCATCTCGGGTGGTAATTCACTAAAGTGTCATACTTCTCCTTGTCAATCTCCCTCTGACCCGTTTAAATGTCAGCCCCGACACATGACAATGTTCCACACACGACACGACATAAATCGCCCTCTGACCCGTTTACACTATTGGCCCCGACACATTATGTCGCCACAACTTTTAATACTCGTTTTTATCTTAGGCATTAATTCTCAATTTCTCAATTTATAAATCACCCCACCCTTTTTATTGATGTGATATCTTCAAAATATCCCTTAGTCCCATACCTAAGGGTCCCCAAGTTATCAATACGTCATACCCTATGTATACGAGGATTTTCTAACATAAATCTCAACCTAGTCTCATGCCTAGGCTAGCGTAACGACGATAAAGTATCAAAAATCAGCCCACCCCTGATATAATAAAGTCGCAATAATCTATTCTCACTAGTCCCATACCTATAAGGCGTAAATCATTAAAAGGCCTACCCACTAACCCCATACCTAGAAGGCATCCTAAAATATAGGGAGAGCAAAATCATCCAACAACCCGTCGTCACAAAGGCAATATAATAATACCAACAAGTCACACAAACAAGCATAATTAATCAATGTATAAAACTACGCATGATAGCCCAATTCAATTAAATCTTAATTTAATTATCACAACGTCAAAATACCCAATTAATCTCATTTAATTATTTTAAATTAAATAAACCGCTATTTCATCATTTAAAACATCATAATTCCAAGTTCATTATCTCAACACAAATTACATGAGTTATACGGCCCCAAATTCATTTATTACAAAAACTAGGGTTTTTTCTACATGCAACCTACGCCAATACACCCCAAAATCCACTCAACAATCCTACGTACCCAATGGTTATGAATATTATTCAGAATAAAAGATTTTATAAAAAACAGTCCCATAGTTAGTGTCCACTTTCTCTAATTAAGTTACTAATTATTTTTAAGAAAACATGTAATTAAGTGTTTAGGCGACACTTAAAACGCTTAATACTAAAGGAAAGGAATAGAGTATTCATGCTTGAGATTAAGTTGAAGAAAAACTAGTAGCACGGTTGGATTTCTCTCGAAAAATTAGCAAAGAAGTATTCTTGAACAAACTTGATTAAACCCCAATTAAGTGTCCCAAAACTTGTGATAAAAACTTGATTATGTTGGTGGTTGATGATTATGGTTGAGAGGAAAAATATTTGGAAGTGTTCTCTGGTAAAAAACTTGAGAAAAAGTGCTTATGAGAAGTCCCCCTACGGATTATTAAGGTTATATACTAATTAGGAATCAAATTTTTCATTTTACTAAAAATCAAATTTTTCATTAGTCACGACCTAAATCCGTGACAAATGTTTTTTTTTTAGGCAAAACTTAAAACTCTCATAAAAACTTCATTTTAAATCCGATTTCGATTCCGCTTGAAGTTTTATTCTTCTAAAATCATAACCAACATATTTAACCAACACAAAATTTTAAATCCAAAAAATTATTTTTCTCTAATATTTCCCAATTAATTAATTAAATTAAATAATAAAAACACAGGGTGTTACATGTGCAAAAGCCTAGAATTTTGATGATTATACAAATCAATAGAGTCGTGATATTTAAGTATTACTAGGATTCATTGTGCAAACCCATTGTTCTTCAACTAAAACACCCTCAAAACCTAACATATATCATTTTTTTTATCTAAAATCTTTTGAAGATGTTAATTTTTTATGATCAATATTCAAACATGGCCTTAGCAATTTATTCTCTTCTTTTGCCTATTAATATTTTAGGTTCTTGCCAACAGTGGCTTTACCACAAAGGATATTTTCTCCCTCGATAACCCTTTTTCATACATACTCAATTTTTTAATAAACAATAAAGTCACGAAAAATGGTTCTTACATGCATAAATCCCTAATAGTCTAAAGATATGTAGATGACAAGATTAATGGGAGAACATCTCAATTAGCTTAAATATGGCATGTGAAGTTAAAGTTCAAAGGATCCCATGCATGTGCGTGAGGAGGCATATAACAAGAGAATATATTAAGCAAATCAAAGTCAAACTACTCCATGCAAGCATGATAAAGAACAATTTAAGTATTGAAATTCATAACAAAAAATTCTAGCCACATGGATACGTGGAATGGTATAGGATTAAAACACAAGGATATGCCACACAAAATGGGTAAAACTAAAGCACACATAAACAAAACAAATCTTTTTAACTTTTAAAACTGTAAAACTTTTAAAATTAATTTTAAAATAAGGATTACTCAAAATACAAAGAAAATTTTTGTGTATTTTTCAATAAGACTCAATTAGAAAAAAAATAAAAGACTATAAACACATACAACTACAAAGGCTAGTGCATGAAGACATGCAAACACACTCAACCACTAGATTTAGCATGGAATGTATCACGTGAATGCATTCGAGATTCAACAAGTCTATCATGCATTCGAGATTCAACAAGTCTATCATGTAAAGCCTCTAAATCGGACTATTAACCCACATAGGTCAGGGCTTCGGAAACCTTGGTGACTCTAGGTTCCGACTTCTTAAGATCATTTTTAAGATCAAAATAAAAGCTCCTAAGGTGATTATTCCTATGACAATGTATGCAAGTAAATACATATGGAATGTTATCTAAGGGTTGGCCTCTTTTAATTTTCTTATCAACAGTTGACTCTCTAAAAATCATGATTTTGGCTTTATTAGCGAAAGCATTTTGAGTATCGAGGTCAATACCACACTAGTTATTTTTTATTTGGACGGTGCCTAAGATATTATTCAATCTTTTGGGCCTAGACACCAAATCAAACTTGCACGACTCGAGTCTATCAATTTATCTTCAAGATCCACTATCCAAAACTCAAACTCCTAGTCTCTTGAAACTCAAGAATCTCTTTATTTATAGCCTCCATTAAACCTCGAAGGCTATCTCTCTTACCTTCAATATACACTAGCTTCTCTCGAAGATTACTCTCACATGCCGTAAAATATTCAATTAAAACACTTTCGTCATTTCTTACGGCACGTTCTTTCACCCTAGATTCCAACTTTAAGTTTTTCTTTTTCAAAAATGATTTCGCATACAACTCATGGAAGGAAACTTGGAGTTCACTTAGATCCTCATCCTCCTATTCATTCTCACTCTCTTCTCCACTTTCTCTACCAACAAACACTTGGGATTCGCAAATAACGGCCTTGGAAGTGTCATGCGAAGAACTAGCGTCATGGGAAGATTTTTCATCAAAACTAGCATGACTAGCCATGAATGCGGTGAAGTTGCGCTCAATTGGGGAATAGGGTACCTCTTCTGCCATTACTAAGGGTGGCATTGTAAGCAATAGGTTTCTTTCCCTCCTCTCTTAGTTTAGTAGGACACTCAACTGCCCTATAGCCATACCCCTCACACCCAAAACACCTACTCGACTCATTCCTCTTAAGATTATCATTACAATTCTTAGGGAGTTTATCAGGTTAGGACCTTTAGATTTTCTTGATGACATGATTTTTGGATATTTTCTCTCCCAAGTTAAAATACAAGTTCACAATATCAGATAATCTAGCATAAAACTCATCGAAGGATTCACTCTCCACCATTTTAATGGTTTAAAATTGAGTGGAGAGGTTTTGGAGTTTGAATGCCTTAACAACACTTGTACATTCGTGGGTGAGTTGGAGTATGTCCCAAGCCTCTTTAGACGTTTCACATGTCATAATACGACAAAACTCCTCCGGTGTGACCACACTAAAAAGAGCATTTAAACTGCGCAAATTGTAATTTGCTAGCTTATGCTCATCCTCACCCCATTTTTCTACGGGTAACATGAACTTATCCTACTAAACATGTTGGTGGGGACCACCCTTTAACAACTGCTTGCCTAACCCGCTCATCTAACGACTTAAGTGCTGACCTCATGCGTGCTTTTCAGTATGCGTAGTTTGAACCATAAAAAATAGGTTACCTCGAAAATGATAAATTTTTCATATTCAAGCCTATAAGGATCAAACACGATAATTTAGTGCACCTGTTCTGATGCCAATCTGAGAATGATGAGGCGACCCTATTTGGATGGGATGGTTTCAAAATTTACACAAGCCAAATTAAAAAATTTATTTCACAAATTAACTTTTCCTTAAACAAAATTAAATTAAAATAAACAAATTACCCCAATTATTTAAACACCAATTAGAATAATTTTATGATTAAACCAGTTTTATCTTTTAAACCTAAGCATGCATCCTAGGTGTGAATTGCAAGATAAAATAAACAACCACTATGCCTGATGTACAAGGAAAACCCACATGAAAAAAACCTCGGATGGCCTACCTACAAAGTCCACTAAGTACAGAATTATAAAAAGAACAAGATAGAAGAGTTACATAACGACTCAACACCCTCACAAGTCTTGACGTTCATCGTTCCTTCAAAATCTTCTTAGTGACACGCATGAGACTACCCATGCCTTGGAGTCCACCGATAGGGCTTAGCAATCACCATGCATACAGAGTCCACCGGATGTTAACCAATGAGCACGAAATCCTCCGCAAGAAACAATTCTTAATGATGTAGAGAATGATAACGATGCCAAAAACTTAATCTCAAAACATAAATAAATAAATATATATATATATATATATATATATATATATATATATATATATATATATATATCTGTGTGTGTGTGGAATCTTGGATCTAAACTAATTAGGTATAAACATGATTTTTTTTTGTTTTGAAAGTTTAATCATGAATCATTAAGGAAAACTTTCTTGGACTTTGGAAAGGTATTTTCTCTCAAAGTATGAAAAAATTCATGCTTAAAAATGTTATCCCTCACTACTTAAATGGATGGAAAAGGAAGTAGTGGGGGGTTAAGTAATAACTGCCAGAAAAACTATTTTTTTTTTAATTCGCTCCCGATCGTTCTAACTAGGTACCATTCTCGTATGAACGACATACCCTTTTTCATTAGAAAATGGATCTAATTAGAATTTAAACAAAATTCTATAGAGGTCAAGTTTTTCAAAAAAAATCCTCATTACAAGGTTGTTCGAACGAGGGTACCAATCTCGTTCAAACGGCCTTCGAACAAATTATCTAACGAGATTCCAAAAAGATAGAAAAATGGTTCATTAGAAGTTTGACAGACACTACACCAGATCTGCCGAATTATCACGGTCATTGACCTTGACAACTTCAACTTGTCAAGGTCAATGACCGTGATAATTATGGGCGAGACAACTTTTTTTATCACGGTCATTGACCGTGACAAGTTCATTAGAATTGTTACGGTCGTGTCATGGTCCTTGACCGTGATAAGATTTGTCACGATTAAGACCCGTGACAAGACCGTGACATTGTTTAAAAAATTGTCACGGTCATTGACCGTGACAAGTCCGTGATAAGTTTCTTTGTCAAGGAATTGTCACGCTCAATGACCGTGACAATTCTGGGCAGAATTGAAAAAAAATTTGTTGGGCAGTATGGCCACTGCCACTTTCCAGCAGTATATTTGTACCTGTTATAGCAACGTTGTAACTGTTCAAACATCCTATATCCAAATAAAATAGAGATAATGCAAATATACATTCAAAATAGAGAGAATATGCATCACCATATAATCCAAATATAATTCAAATGTAATAATTTAAAACAATTCAATTCAAACTTAAATCAATGTCACTAAATGTCTGGGGTATGGTTAATGCTGAGGAGGTGAGTAGGCCACACGATATACGAATTAAAACATCCACTAATATACGCCGTGCCGCATTATTCACGCAACCACAATTGAGAGTTCTCCTTCTCGGGCATCACATGCGTGACGAGCACCCTGGACTCGATGTCTTGAAACTCGCATCCATGAACTAGTGCACACTGGTTGATACTCGGGTCCCTCAACCCCCGCCCTATCTGCTGGCCATCAAATATGTCCATTATAAACACGCTAGGCCAACCAAATGTCGACATCGGTCTGTTGAAGGGAGCCAAATAGAGAAGCATATCATCAAAGTCCGCACGTGTCGACGATGAAGCAATGAGATCCACATCCTCATCCTCGTCCTCCCGCAACGCCTTCTCCTTCCCTTTACCCTTACGATTTCTGCCCAACGAACGCTTCACAAATGAGTACATATCCTGGACCGTCGCCTCCAAACGGGACAACTTCACGTCATGTGAATCCACCGTTCGAGCTAACCCAGTGTCGCTCGTCTCCAATCCGATGATCCTAGATTTGGCCACCCGCGAGATCACCCCTCTTGTCCTCCCCTTGTGATCAGAGCCAATCACTTGGCTGAGTGCGTCTATGGACAAAGATGCCTTGTCGGCATCAGACTGTGACTCATGCACTTCCTTAAGCTTTGCCTGAAACGACAAAAAGTACATGATTAGTAAAATAAGTAAATTAAAAAATTATAACGTAATTAACAAAAAGTAAACTGTCGGATTACTTACAATCGTGGTCGCGACACTTGGGGAAACCTCCTTGTCCTTCCCCTTCTTCGTCCGAAGAGCCACATAAGTATCGAGCCTATGTGGCCTACCTCCAGGGCCACTCCCTGTCCCCTGAAATAAAATAAAGTAAAATTAGTATCGGCCTTGCAAAGTAAAATAATGCAGAATAATATATTTTATGTAGTTATAGAAAAATTAAATCTAACCATCATCCTATGCTCCACCTCGGCGTAAGACGTCCGGCCGGAGTAGTGCACGTCCGTCTTTTTTGCCCGATTTTCCCTTCTCGATTGGCGAGATGCCAATTGTCGCTCCCCGATCTCATTGTTAATGAACCTTTGCGATTGTGCCAATGAGATCGGCTCCTTCGGCGGGACGGATTCACGCCTTTGGATAATGGACTCTCGTGTCTTCCCAAAGTACCGGGTCCGCATATTTTTCTTCCACGTCTTGTGTTGCTCCCTCAACTGCTCCAAGACGGAATCACGTAGCTTTGGATCCAGGTTGAATTGTTCCTGTCCAACAAATACAATGTTAGTTGCAAATAAATATAAATATAAATATAAAATGAAATCGAAATCGAAATCGAAATTGAAATTGAAATTGAAATGAAATTGAAATATTCATATAAATATAAATATAAATATATTACCTGTAGTGCCACCCAAACAGCTAACTTGAGCTCATATGGCACCTCCTTCTAACTAATGTACCCCGAGTCGATGATCGTCTTTACCAGCTCGAGAGATCTCGCAAATATCCCCGACTTGTTCTCGATGGGCATCCCCAATTTGCCATATTTGGGGAGACTAGGGGCCGAGTAGCCCTCGTCGCCTCCGCTACCACCGATCCTAGACGACATCATCATCCTCGACTTAATACCTGAAGGAGACATTTGCTATAAAAAAAGTTATTAATACATATCAAAATGAATTAAAAGAAGATATGAAAATATGTACAATTAATACAAATAAAAATGAATAGTTACTGTTAAACACCTCAATTCTGAATTCCAAAATAATAGCATCTAGCTCATAATATGTACAAGAGTGAAACATCCCCACCCCCACCCCTACTGCCCACACACGCGCACACTACACAAGAGTGAAAATGATAAAGTGCAAATCAATTAAAATCATTAAAAATGGATGTTTCGGTACAAATTGGAAAATTTATTACAAATTGAAAAATTGTTTGAAATTAGGGTTATCAACAAAAATAGATTGATATTCGGTAGGAGCAGCCAAGTCATCCACACTACTATTTAGACGCTTTGGCACGTGTTGGACAATTGACCACGGCTCGTTGTTGGTATACTCCGAGTAAAACACTTGGTTAACCTTTTGAAATGCACAAACAAACGGCTCATCGCTCACGTGGTTGTTGCTTTTCAACTTCGACAAGTCAACCATGATAAAATTGGTGACAGGATCAACTTTACAAGCATTTTTATCCTCAACTCTTACCCAGTCACAGTAAAATACAACCTCTTTGAAGCTTATATAATCCAATTCAAATATATTTCGGATTACACCATAGTATGTCATTTCAGCTTCAATGAGGTCTTTATCTTTTGCTCTCGCTCGAAAGAAAGTAAGAGCCTTTTATGAAATGCCCGAGTTCTGTACACTTGTACTTTCCTCGTACACTTTAGCGCCAAAAATGTAACCGTTCAATTGATACTTTTTCTACTCTTGTGCCACAAACAAGGGTCCAGTGGCTAAACGAGCAAGCCTTGATGTCGCATCACCCGTCTTTAAGAGCTGAGAATATAGATAAATTAATTATATTAGTGGTAAAATTTGAGTGTAATGTAACGTTATATAACGGTCATTTTCATTATAATTACCTCTTGTGTCAACCACAATCTAAATTCGTTGTCTGATTGTACCATTGTTTTTCGTCTTTTATTGTTCTCACAGGCTTCATATTTTCTGCATATTACAAAATTAATCATGTATAAAATAATCTAAAATAATGTTAAACATTATAATAATCAAAACTTACTTTTTTCATTCTTCGACATCTTCATGTGTGTCGAATAGATAACGAGCTACTTATTCATGTTGCAAACTCGTTAATTTCACTCGTTTTCCCATCACATGACCACCATCATCGACGAACTCATTAGTGTTATCAACGCTAGTCGAGTCAGGCATATATTCCCAAGTATATATTGATGACTCCACAGTGATGTATTCCTCTGCAATTGATCCTGCAATATATCGTGTATTCTTGACGTAATCTTTAAAAACTTTCATCAATCTTTCAAACGGATACATCCACCGATATCTAACTGGACCACAAAGAAGTGCCTCATCGCATAGGTGTACCAACAAATGAACACTTATGTCAAAGAATGCTGGGGGAAAGTACTTCTCCAACACAAAAATCGCTTCGGTCACCGCCAATTTTGCGGCCACTATGTGTTCTCGATTAACTACATTCTCACACAAGAGTGAGAAGGTAATACTAATTTGCATAATAGCCCTCCGTAAATACTTGTTCTTGGAGAAACAGTGCTTAAACAATAGAGGAACCAATTGCATGATCACATGCCAATCGTGGGACTTACACTTATGTAAATCATGAGTAGCATAATTCACAATCCTTTGCAAGTTGGACGAAAAAGTAGATGGGCCCTTCAAATTATATATTGTGTCTAAAAGCACCTTCATTTTCCCACTCGTCAAAGTAAACGCATAAGGGAGAATTATTGTCCTTCCCCTACTATCTTCTTTTAACCATAGTTGTGGCTTAAGTTTCAATGATTTAAGGTCTTTTCATGCATTTTCTCCATCCTTCCAATAACTCCCCCCAAGGCAAGTGCCCACAATATGTTCAGCGAAGTTCTTCTCTGCATGCATCACATCCAATACATGGCGCACCGGGTTATTCTTCCAATAAGGCAAGTCAAATAAAATTGACCTCCTAGACCATGCCTTTCTTGTCTCAGTTTCATTCCCAGTTGGGGTCCTCTTATGCTTGATGTTCTTAAATTTGGGATTCTTACCTGGCATATTAGGGCCACATTCAGAAGATTTACTTTCAATTTCTTAAGCCTGAAAGTTATCTCGGCGGTAGCCTATGCTAAACCCCGCCCAATAAAAATTGGAACCTTTCTCAGATCTGAAACTATGAGCCGGGGGTAAAAACCTCCTGTGGCAATGGTATACATTTTTTGAGCTAAAGGATAGACGAAGAGATTCACTCTCCTCTCCACAAATAGGACACCCCAAATAACCATGTACTACACAACCGGATAATTTCCCATAAGCTGTAAAATCATGAATTGCCCACATCAAAATAGCTTTCAGCGTAAACTCTTCTTTTCTAAAATAGTCAAATGATTGCACACCCTCTTCCCACAACTCATTTAATTCTTCTACCAAAGGATCCAGGTAGACATCGATGTCATTACTTGGTGCCTTTGGCCCAGGTATCAACAAAGCCATCATCGAAAATTCAGGTCTCATACACTGTGAATGAGGGAGGTTAAGTGGGGCTAGGATCACTGGCCATACACTCTGATTGGTGCTTAGATTTCCAAATGGATTGAAACCATCTGTTGATATAGCCAAACGAATGTTGCGTTGTTCTCGAGCAAAATCGGGATACTCATAATTCATCCTCCTCCAGGCAATAGAATCAATAGGATGACGCATGATATTACCCCATACTTCTGTCCTAGCATGCCAAGTCATTGCCTCTGGTATCCATGGTACTGTGAAAATTTGCTTTAATCTAGGCCCAACGGGAAAATATTTCAATACTTTTTGAGGCACTTTTGAGCTTGTGCCTTCCTTACTAGTAGATTGGACATATCTAGGTTCATCGCATACCGGGCAACGATCGAGATTTTCATACTCCTTTCGGTATAGTATGCAGTCATACACACAAGCATGAATCGATTTATACTTCATTCCCAAACCTTTCAAATTGTTCTTCATAACATGATAGCTATTTGGAAGTGTGTTCTCCTTGGGTAATAAGCCCTTCACCCATTTCAGAATTCCTGTCATGCTATTGCTAGATAAATCGTACTGCGTCTTCGAACTATGCAAACCAACCATGGCATGTAAAGTTGTTTGATCTTTCTCACAGCCAGAGTATAACGGTTGGGTCCCCTTAAATTTTAAACTTTGGTAGTCATCATCAAGTTTTATCATGATATCTTCACGAGCACTTGAGCCTTCTACATCATCAGTAACCTCATTCTCCTCTTCTTCATAAACTCCGTACGCATCATCAATTAAGTCCTCTAACATATTATGATCTACGTCATCCCCTTCTACATCTATCGTACTTGTTGATGGTTGTTGTAAAGGTTGGTCGGGTACTAAAGGAACTTTCAATTCACCGTGAAAACTCCAAAATCGATAACTATCTTGCATACCCGATCTTAACAAATGTAGTTCAACTGTTTTCCACTCAAACACCTTACCATTCTTACACCTAGCACACGGACACGGAAACTCTTCATCATTATGACATCTCTTTGCATATTTCACAAATTCATTAGCACCTCTGCGAAACACATCCTCCATTCTATTTGTCTCACCCATCCACTCTTTGTATTTCGGATATCCCATCACAGCTACCACAACTAATCACCTATTAAAGGTTCGAAGCGTATATTCAGGGATTAATATAAACAAAACTTAGATTTATAGTATGTTTCATTTAATTATGTCTTATTTATATTCAAATTCAATTTATAATAGAAATTTTTATTTCCTCCATCTCCTCTAAAGGGTGAGTGGTCCTATCCCATTCAAAACCGCATTTTTCTGTAATATACTTAATAGCTCATGCACATTGTTACGATTTGAAAAAAATTCGGCAGCATATCCCGTAGTTCTCCAAGTACACGACGTAGAATGGCAAGTGTGAGTGTTATTTCAATTGATCAATTGAAATAACAGTCACACTTGCCAATCTAGTATGTACCCAGAGAACATTAGGATACGACTGCAGAACTTCCTCCAAAAGTAACAACTTTAAGCCACTAAGAATATTATACAGAAATTATACAGTCCCAAACTGTCCAAACGGGACAATTCGAGAGATCTCATTATAGGGGTAATGACTCTCGAACGGCTCTAAGGGCTATTGAATGCGTACGCATAAGAACTAGAAGGCTAGTATCTATGCGCACTATATGTAATTTCAAGTATGTTTCATTTAATTATCATACCATATATATATATATATATATATATATATAATTTTCAAAAAAAGTAGAAAAATCCCACTCCCATATGGACAATAATCCAGTAGTCATGCCACTTTTAAAATTAATCAACCCAACATCGATCCACTATAATCCAACAGCAATGTCAATAACAAATGTGTATCCCGCACTCCTTCTAATTCATTTACTCAATTAATTATTTTCATAAATTAAACTAACAATTAAAGTATACAATTATTAATTTACTAATTTACAATGAGGGGCAATCCTACTTTCATAATTAATCATATATTAATTTGCTAATTTACAATGAGGGACAACCAATCAATTCATTTACAAGGGACATTACGCACAAACACGCACACTACACACACGCGTACATACACACACACACGCGCAGCCCCCCACCCCTACCCCACCACACACACACCCATCCCTGCCCCCTCCCCCCCACCCACAACACACACGCACATGCACACACACAAATAGCCACCCCCCCATCCTGCCCCACCCCCTACCCCCACCCTGCCCCACCCCCTCCCCACCCACCACACACGTACACACACACATACACTCACACACACGCTCATATATACACACACAAACATATATATAAATGGAAGAGAGAGAGAGAGAAGCGTAGAGAGAGAGAGAGAAAAAAGGAGGGAAGAAACGGCGGGGGAAAAAAGTAGGGGAAAGGGTTTTTTTACTGCGACATTTGTCACGGTCATGTCACGGTCATTGAACGTGGCAACATTATAAGTATTGTCACGGTCATTGATCGTGACAAGTTCGTGACAAGTCCGTGACAAATATAATTCACTACACCAAATCTGCCTAATTATCACGATCATTGACCTTGATAAGTTCAACTTTTCAAGGTCAATGACGGTGACAATTCGGGACGAGACAACTTTTTTTATCACAAATGTATCACGGTCATTGACCGTGACAAGTTCGTTAGAATTGTCATGATCGTGCCACGGGTCATGACCGTGACAAGTTTAGTCACGGTTAATAACCGTGACAAAGCCTTGCCCCTTTTTTAAAAAATTATCACGGTCAATGACCATGAGAAGTCCGTGACAACCTTATTTGTCAAGGACTTGTCACGGTCAATGACCGTGACAATTCTGGGCAGAATTTAAAAAAATTTGCTGGGCAGTATGGCCACTGCCACTGCCCAGCAGTATATTTGTACCTGTTATAGCAACGTTGTACCTGTTCAAACATCATATATCCAAACAAACTAAAGATAATGCAAATATGTATTCAATATATAACAATATACATGACGATATAATCCAAATATAATACAAATGTACCAACTTAAAAATAATGTCACTACATGTCTGGGGTAAATGTGAGGAGGTGAGTAGGCCACACGATATACGAATTGACACACCCACTAATATACATCGTGCCGCACTGTTCGCGCAACCACAATAGGGAGTTCTCCTTCCCGGGTATCACATGCGTGACGAGCACTTTAGACTCGATCTCTTGAAGCGCACGTCCATGAACTATTCCACCCTGGACGATATTCGGGCCCCTCAACCCCCGCCCTATCCGCTGGCCATCAAATACGTCCAATATGAACACGCTCGGCCAACCAATTGTCAACATCGGTCTGGGGAAGGGAGCCAAATAAGGAAGTGGATCATCGAAGTACGCACGTGTCGGTGATGAAGCAGCGAGGTCCACATCCTCGTCATCCTGCGCCTCATTCTCCCGCACCTCCTCTTCATCCTCCTCCACCGCCTTCTCCTTCCCTTTCCCCTTACGGTCTCCGCCCAACGTACGCTTCATGAATGCGTACATATCTTGGACCGTCGCCTCCAAACGGGACAGCTTCGCGTCATGTGAATCCACCGTTCGAGCCAACCCGGTGTCGCTCGTCTCCAATTCGATGATCCTAGATTTGGCCACCCGCAAGCTCACCCCCTTGTCCTCCCCTTGCGATCAGAGCCAAGCACTTGGCTGAGTGCGTCTGTGGACAAAGACGCCTTGTCGGCATCAAACTGCGACTAATGCACTTCCTTAAGCTTTGCCTGAAACGACAAAAAGCACATGATTAGTAAAATAAGTAAACTAAAAAATTATAACGTAATTAACAAAAATTATAACGTAATTAACAAAAATTAAACTGTCGAATTACTTACAATCATGGTCGCGATGCTCGGGGACACCTCCTTGTCCTTCCCCTTCTTCGTCCGAAGAGCTACATAAGTATCGAGCCTATGTGGCTTACCCCCTGGGCCACTCCCTACCCCCTGAAATAAAATAAAGTAAAATTAGTATCGACCCCGCAAAGTAAAATAATGAAGAATAATATATTTCTGTAGTTATAGAAAAATTAAATCTTACCTTCATCCTACGCTCCACCTGGGCGTAAGAGGTCCGGCCGGAGTAGTGCACGTCCGTATTTTTTGATCAATTTTCCCTTCCCGATTGGTGAGATGTCAATTGTCGATCCTCGATCTCATTGTCAATGAACTTTTGCCATTGTGACAATGAGATCGGCTCCTTGGGCGGGACGGATCCAAGCTATTGGATAATGGACTCTCGTGTTTTTCCAAAGTACTATGTCCGCATATTTTCTTCCACGTCCTGTGTTGCTCCCTCAATTGCTCCAAGACGGAATCGCGTAGCTTTGGATCCAAGTTGAATTGTTCCTGTCCAACAAATACAATGTTAGTTGCGAATAAATATAAATATAAATATAAAATGAAATTGAAATCGAAATCGAAATTGAAATTGAAATTGAAATATTCATATAAATATAAATATATTACCTGTAGTGCCGCCCAAACAGCTAACTTGAGCTCATATGGCACCTCCTTCCAACTCATAAACCCCAAGTCGATGACCGTCTTTAGCAGCTCGAGGGATCTCGCTAATAGCTCCAACTTGTTCTCGATGGTAATCCCAAATTTTCCATATTTGGGGAGCCTAGGGGCCGAGGAGCCCTCATCGCCTTCGCTACCACCGAGCCCAGACAACATCATCATAACCAGTACCATCATCCACGCCTTAATACCTGAAGGAGACATTTGCTGTAAAAAAATGTTATTAGTACAGATAAAAAAAAATGTTATTAGTACACATAGACACACACGCAGTCCCCACCACCCATCCCTGCTCCCACCCCCACCCCCTCACCCCTCACCCCACCCCCACCACACACACACACACGCGTACGCGTACACGTACACACACCACCCCCTACCCCCCACCACACACACAATAATCCAATAATGATTAATAATTATATAGTATGCAGTCATACACACAAGCATGAATCGATTTATAATGATTAATTATATAATTATATAGTTTGATCCAATAATGATTAATTATATAATTATATAGTTTGATCTTTCTCACAGCCAGAGTATAACGGTTGGGTGGGTCACCTTAAATTTTAAACTTACCATTCAAGACCATTCAAGACCGCATTTTTCTGTAATATACTTAACAGCTCATGCACATTGTTACGATTTGAAAAAATTCGACAGCATATCCCCGTAGTTCTCCAAGTACACGACGTAGATTGGCAGGTGTGAGTGTTATTTCAATTGATCAATTGAAATAACAGTCACACTTGTCAATCTAGTATGTACCCAGAGAACATTAAGATACGACTGCAAAACTTCCTCCAAAAGGAACAACTTTAAGCCACTAAGAATATTATACAGAAATTATACAGTCTCAAACTGTCCAAATGGGACAATTCGAGAGATCTCATTACAGGGGTAATGACTCTCGAACGGGTCTAAGGGATATTGAATGCGTACGCATAAGAACTAGAAGGCTAGCATCTATGCGCACTATATTTAATTTCAAGTATGTTTCATTTAATTATCATACTATATATATATTGTTCGATATACAAAGTAATTTTCAAAAAAAGTTGAAAAATTCCACCCCCATATGGACAATAATCCAGTGGTCATGCCACTTTTAAAACTAACCAATCAAACATTTACTAAACAAAATAATCCAACAGCAATGTCAACAACAAATGTGTATCCCGTACTCCTTCTAATTCATCTACTCAGTTAATTCATTTCATCAATTAAACTAACAATTAAAGTATACAATTATTAATTTACTAATTTACACTGAGGGGCAATCCTACTTTCATATGAAATGGGCACTAATTATTAATTTACTTTCATCTAAAAATGTTTCATTTATTAATTATATTTTAGTGGATGTAATTATAGAATCTATGGATGGATTCAATTTAATCTTACTATGTAAATGTTTTTATCTATAATGAGTTAACCTTGAAACAATATATATTATCTCATAGAATCATCAAAACACGATATTAAGAGAATTACAATGGTACCTTGCCTTACCCCCCCCCCTCCCCACCTCCACCCCCCCCCCCCCCACCCCACACACACACAACACCCTGCCCCACCCCCTCCCCACCCCCCCCACCCCACCAACCACATATACACACACACACACAACAGCCCCCCCTGACCCACCCCCTACCCTCACCCTGCTCCCCCTACCCACCCCCACCCACCACATACACACACACACACAACAGCTCCCCACCCCCCTCCACACCCCCACCCACCACACATATACACACACACACACAACAGCCCCCTGCCCTACCCCTACCCCCACCCTGCCCCACCCCCCACACACGCACACACACACACACACATATATATACACACAAACATATATATAAATGGAAAAGAGAGAGAGAGAGAGAGAGAGAGAGAGAGAGAGAGAGAGAAAGAGAAATTAACCTGAAAGTAGATAGAGCGAGAGAGAGAGAGAGAGAGAGAGAGAGAGAGTTGGAAAAAGGAGGGAACGGCGGGGGGGGCGGGAAAAAGAAGGGGTAAGGGTTTTTGCTGCAGAAGTTGTCACGATCGTGTCAAGGTCAATGACCGTGACACAAAACGCGTGTTTTTTGTCACGATCAATGACCTTGACAAGGGTGGCCAGCTGAAAGGTGACAATTTTATCATTTTGGTGTAGTGATTGTCACGACCTTGTCACGGTCATTGACCGTGACAATCCTTTGTCACGGCCTTGTCACGGTCAATGACCGTGACACAAAATGCATGTTTGTTGTCATGGTCATTGACCGTGACAAGGCTAAGCGCTGAAAGGGTGCCAATTTATCCATTTTGGTGTAGTGAGATCTCATTCAAATGAGGTACTCATTCTGGTTAGAACAACCTATCTAATGAGAAACAAGAAAGGGTAATTTTGACTCTTTTGAAGTTCCGTTTGATCCAGGGTCTAACGACACCCAAAATGAGTTATAAAAAATATCTAAATATATTTTATAATTAGATTAAAAACATCTTAACACCTAATAATTAAATATCCAAGGCTCAACATAAAATATGCGTTCATACATAAGAGATCATTAGAACGTTGATGATGAAACATGGCACGAAACTCGGCATGGTGATGTATTCTCTTTGTCTTGGCCGCTACGTCTTCAATAAACATGCCATAGGCCGTAAAGCTCACAACCACAACTTCTACCCTATGACTCAAAGTTTTTTTTATCCGGAATTAAGCCAATTCATATAAATTGACTCAATTGGAAATTTGTCCTTACAGTATCAAGTGGTTTTCCCAGTAGTCACCTAGAATGTAATTGAGATTCCTTAAACACAAATGAATTGATAATAATGGTATTTCCCTCCCTTCACTTTGACATTCTCCTGTGCACAAGTAAGACCATATGTATGCTTCAATAGGCAACCAAGTTTGGACACATTAACCCTAACAAGATTACCCCACTCTCTTGCTCCTCAAGAATTCTATGATTCTCATTAAAATTATATATTTTTTCAATAGTTAAAACATTAAGTGAATCTCTTTATTTTGGCATATGAATAATGTTTCCTGATTTAACCTGACAAACAATCATATCATAAATAATTTTTTCCTTATTTTTTAAAAGGCTCCTAAAAAACGAACGATCTCCAAATGTGGTATGTTTACCAAGTGGATGATTGTGAATAACACAGATTACATGAACTTTCCACCAGTCACTTTTACACATTTTAACTCCTTTAAGTAAAAATGGATAGACACATTTTTTTCATTTTCGACCTCCTAATCTTCTTCATAATATTTTTGTGACTTTCAAGATTTGTATTTGTAAGATTATATTATACTTATATGCCCTACGACATTATCAATTTTCTTATTACGTGCTATAAAATACATTTTAAGTCTAGTCCTAGAAGTCTCCAAAAAGATTCATCAAACTCATATTGGGTCATGCATGATGTTTTCCCCGAGGTAATCACTTAAGATAAAGGTATTTTTCTGAGGACTTAAATTAACTCTTAAACTAATTACATAATTAGAAAATCTTTCGCATTTAACCTTCTGATTCTTTTGACTTGAGATTGCCAAATTCAAAGATGTTATATTCTTCCTATACAAACACCTATGTTTTTAATGCATCTTTGTATTTAGAATTTTTACTATCCTTGGTTGAACAAGTTAAAATTTATGTTTTGTAAAATTATCAAAATAAGACATTTTCAGGTTCCATCTGCAACCTTGCTCGTTAGAGGTCTGTTGCAGCAAAATAACATATCGCGTCAGCAAAGTCCTAGTTTGTTGGTCGCAACCATATGGAAATTAAATCAGTGTACAAGTCCCTCACAACTCGCAAGCTTCATTGTTGTTGTTACGCTTCAGCGCAATAGTCTTCACATCAACGAAGGTTCCATATGGCTGGTCGCGACCCTTGGTAACAATAGGTCAAAAATATTTGGCTGCATCCGCAACCTGGTTCATTGAACCTTCGCATCCAGGACAAATGATCCCGTTGGAGCAAAGGTGCCCACGGGTTGTACCCGCCTTCTTCACTTTTTGAGATCTTTTGATTAAGATTTCATTGGAAGTTGTGCCTAGACACAATCTTTGTTTGCAACCAACAAATATTGTTTCTTATCTTATGGGAGTGCTTCACTTGAGTATTTACACATATGTCTTTATAAACAAGTACAATACATAATTTTTCAAGCCTTTTTCTTTATTATTGATTTAAGAGAGAGCTTTTAAATAAGAAAAAATATTCAGCATATTTATTTGTTATTCTGTCGCGTGATTTTCAAACTCTTTGATTCATTCTATAATTATTGAAAGCAAGACTTTTGCACTCAAGTAAGAATTGACAAAACATTTTCCAAATATTATTTATTATTGAGTATGGGTATCTTTCAAGCTTGAAAAACACACTTATGTGTTTTTAAAGAGAAACCATACATTTTATTACATCTTTTCAACCATAGGATATCCTCACACATCCTAGTTGTAGCCGTTGGTTACTTGGTGATTTTGTTGAATCAAAACAAAGTGATTCTTACACTTTAAATAAGATTTTGGTGGCGTGAGACTTAAAGACAATGGAAGAGTCAAAAACTAATCCTGATTCTATAGCGTTCTCTAGCAGTTGACGCTCTCCTAGGAGAATATGGTGGAAAGGTGATACTTGGTGATGAGTGCGTTATTTTGTATATTTTATACCCAAATTTGTACTTTTTTAATCATATTTTATTTTATTTAATAAGATCTTAGGGCCATTTTAAAAAAAAATGAAAGAAAATTCAAGAATAATTGAATTCGAATTAACAATGGTAATTTTAAGCAAAAAAAATGGGTATTTCGATAATTTTATAATTTTCTTGTGCTACTTTGTGAAAAAATTGCCCAGTAAAAATTTTGCAGGCCATAATGGGATTTGGTACAAATTGGCGATCAAATCGAGAAAAGCGTGAAAGACGAATTCTTATGGTCGTTCGAAAAAAGTTATTTTTTGTGAAATCGAAAAAAAAGTCGGAAATTTATTTTCTTTGAATGGGACGAAAATCAGTGTGCGTATTCGACAAGTAAAGGTGGGGGGAAATTGAGTACCTTATTTCGATCCAAATACTAAAGAATGTGGAGTGTTCGGTTCCAACACTTTTCGGCCAAGTAAAGAGAGTTTCACCCCAACCGAACACCTCACCCCTTGGCCTATAAAAGGACCCTTGGGCTCACTTTTTCACATTCAATTTTAGAGAACAATTTTTAAGTGATTATATTCAATTTGAGGTCCAAGTTTTTATCATTTTGAGAGGGTTGAAGATTATTGTGAGAGAACTTATTGTAAGTTTGACTTATTAATAAAAATTTCTACTCATTCTTGCAATTTATTTATGTCTTTCATTATGGTAGCTTAATTCTTCTAGTAGAATTGGGGTGAAGTTTATCATAAATACCCAACATTAGCACTTTAATTTAATTGTTATTTATTCCCTACTAGTTTCAATTGTTATAAGAAATTCGGTATTCATTTTAAAACGGTATGAGAGTGCCTTTTAAAACCTTCAAAATTATTTTGTCAAATCAAGTTTTGAGATTTTAAAAATAGTAACTTTTGATGAATTATGCTTGCACTTTTATTGTTTTGATAGTCCATGCTTAAATACATTTTCGAACTTTAAAACTTGTATTTTCTAAGGGAATATGAAATTTAGTCGTATATTAGAGGCATTAAAATTATTTCAAACATACTGTTATATTTTTTGAATTAAACGCGATGAGAGTCGATTTAATTCGAGTTATAAAAGGTAATGACAATATTAAATTAGTGTGAAATATTAGTTACGTAATATATGGACGCCGAATCCTAATTATTTTCATATTGTTTACAACTATCGTTTGTTGCTATCATTATTCATAGTTGCGTTTATTTAGTTTAGTGAGTAATTATTATCTACCCCATTTAGTCGAGTTGAATAGCTGTAATTATTTTAAACGTTAAAATTAAAAAATCTACGTGGTTAGACACGTATTTACACTCGCTATAATAGTCTGTGCACTTGCGATAATTTTAATTTGACTACAAGTTTTTGGCGTCGTTGCGTTGACGAGTTTTTTTACTTTTTACATTTTTGTTACAAAAATTCCATAACAATACATAAAATTTTGAAAAATATGAAGAAAAATAAAATCTTCTGGAAATTTGTAGATTTTGTTTTTACTTTAAGTAGTCCAAAAAAAATAAAAATAAAAAAATTTAAAATTCAAAAAATAATTTGTATTTCCAGTAGTAATTTTTCTATTTCCAGAGAATAAAAATTTTAAAAAATCGAAAAAATTGTTTCATAAGTGTGCTTGGTTATTTTGTTTTGTGTTGAATATACTACTACTGCATGTGTCATGTTATTTTTATCTTTTATTTTTTTTTTGTTGCAGTGTAATACCCCGTATATATATATACTACTAGTGCGTGTGTCATGTTATTTTTATCTTTAATATTTACCGTGTGTCGTGTTATATATATATATATATATATATATATATGTATATATATTATTGAATATTTAAATTATGTTGGTGACACATAATTTAATTTACGAAATAGTGAAAAATTAAATAAATATTAATTTGGAGTGAAATGAATTAATATTTAGGTGATTATTTATTTACTAGTGCGCTACAGTAAATAAAATGGAATCAAGTAGTAAGTGAGTAAACGCGACAGAATTTAATATTATCTCAACCGGGACAAACGTGATTAAATTAAAGGGGCTTTGTAAATTTAGAGTCTATTGTAATCTGTCTTCTAAAAATAGGACAAAAAACATTTCATATATAATTTGAGTCCTTATTTTTTAGTAAAGCCGGTGGCACGAACCCACATTCATAAGACATCAACCAATCACAGTATGTCACGTTAATTGACAATTTGAAAATAGGGACTAAACACGAAAATCAAATGTTTGTTGTCCTATATCCATAATTTATATTATTTTAGGCCCTAAAAATATATAAATTATAAATTAAAATAGCTTGAGATGGAAAAATATTATTAAGTGACTCGGGTGACAATTTCAAGTGTACGGTTGATCCGGAATGTGTCAAAATAATCAAAATTGTGTACCCGTGGGTTGCGTTTCAATCATAAAATGAATGGTTTGGGGCCTAGGGAGGAGTCATTTCATAAATCGAAAGGTTAGGAGAGTTATACAAAGAGTTAGAGAGAAAGTGAAGAGAATTGAGAAGAAATTTTAAGAGTTTAAAGATGGAATTGAAGAATTTTTGCAAGAACATTTTAGGAGTGAATATTTGGAAAGGAATTTCTTGGAGGAGTATCAATATCTTCACCAGATTCAGACCCTACGAACATCAAGGCAAGTAATTAACTTGCTATTTAATTTTTATATTCAACTTTAGTCATATCATAGTTGGGAAATGATATTTTTGAATATTTTCATATAAAAATGATGGAATTTTAGAAAATGATTTATAATTTGCAAATATTTATAATTGGAAAATGTTATAAATTATTAATTTTTGGAGAATTAACATTGATTGAGAATTATGAATTTCCAAGAGTTGATGTTGATAGCAAGAATTGAGAAAAATGATTTAGTGTGATATTGTGAGAATTTTATATTGATTGGAGATTAAGCATAAATTTCATATAATCATATTGTATAGTTGAATTATAGATAAAATTGGAAGTTTTACACTTGGAATTTATGTGAATTTGACATATTGGTTTTGATATGCATTGGGATTGAGGTGCTATAAATTAAATGGAGAAAAATCGATTTTGGAGAGTTTAAGTCTTCTTTTTAAGTGCTTTCAGATGATATTTGAGAAAAACTCAAAACACATTACTGACTTAATTTTTCATGTTTAATTTAAATCTGAAGTCAAATTAGTGATTCGGATAATTTTGAGATCTGATTTTCTGTATTTTTTAAAACATGTCTAAAATTGGGATCTTTCAAGGTGAAATTTAGAGTATTTGAGGTGAATCATACTCGGTTAATTGTGATGAAAATTTGGGAATTGGGATACGGACTGAGTGATGTAGTTGCGTGTCCAAAAATTATATTTTGGATATAAATTGAGTAATTAAGTGAATAATTTGTGATAGGCATAATTAAATAAATTATTGTGGAATATATATATATATATATATATATATATATATATATATATATATATATTGGTGTGAAAAATATAATTATATGGATATTATGACATACCTCTTTAAGGGATTCAATCAGAGGTTGCACGAGTGAGTGATCTTTCCCGGATAGCGAATGCAGGGTTAGTATTATTCACAGGTCATAATTGCCACGCACGTACATGTTAAGATTGAGTCTGAGGTGCGGTAATTATGGGTATGGTTATTGCTCATTAATCGGGAAACTTATGACCACCTCTAATGTCGTTGTTTATTTTCCATCGTAGTTGGGTGTGAGATCCCGACGCGGTAACCAGGATGATGTGAGTATTCCCTAGATTATGATAGCATTAGAAACCTGCATCAGGTAAATTTATTATGGTTAGGGATGACGGTTATACATATATAGTGAGTGATATATATATATATATATATATATATATATATAGAGAGAGAGAGAGAGGAAGGCTCACCTACATCATGCACTGTACATCACACCGTACATCACACCTAATTCTAGGCCCTAGAAAACTTTTTTTTCAAATTTTATATTTTTCCCTTGAAATTAACCTCCAATCAACCCATTTGCAAAAAATTAGGTCAAAATACATTTTGTAGCTATTTTTAAAAAATCCACAAAAAACTACTGACGTAGACCCTTATAAATAAGGTATTTTTAGCAGGTTTTTGTGGATTTTTAAAAAATAGCTACAAAATGTATTTTGACCTAATTTTTTGCAGATGGGTTGATTGGAAGGTTAATTTCAAGAAAAATATAAAATTTAAAAAAAAAGTTTTTAAGGACCTAGAATTAGGTGTGATGCACGGGTGATGCATAGAGCATGATGTACTATAGCCTCTCTCTCTCTCTCTCTCTCTCTCTCTCTCTATATATATATATATATATATATATGTGTGTGTGTGTGTGTGTGTGTGTGTGTGTGTGTGTGTGTGTGTGTGTGTGTGTGCTGAAAAATATATACGGGCATATTGAATTATAATGTCAAAATTTATAACTAGTGAAAGTTATTGGAAATGGTTCCATAAATTATAATTGAGAATTGTAAGGACATATTTTTCATAGTTCGTACTTTACATAGAGTATGTTGTATACCGTTACAATCGCTGAGGGAAGCTCAAGTTCATACATTCATGAAGACAGATATAAATTACAAGCATCTTCAACATTTGCACGACATGAGGTATAATTTCAAATAGAATGTGTTTAAGTTTCTTAAATAGTTTACATTTATATTGGGATATTTTTCGAAACTGTTTTAAAACAAAATGAGGCAATTTTTCTATATCAAAATAATTTTTAAAGACCTGTAGGCGAGCATTTTTGAAATAATTTTTGTCGCTTCTGTCATTTAAACGACATGCTAATGTCGTTCAAATGACAACTTCTAACAACAAGCAATGTCGCTCAAAGGGTCATTTCTTGTTTGCTTTAAACGAATCTGTACTGTTTTAGTTTTTCTAAGGTCATTTGAAAGGTCGCTCGAAGTCACTTCTAACGACATTCATTATCGTTCAAATGACTTAGAGATGTCGTTCTAACGACCTCCATCGCCTCAACTTTTTTGCTCAGTTATAAATACCTGTTGTGGAGACCTTTTTCATCAAAACTTTTGAAACGCGAGAATTGCGTTTTGGCAGACCTTTTAGTCTTCATTCTTTAGGGTTAAAAACTTAGTTTTGATTCACTAAAACATCCCAATTCTTTTGTGAATCGTTTATGGAACCCAAACCACTTCTATTGAAGTTTGTTCTTGTGGAGTGTCATCTCTACTACTGTTTTGGTAGCTCTTGAGGGAGTCCATTGCTAATTTCTAGGTTGCGGCCTATGTGAGTTTTCTGTGGAAGATTCATTGCAGATCTCTGTGTGTTGTAAGTTGCGATTCGCAAACATTTATTGAAATAAAAGGTTTTACCCTTATGGGGGATTTTTCTTAAAATTTGTCTGTCTCGCAATTTGTGTTTGGTTTGTGATCGTTTGATTTGTATTATTTAATCACATAGATGCATGTTTAGGGACTAATAAAATTTGGATCTAAGACTGACTCTAATTAAATAAGTTTTAATTGGAAATTTGTGAATCCCAAAAGTAATTGATATCACCGCATTCACAAATTGGTATCATAACACATTGCTCTAATTTTCTGAGTGATTCTTTTTTCGCAAAAATTTTTGTGATGTCGATTTTTTTTTAAATCTGATTTTAAAATTTTTGGCAATTTTTCTGATGGAAAACTTATATAATCGGTTTCCCGTCTTTGATGGAATAAATTATGCCTATTGGAAAGCCCACATGAAATCTGGTTTAAAGGCTATTGATGAACAAGTCTAGATTGTTTATGAAAAAGGGTGGACTCCTCCTACTGTCACCGTCGATAATGTCACTAATATCAAACATGTGTCGGACTGGACTAAGGAAGATTTTAAATGGAATAATTTTAATCCCCGTGGCCTAAGCACTATTTCTGGAGTCGTCACCCCTGACGAGTTTCGTCGTATTATGATGTGCACCACGTCTAAAGAGGCATGGGATATCCTCTGATTGACACATGAGGGCACCAACGCAGTCAAGGCGTCTAAATTACAAAATTTGACCACCCAATTCAAGACTATCATCATATCTGAGTCTGGGTGTTTTGATGAGTTTTATGCTAGGTTGTCGGACATAGTCAACACAAGTTTTAATTTGGGTGAGAATATTGATGAGACGAGAGTTATTAAAAAGATTTTGAGGTCACTGTTTTAAATTATTTGGGGCTATTAGATACACTTAGGTTATAAGAACTCGTAGGAGACCTTCAAACTTATGAGATCGGCATGTTTCCCAAAATCGTTAAGCCTGAGGATAGAGGGATTGCACTTAAGGCACAATCTAGAAAGGGTAAGGAATTGTCTAAGAAGAAAGAGAAGAAAAATAAAGAGAGAGTTGGTGATTCCGAGTCTAAGGGAGAGTTTATTATTGATAATGTGGCCATGTTTGCTAAAAAATTTAAAAAGTTTCTCAAATTTTCAAAAGAAAATTCTTCCAATAAAAAGATGCTTGAAAATAATAAGATTAAAGAGTCCAATGAGAGCGATGAGAAAGAGAAAGAGGAAGAGGAAATATGTTTTGAGTCTGAGGGCAAAGGTCACGAAGCATTTTAATGTCCCACTATGCTAAAGATAAAGGGTAAGAAAGTTGCTATGCTAACCACTTTTAGCGTTAGTGACAAAGAGGTGAATGATTTTGGGGATGAGTCTTACATGGTATGTGTGTCGCCATTATGACAAGTCACGTGAGCACACCTAGTTTGTCCTATGACGATGAGGATACTTGTGTACCTGAGATCCCCGATGATGATTTGAGTGTTTCGAGTGAGTGTGAGAGCGAGTTTGAAGGTGAGGGTGAAAGCGATCTCCAAAAAGCATTTAGAGATTTAAATGTCGAAACCTTAAAAACAAAGAAGTTGGTGTTAGATTTGGAGAGAGAGATAGGTGTTTTGAGGGAATTTGAGGCGTCGGCGAATCAACTCGAGAAGGTAAAGGTTTGTTTGAGTGAACAGTTGATCGTCGTAGGTCGGAAAAAGAGTGAACTTGAATCATGTGTGTCACAACTAGAGAGAGATCTTGAACGTGCCCGAAAAGTCAAGGTTACTATAGAGGATACATCTAAGAAGTTATAAAGATTCTCATCGGTCCTGCTTTGGGTAATGTTGAGAGATTAGGAATAGGTTATGATGGTGCGTCCATTTCTCATGTTACACCCGAGCCAGTTCTCGAGTTTGTGGTAGATCCTTATGGCTCTCAACCCAATCCACCTAGGCGTCTGTTACCCAATAGGAGAGTGCGTCCTAGACGTTTTAAGAGAGGTTTTCTTAGGCCCGTGTATGTTTTCTCATTGTAAGAAGAGAGGACACCTTAGGGAATTATGTATTAAGTTGGGTACTGTGTCACAGATTTTTGCCACGTGTTCACACACACGCACCAACACATGATACTTTGCCTGCTCCGGGAGATTACATGAGATGGTGTGCACATATTCGAGAGAAAGTTATATTTTTAGTCAAGACTTCACATGATTTGATGAATGTTTTTCAAAGGATGTCACCACCTTTGGAAAACTCCTCTGCACCTAATGGTTGAGGTTTAACTTGTTTGCTAGCATAGGATGATTTTCATGATGATATTTTATGTCTATTGCTAGTGTGTACCACTTTTGTACTTATTTTTTTTATTTTGATATATTTTTTCGAAAAAACAAAAACATTTTTTATTTTTGGAATTTTTTTGGAAAAATACAATTTTTTTTTATTTTTTTAGAAAAAAATAAAAAGATTTTATTTTGATAAAATTTTGAAAAAAAGACAAAAAGATTTTGTATTTTGTTTTACACCGCTTAAGGATGGACATTTAGGATGACCAAGTCACAACATCATTCCATATCCATGTGACTATTTGATTGTGTTTTGAGACGATACATCATTTCATCCATGTGCTTTATAATGTTTGGAGTCATTAAGATGAAATTTGAGATTACTTTCTACATGTTTATTCATGATTTTCTTTAAATTTATTTGATTATTGTTCTTTTCTATCACATGTTGGTCAAAATGTTTTCATCTCAATCTTGTGTTTAAAACGAACCAAATGCGATAAAACTTGACAATGAAAGTAATGTACGTAAGAACCGTTGCCTGTGAAAATTTGTTTAAAATTTGAAAAAAAAATGATGAGTGAACACGGGAAAGGGTTGCGAGTGAATAATAATCACGTCGTGAAAGCCACCGTTTGAAAAGAGCCCGAGAAAAAATTAAAGCAATAAAAAGATAAATATGCCAAAAGGGGGCCATTAGGATTTAGATCACCTCAATAGAAAAATAAAAAAATTATTATTTATTAGGGTGTTTGGATAGAAGTATATCAACTGGTTTTCACGTCCTGACAAAGTCCTGAAGAAGCATTACATAGTTTTAGACGTTATTGGTGTGGAAATCATTTGACTTTGATTTGTTGATTAGATTGAGTCGATGTCATTCAAATTCAACAATTTTTACACCTAAGGACAATTTTGAGTTCATTTGTTAGAGAGGCACATGAGGATGGTGTAATACTCCGCATTTCGTGGACTATATTTATTATTTATTAAGTGAGAAATAAATTAATAAATGGGGTTAATTATTTCTTGTATGGCTTACTAATAATAAATTGGCCTAATTTAGATGATAATTAAATTGTGCATGCGGTATGATTTTTGTAACATGTTTTTGGAAATAATTAATTATGATATTAGTTATATGATTGGGGACTATGTGTACCCGTAGAATAATTAAATGAATAATTTATTGACGTTGTGAGGTAAACAGTGTGTTGTGGGTATTATCGTTTAGACTAAAGCAAACCCTAACAGCCATGAGTCTTTGGGAGAAGCGGAGAAAGTCCAAGGAGGACAAACCAAAAGGATTCAAGCTTACGACTTCGTGTTCTTCGATTTTCCACGCAAGAATATCTTGTAATCCTCATAATAAATTTGCAACTGATTTAGAATACGTGTTTTCTCTTTTTCAAATATGAATATTAAATATGTGAGTTAATTGGAAGTGTAAAAATGGGGGCCCTCTAAGTGTGCGTTCTTTAGGTGAAAATAATTTTTCTTTAAAAAAAATTCGAATTTTATTAAGCACCAATTTTGTGAACCAAATTTCAATTAAGCCAATTCTATCTTCTTAACCCTAAACATGCATCTAGTGAGATTAAACAAGATAATGCAAAGAGAGCTCACAAAACACGAGAACACGCCGATGCACGAGGAAATCACTAAGGGAAAAAACCTCGGACAGCCCAGGCCAGACAATCACTATGATACGACAATTATAAAGGCAGATTACAGTCTTAATCAGCGACTCGATCCCCACAGTCTTGACGCTTATTCTTCTCTTCAACTGCTCCTCCACAGTGCAATGTACAAGTCCATCCATGCAAGGTCCACAGCAAACGAGTCAACGTGTACCTCGGTATCCATCGATACAGTCACAGCAACCGTCAATCAGCAAGTACGGAGTCCACCACATGAAACAGGTTCTTCGAATGATGAAGAATCAAACAATGGTGCAAACACAAGATCTCTATGACATATGGTTATGTAAACTCGGATCTTGTAAACAAGGAATGATGTTTTTTCTTTGAAAATCATTGATAAACAATTACAGAAAACGTATAGGTTCTGTTATGTTCTATATGTTCTGCACACTCGTTTTTCTGAACAAAAGATACCTCGCATAAAAATTTTGAGGCGGCGCGTCGTTCTCAAGAAACCATGATGCTATTTTGAACGAAATGACCATCTCGTTTGAATGAGAAGACCACGTCGTTTGAACGACTCCACAATGTTGTTTGAGTGACTGTTAAAGTCATTTGAACCAGGTAAAGATCAAGAAAAAAACCATACGACTCTAAACGCGAAATAACTCAAAAAAGTCATTTTAAAAATATTTTAAAATCATATTTAAATAAAATAACATCCTTAGAAAAATTTATCGAGAGTCCATAAACCATTATGCATTCATACCTGATGGAATCTCGAAAAACTAATGTGAAGGCGTGAAACATGCACCAAAACTCGGTATGATCTATCTTTGAAGCTTGATCATTTCGTCTTCAACACAGTGTCATAGCGGTAAATGGAAATCGTGACAAGTAAAACTATCATGTGACTCAAAGTAGTTTTTGTCCGGAATAATGCCAATACATACAAATTAACACGATTTGGAAATTTGTCATTATAAATCTTCCCCTTTGGCTATTTCGGGACAAAATTAAAACAGTGAAATGCCTAAGCCAAGCCATCAAGCCGAATGACCCAAATCATATATCATAAACCCAAAAAAGAAAATACAGGAGCAACCAGCGAGCATGAACTGTCTGAATGTGATGTAGTCGCAACATCTCGAATCGTTGAAGAATCACTACACACACGAAACAAACAAATACCATATGAAGTATGGAGGAACAAATTATATATAAAATCAAATCTCAATATGATATATAAGAAATATGAATCAAATCACAAAAAAAACGAATATCTCAAGCCTCCTCCTACATCACATATCTATCTCCCCCCTTTTTGTCTCAAATATTAAACTAGTGGGACAAATAAACAAACACAATCATATCTAGAATGGGAATAATCATGTGGTATATCTAGATAAACATGAGCAACTAGCTAATTAATGATTAATATATGACAAGGCATAGCTATCAAATAGTCACATGAAACGATCATCAATATCAAATGATGTGACTAAACAAACTCCCATCCAACAATGCAGTGTAATAATCAAGCATGAATAATCCAAGTATGTTGCATATAAACTATCCATAAGAATCCAGACCAAATAGCAGAATAATATGTATCAAGCAGGTAATGAAACAGAGTGAAAATCAAAACTCCGAAAATTAGGTCGTTAGAACGAAGTAAAGAGGTCATTCAAACAATAAGCGAATGTCGTTCGAACCATGTGGGATCTTGCTTCTAGCGACGCAAAACAGTAGTCCCTCGTTCGAAGGGTCGTATCTAATGACCAAACAATGTACGTCGATTTCATGTCGCGCAAACCTCGTTAGAACCAAAGTTTGAGCGACGTGGGTATGTCGTTCAAACGACAGACATAAGTCATTCTAATAACTTAAGAAATCATCAATTCCAGCTCAAAAGCAGTGTAAAACCAATCCATAAATATGAATAACTGATATGAACAACTAACAGCACGAACACAATAGTAAAACTAACTCAAAATAACTAAACACGAGTGATATGACCAAAGTGTACCCTCGTCTCTTAGGACGAGTGATATCACATCTCATGGTTAGAGCCATACATGCCATTGGCGGGGTCATCGCGACCAGGGTCGGCCTCGCCTCAACTATCCTTGACAATTCGTAAAGCCGAACCGGAAGAGTAACACCTATTCAGACCAGCATCATCGTCGTACTCTGCTACAGCCGATGACAGGAATGACCAGTTGTCGAACCTCGGTCTAATCTATTCAGCCGAGGTCACACATGTGACAGTATGGAACCATCATATAGGAATTAACAACCTCGTCCCCTCTCAGGACGATGCTGCAGCAAACGATGCCTAACATTACGAGCATAAGTAAATATAGAGGAGTTATGCTCATGTGGACAATTCTGTTATAACAAGATCATTCCCTCACGTGAGGGAATATTACATCATTATTATGCCTATGTGCCAAAGACAGGTGTCCACACCTTATTGGTAGTTTCCTCATGCAAATTTTGATTACATGCTTGGGGGTACATTATACCACCCAAGCCCTATATATACACTTCATCTTCTCCATGAGAAGGGATCGAATATGAAAAACCCTAGTAGAACTCTGTCAAACTGATTATAAGAGAGATAAAAGCTTGAGTGATTGTATCCATGGCCATTAGTTCCCTTTTTCAGTGGATCGCACACACACACAGTGGGTGTAGGCCTAATTGGTTGGACCACTAAAATTGTTGTCTCATCTTCTCCTTGCCTCGTCTCATTCTCTTACAGCTATATTGCGTGTTCCATTGTTCTGTTACTTTACCTGTTTGAGCTCATCATCACATTGACCTGGTGGTGCTATTTCGATCATCATCAATGAGTTACACGTTAACATAGTATCAATGTGCTCAAATATAGAATGGAATGAATGGGTGTAAGTAACACAAAGGAATCATAATCCAAACATAAGGATACGTTCAAGAAGCTCTAATTGACCACTAAATATCATCAAACTATGTTTTATCCATATGTGGCAATTGACTTAATGAACTAAACAAACATTACACATACAAGTCTAGAATTTTAACTATTCTACAAACAATAGCGTCATGACACAACGTTTTCAACCTATAACTTGTTTGTACAAACCCGTTGTATTTTCCAACCAAACTCCCTCATAGTTGATAATTCTTTTTCTATTGAAATTATTCTTTTGAGGTTCTAAATTCTCTTTTTAAGAGATTTCCTATTGGCCACTTTTTAACATAATTTTCTTTTTATTGCCTTAATTTTTTCTTGGACTCTTTTAAATGGTGGCTTTCACGATGAGTTCACATGCCTCTCGTAACCCTTTCCCATGTATACTCATCATTTTTTCAATATGCAATATAAATCCTCACGGGCAACGGTTCTTACATGCATGACTCCCCCTAAGTCTAATATGCGTGTAGATGAAAAAAATGAGAGGCGAACGTCTCACCAAACTCAAATGTGTGTGAGAAGTCAAACATTCAAATAAGTTCGTGCATGTGTGCGCAATGGCATATACATAGCCGAATCAAAATGCAAATCAACTTCGAAACAATCCCATTTAAACAAATGATTAAGATTAATCTATGCATCCAAATTCATGACCAAATGTCTTAGCCACATGTAAATTTGAAGTGAGGGAGATCCAAGCACACTTGTATGACACATCGTATGTAAACTCATAACACAAAAAAAATGAAAATCTTTTTGTATCTTTCCAATAAGACTCAAATAAAAGAAAATATAATACAAAAGATAAACATGTCATAACACTAGCAAATATATCATGAAGCAAAACTAGTGTATGACAAACATGCTAACACAATCATTCATAAGAAATATCATGGGAAGTATCACGTGAATGCAAACGAGAGTCATGAAGTCTAATTCTTAAAGCCTCTAAGTCCGATTTCATAACCCAAGTAGATGTGTAACAACGCATGAAAGTTTTGGGAACCGAAATGACTTTATTCTTATATTTCCTAGGAGCATTTTTAAAGTCAGCAAAAATGTATAAGGTGACCCTTCTTACCGCAATGAGTGCAAGTGTAAACACGGTGAGGAATGTTACCTAAATGTGGACCTCTCCTAATGTTCCTAGTTGACTCTCTCACGCGATTGGTGTTGGCTTTGGTAATGGGAGCAATGCAATCATCGAAGCATATACAACACCTATCATCTTTGATTTGGATGGTTCCTAACATCCTATCTAACTTTTTTGACCTAGCCTTAAAATCAAACTTAACATTGCTCGAATCTCTCAATCTATCCTCAAGAAACTAATCATAGATTCAAGCAAATGCTTAGACTCCTCAAACTCTAGAATCTCCTTCTTTATAGCCTCCATCAAACCACGAAGACTATCTTTTTCACCCTCAACGTATTTCAGTTTATCCCGAAGAGTCCTCTCCCGTGCCTTAAGATCCTCAATCAACGCATCATTATTTTTTACGGCACGTTCTTTCAACCTAGCTTGCAACTTCAAGTTTTCCTTCTTCACTTTCACCGTTTCCTCATATAATTCACGGAAGGCAACTTTCAACTCAATTTCCTCCATATCTTCATCCTCACTCGCTTCACCCTCACTCACTTGGGACTCACAAACTATGGCCTCGAAAATGTTATTCACATGAGTATCTTCATGAGAATATTTATCGTCATCGCTCATATGACAAACCATGAACGCGGTGTAGTTGAGCTCAATGGGAGAATACCCTCCCTCTTCCGGTTCATTATCACTAAGGGTGACGTTATATGCTATCAATTTCTTGACTTCCTTCTTAAGTCTAGTGGGGTACTCCGCTACCCTATGGCCATAACCCTCATAACCAAAACAATTATCTGACTCATCCATCTTTACATTCTCACTTCGGTTCTTAGGGATGTGATCGGCCTTGTTGTTCTTGAATTTCTCAAGTCTTTTAGCATCTTTCGATTGCTTTTGGAACAAAAGAAAGTTTTTGAACTTCTTTGCCAACAAAGCCAGATCTTTGAAATCATGTCGGACTCATCATCCTTCCAAACTTTAGTTTACTCCTTCCGGTCTTTCAAAGCAATGCCCTTTTCTTTCTTTGGCACTTGCTTGGAAGTAAACATGTCAAGATCATAGGTTTGTAGGTCACCTACAAGCTCTTCTAGTTTTGTTGAGTCAAGCAAACCCAAAGAGTTTAAAACGGTCACCTTTGGTTCAAATCTAGCGGACAATGACCTTAAGATTTTCTATATGATTCGGTTGTCGGGTATTTTCTCTCCCAAGTTAAACTACAAGTTGACAATATGGGACAACCTAGCATAAAACTCATCAACCGTCTCACTCTCTAACATCTTAAAGGTCTCAAATTGGGGTGAGGTAGCTAGTTCCCTCGTGAGTAAGTGCAAGAACATCCCACGCCTCTTTAGATGTTTCACACATCATAATAAGATATACTCTTTCGGGGTGACAGACGAGGAGATAGCATTTAAACCTTTGGAATTATATTATGCAAGTCCGTGTTTGGCATCAGTCCATGACTCAACAGGTTTTAAACGTGTGGTCTCACCCTCTCGTGGGTGTCCACATTTTTTCTACTGCTAACCAAACACTCTCATCTATGGCCTTAAGTGCACACTTCATACGCATCTTCCAACAAGCATAATTCGACCCATCAAACATAGGTATTCTAAAACCATCATACATATCGAAATTCATATCTAAAGACACACGAGATCACTCACACATGCTGGCATATGAGGAAACCACTAAGGGAAAAAATATCGGACGACCTAAGCCAGAAAATCACTATGATACAGCAATTACTAAGGAAGATTACAGTCTTACTTAATGACTCGATTCCCACAAGTTTTGACGCCTCTTCTTCTCTTCAACCGCTCCTCCACAATGCAATGTAGGAGTCCACCCACGCAAGGTCTATAGCACATGAGTCCACGCGTACCTCGCTATCCATCGATATAGCCACAACAACCGTCAATCAGGAAGTATGGAGTCCACCGCATGAAACAGGTTCTTCGAATGAATAAGAATCAAACAATGGTGCAAACAGAAGATCTCTATAACATATGGTTATATAAACTCGGATCTTGTAAACAAGGAAGGATGTTTTTGCTTTGAAAAGCTTTGGTAAACAATTGCAGAAAACGTATAAATTATGTTCTGTTTCGTATGTTTTCCACACTCGTTTTTCTGAACAAAAGACGCCTTAAATAAAAAATTTGAGGCGGCGCGTCATTCTAATGAAACTATGATGTTGTTTGAACAAAATGACCATCTCATTTGAACGAGATGACCACGGCATTTGAACAACTACATAATGTCGTTTGAACGACTGTTACAGCCGTTTGAACAGGTAAAGATCAAGTTAAAAATGATACGACTCTAAACAAGAAATAACTCAGAAAAATCATTTTAAAAATATTTTAAAATATTTTAAAATAAGATTTGAATAAAATAACATCCTTAGAAAATTTTACCGAGAGCCCATAAACCATTATGCATTCATACTGATAGAATCTCGAAAAACCAATGTGAAGACGTGAAACATGCACCAAAACTCGACATGGTCTAGTTTTAAAGCTTGGCCGCTAAGTCTTCAACACAACGTCATAGGCTTAAATAGATATCGTGACAATTAAAAACTATCCTATGACTCAAAGTGGTTTTTGTCCAGAATAAGGCCAAAACATACAAATTGACACTATTTGGAAATTTGTCCTTACAGAAAGTAATACAAATATGTCATGCATTAGATACATGTACTTTGATTAATAGATCATGAAATTATTAGGCTAAATATTGTAGATCTGAGATTTAATCAATAATTTAGGATAAGGATCCATTATTACGAAGTTTCCCCATGTTAATATAAGTTTTAGTTTTTGAAATGAGTGATGAACAAACCCTACGATGATTTAAAGATGAGTTATGTTGCAAAGTTTAGTTCTTTATGTTTTAGTCTTGGATTTGATGTTGTTGAACCCATAGGATGGTGTAAAAATATTTATAAATATTTTCCACACTTAGATTTAGTTTTGGCACTAATTGGAACTATTTTGGAGCTTGGTTTGGGCATTAGTGGAGTTTTTAAGAATTTATCTTTGTCCTTAGGCCGTTTTGAATTATGCCCAGAATCGAATCGATTTAGACTAGGGGAGAATCAATTCAGAAGGTAAAATTGTAGATTTTTTTATTACAAACGTGTGGGCTCGAGTTTCGTATTTTTCTTATTTATTTTAATTTGTTATGAATATTCTATTAAGCACTGCGGGAGACCGAAATTTTGGGTTGTTGATCGTTGGTTGGACTTTATTTTAGTATTGATCCACCTAGTTCATTAATTGATCAAACTTGGTGAATATTGAGGACAGTTATGTAGATTAGAGATATGACATTTGTACTGTTGTATTTATATTTGGTGTAAGAATTGGGTCAGAATGAGTAAACGCGCAGGTGAGTGGTATCCTATGATCGTATGTATATATCGAGCTTAGAGAGTGACGAGTTAAAGTGTTTGGGAGATTAATTTAGGTCTTGGGAGATTATAGGTCGTGCAATTAATTTAGTAATTAAATGAGGGAACATATATGTATGTTATGAGAGAGTGTGTATATAGAGAGAGATAAATGTACTCATAGTTTAGAGACGAAATGAACTAGGAATCAAATTTAATAAGGTCAAGAGTTGATAAACCAAAGAACATAACGAATAATCCGATTTTTAGGGATTTAGATGATTTGGGATACGCTTGAGTGTACACAGTATCCTACTTGGCTATATATGTTTGACTTGGTTTTGAGAGATAGTATATCTAATTAAGATAGGATCCAACGATGTGGGGATTTAGATGTTTGGGTATGACTGGGTGTATACGTTATCCCTATATATATATATATATATATATATATATATATATATATATATATATATATATATAGAGAGAGAGAGAGAGAGAGAGAAAAAAAGGCTCCTGTATATACCAAACGGTACATACCGTTAGCGCGGACCCATTTTATAAATGATTTTGAGTTGAGTTTTTTATGTGGTATTTAAACATTTCGGGGGAGCCATAAAAAAAATCAGAACAAAAAACGTTTTTTGCTATTTTAAAAAAATCTGTTAAACCTTTGCAGCTTTTAAAGTGCTTTAAAAGCTGCGAAAGTTTAACCGATTTTTTTAAAATAGCAAAAAATATTATTTTGAGTTGATTTTTTTTATATGGGTCTATTGAAATGTTTAAACATCCTATAAAAAAAAATCAACTAAAAAATTATTTTGTTATTATTTTAAAAAATTAGTATGTACTGTTGGTATGTACCATTTGGTATCTACAGGAAACTCTCACTATATATATATATATATATTGTGTTGATTATGTGAACATACATTTACTCGTGGTGAATTTATCGATTTGGATTTACGTTTGACATTGAGACCGTGTACCACGCGCCACCTAAGATGTGTTGGATGCAGTGGAGGTCATTATTTTAGATCATGCATTTAGGGTGTCATCCCTTCGTGATGAGAGAAGGTTGTTTGACTTGAGACATTAGTCGGGTTGGTTATGGTCCTATTAGTGGAGCTATTGCGTAGTAATCGCCCCATTATTTTGTGTGTTTTGCTTAAGCCCGTTAGGTGTTGGATTCCTACGGACTTCCTGATAGAGGCACGAGATAGACACCGAAGGTAATGGCCTTTGTGTGATCTAATATATAATGAGAAAGAATAGTCTACTGCTGGACAATTGAGAATGAACCGTATGTCATATTGAATACTTTATGTGGTTTGCTAGTATTTTTCTTATGAGTTACATTATGGGGGTTGGTATTTGGATTATATTCTTATACGTGTAGTTACATCCTTTTGCATGATACATAGTTGTTGTTTATCCATTACGGTAGTTTGGAGAATAACTCATTAAATTAAAGGGATATTAAAACAGAGAGAGTGTTACTTTTGTGAGGCTGCAAATATTTTAATGACAATATATGTGTATGCCTTGGGGTGAAATCCTATTTGAAAAATTAGTAACGTTCCTTGTTAATTGTTCGTTATGTCATAGCACTTGGTAGTCTAGAGATAAAGACTTTAAGTATAGTTATGACTTGGATTTGGACATGCGTGTAGTACTTGCACATAGATGAGAGATGAGTATTCATTGCATGTGAGTGTCGAAGGGTTGAATGTTTATTATAAATTAGTCGCATGATTTATATTGATGTCTTGGAGATATTCTTGCAACTTTAGGGCGTTGATCAAAATTTATAAAATGTTTAACCCACTCCCAGGGCATTATTACTATATATACAAGTTAACAGGGCTGAACGGTCAAAC